>CM050449.1:15248234-15848234 GCA_027563935.2 Costus lasius
TAAAAATTTTGCATCCACATTTATGACCATGACTACCGTCACAACTCTGCCGTGATGCTCTCGTCGAAATATCTTCACAGATGTCACAGTCAAGATTTTTATCATCACCCGGTCGTGATTCTCTCGCAAAATTTTGGTGTTGTCTATTACGGCCGTGATTTTAGTCACAGTTTGGCCGTGATGCTCTCATCAAATAATTCTGCATTTTGTCTTCGAGAAATCCCGGTCACGATTTTTATCATGACTTGGTCGTTATCCCCTTGGCAAAGTTTCTGCATAGATTTTACAGTCGTGACCACAGTCACAGCTTGGCCGTAAAGCTCTCGGCGAAATTTTTGTGTAAGCTCAGTAATAATCACGGTCAAGATTTTCATCATGACCTGCCCGTGATTTCTAGAAAAATGACCAAAAACGCCTATCTCCCTTGGATTAGTTGAGGGATATACCTGTATCATACAAAACAAGCAGAAACATCAATAACCATAACAAAATAATTAGGAACATATGAAAACCAAAATGATAAAAAATGTAAGTAATGAAAGGCACAACAAGGCTAACATAACATTCCCAAAATAACTACAAACTGAATGTCAATGCTGGGAATAAATAAGTGAGCAAAGGATGAGCTTGGGCTGCATCCCAAGAGAGCTAATTTAGGGTCATCAGCTTGACCACAGCTTGTGTCATCCCGGTATGTGAGGGTTAGCGAGAGTCATAGTCATTGCTTGTTCTTTGGTGTAGCCAACATAAGTCTGTGCATTCAGCATGAAAGGGCTTCCTGTGCTCTTCAAGAATTGAAGATACTGAATGTTATGATTTGCTGCCAAAAGTGCAGAATGGAGGAACTGCATAGTTATAAGGTTATCATTATTATCAGATATCAGAACTTTGATGTAGAGTAGAGCAGAAACTGTAATTAGGAGGAAGGCCAAATCTATAATAGATAAAAGTAGGATTTTTAAAATTGATTAATACCTCCTAGTGTCATTTTGAGGCATAACAGAATAATCAGATCAACAAGGATTTCAGACCAATCGTTAAGGAAACTCATCAAAACATGTGAATATAACTAAACTACACAAACCATGAAAGCAAAGAAGGAAAAATGCTAGAAATAAAATCAACTAGAGTAAGATGCTTGGGTTGCCTCCCAAGAAGTGCTTATTTAAGGTCTTTAGCTTGACCAATGCTTGAATATCATGGAGTTGTTGGTGGGTCACTAGCATAGTAAAGTGTATAAAGTCTCCTACCTTTTTGCCGTCCAAAAAGAATTCCCACCAAAATAAATATCATGTGTTTCAATAGCAAGTTGATCACCGTCATGCTAAACATCCTCAGTCTTGGAACAAATTTAAATTCAAATTTTCACTTATCTGAAGGTTAACGTTGTCAAGTGTCTTAGCTCCTCCCTTTTCATCGATAGTTGGATTTAAGTTTTGTAGCTGGGACTTTACTTGAATATCAATTTTAGTCACCTCATCATCATCAATCATGTCAATTGCCAATGAGCCTTTGTTGATTTGCGTCACATGAATTTTCTCAACTACTTTGTTCAAGATTTCTAACCCAAATGCTTATCAACTTTTCTTCCATCAAACATTGGGGAAAAGGAATCAGTGGTTCATACGGTGCCGGTAAAACGCACACTAATTCCTCTTCATCAACATTTATGATGCTAGTGTTTGATTCTATCTCATCCAAATTACTTTCCAATTCACCTTCACCTAACCCGCTGATTTTCACTTGAGGCTCCTCTAATTTTCCCGTGGGTTCGGTTAAGATGATAGCTTGTTGGGCTTTTTGATTCTCTAACATGTTGCTGAGTGTAGTCAAAGCATATGCCCTGGAGGTTAGCTCTTTGATTGCTTCAATTATACTTTCAATTTGCTTAGTTTGAGCAATAATAAAGTTCTCAATCTTAGTTTCTAAGTTTGATTTTTGGGGTTGATCAAATTGTCATTGGTGAAAATATGCAAATTCTCTAAAATTCATTTGTGGCAAAGGGTTTGAGTCACTCTCGTAAAAGTAGTTTGGGTTGTTTCCCCACTCCATAGGTGTCATAGTATGGGTCAATGGCAAATGGGATCCCTAATTGGCATTCATGAGAAAAATGTCTTATACAACTACAAATATCACAAGAAGCATAAGGTAACATTGCATGATTCATATTTGATGAATCAAGCATCATGCTAGAGTATGGATCGATAGAAAGTGGAATCCCCAATTGACATTCATGAGTAGAATGACATATACGTCCATAAATATCACACGAAACATAAGGTTTTTTTTTTTAAATTTAGAAATTCTAGATGATAGGAAAAATTCAGCCACAATAAACAAAAATTACAAAAAATAAAAACTATAAAAGAAAAACTGTAGTCTAACAACTTCTCAATCTTGTCAATATGGCCAAAATTAGTCTCCAGCAAGGGCGTCAAAAACTTGATATGTGTCCCGCAAGTGCACAGGTCTATTGAAGTAGTAAAATATCGATCTCACAAGGACTAATGGACAAGTACCGACTGATCTCAAATTTACTAGCTAGACAAAGTAGAAATTAGTAGGATTTAAATGCTGAACTAGTTAAGTGAGTAAGAAAGTAGACGGCAGGAATTGTGCAAGAGAACTTGAATGAAAGGTAAATCAGGATATGGGTTTACCTCTTTGACCTCTTATGAGTGAACAATCGAACTCCAAGACTAGCTTCCTATCTAGTTCAAGGGAGTCCATACCAAGATACGGGTTGCTCCCACCGATAGCCCTACCCATTCCCATGGATAGGTTATCGGTCTAATCCATATGGTTTTGACGCACAGACGACCTTTCAGCCCACCTAACACGTCTAAGGCTCTAATACTTTCGCTGGGCGAGTACAGGTTTATCAAAAGGGATCTCCCTAGATTTCCTAATTTACAAACCTCCCCAAGGGAGTATAGGCTCAAGCCCTCCCTTTCTAGAAATGCAGGCAAAGGGTACAGTGAGATTCCGATGCGCGGATGACCTTTTGGCCTACCCGTTACATCTAAGATCCTGATACTCGCAGTAGGGGAGTACAGTTCGTCAATGGGTTTCCCCCAGCCCCTGATTTACAAACCTCGCTCAAGAAAATATATGCTCAAATGCTCCCTTTCGGGTAACACAGACAAAGGGTACAAAACGGATTAGATAAACTGTCAACCGAATGGTTCCAATGTGCGAACGACCTCTCGGCCTCCCCGACGTGTCTAGGATTCAAACAATCACTCTGGGCGAGTACAGTTCGTCAATGGATTTCCCCTAGATCCTCTGATTTACAAACCTCACCCAGAAGAATGTAGACTCAAGTGTTCCCTCTAGGGTAATGCAGGCGAAGCGCACAAATAAGGTTAAGCAAGGATTGAAAACACTTGGAGTAAGATTATTACAATCATAAAATCATCAAAGGGCTTCCCCAAATCCTGATTTAAAGTTTACGCTACAAGATCCATGTTCATCACATAAAGTACACATAAAGATATGCTCATTCATTCTAAATCTTTATCTAGAAGGTATAGAAAATGAGATTGAAGACTCCCCTAAATCGGATTTGATGCTTGAGATGATCAGCCGAGAGTTTTGGGGAGTTCTTCTTCTCCTTATGCTGCAAAAGATGTATTTGTTCTTGCCCTGCGCAGGATTTCACCCCTTCTCCCTTGGCTTCTCTCCAAGTTCAGCCGCATTCCCCTTGTCTACAATCCTCCCCTCAATCCTTCTTTCTCCAAGGCTTTTATTTCTCTCCTTAGTGGGCTACTGCCCTTTTCCAGATTCTGCAAAGTTGCTGCAACTTTTCAGCAAAGAAAAAGTCTTTGTTGCATCTTACCCATATCCTGCAAATGCTGCCAGCCTGCTCCTTCACGCAATCATCATTCTTTTAGCTAATTTCTACTTCTAAAAGCTGCTCTAGGGCTTTTAGTTGACGGGGGAGAAATGACCTGGTTGCCCTCCTTCCTCTCCTTTGGTTAAGTTGAAGAATCCCTGGTTAAAATCGTGGTTTCGAAACAGGCGGGTCCGCGATCACGGGCGTGATTCTGGTCGTGACCCGGTTGAAATTAATCAGTTGCAGCTTTAGGCACAAAGACGAGTCACGGGCATGATTCTGATCATGACTCGGTCGTGATTCTCAACGGGGGCTCCAATAAATCCGAAAATCTCTAGTTAGATCCTTCTTAAATTGGAAAGAGTTCTTCCAATCCCGAAAGTCCCAGAATCCATCCTCTTTGTGGTTGTTTTGACCTGAAAAAGTGAAAATACAAATCGAGGCGTAGATTCCATAGATGTATCGAAATTAAGGCAATTATGGGATGTAAACTATGAAATGGAGATGATTTCGTTAGTAAAATCATATATAAATTTGTGTTAACAGCAAGAAGCTGCCTTCTTCCAGCTTGCCAGCTACAGTGGAACTTGTGGTCCGAGAAACTGCGAGCCAAATGACAGAACTTATCAAAAATAGCGGGTCGTGCCCGCACAAGCTGCTGGCTCGCAGCTCCAAACATACCCTTAGTTCGATTTATAACTAAATCGATTTAGTTTGATTCGATTGGTTTAAATTTTATAAAAAAAATTGGTTTTATTTTTTTTAGCCTCAAAATTTTAGATTACACAGATTAAACTAAATTTTTAATAATTATATAATTTTTAATATTATAATACTACTTTAGTTTAAAAATAATTTAAAATTGATAAATAATAATAGTATAAAAAATTAATAAAAAAACTAATTTTGATTTAAACCGAACATAACCAAACTAAAATTTTTGGTTTAGTTATAGTTCAATTTTTAAAAAAATTAGTTTGATTTTAGTTTCAAAAGTAAACAAAAAATCGATTCAGATTGAATCGATTGGATACTCCTTTACACTCTCCTAAATGAACTGGTTTTTCTTTTGACTCCTCCAATACCATACCCTCCTCTTCTGACCTACTCTTTCTCCTCCCCTTTTCCTATCGAAAGATCCCACTCTCACTACCATCTACCGTTCCCCTCTTCCCATCGCCGCTGCCCCTCTCTCCCCTCTTCACCAATTGAACAAGTGACAAATTGTGTTTCCCTCATATTTTTTTTCTTTCCTTTTATTTTTTTCTTTCCTCCAAATAAGGCTTAGTGTTCAAAGTAAATTAAAATGATATAATCCGAATAAACCCTGACATTCAGCCATGCTAGGTTGTGTACTTTCTGTAAGCCCACGGTGATTCTATGTATAGGGTTAAAGAGCTCCTAAAAAATTTATAGTGATGATTTATGCTTGGAGAATGGGCCAACTAGCCCTTCAACATAAAGCAGAGGAAGAGAGACATGGGTCAGTTTGAGGCGGCTGGAGCTTCTGGCTTTTGGCTGGTTTGACCATAGCTGGTCTGAAAAGCTGAGGCTGTTTGGGTATTTTAGCTGGTCTGATAAGCAATTGTGAGCTGATGTGCTTGCTGTTCAGTTCTATTAAAAAAATTTAATTTATTCTTAAATTTTAAAATTACTTTAAACAACAATGAATATTTTTTAGACTATTACATACATAAATTTAATTTTAAAATAGACAAATTCCAAAAAAAAATTTGCAAGAGTTTCCCCTATATTTTAAGTGCAAAACCATGTATACATAATATATAAAATAATATCCAACCATAATACATTACAAGAAAAAACTATCCATAATTCATCATAAATAGTTAGTAATCACATATAATAAACCATATAAACATCACAATATCCAACGAGTATAAAGTAACCACATCCATATAATAACAATACAATAAAATATTTGCTACAAATGTGAGTCCATTAAACTTAATGCAATCTGATTTCGAAGGCGATCTACCTCTGTAGCATCTTGTTGACCTTCATCTGTCTCTTCATCTACTTCATAGTCATCTGTTGGGATAAGCTCCGGATTAGCATCAAATTCTTAAAAAATTTCATCTATGTTTGTTCTTTGCCTAATAAAATTATGTATTATCATTGATGCAACTACAATTTTGACTTGTGTCTCATATGCATATGAAGGCATGTAACGTAATATATTCCACTTTTTCTTCCATATTCCAAAACATTGTTCAATATAACTTCTAAGAAATGAGTGAGATTTATTAAATACTTTTTTAAGCTCTAGTGGTGGATGTCCTTATTGGTATTCTTGAAGATGATATCTCACTCCTCTATAAGGTCCAAGAAACCCAATCGTTTGTGAGTATCCAGCATCAACTAAGTAATACTTTCCTACAAAATTTAGGAAAAAGTTCAATTAATACTCATTTGTGATGAAATGAGATCCAATTGGTATAAAATTCATAGTCAGCTAGTACATGTATAAATGAAGATAAATTTATACATACTGGGGGTTTTGGAAAGTTTAAATTCATTGCTTTTGAAAAAACTTGAGCATCATGTGCAGAACCTTTATATCCAGGTAGTACGTATATGAATCTCATATCAAATGTACATGCAACTAAGATATTTTGAGTTGGACAACCTTTCTTCCGATAAATCGAACTTGATCACTACGAGGTACGACTACATCTATATGTGTTCCATCTATAGCTCTAATGAAATTCTATGAAAATATAACAAAATAGTTAGAATAGAATGCATACTACATGATATCATATTATTTAAACAAAAGACTTACCTTGAAATGAGGGTAATAACGAGTATCATGTAATATTTGTGGTGGAATATCTCAAAACTCTCTATCCGTGGGCTCTATCAAGACCTTTGCATACTTGCATACTGATTTCAACACCTTATGAAAGATCCGACTTATTGTTTCACCAGAATGTTGAAATCTTTCTTGTGTATGTCTATTAGAGACACCTTGTGCTAATGTATAAATAAAAAGACCCACTTTTTCATATATTGTTATGTTTTTTGAGGTTTTTAGACCATATGAGTTCTCCAAAATGGTACATTGAAATTATGTTTATCCATTCGCATCATTCACCTACATCTTTCATGGTTTCCTTCCATTAGCTCTCTCTCATCCATCTCATGCTTGTATACTCAGACATCATACAAGGTGACTTCTCTAAAAACTTTGAATAATACTCGTGTGCCACGATACTATTATAATGGATCAGCATCAAAGTGTCATGCATTGTATTTTTAATATATTGTTGTACATCGATCTCCTGTGGAGCATCACTATCATTGCTACTGTCACTATTATGATCAGCCATATCTAGGAACAACAAAAAATTATGTTGCAATGTTAAGTAAAATACTAATCAAACTATGACATGCATCCAAATAATAGAATTCAAGTACACAAGTCTAGTTACCAACATATATATAAACAAACTATGAAATGAATTTTCTAGATGATTGCTGCATATATGTCAACCATCTCATCTTTTCTTCAGCTGTCTTCAGATTTGTTCCACACTCCTCTATTTCATTGGTCCTTGAATAAACCACACGCGAAATAAAATAACCCCGAAGTACTATCTAAACTAGGAAGAGATTGTGCATCCTCTATCACCTCATCTATACTACACCCTGGAGCATCTGATATTTGAGATTCAAGAGTCCTTCTTTGGTGAAGAAAGTCTCTCATTTCAATCATATTATCCCTCAATAGTGATGTACCTACGTTCTTTTTTTTTCCCTCGTTTGCTGCTACTACTTGGTCGAGAGGATGAAGCAGCATGCACTAATTCATTAGTCTCAGTCGTGGGCACATCACTTTCTTCATTTGCACCCAAGTCTGCAGCAGACTCTTCATGCACATCTGGTGTAAATGTATACTCACCAGTTGCTACTGTATCACCAAACATAATATCCAACTTGGTTTCAACATCAGGATAGATACCTTTTTTGCATAATTTTATATAATCTTTATTCACTTACAATTACATTGGATTAGAAATTCATTTTATTACATTTGATAATATTAATAATAACCTAAGTACATACAGCAATCTTACTAGCCCACTAATCTGGAGTCGCATCTACTATTTCTAATCGTGAGTCCCATCCTAGTCCAGTCTCTTTGCCCTATAATTCTTTCCATAACTTTCAGTCTGATTTTAATTGATCGCATTTGTTTTTAAATACTTTTCTATCATATGGTAGCCCACTAATTTGTTGAAAGTTTTCAACAACATATTTTCACTCGTTCACATTGAAATGAGATCCAGGGCCTTTATCAATAGCAGCAATACAAACATCACAAAAATATTGTATTGTTTGTACATTCCAAACTGCTTTGCTACCTTTGGTTGCCATTGAAACTTAAACATAAACACAATATAAATAAATTAGATCTATTGAACATGGTATCAAATTGCATTATTATTCAAATTTAAGTTTTGTCTACCAATAGCCATTGAATTCAAAGCTAATAGCTTGATTACTTTCTGAGTTAAAAGGTACATGTAAGCTACAATTATTATGGTTGAATACTTTCTACCAATACCAGTGAATGTAAGCTAAGATGCATAGGAAACATGCAACTTTGTAGTAGGAACTTATATTATGGTTGACATAAGAAGACTAACAAAATAAGAAACTTTGGAAAATAGACTGAACCTCAGCTAACCAATTTTTAGGATACAATTTAAAAAATTAGATTCTCGTGGAGGAAAATAGAAGACAACTTATAAGATTCAGAGACAGAATTCCAATAAAATTTCAAACGATAGTGTGAAAGTTATGATACAACATTATGAGAGAAGAGACGTATATAAATATGAATTAAATTAGGCAGACTCTGAGCTAGAAATTGCTCTCATGTGCTACATAAGAAGAAGCTGAATTTATCATTAATTAACAGACAAATACAATCCAAAATAAGAAGCACCAGAAAGAGAAATCATCACCAAAAACAACACATAATGTTACTCTAGGTAAGTGATGCAGGAGAACCCTCCACAGCAGCTCCAGAACTAGAGAAACATGGCTATTCTGTGGACTTCCCTCTAGACAAGGTTCCACCTCCCTTAAAAATTTCAAAGGGGCCCGACGCAATCACGATAAGGCGATCTCAATGTTCAAGTCAACCACTAGAACGATTCATGGGTGCCATCAGTCCATTGTCAGCCCACACGAAGGTGTTGTGACCCATGTGCTTGGCACCCCCGGCCACCTGAAGCCCCGGTCAACGATCGCTACCACAACCAGTTGACCAACACGGCCCAAGAATAAGCTAGCACAGTGATGAATCAACCCACCATCAGCAAATTCTGTTGTTTCATCGCCACATGCTCCGAGATGGTTTGACGGCCCAGTCGTAGCCCAGAAGGCCCAGTTGCAGCCCAGAAGGCCTAGCCCATGCGCCAGCTTCAGATTCCCTAATCTACTTTAGTTGGTAATAGTTGGTAATAATTAGTATGAGTTAGTTAGTACTCACATCAACATGCTTGCATCAGCAACATCTTGACTGCTTTTAGTTAGTTAGAGTAGGTACTCATCCTTGTAGTGTGATATTCACTAGTCATGCTTGTGGTGTGATATTCCCTCCCTTACTCTATAAAAGGGAGCTGGAGGTTAGCTTGTTCCTTAGCTTTCTTGTGTGATAGTAGCTCACTTTGGAGAGGTTAGAGTGTGGAGCAAGGTGTGTGATCCTTGGCTCGATCTCGATTCCTCGCCTACTGGTTGTAATCGTCTTTCCTTTCAAAGAAGTAAATCGCACCGCCGGTGCGACAAGTTCGCATGTTTTCGGATTTTCATTGTGTTGTTCTTGCTTGATTTTCTTACCCACGGGCATCCACATGCCGAAGACGTGGAGGTTCCTTGGCTTTGGTGTGACCGTAGGTTCATAGGCGCGCGAGCTCAGTCACCGCTAAGTCCGCTACCCATGTTGGCGTGCTGTGCTTAAATCGCTTGCTAAGAGAGGTTAGTGAGTTTCATTTGCATACCTGGGTGTCGTTGGTTTCTTCATCGTCTGTGTTGCCCCGAAAAGTATTCATCGCCATCTTTCGCATTGTTTCTCGCTGGTTTTCTTATTGCTCATTTTCCAATGCGCTTTTACTTCTCTCGCCTCAAGACCCTCTCACATTTTCCAATCATCGTCTCATAAACCCCTAGAGTACGGAGCTAAGGACCAACCCACCTATAGTAGCTGCATCAAATTTGGTATCAGAGGAGTTGCGCGTTCAATTCTTATTGTTCGCACGATCCAACTCTGTTGCATCTTCATATTTCCGCACGCTTTCAGCATTTGCATTTTGAGTCATACCCTGTTTGTGCATGGTGACTTCAAGGTCACAAACCATGTCCCAGTTCCCTAATTCCCAAGAGTTTGTCCTACCCACGGAAGGGTCTAAGGACCAGGTCAGTTCGAATGATGCCCTGTCATCGCGATTAGACAAAATAGAGGACTTTTGTCACCAAATTAGCCGACTGCTCACGCAGTCCATGGATCAACTCATGGCTTCTCTCAAGGGCATGAGTGATCGCCTCGAGTCTTTAGAGCGTAGAACTCGAGTCCTAATTGACCCCTCCCTACCAACCTACCGAGCTCCGACTAGGGAGCTACCCCCCTTAACCCAACCCATTAGGTGTAGACCCTATGAGGAAGAACTAATTCCTGAGGATGAACCATTTGATGAGGATGATGTGTGGGCCGCACAAGGGCCCCAAACCCAACCCCATTATGGTCAAAACCGGATGGATGATGATTTTCGTCGCATCGTGCGTACCTCACCCACACCCCTTGACGGTAACCTTGACCCCACATGGTTCCTTGATTGGGCCACATCGGTCAAGAACAACTTTGAGTGGTGCGCCATGCCCCAACACTTGCACGTCAACTTTGCGCGCCTCCTACTAGAGGGTCCAGCCCGTCTGCATTGGGCAAATGTGGAACAGCAACTAGAGCAGCAAGCCTCCCACCCATTACACGGTGGGATGAAATAAAGTACCACCTCCGTGAGCGGTATGTTTCCCCCTCCTATAGGCAGCGGCTCTTGGACCAATACAGTAGCATACACTAGGGATCCGGTACCGTCGCTAAGTATAAGCTAGCCTTTGACACATTAGCACTTAGGTGCAACCTGTGAAAGGACCCCGAGTTTACCCTGTCTAGATTCAAGAATGGACTCCGATCGGAGATCCAAAGAGCCCTACCTGCCTATAACTTGGAGAGTTTGGACCAAATATTCCAGCGAGCTCTAGACATTGAGCAAGACTTGTGCGTTGCTGCTAGGCGCAACGAGTTGGTACCTTCTAGACGACCCCCAGCTGTCGGTCTTCCACTTGTTCATTCTGCGAGGCACGCTCGGAACCCCATCATGCTCCCACTATTCGTGACCTCCCTAGGCATCCCACACCTGACGCCCCTCCTCCTTGCCTTTCATGGGAGGAAAAGGGCAAGGCCCCAACTCGTGGGTCCACGAACCGTGTGAATTATTTCAACTATCTCCAACCCTGCCATTATTCGAAGGATTGCCCCAAGCGTCCTGCCCATGTTGACAAGAATCAGCCCCGGTTGAGTGCTATGACTCGTGCGTGCACTGAGCGTGACATTGAACCTGAGTGCTATACTAGTGAGGATGAGTCAGGTCAGCTCACACTTGTGGTCGTCCGGTGCACTCTAGTGCAAACCCCTCCCTCAAGGGATTGGAGGCGTACGAGTATTTTCATGACTTACATCAAATGCAACGAGCATTCGTGTAAGATCATTATTGATGGGGGTAGTAGCCTAAATGTGGTGCCACGCACCGCAATCACCCGGTTCAACCTTGCACTTGGACCCCACCCGAAGTTGTATTCCATCACTTGGGTCGACACATCGAGCCTACCAGTCACCCACCGTTGTTAGGTTCCCATTAGTTTTGGGGACTATAAGGAAAAACGTTTGGTGCGATGTGGCAACTATGGATGTTGCCCACGTGCTATTGGGTCACCCTTAGCTATACGACCGTGATGTGGTTCACTATGGCTGATCGAACACTTATGTCTTCGACCACAATGACCAAAAAATCCGGCTTAACCCAGCCCTGCCCAAAGAGTTGCATGCATCAACGTATAAGGGCTTGATCGTTTCCCCCGAAACCCGATGCAATTTTGTCCTTAATGCGCACCCTAGCACTGATCCGTGAAGCAAGTGAGACCAAGGTGGTCTATGCTCTGATGTTGCGTGAGGCGATGGACCCGTCGCCCCAGCCGGAGACGGACCCTCCAGCCGACATCGCCCCCCTCTTGTCTGAGTTTAGAGACATTTCACTCGAGGATCCGCCTCATGGGCTCCCCCCAGAAAGGGAGATCCAACACGCAATAGACTTGGTGCCAGGAGCCACTCTCCCAAACTTGCCCCACCATAAACTCAAACTCACTGAACACGCCGAGTTGCAGCGTCAAGTGGATGAACTCCTCACCAAGGGGTACATCCGCGAGAGCCTTAGCCCATGTGTTGTCCCTGCCCTACTCACACCCAAGAAGGATGGATCTTAGCATATGTGCATAGATAGTCGAGCCATTAATAGGATCACCATCAAGTATCGGTTCCCCATACCCCGTCTTGATGACATGCTCGATTTGGTTTCGGGTTCATCATGGTTTACTAAGTTGGACCTCCGGAGCGGATATCACCAGGTTCGCATCCGCGAGGGTGATGAATGGAAGACTGCATTCAAGACCAAGGATGGTCTGTACGAGTGGTTAGTCATACTGATGGAGCCAAAGGAGTCCAAGGGGCCCAAGAGGCCCAAGGAGACCAAGAAGACATGCCATCAGACTCCCCACGGGCCATGTCTATGAATAGCCCAGAAGTGCAGGAAGACATTGTTCCTCGCCCTGTTCGACGCTCTCAACATTCCTCCCAGCCCCCTGACCGTTTTGTGGGGGTTATCAGCTCGTCATCAACTATGTCAATGCCTCTCCAACCAATGAACTTGACAACGAGGCCTGCCGAAGCACCGACGAATGACCACTGCCACAACCGGGTGCTCAGCACCGACCGAGAGTCAGCCAACACCATCCAGAATCAGCCCACCATCAACAAGTTTTGTTGCTTCATCGCCGCTTGCTCTGAGATGGTTTGATGGCACAGTCATAGCCCAGAAGGCCCAGCCCATGCACTAGCTTCAGATTCCCTCATCTACTTTAGTTGGTAGTAGTTAGTATGAGTTAGTTAGTGCTCGCATCAGCATGCTTGCATCAGCAGCATCTTGACTACGTTAGTATGAGTTAGTTAATGCTTACATCAGTATGCTTGCATCAGCAGCATCTTGACTGCTTTTAGTTAGTTAGAGTAGGTAGTCATGCTTGTGGTGTGTTATTCCCTAGTCATACTTGTGGTGTGATATTACCTAGTCATGTGTATGGTGTGATATTCCCTCCCATGCTCTATAAAAGGGAGTGGACACTAGTTGCTTCTTCAGCTTACCAGTTTGCCTCTTAGTTGTAGCCTCTAAGTGAGTGGGAGTCTACTAAGTTCCTCGTGGTAGCTCGGAGTGAGGATTGAGTGCTTGTAAATGCGGCCGGGCCGCCTGAGTGACTTGTACTCCAAGGGTCCTCCTCGCTTGGTGTTTTGAATCAAAGTTAAGAGGTAGACGCTACCTCTTCCTTTCTGATTATTGTGCTCACGTTTGGTGTTGCCTGCCTGTGGATGTGCCTAGGACGGATGGTTGAAGCTAGACCCGCCGCTCCACTGTGTTTGCTAGCTGTTGCACTTGCTCGAGATTGGCTCGCGTGAGAGGTTAGTAGTTTATTTGAGTTGCCATGGTTTCTCGGTACTTCCGATATTGCTTAATAGTATTTTGCTCGGTTTTCATCGTGTTTCTTCGACGGTTTTCCCTCCGTGCGCGTTTCTCTTTCCTCGCCTAATGCCCCTCTCACAATTTCTGCATCATCTGTCTCCGCCACATTAGAGTACGGCATATAAGGACCACCCCACCTACAACACACTCCATTGCATGCCCTTTGTCTTGACGAATGCCCCCTACACATTCATGAGGTTGATGAGTCAAGTCCTCAAGCCCTACATAGGCAAATTCCTGGTCGTCTACTTTGACGACATTCTGATCTTCAGCCGCACCTGGGAGGAACACTTAGAGCATCTTCGCTCTACCTTTGAGATTCTTTGAAAGGAGCGCCTCTTCCTTAACACGAAGAAGTACACCTTCATGGCCACCCAAGTCCACTTTCTAGGGTACATAGTGTCTGACCAGGGTCTCTCTGTTGACCCCCGCCAAGATTGATGTCATTCGGCATTGGCCTGAGCCTCGCACTGTTTCTAAGGTTCGTAGTTTCTTAGGTCTTGCTGGGTTCTACTGTCAATTCATCTGTGGGTTTAGCACCATTGCTACCCAATTAACCCAGCGTCTGTCGAAAGATGACTTCGAGTGGACACCAACCACTCAGCGTGCCTTTGAAGCCCTTAAGAATGCCCTTACTACAACTTCTGTTTTTCGACTTCCTGACTTTTCCAAAGTCTTTGAAGTCACATGTGATGCCTCCGATACTGGGATCAGAGGGACTCTGAGCCAAGAAGGCCACCCGGTTGCCTTCTTTAGTGAAAAACTAAATGTCGTTAGGTAGCGATACTCCACATACGACAAAGAACTCTATGCCATTGTCCAATCATTAAGGCAGTGGAGATACTATTTACTCAACCGTGAGTTTGTCCTGTATAGTGACCACCAAGCCTTATCCTTCTTGAGCGCCCAAAAGAAGTTGGGTGCCGAGCATGCCAAGTGGGTGGAGTAGTTGCAATAGTACTCTTTTTTTATTAACCATAAGGCGGGTAAGGAGAACGTTGTAGCGGACGCCCTGAGCCGAGTAAGGACCCTTTTGTGTGTTATGCGTACCTGTGTCAATACCTTCGCCTATGTTAAGGATGAGTACCCTAGCTGTCCTTATTTTGGTGCCATCTATACTCGCCTGTGTGAGTCTGAGGATGTTGAGTCGCCTTACCGGTTATGTGAAGGTTATTTGTTCTTTGGGAACCGGTTGTATATTCCCCAATCCTCCCTTCGCGACCACATTCTGTTAGAGTTCTACGCTGGTGGTGTTGCTGGCCACCATGGACGTGATAAGATATTTGAGATGGCCGAGAAATGCCTATTTTGGCCCTCCTTGCACAAAGGCATGGAGCGCATTGTCCGCCACTGTGGCACTTGCCAAATAGCTAAGCCTCGACCCCCGAACACTAGATTGTACACCCCACTACCTCTTTCTGAGGGTCCATGGAAGGACCTCAGCATGGACTTTGTCCTGGGGTTGTCCCGCACTACGTTTAGATTCGATTCCATCTACGTCGTAGTGGATCGGTTCTCCAAGATGGCCCATTTCATCCCCTATTCTAGGACAGCGGATGCGTCCCACATAGCCCATCTGTTCATTAGGGAGGTAGTTCGCCTCCATGGCCTCCCACTCTCTATAGTGTCCGATCACGACACTCGCTTTGTGAGCCACTTTTAGCGGTCACTGTGGGCACTATTAGGGACCACCCTTAAGTTTTCTACGACCTATCGCCCCCAAACTGATGGCCAAACTGAGGTCATTAAGTGGAGTTTGGGTAACTTGCTCCATTGTCTCGTTGGTGATCACCCTAAGAGTTGGGACATTATGCTCCCTGTTGCCGAATTCGCGTATAATAGTGCAATCAATTAGTCTACTGGTCTAAGTCCCTTTCAAGTGGTCCTTAGACAGCAACCACGAAAAGCTATTGACTTGCATGACCTTCCCATGGAGTCCCATCTTTATGAGCATGCATTTTCCTTTGCCAGTCATATTGCAAGTTTGCATGAGGAAGTTCGGCATCGAATCCTTTTGGGCAACACTCGGAATGCTCTGAAGGCCAACGAACACCGTAGGCCACTCCATTTTAGTGCAAGTGATCTGGTGAGGGTGCGTATCCACCCCGAGCGAGTGGCAAATCGGGCGCACTTTAAGCTACAGGCACGGTACATGGGGCCCTATGCGGTACTACAACGGGTAGGCTCCAACGCCTATGTCCTCGATCTACCGGAGAGCATGGGGATCCACCCCGTCTTCAAAGTCGCGGACCTTCTTCCCTACCACGACCCGATGGAGGAGCCCCTTGCCACCGATGAGCATCCTCTTAGTTCTCCGGAGGAGAACTCTTCAAACCAGGGGGGATTGATGCAGGAGGACCCTCCACAGTAGCTCCAGAACCAGAGAAACATGGCTATTCTGTTGACTTCCCTCTAGACAAGGTAACACCTCCCTTAAAAAGTTCAAAGGGGCCCGATGCAATCACGATAAGGCGATCTCAATGTTCAAGTCAACCACCAGATCGATTTGTGGGTGCCATCAGTCCATTTCAGCCCACACAGAGGTGTTGCGACCCATATGCTTGGCACCCCGGTCAATGATCGCTACCACAACCAGTTGACCAACACGGCCCAAGAACAAGCTAGCATAGTGATGAATCAGCCCACCATCAGCAAATTCTGTTATTTCATCGCCGCGTGCTCCAAGATAATTTGACGGCCCAGTCGTAGCCCAGAAGGCCCAGCCCATGCGCCAACTTCAGATTCCCTCATCTACTTTAGTTGGTAGTAGTTAGTATGAGTTAGTTAGTGCTCGCATCAGCATGCTTGCATCAACAATATCTTGACTACTTTTAATTAGTTAGAGTAGGTAGTCATGCTTGTGGTGTGATATTCCCTCCCTTACTCTATAAAAGGGAGCTGGAGGTTAGCTTGTTCCTTAGCTTTCTTGTGTGATAGGAGCTCACTTCGAAAAGGTTAGAGTGTGGAGCAAGGTGTGTGATCCTTGGCTCGATCTCAATTCCTTGCCTACCGGTTGTAATCATCTTTCCTTTCAAAGAAGTAAATCGCATCGGCTAGCGTCAAGTTCACCTATTTTCGGATTTTCATTGTGTTATTCTTGCTTGATTTCCTTACCCACGGGCATCCGCACGCTGGAGACATGGAGGTTCTTTGGCTTTAGTATGACCGCAAGTTCATAGGCGTGTGAGCTAAGTCGCCACTAAATCCGCTACCCTTGTTGCCGTGCTATGTTTAAATCGCTCGCTAAGAGAGGTTAGTGAGTTTTATTTGCGTAGTTGGGTGTCGTTGGTTTCTTCATCATCCGTATTGCTCCGAAACGTATTCACGTCTTTCGCATTGTTTCTCGCTGGTTTTCTCGTTGCTCATTTTCTGACACACTTTTACTTCCCTCGCCTCAAGATTCTCTCATATTTTTTTATCATCATCTTATAAACCCCTAGAATATGAAGCTAAGGATTAACCCACTTATAGTAGCTACATCACAGCCGTTCCAAACGGGTCATCATCGTTTTGTACAAGGCTAAATTATTAAAAGGCTTTTACTTAGATTGCCTTTCTCTCAACTTTCTTTCAGGTGTATTACTAACCCCCCAACATGTGAAATTCTATATAATATGGTTCCTTTTGACTGCAGGAGTGGCCGAGCTGGGGCTGAGTACAAATTGAACAGTGAGATTCTTACTTGCGATGCTGAAATTTTTTTCAAATCACCAACGGTTAAGGCCACAGACGGATGTCAATCGGCATCATGTGCTCTCTCAAAGTCGCCAAGGTATATTCAAGCTTGCCATATGCTCCTGAAGTTTTAAACTTGTCACCACGGTGCCATTAACATAGCCTTTTAATAATTTCACCCAAGTCATCATTCCTTGAAGAACTTGGTAGTAGCAGGCAGCACTTTCTCTCAGCTTTGCTGCCTTGACTGGCGTGGCGTCACTTCGAGACCGTCGTCTTCGGCTCCCGCACCACGCGCACTTCCCCCGGCATCTTCACCCTTTTTTACTTTCTACTCCAAAGAAGACACGTTGCGTACGAATTACCAATGCACAGATACCTTGCTTTTGAGATCACAACTTTCTTGGCAGCCATTCTATTCCTTCACTCACATCACCATTATGTGACATCAATTAATCAGTAGCCATGCATGTATATATATAGCTCCTCTCGGGTAGATGAATCTACTGAGATCGCAACAACCAAAACGGCCTCCTCGAGCTAGTGCAGGAGGCAGTTGAACTTTCCATCTCCTCTAGATAGTAGATACCATAGTTGTGAAGGCATGGAGAGCAGTGACCCATTGGTCGTGGGGAGAGTGATTGGGGACGTGTTGGATCACTTCTCAAGGAGTGTGAGCCTCAGCGTAAGTACGGTTCCAGGGAAGCCGTTAACGGGCGTGAGCTTAAACCTTCGCACGTGACTAACCAACCTAGGGTTGACGTCGGAGGAAATGATCTCAGAACCTTCTATACATTAGTATGCCTGCTCGATCCAATTTCTTTTGCATTTTTTTTAAAAATTTTCATGTAATTAATTACGGGGAGTAATTTAGAATTTCATAGTATTCTTTTCAATTTTAATAAAGTAAATTAATGTCAACTAATTTAAGAAAACGGAGATAGTTTCATTGTACATAAATCACATATATTTCAACAAATGAGCTGAGGTTAATTGCAATGATTTTTTTTTTTTTGTGAAATAACATAAACTAAAGTTTAAATTACAAAAGTAGTTGGGCTGAGATAGTGAGAGATACTTGTATGATTCATTCACCCCGCATGGAGTAATTGGCTTGCGGTGATCTTAAATATTGTTTATAAAAAAAAATAAACTTTTTTGTATACTAATTACATTAATGATCTATTTAGTGAAGGTGTATTTTGCATAATGTAGGTCATGGTGGACCCCGACGCTCCGAGTCCAAGCAATCCAACATTAAGGGAGTACTTACACTGGTAATTTTTATTAAGTTTCTCATGCATTAATTTAGTCATTAAAATAAAATTAAACGCAGGAAATCCACCCTAATTTTATTTTTTAAAATTAATCAATATAAATTTGAAATTAAAACAATACCAAACAAGATGAATTTTGTTTGGCATTTCTATTCTCTAGCTAGTTCACTAGTTCAAGTCAATTAATTAATTAGCACTAATGATCAGCTTTATACCTTGACTAAATGATTCAGGCTGGTAACGGACATTCCTGCAACCACTGGATCAAACTTTGGTGAGTATTGCGAACACTTGTTTCATTTTAAAAATCAACTATCAAGAATAACTACTTTTGTCTTATATTCGAATGAAATCTTAAAACAAATGAAAGGGCGAGAGGCCTTGTGCTACGAGAGCCCACGACCCAACTCCGGGATCCACCGCCTCGTCTTCGTACTATTCCGACAGCTGGGACGGGCCACGGTGTTTGCTCCGGATTGGCGCCAGAACTTCAACACACGGGAATTCGCGGAGCTCTACAACCTCGGATCTCCTGTCGCCGCCGTCTACTATAACTGCCAACGGGAGTCCGGCTCCGGCGGAAGGCGGTTGACCTCGCACTGAATGATGATAGAATGTCTCGTGTGACTAAAACTAATGTACTTAACGACGGGTTTATTGGATCACGACGCAGAATTGTTGCTAGGCGCTGGTAGTAGCTGGAATAAACTGTGATCCTAGCTTGCAGACGGATTGACGGTGAAAAAAGTATTTAAAGTAGTAGATTTTGATCTTTTTTGTACCATGTTACCAATAAGAACTTCAATGCGGCTATTACTCGTGAAAGTGTTAAGAGTAAGATCAATATATATGGATGAATTGCTAGTGCTCCATTTACGTTACTTTCGAAATGAGACACTTCTCTACTGCCATGCGAGTACGAAACATAAGACTACTCTCCCGTCCACCGTCCCCGATGACGGCCCCTAAGAGGCAGGGAGGCTGCGATGACTTTCAGGGACGTCAGGGAGGGCGGCGACGACGACTAACGGGTAGACGGCACCGAGCTACACCAACCTTCCTCAGCCACTTCACTAACCCTACCACCCCCTTGACGTAGTAACTGTTGCCGATTAGGAATGTGACGCACGCACTAACCCCCTTGACGCAATCACTGTTGCCGATTAGGCATGTGACGTACGCCAAAACCCTTTCTTTCGCGAAAGGAAGCAATGAGTGAAACTGTGAAAGGGTAACACTAACAAAAAAAACACGCCAGAACCGTTTTTCCGCCCGAATCGGGGTGATCATCAAACGAAAGAAATTTCATATTTTCCTGTCTAGGTTTTCTATCCTCTCTAATAAACAAGGGAAAAATAACTTTTCTATCATTTCTAATTTTTTTTTCTCTTTTAGTAAAGAGGCTGTAAATTTTGCACGCGGGTGAAATTTCAAGCTTAATAAAAGTTAGAGCTTCCAGTACAGCTGAGCCCAAAACAAGGTCATATTCTAGATTCATAAATTTAATGCGTCGATGATGTTTACATGTATATGCACTGCGTTACACTCGATTGTGGCTTCTAAAAAGTTCCGAGAACTAACCAAAGTTCAAAAGGAAAATGCTGCACTAATGTGATGGTAGGAGAAATGCAATTATTTTTCTGTAGTTGGCATACACTGAATAATCACGTGTACTCGGGCAAGTCTTAGATCAGACCTTGGCGTTGCAGATCGGTGAACGTCTTCTTGTTGTAGATGTTACCTTCTCTATCTTCATATTCTTCTTCAAGATCCGGCCTCCATTTGTTCCCTCCTTGCCGTTCTTGTATTTTCTCCCATAGCTCTTTTGCCTCCTGGCGTACGGATTAATGGAACTTAGCTAGACCCGGTCAAAAAATTAATAGCTGCGGAAGTACAACTTACGGGGAGCCCTGTAATTCTTAAGGGCATACACGTGTGGATATAAATTGTTTGCAAGAACTGGTGAGCCCAAAAATTAAAAAAAAAAAAAAAAAAACATGAATTACAATAAAAACCTTGATTTGATATGAATGCGCCTTGAAATTATCGCCTGCAAACGACTTTACGTATAGAACTAATATTCAATTTTTGTGTGACAAAAACCTTGTGTATCAACAATTTAGGGCGACGGAGTATCATCACACACGATTGCCAAGGGATCTAAGTTATATTCGTAAAACTTGAAATCAAAATTTCTGCTGATATCGAATATGGTTCTAGTCAAGATATAACCAAAATCTATTTTAAACGAAAACTCTTCAGCTCCAAGTACAATTTGTTAACTTAAAACAATTTTTTTTCATGAGCTGAGCATGGAGAATAAAATAATCATACCTGGATGGATGTAATTTCATTGAAGTTTTTAGTGTTGGGAATATTAAGACAACGCATGCCATGCTGGTGGCGCCACTCCTTAAAATGGCGCTCAAATGCCCTTCTTCCCCAGTAACTGTGGTTCCCACATATCTCACATTTGAATTCCTGCAGAATAGAGCGAATTTGGCATTTAAAAACGGACTCTGATAACGCTACACCATTTGCCATCATAAACTGCACTGAAATACCATAGACCGTAAGAACCAAGCAGACACAAATAGTAAATATATGAGGAAGACCAGGATACGAATGGGCCATTCTTGTACTAATTAAAATTTAAAAGCCTGCAAGCAATTTTTTTTTAACTTGCACCAAACGACAAGGTAAATCACAAAAATTTATGCCCAAAAGGCCAAAACAGGTCGACCAATGACAAAGACATATCTGCCCTAGAAAGATTATACCTGAAGTTCCAATTAGGAAGAAAAAGATAAAACGTTATTAAATCTAATATCACTGTGGATGATATGATCTTGCATATAGCAGAACCACATATAATGGAACTAAGAATTATAAATTGTTATATTAAAAGGAAGATTATGGTGAATGGAAATAAGCATGAATTTTAGATGGAGTACAAAATTTACAACTCAAAAAAAGGGTAAATTCAAACTCCAAGTCAGCAAGCATACCTGTCCAAGCCCATGAAGCTTATAAAGCCAGTAGGGAATAGGCTTCCCATCCCAACCCATTGGCAATTTAAGAGGATTATAAATCTGTTGCTCATCATCATCACTCTCAGTATCAGCTTGTATCACCTCCTAATTGAAGCAACAAAGCATATATTTATAAGTTAAATAACACAGTAAAGTAATGAAGAGAATGCAACAATAAGTAAAACTCAGCGCATTAGCATAATCTTAGGCAGCACGCATGACATAATGGATCGCATGTTATACACATCACTAATATGCACCATAAAGTAATTACTTCAAAATCAAACTACCTCATTTAGGCCAGTTCTATAAGAATATCAGTCAGTATAACAAATAGAAAAATATGGTGTACATAGACGCAACAGCAGTCAGCATGTATGGAGTCAGAATTGGTATTAGTCGTAGTACTCAATTTTCATTCTAATTGATAGAAGTAATTTTACATCTCATCATCAATTGTTCCCTGTGTATGCTTGAAGCCTATTAAAGCCTATTACACATTGGACAGAAGAAAGTAGGAGCAAGACGCAATGTCTACAAACCACGCGGCATATGCACAATGCAAGTTTGTGTGCAGGCCAAACATTTTCTCAAAAACACCAATTCATCATACTTCAATTATGAGACGTAGAATCACATATTTTAACGTCTGATATGATTAACTATAGATGAAATTAAGCTCATTGATCTGTCCCTCTTTTTTCTATTTTGTTTCTCACGGCTACTTCGAAGTCCATACATATTCTTAACTGGAATTAAACACGACTACCACCTGTTAACGAAATATTGGAGCTAGTAACACGAGAACACTATGCCAATATTGAATAATCACATATCAACAGTTTGATTGGCCTCCAGTAGTAAGCCTATGAACAGAGTAGCAGACAAATTTCAATGACCATATAAGAACACAAGGGGAGTGGGAAGAGCCGTGTGAACTATGCTCCGGGAAATTATGGTCACTAAAACTTTATTTTATCTTGAAAATCATCGTACAGAAAAATAACAGAAATGGTGGAACACAGATATAAAATAACACAGCAGCGGTGTAGGACTCAGAAATATGGTAAACATTGCAAATTAAAGTGATATAAATATATGTTGATTAATATATGGGCATATGGCATAAAATCTAACATGTATTCCATACTCTGTACTTTAAGATAGACCAGTCTGAAAAAATGAATTAGACTGAAATATATACAGAGCACGTCCATTCCCTCAATCAATGAACTACACTGCCTCAATGAACCATAAAGATAAGATTGTGAAATGGATCGTTACCTCTTCACGTTCTGCTTCCATTTCTTCATATGTTAATGCTTGCTTTTTCTCAATGTTTTCTTTTGTTTGCTCAATAACCTACCAAAAGAATTAAAAAGAAATGAGATAATAGTTATTAGCACATAATACATAATCAGAATTACAACATGCTAAAGGGTCTTTGTGATAGTGCAGGAGATTGTTCAAAATATGATTGTTTACTTAATGGTATCATATAACGATACAAATGCATGATCATTTTATCTGTAGGGGCAATACACATGGAAACTATGAAATATCAGGCTTATGGTAATTCCGATTGATATTAGCCAATTCCGGGTACTAGACATTACATGTTTTCACTTATAAGTAACAAAAAGCTGCATCAAAGCTTCAAATTCACTATCTTATGCCTGGACATCCGCATAAAGTATTAGCATCAGTCAGAAAGACTTCCATGGCCAATGATTGATGGTCCAGCATATCATGCATCTCACTATTAGAGATGGCATTAAGACTACTTAAAATCATGCTTAGCAATAGTGAATAGTAGAATTTAACAAATCATGCAGAGGGATACAGCACAAGCAAACAGAAATTCTCAATCATTTGCTAGGAAAGGAAGGCAGGGAAGTTATGGCATTGTTTAAAAAAACCCATATGAAGTGGTAAAGCTAGTACAAGCACATAGTTGGTATGAAGATAGTTGGTAAGAAGTGTGTGTATATATATAAATTGGCCATTACCATGTTGTATGAATTGGTACATACCAGTATGCACTAGTTTGATAATGGACCGGTAACCGATATTTAAAACAATGCCCTATGGTACCACATTAGATCTAGTTTGTTCATAATGAAAGATTACCTAAAAGCTTTTGACGTTCAAATAAGACGTAGGTAGACAATCTCAAAAAAAACAAGACATAGATAGACAAACTGAAAATCTACAATCATAAAATATACTTCAAATGACATGACGTCAGTACAGGCCAAGGCTCAAAATGCATACACAAAGCACGCTATCATCAAAACAGTTTCCTTATCCATGAAAACCAACGTATCAATTGAAACATTATGCTTGAAATAAACAATGGATTAAAACCTTAAACTTACAAACAAATGAAGTGAAAATGCATGAGGCAACATAAGAAATACCTCTTTGATATAAGATACAAGACTGACCTCTTTTAGGAGTTCACATAAACGTTGCATCTTTGCCTCCATTAAAGCGACTTCTTTCTTGGAATTCATCTGCTCTGCAGCACCATTTTGCTCCGTTTTACGTGAATTTTTGGCAAAATGTTTTCTGTCCAGTTTGTCCAGAGGTGTGTCCTACGTAAGAGTCAACATATCAATGAATACTTACACAAAAATACACTCCAAGCTTGACATATATATCAAGGTATTGAAAATAGATCTGTACCACCCGTACTAGGAGATATGTATGGTCCAACCTTATGCCAATCCAAGGTCAGTGTATATGTTTATAATATATATATATATATATATATATATATATATATATATATATATATATAAAATCAAGGTTGTTAAAAATGCGTTCCAAGTCTTAGGATCTTCCGATCCACTCAAATTAGTCAAACCATTCCAAAATGAACATAGGATCTGAAATGTGGTACGATTTTACATTCACACCAATAATAGGTAGAATGAGTTTAAATTTGATTACTATATACTAAAAATTAATAATCTAATATGTTAAAAGCCTTAAGATGAGATGCAATTTCTCGTCTTTAATTGTCATCATTTGTCATTTAGTTGGCAAGCATTCATCAATTTAAGTTCATTGTCATCTACAACTATATTTGCCGACTTTGACTATTTATCATAATCAATTTTGTAATCTTTGTCATTGTCATTTTTATTATTATTACAATGTATACATTTATCTTCATCATTTTTCATACTTTTGTCTTGTTGTCTTAATTTCACTACATGACTTTGTTGTTTCTATTTTCATTGTACTTTGTTGTCTCCTTCTTCTATTAACTTGTCTTCATCTTCATCACCTCACAAATATTTAATTTTATAGTTTTACACTATACAACTAATACATTTGAATAATAGCATAAAATGTTGGAGGCATATTTTTTAACCTTAATGCATGATACTAAATAGATATATATTAATTTTTTTATTACTTATTAGAATATTTATCTTACTCTTTAAGTCTAATTAGAGGAATATTATATATATATATATATATATATATATATATATAAAGGTGATTTGGTAGAATCTTACAATCTAATCCTACGTTCCAATCCTACAAAGTCTTTATTGTTCCTAGCTAGGATATACACAATAATATATATAGAGAGAGAGCGAGAGTAATGACATGTGCATAGGTACCAACCGGTACACTTGTATGAATAAGTATTTAAAACACTTTGACTCACATCTAAAAAATTTAGTAGGTACCAACAAGACAATATTCAGCAGATAGACAAAATATCAAAAATTTAAATTCTAGTAATGAAATGAGAAACAAAATGTTGTCAGTGAGCTTTAAGAATAATTGTGCAGAAGGTACAACTCTACTTATCCGACTGATGTACTGTTTGTAGTTCAAAATATTATTTGGTTTCAAAAGCAAGCATTGTGAGTCAAAATGGACATAAAAAAACACATGTGCATACAAAAAAAATGATTGCAATAGAACATTAAAATGAATCAAGTGTTAGTTTGTGTTTGAAAGTACAAGCAGTATCCTACACAATCAATCAGTTGAGCTTTAACGGTTCCAGGATCAGCAGGATCCTAGAAAATAAGCAGAAGACGTTAAGGAAATGCTTTAGTCATAACTACTCAATCTCATCCTAATCCATAGTAGGTTTGCCATCAGGATATATGTCTACAAAAAGAAAGGGAGTTGGTGTTCATTTTGTGTATATAAACGCTCATGTCAGGATAAGATTTCGCTCTAGTTAGTTCTACATCATCATCCATTCTATGCATGGATTAGAATAAAATTTTAATTTCTTATTAGAGGTATCCATAAAAATAAAATTATATAGCTCATATAAACCACATCTTCTCACAGATGAAGCTATGAATGGTCAAGGATGATTTCATACATAACGCTCAAGTAGTGCACCACAGTGCCATTAAACACTAAAATGGAGGACCAAATAAAGGGTCAACTAAGGAGACTATGAATAGGATGAAAAATTCAGGTAAGCTCGACAAGAGATGTGTCTGATAGCCACAACTATTGATACCGGTTTCACCACGGGAGATTCAAGGTTGCCGTTGTGCCGAGTATTTGATGTGCAAGTCATCCAAATGAACTAAGATGGATTGAAAAATGAGGTAGACCCGTTAACTTCCATGCCTTATAAGTGCAATAATATGGCTCTACAAAATTATGTCATGGATCCATGCTGCCACGGTAAAACCCTCAGTAAGTTAGGGTTGTCATATTAAGTTTAGAATGGGCTCATAATTAAGTTATTAATGGAGAGGTTCCCATTAATTTGAAAAGCTAGCTATTTGAGTATTTTTATTATGTTTAACATAATTTGATTTAACTAAAAATTTGTAAATTTGGGATTTATTAATGTTATATGTGTCCACTTCTACATCTTTTGATTTGGCCCACAAGGCATATTTTGATAGGGAAAATGGAAAAAAAGGATAAATACTTAAGGTATATAAATATTCACTTGCAAATCCTTATATATAGGCTGCAGAACCCTGTAGAGTAACAATTCCAATTTCCAACATCCCTTATTTCTTGATTTTGTTTTGTGCTGTGCAAATAGGATGCCCAACTTGGTGTTCAAAATATTAGTACCAGGACATGCAGCAATCATCTGTGAACTTGTAAGCTACAGTGCCGTACCATGAGAAAACATAGTATGATTAAGACACTTCGCCATTTCAAGCATTTTCAGGACCAAACCTACTCCTGTACAACTGGAGTTTTCACCCATGTCTCAGGCAATGATATTTATCTTGCTATAACTTTTCATCTTGTATATGATCGGATTGCTGGCTCTGGTAGACTCGGTACCTCATTCAACACAAGTTGAGACAGATCCGGGAGAAATAACATCTTCTTCCTCTTATCTTAGTCTATCTGTAACATCTAGACTCATGTATTTATCATCAATTGCATGAAAAATGAACATAACAGATTTCCTTGCCCATCTATCATTAACTATCATTGTTTGATTGCATATTAGTCCTTGTCCAAAATTTGCTCATCTTTTATTGCATATTATTACTCCATCATTATTAGCCCTCCATCCTGTTGAGTAAACAATGAGAGTAACCTGTCATCTTTCTTTGCTTCTTTTTTCTCTCATTCTAAAATTCTCAATAGCAAGCATATGTTGTAGTGTGCATATACCAGCTTCCCTAGTCGACAATAGCATAGTCTATTGCCAACTTTGAAGTGGATTAGAAAGAACATGCAATAGATGTACTTTCCACCGCTCAAAGATGTTGTTTAAGCTAGCATCTATATTGTAATTTTTCATGGCGTCCGCAAAATCTACACCTGTAGTAGGTTTTGTTGGATAAACAAGTTAAACCAATACTGATACTCTGAATTTAGATAAAGTTGTAAGTTAAGATTATTAAATTAGCTAGTTATAAATTTAATTAAATAAAAATGTCTAAAAAAAATAAAAAATAAGGTAAATTTCTTGCACCATTGGTGCCTCTCTTCTATTACAGATACTGTCCTTGTATGGCTTGTGTTTCTCAGGAGTTGGCAAAGCAGGAATCATTTTCATTTCAGCTTCATAAATCGCATGGTATTCTTCTTCCACGATTGTTTATATATCCATGTTGACCTTGTGTAAGACAAAATAGAGGCTCCATGAAGAGTGAGATCTCACGAATAGATTTCCAAAATCCATTCAATAAGACCAATCTTCTATATCTTCCTCTAATCTGTTACAGGAGCATATCATAGATCACTCCATTTTAGGCCCATAAACATCTTAAATCATGACTTCTTGAGAATGAGGAAATTTAAGGTGATAAAGTGTACGACAAACTTAATTCTAGAAGATGTAATATCTCCCTACGTATTGAATCAATAAGTGGAATTTAGTCATAATTGTAAATGAACTGAGCGAAAATTTGCATCTTCTTCACTATCCTGTGCACAAATGATGTTGTCAATACTCATCTTGAGCCAATGTACTTGCAACACAAGGAGTCCAAAACAAGTGGGTATATCTTCTTGGTTTAACTCATCACCATCATGAAATGGCCCTTTGTCTGTAACAATCTGCACTGCAATCTGAGTTTATCACCTTTACAACCTTGTTCATGGACCCACATATAAGCCACATCATACATAGTATTGGATTGAAGATTGAAGCATCCACTGGCTTGTGGAAACCTATCTTACAGCTGGAGGAGATGATAAAGTTAATGATGCTCTTTCAGATTGGCATGATCCATGTGTCACACTTCAAAGTAATGTCAAATTCTACCTATTGACCCTTCATGTAAGAGATCGATACTTGATATTCCTCTGCTTGGGGTAGACAATCTCATGAGTCAAAGGCTAGACCCCCCAAGTTCATTCTTTTAGTTTGTGGACATTATTAAGTGGTACTAGGTGTTTTTGGTTGCATGTGGAGGATATGGTTGCGTGGAACTATTAGAGATTGTCTGACTATAACCTTCATCTTCTTCCTGTGATGCGATAAGTGGGTGCATGATTTTTTGTCACTTAAGAGGGAAAAGCCTTCATGTCAAAATTAACCAATTCTAACCCAATCTCTATCCGAGCCCAAAAAGAAACAATGGATGGTGGCTCAAGGAGGTGGAGAGTTTACAGGCTGAAATAATGATAGCTCAACTAGTTACAAAAATGGCTACTGTGTGTTTGAAAAAAAATCAAACCGACACCAGACCAGTATATATTGGTTTAAAAAAACAACTAGTATATATTGGCTACTGTGTGTTTGGAAAATATCAAACCAATACCAGACCAGTATATTTATATGTGTGCATATATGTATATGTATATATGCATGTATTTATAGATGTTGGCACACCGGCATATTGTTATGGTCATTACCAACGTGTTCGATACCAATTCGATTCAAGACCGATAGATACAAACCATAGAAGCCACTAGTACAGTGTACCTAGCAATATGCACAAAACCAAGAAACAATCTTGGTTCTTGCCTTAATTTGTCAGATTCGCAAGCACTGAATTTAACACTCAATATGAACTAAAATCTTATACCTTACCTCAACTTAGATTTCGATTTGATAGTCATAAGTGGGTTTTAGAAAAGGAAACGTACAGCTATGTAAGTTGAGCACACTATGTAACTCTGGTCCATGCCTTAGAACTCTGTAGCGCTAAGCGCTCAGTAAAAATTAAAATCTTGGCCCAACTTAGATTTTGGTTTGGCATTCATATTGGATTTTTTTAAAAAAAAAAGAATAGACAACTACCTAAAATGACCACAGCATGTAATCCTCAAATAGTTAATTATTGCAAGGTAATATGCAGTTATTCCAATTGCTATCTAACATCTAAAACTATACCATCATAAACTAAGATCCATAAAGCGGCACATCAAGAAACAAAAGTTAAGATCAAAAATTGAAAACCTAAAGTGCTTGTCCAATTTAAACAAAAAAAATTCAAGAACAAGAAAAACTATCTAATAAAGGCGTGATAAAAATTACAGCTTGAATATTTTTAGGGTAGTATGGATAACACAACGAAATCAGTAAAATGATGAAAAATACTTCATCTGGTTAAGTTATAGTTTTTTTTTCATGGGAAAATTTATTAAATTTGTTCAAGCAATACATACAAAAAGGAACAATATGCCCAAATTTCTGTAAGGCGTGTTACAAAGAAATAACCACAATATCCCCGACAATTGAGTACAAAAGTGAAAAATTGGCCATCAGATCATCGTCAGGTGTGAAGATAAAAAAAAAGAACAAATCTGGATATACCTTTGTCAGAAAGAGCCTCTTTGCACGCTCCTGAAGTGTACCACCAGTTTTCAAGCCACGAGCAGCCAAGGCCTAAAAGGGTAACTTTCATCACAATCTACCAGAAGTAAATAAGAATTATGGACTCCACCCAAAAAAGAAACACATACCATGATGATTTGAGAGTTAAATCACGTGTATTATGAAAATGAATTGTGTCTCAGAACTATCCAAGGTGAATTAATTCAAGGATTTACCACAAATTATCATGCAACTAACACATCAACAGAAACAAACAAGGATACAATTCTACGGTGCGATTTCAGATCAGCAAGGCAATGTGAGCGTACAACCTTAATTACAGTAAAATCGTGAACTAATGTCAATCAATGTATTATGTATTTTGCTTCATGAATAAAAGGTTTCATTGTCTCATGGTCACACTGCTTTTTTATAATAATTCATTTATCCCTTTGAACTGTAATGTATCATCAGAATCTAAGGCTCCACCTCCAAACATAAAATATACATAAACCTGTTAAAAAAATCATTTTTTTTCTGGAATATATAAAAAGAGGCAGCTCATTATTACTCAAACAAAAACTAGAAAATACACAAAAATAATTGCAGAAAAACAGTAGACTTATCTAAATCTAAGTAAACTGTTATTCTCAGCTCTAATTCTGTATTAGTCTCTTCCATTAAATGGCATCACACCACTGTCATAATTGGTGAATGAAAGGATTTATAGGTCTAAAAAATTTCATATGTGTTGCTAAATTAGGCTAATTATTAAATATGTATGTATATATATACTGGAAAATAATTTAGCTTGCCACCTAAAATTCACATTTTATCTTATTTTACCTTTAAAAATAACTCCAGAAACTTAATTACACTTAAAGATTAAAAGTTTTACGGTAGTCCTAACAAGAGATGAGAGATAAAAATAGAGCAGTGCAAGGCTTGTATTCTCATTTCTGCCTTGTGTCTACAGATGGGAATCTCACCCACCCACACAAAAATTTTCATCTAGTGAAGAAAATGGGTTCCCCATCTTGAATCATTAAGGGCGCACATTTGGGGTTGCGCCGTGAGCCGCGGGCTGCATGGGGGCGGGGACAGAACACGCAGCGAGACATTGCTGCGAGCCTGCTGTGCAGTGTTGATGGGCATTGAAGACCTTTGACCGCTCATTGACCCATGATTTCCCAACAGGGCGCACCTGCAGCTCCCCCCTGCTGGCCCAACGGGGAGATCAGGGTAAACAGTACTCTCCACTCTTCTCCCGATCTCGTGCCCTCCTACTCCAATATCTCGCCTCGACACGCTGCCTCTCGCTTGCCGATCTCTCGCCCGAGACACCGCCGCCGCCTCTCACTCACTGATCTCTCGCCCGAGACACTGCCGCCGCCTGCTCTCTCGCCTCGACACGCTGCCGCTGCCTCTCGGTCACCAATCTCTCGCCCGAGACACCGCTGCCGCCTGCCCTCTCGTCCTGGTCGTTTAAGCTACTCCATCACAGGTTTATACAAACTCATGTTTCAAGCTTTTCCGCTTACCCCTATTGTTGTAGCAACAGAATCCATGTTTCATTCTCTCAGTTCAATCCTGCACTAGAATCTTTACAGAGAATTTGTTATAGCAACAAAATCCATGTGAAGGCTAACGGCTGCTATGTGTACGCTGATTTATCATTTAGATCAATTAGCAACATAAAATTTTCTTTCAATACGAAAATTCATTGGTATTTTGACTAGTTAGAAATGTTCTTTTATCACCAATTTTACATGCTAATAGTTGTATCTTCTTTTAGTATTTTGTTTTGTTTTTTGTTGTATCTTTTCAGAAATAAATCAATGCAACGGCCATTGGTATTTTCAATTTGTTTTTACTAATTGATTGTTTTAACTAATTAACATCACCATATTATACTCTTTTGAAGCTTTCCAACGGATAAAGATGTTTCAATTTTGGTTCAAAGCAAAACACTGCTAGATGATACCAATTCCTGGATATATTATTGATGCCAATGTATAGGAAATAGGCTTACTGAAGAACTGAGTGACTATGGCATGGGTTTGTGCATCTATGTAACATTATACTCTGTACTGCTCAAATCCTGTAAAACTCCGTATGAGTACAATTCTTGTTTGTTTGTATCTCCAAAATAATTAGTGCAGTAACATAAGGCGTTTCCTCTATATTACATATAGCACCACTATATTTGTTAACTGCAAAATCTTCCCTAAATGTTCCTTTTTTGAGTTGATTGTTTAATTTTTCATAATTCTAAAACAATTCCATCTTACTTAAGTAATAGTTTTAATTCTTTACAGTTTATAGTTTATTGATTTGTAACAGTTTTTATTACTTTGTAACAGTGGTTTGTATCAATTTACAGCAATCTACAGTATTTTCACAGCAAACAGTACTTCTTTAGCTTCTCTCAGCAGTATTCTACAGTGTTTTACAACAAACAATACGAGTTTTAGTTATTCAGCACAGCACTTTTTCAAGTGGCACCAGCACAAACTGCACTGCAATCCCAAGCTGGCCCTAAGGCAGCCCAAATCAGCATAGGGCAGAGTATCCATGGGATCAAAGTCAATCGTTGTCCCTAGTTTTAATACACATTAAACCAATTAATGGAATCCATGGGATAAATTGATGTATTTTAAACTTCCAGGACCAAATTAAGAGAATACAGCTACTATCTCCCTTGACAGTTGGATCCTAAACCACCACTGTACAGTTTAAACACCCTCCAAGGAAAATGGACCTGCAAACTTTTGTCAAATTTTGAGGATTGAATCAATGATTCCATTATGACTTTAATATTGTGTTTATAATTAATTGCAAAATCATTATATTTCTTAAATTAGTAGCAGATTGTTGATCTCTTCATTTTTCAAGATCTGCTCCTCTAAGTCTAATGATCATTTTCTTAGAACTCACTCGCTAGTCGCCATAGACTTGAGATCTATGATAATCACCTTTTCATCAGAATTGGCGTGGTAGAAAGCTGAAGACCTATGGCATCATCATATGTGGGCAGTGGTAAAAAGTCAATACCTTTTGAACCCCGGCTGTGTGCAGTCCTATGGATTACATTTGTTTCATCTTTCCAATTTCATTATGTTTGATCTTCATCGTCGTCAATCTTTCTATGAAATTGTTTCATTTTCTTCGCAGCTCATTAAATACCTCAAAATTTCCACAAAGGCTTTGTCCTTTGATGACTATCATACATACAATACATATTTGAATATTGTAAAACATATTTTTGCTTCTGCCCATGTTGCATGCAACTTTTGTTGCATACTCTTAAACATTTTGTCAACTGTTGAACTTCTTAGGACAAAACAATGACCTATTTCTAACAAAATTATGTGAAAACTATCACCGCCTAACAATACCTACCCTAACAAGTAATTGTGAGAAACTCAACAATAACGTAAAAAAGGACATTGCTTAATGTTCATGTTATTGGAAACTCTACCACATTTAACGCCACATCAAAAAGCAAGATAAACATGTTTAAATCATCATTCGAGGCATCCAAAATCCTCTTAGAACCATTACAAATTAAACTTCAGATAGCATAAAAAAGAAAGAAACTATCGGAGCCATAACGGAAGTCCTATTACAGTATTTTTTTTTTTCATTTGTTAAAATACAAGTAACTAATGAGGAATGAGTAACTAATGAGGAATGAGTACGGTTAGATCAAAAAGATCAACAAGGGTATTTTAAGAATATCAGAAGGTAAAATAACTGCAGGTGTGTTTGTGAATGCCTACCCAGCGTCATTTTGTCCTAGTTCTTTTAAGGCTAAAAGAAATTAGGGCTTAAGAAGGGTAAATACACTCTTTGGTGTAAAAAATATCTTTCCAAATTCATATTTAGAAAGCACCTTCCCACTCTATAGGCGTGTTTGGCCCCACTTTTAAGTTGATTTTAAGCAGCTTTTAAGCATAAAATAGTTAGAAAACCGTTTGGTAATGAAAAGCAGAAGTTAAAAAAGCTATAATTTGATACTTTTGCAGCTTTTGCTTCTCCAAAAAAATTAATTCACATGATTTCGTTTAAAATTTTAAATAATTTAAAATTTTAATACTAAAGAAAAATAAAATATATTATTATTTTAAATAATTTAAAATAATATATTTATTTATTATTTTAAATTTTAATAGCAGTTAAAAAGTTATGAACCAAATATCTTATAAATTTTGACAGTACAGCATGGTACAGCATATCATAGTTTAACACAGTTATAAAGTTATAAACAGCGAGGCCAATCGGACCTAAACCTGCCTGCTAAAAGTGCTTTGAGAGAGTGTGCATTTTGGAAAAAAGCTGCAAATGCAGTCCCAAAGAATACTCTATATTTGTTACAAAACATGAAGAAAAGAAACTTCTTTGAGAATGCATGAAAATATAAAAACTACTACAAGTGTATTACAAAATATCCCAATGATGAGAAACATGCCAAGAAACTGACCTCTTTCAATTTTTCAGGTCCAACTTCCATAAGTTCTTCCACAGTGGTGTAATAATCAAGATCAATTACGAGCTCTTGTGACTGGACAGCACCATTTTCAAAACCATTGATTTCCCATCCCGGAATCTGTCCCTCAGCCCATTGTATTTCAAACTCAGTCTCCACCTGTCACAAGTGAACAAACTTAGATTTTGCTAATAATAAAGAAAATTATCAATAGAGAAAGCTTGACATTCCCAATTAAAAAGGTCGACCAATCTCCTAAACCTCAATAACTATAAGAAGTTCACAATGGTGTTTCTCACAAACATATAAAAAACAACATATCAAACATGAAAAGAAGAGTATGTTCATAAGATTTTAAGAATGCACAATGCTTATAATCAAATAGCTACCATTTGAGAAAACCAGAAAAAGAAATGTCCATAAGAAAATTTTACGCATTTGTGGACCACAAGAGGCTTCTATCAAAGGTATTCAGTCCATGAATTAAAAACAAGGCAAAAAAAAAAAACAAAAACAAGCCAAAAAAACAAAGTGTTCGGAATTCAAGTTTATTTAAAAAAACGTAGCTTCCTCACTATTTTTCAAGTAATAAGTTCAAAAGCACAAGCATAAAAAGGAGGAACTAAAGCCTATAGTTCTATTATTAATAGTTTACTGATGTGCCCTCAAATAAATTAAAAGTCAGATACTAAGAATTATTTAGGACAAATGCATTCCAACTATGATTCCTCATAATTCTATTAACTTCTCAAGAACAATTGATCATGACAAGTCTATACAAATCCCAACTCCGGTGAAATTGAGCCTCTGTTTCAAGAAGATTTCACTAGAGCATTGAACAAAATTTACTTCAAAATTATTATCTCATTAATTGTTGGAGCATAATTAGACCAGGACATTAGGAGGAACCTTAGCAAATAGATTAGCCAGATCTTGAAGGGGCTGTGTGCGCTCCACAAATGTTACTAGATACTCAAGGACATGCTCCAAATATGTTCCATATTGTCTGCAAGACAAAACAATAATTGCCATAAGATGCAACCAATTCAAATCATGTTACTATTTCATTCACAAGACATCAATGCAGAATCAAAAATAAAGTATTAATACTCCAACTACTGTTTCAAAATTATCCAACAAAAAGGGGCATAATTGTACAAGATTAAATGAAGTTTCTCTTGAATATCACAGTCGACCTACCAACAATATAAGAATAATTTCCAAACTATAAAAGAATAGCTACGCTACACACTGGACAAAAATGAAGACAAAGTAAACAGCTCGATGTAAACTGACTCATCTGACATGGTTGAATTATGAGTCAGAAAACTTGACACTAAATAGGATAATAGGGATACTTTGAGAATGTAAAGAGTTTTACCTGGTCAATTTCAGATTGGAAGGTATCTTTTGAGTTTGAGAAAATGAATCCAAGAAAGTCGAGTACTCCAGTGGCTGCCCAAATTTTGAATTGATATACTCATTGAATATCTCGTGCATATCTAGGTATCGCCCAAAAGCTTCCTAAGAAGCAACCAAAACAATGGAACAGATGAATTGGTTTTGTATGTACACCAAGAAAAAAAAATAATGAAACTGAAATTTACAGTATATTTGGGCTGTAGAGAAGTTGTGACAAAATCAAGCATTCATCAAAAAATTTCAATAAGAAAAAGCTTCGTTGATTTATCTAGAAGAGAAAATTGCTTATGCATGAAAGAAGGCAACAAATGCATAAACATGTGGATGTATAATTTCCTAAGTCTTACCATGCGTGCCAGCATGATCCAACACGCAAAATGACAAAGTCCTGCATAAATTGAAAACCAAAAATCACGCCATATGTCTATTTCATTCCATTTTTTTATTCACTAAAGCTGAGAAGGACATAAGAATCATTTGCATGAGTTTCATGCACAAACTGATTAAATATGGTATAGCTCTCCTTCCTCCCTCTCTGAAAGAGATACCAAAAGCAATTTGCTTGTATCCTAGACGTCTTATCTAAATAACTAACCGAATAAACAAAGAAAAACAAACACATGGATAATTCACCCCGGCAGATTGTTTTCCTCAGTCAACAATATAGTCTATGTAGGCTAAAATAACTCAATTTGTTAGCCACAGGTTATCAATATGCTAGATGGGTTATGATGTTTATGATAAACAGAAATTTTAAAAAAGGACTATGGTGGACTTGTAGGTTACACCATTCTGAATTGGATATACTTTAACTCATCTTTTAGAAATTCTATGGTTCATATGAAATCAGCAAGACATTGGAAATCAGAATAAGCTATATGCATCTCCAGCTTTCTTTTACTCACAATACATAAAACAACTGTTAGAAAGAAGACAAGGAAAATACCAAAACACCATGCATTTTGACAAAAATGACATAATTTTAGCAGAGTTCTAAAATCCACAAAACCCATACCGGACAGCACATACTAGTCCATATCAATACAGGGTACAACGTCAATAACAATCATGTATATACACACACATATATAGAGAGAGAGTATTGTCCATTACGAACCAAAATAAAAAAAAAATTGTATTTTAGTCAATCTTAAACCAAGACTAACAGTCCCTAGGTTTTAACCAAGGTTCAAAGCCGGTCCGGTACCGTGCTCCGGCGAGCCACCGGACCAGTTCAGTACCAGACCAGTACCGGCGTACCGAGCAGGAACCGGCGGCGAGCTGAGTTTAGGGTTTGAGGGAGAACAGCGGCGGCGGCGGCGGTTCGAAACTTCCATCGCCGGCGGAAGCTTCAAACCACTGCCGCTTCTCGCCCGCCTCCGCCGCTCGCCCGAAGCCTGCCTGCCTCCCTCCACCGTCCGCCTCGGAGCCGTGCTCCGACGGCTGGTCCGGGACCGGTGGCTCACTGGACTGGTACCGTACCGGCAATACCGGCTGGTACGGTACGGTTTTTTATTCCTTGGTTTTAACACAATAACCTAAAAGTAGAATCAAACACATTTGGAGAAAGAAAAATATCAGATCTGGTATCAAGTTTTGAAATTCAAGATGTGACCAAAGATGCAGAGGCAACGTAGTATTGAAACACATGTGTAGCTTAGAGGCACTACCAAAGTAGACAGAAATAAAATATAGAAACTATTGGTAGGAGTTGACAAATACTAGAATACCTCGCCACTGAATTCAATATGTGGCTCTTCCTTGAGTAGCTCTTCGAACTCCTCAGTTGCATCAACCACACGCGCAGCTGGATGCCTTCTATGGTAATCACGAATCTGCACATAATCAATGGCATTTATTTGTGCAAAGATAAAATTATTAATTCTAAATATATGCTTTCCTAAATCCCCCCACACGCCAAAGCATAGGCAGTGCTTAACTTCGATTAAAATGAGTAAGATGTCTCCATTAGATATAGAAATTTTATGTAGTAAGGCGATAATTCCCTCCAACTAAAGGACTTGGGAAAAGGTATTTACTAGGCGATGCAAGAATCAAAACATGCTTAAGAAGGATGACAAATGGAGATATTTATCTGAACTCTAGCATTTGAAAGAACACCTACCTCTTTCAGGCGATCGTAAAACGCACTGAAGAGATTGGTGCCGGTCGCGGTCTGCCCACCAAGAGCCGCAATCTCATCTTTCCTCGCATTGTCCTTATCCTCGTAAATATCAACCTTTAAAAACCAAAAGTTTAAATAAGTCCACACACACAACAAGCCACAGAACAAGAAAAGAAGTAAATTAATGAATATGGCAGATTATGGGAATTAAATGGCATCATAGCAAGGGATTACCAGTTTATCAGTGGTGCTCGTTATGAGGTCGATCATATGGCGGACGCGGTGGCTCTGGAAGAGGCGATCTCGGTTGTTGGCCGGCTCGCGCTGGAGCTCCGGCACGATGAGCCGCTCTAACCGCTCCACGTCCTCGTGGGCGGAGCGCGTCACCTCCAGGAGAGTAGAAGACATGGTAACTCGGAAACACACGAGGGATAGAGCTCAGGAGCAGTATGGAGAGGAGAGGGTGTCGCCTGAGGGTTAGGGTTCTGGTGCTGAGAGAACACTTGGAGTGCGGAATCGAGGGTTAGGGCTCCCGTCTCGACAGCGTACTTCGAGTGGCGAAGGGAGGGAGAGAGTTGGGGAGATGCTGCATTTCACTTTGATCGAACGGCAGCGATAAGTTGGCTGCCAGGACACGGAAGGTTAAGAACTCATTTCGCCTTTATGATTCGGTTTCGCCCTCGTTGAGAACTTGGGTTTTCTATGAGTTACCCAATTTAAAGGTGTGGCATTTTACCTCGTATAGTATTTTACTCCGTAATTATCCCGTTATAGTGGAATTCAAATGGTGACTCCCATAAATTTAAGAGATAGTCTTTATCTTTTTAGGGGTGTGGCACTTTGCTCTATATAGCACATTCCTCTCAGCTACCATATGAGAAGGGGGAGTCAAAAGTGGCCCACCTTTTTAGGGGTGTAGCACTTTACTCCACATCCTTCCACATAATTCTCATTTGGGTTCATACAAATTCTCGACATCGTACTTCGAGTGGCGGAAGGGAGGGAGAGAGTTGGGGAGATGCTGCATTTCACTTTGATCAAACGGCAGCGATAAGTTGGCTGCCAAGACACGAAAGGTTAAGAACTCTCATTTCGCCTTTATGATTTGGGTTCGCCCTTGTTGAGAACTTGGGTTTTCTATAAGTTACCCAATTTAAAGGTGTGGCATTTTACTTCATATGGTACTTTGCTCCGTAATTATCATATTATAGTGGAAATTAAACGGTGACTTCTATAAATTTAAGAGATGGTCTTTATCTTTTTAGGAGTGTGATACTTTGCTCCATGTAGCACATTGCTCTTAGCTACCATATGAGAAGTGGGAGTCAAAAGGTGGCTCACCTTTTTAGGGGTGTGGCACTTTGCTCCGAATAACTCCTATGGATAAAAGAATTCAAGAGGTGGCCTCCACCTTTTTAGGGATGTGGCACTTTACTCCACATCCATCTACATAACTCTCATTTTGGGTTCATATAAATTCTCCCCCACAATATAGATTTCATAAGAAGAGCAATAAGACCATGATGTTGAGCATAACATTGATAAAGAGATATAACATAAGTCATTGAACACACCATTTTGTCATAGAATCATGCACCATAAGATTTTTAGGGCCTAACAGGCCATAAGTTCCATATAATGTGTTAGAGTTTATGCCATGACATTAAAATCATAAGTTAAGGCATAGAAATGAATTTTATAAAGATCTTGCCGCTTCAAGAACGATTTCAAGCTCTAAACACAATACCAACTTTGGTGGTAAACTTTTAACCAATAACTGGGCAGATTCATATTATCAGATTTTAACATATATTTTAGGTCTAATACCTAACCAAAACTAATCAATAGGATAGTCAAAATGAAGCTCTCTGAGTCTAATTTCTAGTGCAACTAAGTTTACAAGTATTGGGGTTATAATTAGGAAGATACGAGGGTTTTAACACAAAAAGGTCGGAATTCCAGATTTCCAAGAAACTAGGCAAATCAGCAGATTCGAGTACCAAATTTGATATCTTTTTCAGGTCGAACACCTAACCAAAACTAGGCTATATGGTAGCCAAAATGAATCTCTCTGAATCTACATTCCAATAAAACTGAATTTGTAAGATTTAGAGTTATAACCAGGGAGATATGAAAGTTCGAACATAGGAAGATTAGAATTCTATATTTTCAGAAAATAGATTCATATATTAGATTTTTGACATATGCTTCAGATAGAATAACTAACCAAAAATAGGCAACATGGTAGTCAAAATGAAGCCCTACGAGTCTACTTTCCAATGCAACTGAATTCGTAAGAATTGGAGTTATAATCAGGGTGATATGAGGGTTCGAACACAGAAAGGCCAGGATTCCATATTTCTAGAAAATAGATTCATAAATAAAAATTACAACATATGTTTCAAATCAAATAACTAACCAAAAATAGGCAATATGAAAGCAAAAATGAATCTCTCTGAGTCTACTTTTTAATGAAACTGAGTTTATAAGATTTGGAGTTATAATCAGGGAGATATGAGGGTACGAACACAAAAAGGTCAGGATTCTAGATTTCCAGAAAATAGATTTCATAAGTTAGATATCAATACCGATTGCAACTCAAATATAACTCAGACGTGGTCGATATCATATTCAAATCAAAGTTGTGTGAGTCTAGTTTCGAATGAAATTAGTTTGGTATGATTCGGATCTATAGGTCATGAGATATTTAGGTTTAAGCATAGCAAAGTCAGATTGGAGACTGCAGATTTCAGCAGAATAGAATTTCAGAACCCATACAAACATTCAAATCCGCCTTCATAGAATAGAAATCACACGATTTAAATCCCAAATCAAACAATAAGACATGAAGTAAACGAAATCATCCAGAGCATGAAGGAAGAACCAGATTATCAAAGACATTTAAGTCCAACAAAGAACCAGGCTATTGTGGTAAATTTTCTAGAAATACCCCTTTAAGACTCCAACAAAGACATTTAAGTCCAAAAATACCAAAGATGCCATCAACACCCTAGAAAAATTCAAGATTTCAAGAATGCTTAATTGACCAAGTGATGATTTACTAAACTTATTATTTGCATACCATCATAAGGGGTTTATAAATTTTAGGATATTACATCCCTCCCCCCTTAAAAGAACTTTAGTCCTCTAAAGTTGCACTACCTTGATTTTCAAAAAGTTGTGGATGGATTCTTTTCATGTCTGCCTCTAATTCCCAAGTTGGCTCTTCAATTGAGTGATGCTGCCAAATAACCTTCACAAGTGGTATAACTCGGTTCCATAAAATCTTTTCCTTCCTATCAATAATTCTTATGGGTCTTTTAACATAAGAAATGTCTTCTTCAATCTGAATAGGCTCATGCTCAATGATATGCGACGGATCATAATGATACTTCCTCAACATAGAAACATGGAACACATTATGAATATGAACCAAAGATGGTAGTAAAACAACTCTATAAGCAACTGAGCTAACCCTTTGTTGTGATCTGCAAGTGCATGGATACTCGAAGTAATAAAGAAAGATATCGAACCACAGAGACCTTATTGTTAAGTACCAAATAGTCATATTCTTACTAGCTAAGCAACCGAATAATAGCAAAGCAATGATCGAAAACACACGAAAAGATAATCAGAGAGAAACTGGGACTAGGGTTTCATCCACCTTAATTTCAATGACTAGACAAAAATAAAAGGTAACTAATCTTATCATGATAAAGACTTAATTTACTTCATAAAGGGATCCATCTCACTTTCGTGCAGACAATCATGTAGGGACTAATCCTCGCTTTCGCACAAGATCTATCCCGACGCTAAAGATAAGTAAATCATCAATCAAAGAACTCGAGATCACTTTCGTGCATCCGAATTCTAAGTTGATTGTCTCAAGTGGAATCTCAAGGGTCACTTTCGTGCATCTGAGACTCAACAAAAGTTCTACTTATGGTTCTGCAACGTTCCGATCATCACTTTCGTGCAAGATCTCCACGTTTGATAACTCGACTCTAGCCAAGATTTAAATTATCATCATGGCAATAAGATCACTAAAATAAAATATTAAGAACTAACCTAAGAGAGTTCCTAACATGCAATTCTAGGATTCCAAGTTCTCAAGCAAATCACCTTTCGGTCCTTATTGTGAGAACTCTAAAACATGAATAATAACATCAATCTATGGAGAATCAAAGTATAATCATTCACATAAGTAAAATTATCATCATAAAACTATTCTGATGAAGATCAAAAGTTATCTAATCATTAAAAATCAAGGGGATTACACCCCATGTCCCAAAATATGTTTAAGCTTGCATGGAAGAGGAATTACAATAAAGTATGTTTTCAAAGTGTCAAAACAGGTGCTGTAATGAAATTACAGCACTGTAATTTGCAGCAGAACTCGATGAACAGTGCTGTCACCACCGATTTCATCGATTTCTCTTCCGATCTATCTCCTTTCGATCCGAAACTTCTGGGGTATTCTCCTCTCCTCCAGGCGAACCTTCTGAGTGAAAATCACGGCCTGAGGTGTCCTCTACGCCTCTCGGCGTGAGGACAAACCCTAAGCACCTCTCTGTCGATTGCTCCCTTGATACTGGATAAAAATTCATTCTTTTACTTCGTGTGTCTTCTCCTCTTAAAGACGAGTCCACAGCAACTTTCGGATTTCAATTTGGAGGTCTGGATCAAAAGTTATGGTCCGCGCAAGTTTTGGGCCCGTAAAAGTCACGTTTTTGAATGGAAATTACGGCCGTAATCTATTTTACAGCAGTGCCGTAATTTGGTTCTGTGAACTCTGTGTCAAAATTATGGCCCGTAAAAGTTATTGTGGCAGTGCCATAAAATCTGACGAGTTCTCTGGTCTGAAATCTCTAATAAATACGGCACCGTGAAATGGTTTACGGCCGTGCCGTAATTTCAGTGAATCTCTCTATTCTGAAGCGCTCCAAAATACAGCTCATGTAATTCTTTACGGCAGTGCCGTAAAATCATGAAAATCTTCTGGGCTGAAAACTCCCCAAATTACGGCAACTCTCTGATTTTACGGTATCGTACAGAAATACGGTACCGTAAAATAGAATACGGCACTACTGTATTTTGGTTAGTTGCTCCGATTTCCGTGAAATTTATCGGGTGATCTCCTCTTGATGATGGTAACTCTTCTATGTCTTCGATTTTGCTTGAAAACGCCTCAAAATAGTGCCTTTTTACCTGAGATTCATGAAAAACAAAAATAGAAGTAGATTTTGTAATATTTGATAATTTTGGCATAAAAATAAGCAAAAGATCTTCAATTGAGCATAAAAAGATATATAAAATGATACAAAATATACTATATATTTTGGTGTCATCAAAAACATAAGGCTCAAACTTTGCTTGTCCTCAAGCAAAAATCAAAAATTGATTAAAAGAATAACCTTTTCATGCTCAATAAATTTCTAAAATACAATCATCAATGAAAAATTCCATTAATTGCTTTATAAAACTTCAAGCAAACATATCATTCTTAGAATTCAATCCTTTAGATTCACAACTCAATCAAATAAAACTTTGCAACTTGTATAATAAATAGAACTTTCAATCTTATGATTTCACCCAGTTTTCAGTTCAAATCTATCATGCTTTTGTTTACAAGAATTAGGTTTCCAAGATCTTTTTTCACACATAATTTTTTCCCTTTTTTATGCATTTTGTTTGTTTTTGTAAAGATGACATGTACCCACTTAGATACACACTTTTTATTTTTGACTTCAACTCTTATCTTCGGTACCACTATCAATTTTGCATAGTGCCAAGTAGAGGAGTCTTATTCTTTTTATCTCTCATTATTTTTCATGCATAAACTTCAACCCATGTCTTAGGTACCACTATCAATTTTACATAGTGCCAAATAGGGGAGTCTCTCACTATTTTTGTGGATCTTGGATTCATCCTTCCCAACAGATAGCAAAAATAGACTAAACATCTACTAGGTTGATTCATTGATCTCAATTCTCAAATCATACTCATATGCTCATTTTATTTAAAGGAGTAGTTTCACCTTTAGATCTTATTCCTCAAATAACACATCTACCCACAATTTCATGCATCAACCAATGTCAAATTTCAAAAGATAGATATGCATTGAAGAAATAAATCTAACATGATAGGTTTCTTTCTAATCATGAATACAGGTTTATTCATCATCAAGGAAGATATTTATCAATAAATTTTTTTTGAAAATAGAATCACACCACAAGATAGTAGAAAGTGGATCATGAACAATCATATCATCATACAATCATTTCAAAGAAATATAAGTGAGTGATACATCTAAAGCAAATCAAAGATGCAACCATATGAAATAATCATGAATACAAGAGAGTGCAAACGATACTCACAAAACTATATAACAAGCTCTGACCAAAAATACATAAGGCTCGGACTAAAAATAGTGTCGGGGCAGATGCTGCTAGGTCCATAGATGTGCCTTTTAAAATTTTTTCTTGTACAATTTAAAATACATAAGGCTCGGTCTAAAAATAGTCTCTAAAAATAATAATGATAAAAAATAATTTTCTCAAGAAAGAATCAGAGATATCATCGATGATCCAAAAAAGTGCTGGTGGAAAGAGCTAATGCAGCTGAGAAGCACAAGTGGAACAGAGGCTAGCTGAAGAGCTGCTAGCAATGATGATGATGGTGCCGACAGTAGAGTGAGTAATCTCTAGTGGCCTGCTAGAGAATACAGTCCTGGAGGTGAGATCGTCGGCCGGTGGGGGCCAAAAATAATGCTGCATAGATAAAAAAATATCGGTCACTAATGAAGAGTCTGCTGCATAAATAAATCAAATCAATAGAAATAGAGGCAGTAGAAGAAGTAAGAATCTGCATATGGTATAATCCAGTGTCAACGGCTGGATACAGTGATGTTAGAGGCAGATGCAGTGGGGGCTAGAGGTGGAAGACAGTTGCTCTTGAAGATTTCTGGATCTGTAGGCAAAAGAAGCAATAACATGTAGAAAGCAAACAGTGCAGCCAATGAATTTTTTAAGAAAAGTAGCCATACCCAAAAATAAGATTTAATGATCCAATAAGAAAACGGACAGAACCATGTAATAGAATAAGATATGTTCTTTTCAGACGTATGAAAATCAAAGGATCAAAATCTACCAGGAATTTATGGCATCAGTAGAAAGAAGGCTAGTCAGATTACAAAACTGCAAAAACTGTACAAAAGTTAATCAGATTCAAAAAGTTGTCATGTGTCCTAAAATGATCAGAAAGAAAATCATGAAAACAATTAATCCACGAGATAGAACGACACATGTTCTTCATATACCATGTGAAAAATCTGGGTTTCAAGTTATTTAAACATCTTAAAAACTTACTGCAAAAGTGCTAATCAGATTAGTCAGAAAAAACTGCTGCAGAAATTAATCAGAATCGAAAAGATACTATATGTTTTAGAATGATCCATGGACTTTAAAATTCAGTAAAAATATCCAGATGATAGACAAAGATGAGTAATTCGTGATGGTGCCAAAGATCAAAAATTTTTCCAACCCAGTTTCTTAAAATCACAGCGAGAAAACACCCAGTAAAGTAAGCAGAATGCAGAAAGCAGGTTTCAAATTATGGCACCGTAAAGCCCATTACGGTACTGCCGTATTTTTCAAAAACTCTCGGGAAGAAAATCACTCAAAATTACGGCAAGTGAAAGATGTTACAGCCCTGCCGTAAAAATCATAAAACTTTCTGTCGAAAACGGACCGAAAATATGGTACCGTAAAACTAATTACGACGATGCCGTATTATGCGCCAAAACTTATTTTCACCTACAAAAAGAGATTAAAAATTAGTTCTAAAAATAAACTAAAATAAAAGAAACTAAACTAAGGTAAAAGTACTTGGGTTGCCTCCCAAGAAGCGCTAATTTTAGGTCCATAGCTTGACCAAAAATCAAATATCATGGTGAAGCAGGTGAATCAGTACCAAAATAAATAGCATGTAATTTCTTTCTTTTCCCGTTTTCCGCTGTCCAAAAATTTTAGCCACTACTCCAAAAATCCAGAATTGCATGTAAATCACAATCCAAGTGGCTTTCTTAAATATGCGGAAATCAAAATCAAAATTTTCAATTTCAATCAAAGGATATTCAATGATCTTCCTAAATTTATTAGAGAGCAAAATCATAAGTCCTTTCTTCAAATTTAAATCTTCAATTGCCATAGGACTTTGATTAAAAGATATAAGCATTGGATCATCAAAATAATTTTTATGTCTCAAATTAGGTTTCTCAATAAAACTCAATTTTTCAGATACATCAAAAGATTCAACAAAAGATATGGGCAAAACATTAGAGTGAGATTCCTCAGTGTTGTAACATTCAAATCTTTATCAATTTCCTCATGCACATCATCAAATAATTTGTCAATTTCAAAATTACCATCAAAATCAAGATGAGACTCTTCAAAAACAACCCCCGCATGTCCTTCATCAGAATTAACCACAAATGATGCATCATCAAAAGAATCAACTTCCTCAGAAGAGGGTTTTTCAATTTCAATTTCCTCAAAATTTTCTACAAATAAATTAGCAAAAGAATCAATTTCACAATTATCAAAATTAGAGTGAGATTCATGAATATTCACATAAGGCTCAATCTCAAAACAATCATAATCAGAGGGGGAATTTTCTATATCAAGTTTTTCAGTTTTCAAATCAAACTCAAATAAACAATCTTGTTGTGCTCTCTGGGTTTCCAAAATTTTAGAATTAGCAGTTAAAGATTCTACTTGAGAAGCAAGTTGACTAATCATCCCCTTAAGATTTTTAATTTCCTTACTTCTATTTGTTATGATCTTCAATTTCTCAAGCATCGACTCTAAGCTAGAATTTCCAGTGTCCTCAAAGCATGGTTTAGAAACATGATCAGAGCAATCATCATAAAAAGATCTAGAATCATGTTGATCATCTTGATACCAAAATGAATTGTGATTTGCATGATTTCTAAATTGACATTCAGAAGCATAATGATCATTAGATTTACAAATATTGCATCTAATAGAAGGAATATAGTGAAATTTCAATATATCTGCAAGAGTGCATCGTGAATAATCTTTATGCTCACCTTGTGACATGTATACCTTGCCTCTTTCAAATGCCCATGAATTGTGATAAAAAATATTTTTCAAGTCTATCAAGAACAGAAGGATAATCCAATACCAATCAATCAAATTGTTTTTTTTTTCAGAATATATAAAAAAATAGAAAAAGATAAAACACAAGCAAATTCACAAATTTCAGAAATCATAGTTCTGTCACAACTTGTGAAAATCCAAAACCTACAAAAATAGAAAACAAAGTTAAATCTAAAATAAATAAAACCTAGTCTAGCAATACTAACAACTATTTTGATATTAACAAAACTAAAGTCCCCGGCAACGGCGCCAAAAACTTGTTGTATCCCAAGTTGTTTGGCATATACCTAGGACTAATCCTCGGCAACGGCGCCAAAAACTTGTTGTGATCCGCAAGTGCATAGATTCTCGAAGTAATAAAGAAAGATATCGAACCACAAAGACCTTATTGTTAAGTACCAAATAGTTATATTCTTACTAGCTAAGCAACCGAATAATAGCAAAGCAATGATTGAAAACACATGAAAAGATAATCAGAGAGAAACTGAGACTAGAGTTTCATCCACCTTAATTTCAATGACTAGACATAAATAAAAGGTTGTCAGACTAATCTTATCATGATAAAGACTTAATTTACTTCATAAAGGGATCATCTCACTTTCGTGCAAACAATCATGCAGGGACTAATCCTCGCTTTCGCGCAAGATCTATCCCGACGCTAAAGATAAGTAAATCATCAATCAAAGAACTCGAGATCATTTTCATGCATCCGAATTCTAAGTTGATTGCCTCAAGTGGAATCTCAAGGATCACTTTCGTGCATCCGAGACTCAACACAAGTTCTACTTATGGTTTTGCAACGTTCCGATCCTCACTTTCGTGCAAGATCTCCACGTTTGACAATTCGACTCTACCCTAGATTTAAATTATCATCATGGCAATAAGATCACTAAAATAAAATATTAAGAACTAACCTAAGAGAGTTCCTAACATGCAATTCTAGGGTTCCAAGTTCTCAAGCAAATCACCTTTCGGTCCTTATTGCGAGAACTCTAAAACATGAATAATAACATCAATCTATGGAGAATCAAAGTACAATCATTCACATAAGTAAAATTATCATCATAAAACTATTCTGATGAAGATCAAAAGTTATCTAATCATTAAAAATCAAGGGGATTACACCCCATGTCCCAAAATATGTTTAAGCTTGCATGGAGGAGGAATTACAATAAAGCATATTTTCAAAGTGTCAAAAATCAAAGAAGGGAAGAAGAAAAGTTACAAAACAGGTGCTGTAATGAAATTACAGCACCGTAATTTGCAGCAGAACTCGATGAACAGTGCTGTCACCACCGATTTCGTCAATTTCTCTTCTGATCTACCTCCTTTCGATCTGAAACTTCTGGGGTATCCTCCTCTCCTCCAAGCGAAGCTTCTGAGTGAAAATCATGGCCAGAGGTGTGCTCTACGCCTCTCGGCGTGAGGACAAACCCTAAGCACCTCTCTGTCGATTCCTCCCTCGATACTGGATAAAAATTCATTCTTTCACTTCGTGTGTCTTCTCCTCTTAAATACGAGTCCATAGCAACTTTCGGATTTCAATTTGGAGGTCTGGATCAAAAGTTATGGTCCGCGCAAGTTTCGGGCCCGTAAAAGTCACGTTTTTGAATGGAAATTACGGCCGTAATCTATTTTACGGCAGTGCCGTAATTTGATTCTGTGAATCCTGTGTCAAAATTACGGCCCGTAAAAGTTATTGTGGTAGTGCCATAAAATCTGACGAGTTCTCTGGTTTGAAATCTCTGATAAATACGGCACCATGAAATGGTTTACGGCCGTGCCGTAATTTCAGTGAATCTCTCTATTATGAAGCGCTCCAAAATACGGCTCATGTAATTCTTTACGGCAGTGCCGTAAAATCATGAAAATCTTCTGGGCTGAAAACTCCCCAAATTACGGCAGTGCTCTGATTTTACGGTATCGTACGGAAATACGGTACCGTAAAATAGAATACGGCACTACCGTATTTTGGTCAGTTGCTTTGATTTACGTGAAATTTGTCGGGTGATCTCCTCTTGATGATGGTAACTCTTCTATATCTTCAATTTTGCTTGAAAAAGCCTCAAAATAGTGCCTTTTTACCTGAAATCCATGAAAAACCAAAATAGAAGTATATTTTGCAATATTTGATAATTTTGACATAAAAATAAGCAAAAGATCTTAAATTGAGCATGAAAAGATATATAAAATGATATAAAATATACTATATATTTTGGTGTCATCAACCTTTTAAGAATTTCAAAAGGTCCAATAAATCTTAGGCTTAGCTTCCCTTTCTTCCCAAAGCTCATAATTTAGAAGGAGAAATCTTTACAAAAATATGATCACCAACTTGAAAATCAAGTTCCCTTCATCTATTGTCTGCATAACTCTTTTGGTGGCTTTGAGCCACTTTTACTTTATCCATTATCACATGTATTTCCTTAGTGGTCTCTTGTACTGCACCTGGACTTATGAATCTTCTATCACTTACTTCTTCCTAACAAATATGAGTCCTACACTTCCTCCCATACAATGCTTCATAAGGAGCCATTTGAATACTTGAATGAAAGATGTTATTGTAAGTGAATTCAACAAGAGCAAGATCCTTATCCCACTCTCTTTTCCAATCTATGATATAAGCTCTTAGCAAATCCTCAAGAATCTGAATGGTTCTTTCTGATTGCCCGTCTGTTTGAGGATGATAAGTTGTGCTAAATTTGAGTTTGGTTCCCAAAGCTTCTTGTATTCTCCTCCAAAATCTAGAAAAGAATCTTGAATTTCTATCAGATACAATTTCAGTTGGAACACCATGCAATCTCACTATTTCATTTATGTACATATTAGAGAGTTTATCAAGTGAGTATGTCATTCTGATGGGCAAAAAATGTGCAGATTTTATTAACCTATCAAAAATAACCCAAATAACATCATGATTTCTAAAAGTTCTAGGCAGTCCTGAAACAAAATCCATTTCAATGCTTTCCCATTTCCATTCAAGTACCTTCAAAAGATTGAAGCAAGCCAACTGGTCTTTAATGTTCATCCTTAACCAATTGACATGTTAAACATTTGGAAACATACTGTGCAATATCATTCTTCATACCACTCCACCAAAAAGTTTTTTTTAAGTCTTGATACATCTTAGTATTGCCTGGGTGAATAGAATACTTTGACTTGTGAGATTCTTGCAATATACTGGCCTTAATTTCAGAATCCTTATGAACACACATTTTATCCTTGAACCTCAATATGTCATCCCCTTTCAAACAAAAGTCTTTCCTCAATCCATTTACACTATCTTCTCTAAGCTGCATTAGTCTCAGATCCTAAAGTTGTCCATTCTTAATTTGTTGAAGAAAACTGGATTCGATCCTAAAAGAAGCAAGTAATACCTTTGGCTCATGTTTGATCACTTTAAGACTTAAGGCACTGAATTCTTCAAGTAATTGTCATTGTTATTTCTTTCTAGATTTTGGAAGAGACTGCAAGAAGCTTTGGGAACCAAACTCAAATTTAGCATAGCTTATCATCCTCAAACACACGGGCAATCAGAAAGAACCATTCAGACTCTTGAGGATTTGCTAAAAGCTTATATCATGGATTGGAATGGAGAGTGGGATAAGGATCTTGCTCTTATTGAATTCACTTACAATAATAGCTTTCATTAAGTATTCAAATGACTCCTTATGAATATTTGTATGGGAGGAAGTGTAGAACTCCTATTTGTAGGAAAGAGGTTGGTGATAGAAGACTCTTATGCCCAGATGCAGTGCAAGAGACCACTGAAAAAATACATGTGATAAAGGATAAACTAAAAGTAGCTCAAAGCCGCCAAAAGAGTTATGTAGACAATAGAAGAAGGGAACTTGAGTTTCAAGTTAGTGATCATAGTTTTGTAAAGATTTCTCCTTCTAAAGGTATTATGAGATTTGGAAAGAAAGGGAAGCTAAGCCCAAGATTTATTAGACCTTTTGAAATTCTTGAAAGGGTTGGCTCAGTTGCTTATAGAATTGCTTTATCACCATCTTTGGTACATATTCATAATGTATTCCATGTTTCTATGTTGAGAAAATATCATCATGATCCGTCGCATATTATTGAGCACGAGCCTATTCAACTTGAAGAAGACCTATCTTATGTTAAAAGACCCATAAGAATTGTTGATAGGAAGGAAAAGATTTTAAGGAACTGAGTTATACCACTTGTGAAGGTTATTTGGTAGCATCACTCAATTGAAGAGCCAACTTGGGAATTAGAGGCAGACATGAAAAGAATCCATCCATATCTTTTTGATAATCAAGGCAGTGTAACTTTAGAAGACTAAAGTTCTTTTAAGGGGGAGGGATGTAACACCCTAAAATTTTATGAACCCCTTATGATGATATGCAAATAATGAGATTGGTAAATCATATCACTTGGTGAACTAAGCATGCTTGAAATCTTGAAATTTTCTATGGTGATGATGACATCTTTGTATTATGGGCTTAAATGTCTTTGTTGGAGTCTTAAAGGGGTATTTTTGGAAAACTTGCCACATAAGCCTTGAGAGTTAGTAATTTGGAAAAGAGAGAATCGAGAAGAGGGGGCTGGTCATGTTTGTCTGGAAAGAACCCTAGGGGAGCCGCCACCAAGAGGAAGGAGTTGGGAGAAGGATTTTCAACATCTCAAGGCAAGTAATCTTGTTCTTGGTCTTCGATAATCTAGTTCTTCCTTCATGCTCTGGATGATTTCGTTTATCTTATGTCTTATGTGTTTGATTTGGGATTTAAATCGCATGATTTCTGTTCTATGGATGTGTATTTGAATGTTTCTAAGGATTCTGAAATTCTATTATGCTGAAATCTGCAGTCTCCAATCTGATCTTGCTGTGCTTTAACCAAAATATCTCCTGACCTACAGATCTGAATCATACCAAACTAATTTCATTTGAAACTAGACTCACACAACTTTGATTTGAATATGATATCGACCACATCTGAGTTATATTCGAGTTGCAATCGGTATTGATATCTAACTTACGAAATCAGTTTTCTGAAAATCTGAAATCCTGACCTTTCTGTGTTCGAACCCTCATATCTCCCTGATTATAACTCCAAATCTTGTAAACTCAGTCTCATTGGAAAGTAGACTCAGAGAGATTCATTTTGAGCATCATATTAGCTATTTTTGGTTAGGTAATTGACATGAAACGTTGGTCGCAATCTAATATATGAATCTGCTCAGTTTTTGGTTAAATACTTACCACTAAAGTTTGTATTGTGTTTTGAGTTTGAAATTATTCTTGAAGTAGCAAGATCATTATGAAATCTATTTTTTATGCCTTAACTTATGATTTTAATCTCACGACATGAACTCTAACACATTATATGAAACTTATGACCCGTTAGGCCCAAAAAAATCTCAAGGTGCATAATTCTATGACAAATGGTGTGTTCAATGACTTATGTTATATCTCTTTATCAATGTTAAGCTCAACATCATGGTCTTATTGCTCTTCTTATGAAATCTATATTGTGGGGAGAATTTATATGAACCCAAATGAGAGTTATGTGGATAGATGTGGAGCAAAGTGCCACATCCCTAAAAAGGTGGGTGCCATCTCATGAATCTTTCTATCCAAAGGAGTTGTTGGGAGCAAAGTGCCACACCCCTAAATAGGTGGGGGCTACCTCTAGAGTCCCGCTTCTCATATAGTGACACGACCGCAAGTGCACGGTTATGTCGGAGTAATATAAAAGATGTCGAATCCCACAGGGAGCGAAGTTGAATACTAGAAAGTCCGAGTCCTAATAGCTAGGCGAATCGAAACGTGGGTTTGAGAACAGAAATCGTAAATAAGCAATCACAAATACGTCGGTAGAGAAAAGATATGAGAGAAAATTCAGGGCTACGGCTTCCACCACAATGATAATCTTAACCGCACAAGAAAGATATTAGTTATTTGGTTTATTGTTTTTGCAAAAGGAGTCTAACCCTAAGGTACAAGGTGCCCTCTCTCGAGTGAAACACCCCGGTGTTCGTCTTAGACCGACCTCCTACTCTCGCGGTGGGTCGTTCTAAGATGAACCCAAAGAGTTCTATGGCAGACTATGGAATCCTCGAGCGAAGACCAAGCACTCTCGTGTCGAGGTCTCGCAAGTTTTACTCAGAGATTCCACCATTACGATCCTTCTCTCGATATGAATCGTAACGGCTAACACGTGAAAATATTCGTCCAAGATAAAATCATGAAATAAGTACGTCAAAGTAATATGCTCACAATTCATACCAAATAACATAAATAGATACAAAAGTTTGCAATTAAAATCATCAAAGAGTTTCCACCAAGCCCCGAATTAGGGTTTACGCTATAATTGTCATTGAAACGCTCAAAATCTCTCTTTTAATGACAAGAAAAGTATAAGAAAATGAAGCTATGGGGAAGGAGACGATGAACCGAAGGAATCTTGAAGAAATCGTGATGATCGTGTGTCTCAATCGCCGAAAATCTCCAAAAATTGCCTCTGTCACCGTGTTCTTCCGCCCGCGCTGCTTCCTTGCGTGAATGCTCGATGATGAGGGCAAGAAAATTGGGGATTTTATATCCTATGCGTTCGCCTCTGAAAGAGCTTTCTATAGACACCTTACTTGCCAAATTTGGACTCCAAACGGGTGAGAAATTGAAGGAAAACCGAGTGTGGGTCAGGTCGCTCGTGAGCCTGGTTTAGAATCGCGGTGAACCCCGCCAGGTTCACCTGGCTATGATGTCTTCTGAGAGTTCGGCTGAAAGAAGCGCGGTGAACCTCGCCGGGTTCACCTAGTCGTGATGTCTTCTGGACAGTCGGCCAAATGGAATTCTGGTGAACCCCACTGGGTTCACCCGGCCTTGATGCTCTCTGTGAGTTGTGCAGGCTGGCGACTGGTATGGTGAACCCCACATGGCCGTGATTGTGAGGCTAACTCTAAATGAGCCTAAATTTGACGGGCGGCTTCGTTTTCAAACCAGAAATCGTCCCATGGCCTTAGAATCTTCAAAATATGTCAAAAAAAAGAGTGTTTTTACCTAAAATTCCATAAAAGTGCCAAAAGGTAAAGATTCCGAAGATATGAAGGAAATAAGCCTATAATGAGTATAAAAATGCCGAAATAAGCCTAGATTTGACATGAAATAACTATGAAAATCACTACCAAAATGCAATGCATCAAAATACTCCAGACTTAAATCTTTGCTTGTCCTCAAGCAATAAAATAAGATGAGATACATGATTGGTAAAAGAGCAATCTTTTGTGTCAAAGTATACAACCAAGTTAGAAAATCGTTTAATAACAATCCAAGATCTAATCAGGAGAAATCAAGTAAATGGTTGTCTCAGGTGTTCAACAGTTTGATCCCATAATAACTAGATGTCAAACAACTTAGTAAGCAGCAAACATAGGATTCAATTAAGTTTACATAAAACACTCATGCAATTCCAATCTTTCCTAGTCAAATCGTTGGGGTTAACTCAAATGTTTTATTCAGGATACGATATACTGATTATTGCACTAGACTTCAACTCATAACCTTAGGTACCATTGCCAAATTTTCGCAATGCCAAGTAGAGGAGTCATTTTATTGTTTTCAATTTCACATCCTTTAGATTTCAACTCATGTCCTTCGGTACCACTGCCAATTTTGCGCAGTGCCAAGTAGAGGAATCTAAGGGTGATTATTCTCCCTTTTTTTCATGCTCAGTAGTTGATGACATATCCATTTTGACAGATGCAGTGTTTCCCCAACAACAGAAAGGAATTAAAAGAATAACTAAGCGAATATGTATCTCAAAATGATTCTCATGTAAGTTGCAAGCTTGAGTTAATTCAACAATCTCATCAATGTTTGACCCACTAATGAACATCTCAAAATCAATCCAAATCACAAAAATTTCTAAATCATAGAACATATGAATATGGTTCAAACAGTATTTCTAACAAGGTGGTATCACTCCAGACTTAATTCTTTGATCATTCCTAACCAATCATGCATTCAACTCAAATTTTTGAAATAGCTATCATAGGACAAGTCTCATGATACACGCATAAATTCATGAGAAAGGAATCAAACATTTCAAAATTTTCACAGCGTGTATATGAGTCACAATCATCATAGCAAAGTACTGATATAGGCATGAAAGTAAAATGCAAAGTGTCATACATAACTGTCATAGAGTGGGGCATGAAGATGCGGACCAGGCCCACAAATAAGATGGCATATAAGATACAATGCCAGAATATCCATCACAGAATAAAAGTATCCATCCAAACATAGCACGGTCAAATAGCCACATGAAACAGGAAAATAGAAATCGGAAGATAGAAAGCTCATCTACTCTAAAATTTTGCATAGTCCTCTATGCAATACCATGATGTGAGAGGAGTGGATTCTGAAACAGATATCCGGGGGAAGCTACTTCTTTTTGCGCGAGCGGGAGCCAGAAGCTCTCGAGCTCGAGCTCTTCTTCTTCCCACGTGCACTATAATCCGGCTCAACCTCCTCATCTGAAGGAAAAACGCTATCGGAGGAGATGTCCATCTGAGCCCTGTGCTCCTCAGAGGCAAAGGCGAGGCGCTCATCCATCGCGAATAACTTTCCCCAAATAGAGCTCAGCATTTTGTGCTGGCGTTGCATACCAGCTTCAATTGATTCCCATCTTGCGGCGTAGTCCTGCTGCATGTGAGAGATAGTGGTGTCCATGTGATCAATCAACTCTCGCTGATGAAGCTGCTCTTCTTTGATTTCCTGCAATGCAGACATCATAGAATCGTGAGAGGAGGTGCCACCAAAAGAAAATGCTCCAGGTGGTGGCGGTGCAATGTCGACTGGATCGGGTTGTGCGTCCTCAACTGGCTGGATGCGCCAGTTTCCATGAACTCTGATAGATGTGCGCTCCGGGTTTGGCAAAGGCAAGCAGAAGGGGCTCCCCTTGAATGTCATACAATATGAATCTCCCTTGTGTATGATCAGCTTCATGGGAACGCAGGCGTCGATGTCGAGCCTGTTGTTGCCGGTAGCCTCCAATGTGCCATAGGGGATGATGCCTAGGGAAACTGCCAGAGGTGTGATCAAGCCGCCAATCACTATCGCCCCCCTCAAAGAACAGGCGACGCGGCTGAAATGCTTTGCTAAATAATATCCTGAATCGACGCTAAAACTGTGGAGCATGCACCAGATATAAAATAACTCAGTCTGTCGAACCATATCGTCACTTTCACCGCGGCCAAAGAGAGTGTGGGCCAATACACGGTGAACGTACTTGATCACTGTGTTGCATAGACTGGATGCGCGAGCTGTGTGAGCAGAGTAGATGTGCTCGTTGGTGACAGCGCCCCAGAAGCTCTGCTCACTATACTCAGTAGGGACTCTGCGTGCGCTAGGCTCTGGAAAACCGTAAATACCGCGGAACTGTGAAAGAGATAGGATGTGTTCGATGTTACCCAGGTGGAAGGACAGACGGCCTGGATCATCCTCAAGTGTAGGATCAACTTTGACTTCTAATGAACTCAGAAATTCCAGTGTGGTATCGATGTAGGTGGGTGAGAATAACTGGTGAAATTGCTCCCACCCTATGGATGCATACATCCAGTCAAAGTCTCCAAGCATCCCTAGCATCTGTAGGGTGGTTCGATTAAGATACCGCATATTGAGCACGCAGCGTTGTCGCAGAATCTGATATCGTGCCTCTTGCGCAGCATTCTGGAAGATAATCCCGAACTCGTTCGGGGGAGACACGTAAGTCTGCGGTCGGCTGGAAGGTGTGCGGCCGTGACGAGACGAAGAGGAACCGGGCATAGCCGAAGAAGGTCGGTAGGAAGGAGGAGTAGGCGTCGGCTCGTACTCCTCATCGTCCGTGGCGGACGAGTCTGATAGCGCCTGCTGCGGTCGTGAGGTTCTCTTGCTGGCCATGGCCTTCGTCCTTAGAGGCATTGTGATTCAGACAATCGGAGGATGGCTGGTAAGTGTCGACTGTAAGATCCGGTAGGAGATGCTCTCAGATCGGAAGTGGCGGAAACAGAAGATGTCGGCAAGGAAAGGCGACACGAAAATCCGATGTGAAACAGGCGAGAATAGCTTGATCAGACTGCAATGAATCGTAAATCAGAACCTGAGAGATTACCTCTGAGTGGTAAGATGGGGAGAAGGCAGCGCGATCCTGTCGGTTTCGTCGAAATCGGGAGGCGGCGGCAGATCAGGTTGATAAAAATCGAAGAACAGCGGATGCACGGGACTGAGATCCGGAGTTGCTTAGAGAGAATAGTTGAAAGGAAAATCCAGATCGAAGCGCTGTAGATGTTCTTCGTGTGTTGAGAAGATCAGAGGGAGGCGCAATCGAGTGGCAGCGGTGGTAAGGTCAAGCGTGTGTGCCCTAGTTTCGGGTGAACAAAGCATGAAATTCCAGTGAACCAGCCCGGATTCACTCACCCGTGATGTTTTCTGTGGTCGGGCAGAAACAACAGAAGCACGGGTGAACCCACTCGGGTTCACCGAGCCGTGAAGCATTCTGGGAAATTTTCTGGTCTTCAGAATCGTGGTGAACCCCGTGGGGTTCACCTGCCTGTGAAGCTCACTAGATAGATTCCGCGCATAAAGAATACTGGTGAACCCCGTGGGGTTCACCTGCCCGTGAAATCCTCTGGTCACAAAGCTTGGGCGCACTGTTCAGAACACATTACGGTGAACCCCATGGGGTTCACCAAGCCGTGATGTTCACTGGATGCTCGAAAAAATCTGGAAAAATTCTCATGTGCTCCCTCTTCTTCCTACAACATATAGAGATATCAAATTAGTAGCAATCCCTTCTAGAAAAGCAAAAATAAAAGAAAAACAAATTAACGTTCTAAAACACCAACTAATGATAAGGAAAAATTATGCAAAAGAACTAAAATTAGACAAAAACTTGGGTTGCCTCCCAAGAGCGCTAGGTTTAGGTCGGTAGCTCGACCATAAGAGTTTTCAAAGTTTCAATTCCAGGGGGTCTGAGAGAGCTAAAACATCCTCTCTCTCTCTCTACTTGCTCATCTACAAAATAATGTTTCAGGCGGTGCCCGTTAACTGTGAAGCTTCCAGTTCGTTCTGTCCAAATTCTGATAGCACCATATGGTTGAACTTTCTGAACTGTGAAAGGACCGGACCACCTCGTGCGAAGTTTTTCTGGGAACACTCGAAGTTGTGAATTGAGCAGCAGTACTTTGTCTCCCTCATGAAATTCCTTCTTTGCTATGCGCTTGTCGTGCCAAAACTTGGTGCGTGCTTTGTAGCTCTTGGCGTTCTCGGTCGGGGTAAGTTCCAATGGTTCCACGTCTCTTCTAGGCGGCTCAACATCCTGCGCGGATTTCTCCACAATGTCCACGCTGCAGCATATACCTGCAAGAGAAGGTTTTTTCAAAGCATGAGTAAGATCAAATTGAATGGCATTGCCACAGATGTTCAAGGTCAGTTTCTCATTCTTGACATCCATGACAGCGCCTGCAGTGGCTAAGAAAGGCCTCCCCAAAATGATCGGGAGCCTATCATCCTCATCAATCTCCAAGACAATAAAATCAGCAGGAATAAAGTAATCTTCTACTTTAACAGGTACGTCCTCTAAAATACCAACTAGGTAACGCACAGATCGGTCTGCAAGCTGTATAGAAATATTAGTTCGATGCAAATCCCCTAAGTCTAGCCTTTTACAAAGTGAAAGTGGCATGAGGCTAACGCTCGCTCCTAAGTCGCACAGAGCCCTCTGAAAAGACATCTACCCAATCTGGCAAGGTATGGAAAAACTGCCGGGGTCTTTAAGCTTTTGAGGTAGCTTATTCTGAATGATGGCGCTGCACTCCTCGGTAAGTGCAACAGTCCCTTGATCCTCTAGCTTCCTCTTGTTTGATAAAATGTCTTTCAGAAATTTCGCATAAGTCGGCATCTGGGAAAGAGCATCGACAAAAGGGATGTTAATGTAGAGTTTCTTTAAAACCTCTAAAAGCTTACCAAACTACTTGTCCAATTTAGCCTTGACAAGCCTCTGTGGAAAGGGAATCGGTGGCTTATACGCTGGCAGTCCCACATAGGGCCGCTCCTCTTCAGCTGGTTCAGATGCCACCGGTGTCACATCAGTATGCGGTTCCACAGGTGCTCGTATTGACTCTTCTATTTTGTCATCTGTCAGCATCTTCGGGTCTTCCAATTGCTTGCCGCTCCGAGTGGAGATTGCATTGCACTGCTCCCTCGGGTTTATTCAGGCTGGGATGGTAACTTTCCTGGTGCTCTGGAAGATGAGCTAGCTTGCTGGGCTAGCTGGCTCTCTAGCATCTTATTGTGTGTCTCTAGGGAGTCCATCCTGGTCATCATCATCTTCATCATATCTGTGAGTCCTTCAAGTTGCTTGCCCAGATTTGAATCATTGTTGGGCCTTGGCTGAGTTGTCCGGTAAGAGAAATTTGGATGGTTGCGCCATCCTGGATTGTAGTAGTTGGAATAAGGGTTGTTGTTCTGGTTGAAATTTTCAACTGCATTCAATTGCTCAGGATGAACTGCAGCCATCTGTCCATCTCCTGCCTGGCATTCTACTCTTGCATGACCTACAACTCCACAGACCTCACAAGAAATAGCATTAATATCCACAGAATTACCAGACCAAGAATCGAGCTTTCTAGTCAAATTATCTACCTTAGCCGTGAGAGCAGTAAGAGAGTCTAAGTCATACTTACCTGACTTCTTGGTAGAAGTACCTCACTCAGATGTCCATTGGTGATGGTTAATCGCCATGTCCTCGTGAAGGTGCATTGCATCCTCAACTCTCCTTTTCATCAAAGCGCCTCCTACTGCAGCGTCCACTGTAAGCCTCGTGTTGTAATCCAAACCGCTGTAGAACGTTTGGATCAAAACCCATGTCTCAACTCCATAATGAAATCGTAACGGCTAACACGTGAAAATATTCGTCCAAGATAAAATCATGAAATAAGTACGTCAAAGTAAAATATGCTCACAATTCATACCAAATAACATAAATAGATACAAAGCTTGCAATTAAAATCTTCAAAGGGTTTCCACCAAGCCCCGAATTAGGGTTTACGCTACAATTGTCATTGAAACGCTCAAAATCTCTCTTTTAATGATAAGAAAAGTATAAGAAAATGAAGCTAAGGGGAAGGAGACGATGAACCGAAGGAATCCTGAAGAAATCGTGATGATCGTGTGTCTCAATCGCCGAAAATCTCCAAAAATTGCCTCTGTTGCCTTGTTCTTCCGCTCGCGCCGCTTCCTTGCGTGAATGCTCGATGATTAGGATAATAAAATTGGGGCTTTTATATCCTATGCGTTCGCCTCTGAAAGAGCTTTCCATAGACACCTTATTTGCCAAATTTGGACTCCGAACGGGTGAGAAATAGAAGGAAAACCGAGTGTGGGTCGGGTCGCTCGCGAGCCTAGTTTAGAATCGCGGTGAACCCCGCCGGGTTCACCTGGCTGTGATGTCTTCTGAGAGTTCGGCTGAAAGAAGCGCGGTGAACCCCGCCGGGTTCACCTGGTCGTGATGTCTTCTGGACAGTTTTCAGCCAAATGGAATTCTGGTGAACCCCGCTGGGTTCACCCGACCGTGATGCTCTCCGTGACTTGTGCAGGCTGGCAACTGGTATGGTGGGGTTCACCTGGCTGTGATTGTCAGGCTAACTCCAAATGAGCCTAAATTTGACGGGCGGTTTCGTTTTCACACCAGAAATCGTCCCATGGCCTCAGAATCTTCAAAATAAGTCGAAAAAAGGGTGTTTTTACCTGAAATTCCATAAAAGTGCCAAAAAGTGAAGATTCCGAAGATATGAAGGAAATAAGCCTATAATGAGTATAAAAATGCTGAAATAAGCCTAGATTTGACATGAAATAACTATGAAAATCACTACCAAAATGCAATGCATCATATAGTAGCTGGGAGCAAAGTTGGTAGCCGGTAAATACACCATTCCGCAAGTATATGGACTATCGAAGTAATAAATATGTATCGTCGATCCCACAGGGACCAAATGCCAAGTACCGACTGATTAGATTATCACAAGCTAGACGATCTTTTACTGATTTTGTAATGATTGCTAAAGTCTAAAGTTAAGCTAAACAAGAACAAAGCAAGGTAATTCAAGAGGAAAGCAATGCAATGGCTCAACTAAGGATCCGAGGATGCAAGGAATCAGGGCTAGGGTCCACCACCTTGAAGTATTATGCATAGATGAAATAACATAAAGCAATCCCTATTTAATATCCTAAGGCGATCCAAGAGTGCGCAAGTCGTCCTCTCTCGAGCGATGCAACTTGCGACCAGGAGCTTTACCCGATTTAACGTCTACCGTCGTAGGACACAAAATCGAATAAACTCATGGAGTGCCGGATTGTGCATACCATCCCATCATTTGTACATGTTGTCCCCTCTCGGGTGATGCAACAAGGTGTTTGCAGAATTCGACGTATACTCTCGTAATACGCCTACCCAAACAAACCCAAAGAGCACAAAATGGTACGCACTACTCGTACCTAATCAACCATTCTCGTGCGATGATTTAGGTACCCCCACCTAGGCTGTCGAATATCTACATGTACCTCTCGGCAATACCGGATATCTAAAATGTGAAGGAAGTAACAAAGTAAACTTCATTCAAAAGGTGCAACTAGGCAAGGTAAGACAATCTAGGGCTTGCATAATATCATTCATAATCTACACATAAAACCATCAAGGGGCTTTCCCAAGCCCTGAAACAAGTTTAAACTACAATACTCATGACACAAAGTGAAGCATGAATCGTTTCAGTCAATACATCCATGGTACAGAAAATTGGGCGATCAAATAGATAAGGGATGAGAAGACAAGACTCCCTCAAGATGAAAAAGGCCGCTTGGAATGACTTCCTCTTCCTCTCTCAGGCTGTCCTACTCATTCACGCTCTCGCGTCGAATGGGTTGTCTTCTTCTCCAATCGTTCAGCCGCTGCTTGCTTCGTTTGTATGCGTCCGCCTTTGGCCAAAAAATTCCCCCCTATTCCTTACGTGAATAGGGTTTTTGTCCTCTTCCTCTGTTCTCCTTGCCGAATTCCACTTCTGCCCCTGGTTAGCTTTCCATCTGACATGGATAAGTCGAGAGTTGAAGCCTGGAAAAATCGGCGTCTGGCGACACCAAAGCCACGGGGTGTGGTTCTTGTCACTAGGTGGACCGTGGTTTTCTCCAAGAATACAGATTTCGCTGAAAATGGTGGCATTTCCTCGCTCTTTCCCTGAAATGATGCAAAAACACCAAAGAGTGTATATTCCGAAGATAAAGCAATAATTTCATGCAAATAAGGTGTAAATGCAAGAAAAGTAAAGATATAACAAGGAAAATAGCACGTAAATCTCTATACATAAATGGCTTAACAAAAGTCCTACTACATGGAGCAAAGTGCCACACCACTAAAAAGGTAGGGGCCACCTCTTGAATTCATGGGAGCCACCGCTTGAATCCCACTACAACGTGATAGTTGTGGAGCAAAGTGCTACATGGAGCAAAGTGCCACACCCCTAAAAGGTGGGAGCTACCTCTTGAATTCATGGGAGGCACCGCTTGAATCCTAATATCTATGTGCATGAAGAGCCCTAAGATGCTCTTGCTAGACTTTGTTTGCTCTCTCCTGACGAGGATGGGTTCAACTTCTAGACGTGGAAGGAATTATGAATTTTGATTGTCTCCCCCTACATATATGATCTATGGCTATTCATGATATGAATGCACACCTATGACCCATGACTACTTATAATATGAATGTTCAATAATGATCAATGACTACTTGTGACTCAAATGTCTCATCCATGGGGAATATGTTTCTATCTTATTTTCCCTACCCAAATTATGTACTCAAGGGAATTTTGTTATCCTTCATTATTACTTTATTGTGTTATCTATTTCATTGATATGTTTATCCTCTTCAGTTTTGTTTCCCTTAGCCGTTGGGATTACTTGCTAGGCAATTTATGCTCATTCTTATTTGTACTAACTCATATTGCAGATTAGCTTGGCTACGCATTATGGGCAGAAGTATGAAATTTTTGGAAGCTCATTTTGGTGTTTTGGCTAAATCATGAAATTTTGTAATCTTGGAAATATTGTATGTTCTATAAAAGACTTGTATTAAGGAGTTGTAATGTGACTTGTGATGAGAATGTTACTAGTTTTGAAATTTGATTACAATGGTTTATGTTGATAACATGCTTAGCTCTCGGATTTTGGATTGTGTGACTCTACTTTGCGTTTGGGTAAAAGACTTTGAAGGAATGGATATTTTTCTGTTGTAACTTAGAAGATGACATTTTATCACTTGTTTTGTTATTCAAGGGATTAAAACTTGATTTTGATTGTCGATTCTTACGAAAATTATGTTGTATGATTATCTATTATAGATTGTTATTATCTAAGGCTGTGGTGACTTAGTTGATCGGGCAACTATTGTTGAGAGGGATGTAGACGAGATGCTTGAGGTGAAAAACAAAAGAGGAAAGGAAAAGCAATTGGCTACAAGGATAAAAGAACAAACGAGAATGAGGGACCTTTAAAAAGTTTAAACGATCCAATGAAGAGACAAGAATAACCAAGAATGTTCAATCTTATGCTAATTGTGCTGGAAATCATGAATAAAAGGCTTGCTATAAAGTTATTGGAGCTTGTTTTGCTTGTGGCAAGTTAGGCCATCAGATAAATGATTGTAAATTCAACAATGCAAAGGAATCAGTGCCCACAAAGCTCGTAGCCCATGCTAAAGTCTATGCCTTTGCCGAACATGATTCCGAAGCTTCAAAGTTGGTAGTGGAAGGTATTCTTTGTATTTCCAATAAAGTTGCAAGAGTTTTGTTTGATCCTGGCTCCAATTTATCTTTTGTTGCACATCACTTTGCACTTTATTTGGAAAAGGAACCCAATCAACTCGATCTTATAATATTAGTCTCCACACCTATTGGTGACTCTCTAACTGCTAACCTTGTCTACCCTTCTTGCTCAATCATGGTGGGAGAACATGAACTTTTAGCTGATTTAATCCTTCTAAATCTCCAAGACTATGATATCATACTTGGTATAGATTGGTTTTCATCTTATCATGCTACTGTTGATTGTTATCAAAAGCTAGTTATCTTAAATATTTCAAATAAAATCCAACTGCAAATCAATGGTCTTTTTCATGATCAATATCCAAACCTTATATCATTTATGCATGCTTCTAAACTCCTTCAGAATGGTTATGAATGTTACTTAGCTTATATTAAGGAATGTCAAGAGCTTGAACCTAGCTTAGATGTAATACCGGTGGCTAGAGATTTTCTAGATGTGTTTTCAAATGACCTACCTGGCATGCCCCAAGATAGAGAAGTTGATTTTGGTATTAATCTTGTTCCAAATACTGTGCCAACATCTAAAGCTCCTTACAAAATGGCAGCAACAGAGCTAGCTGAGTAGAAAAAATAATTGCAAGAACTTTTGGACAAGGGCTTTATTAGGTGACGGAGTCATAGACGCCACTGGGGAAGGCCACCTCCCTTTGGAAGACGCTTGGGAAGACTCCCCAGGACCTGAGGAATACACCCACCAAATTTCAGCTCAGAAACCCTTCTACCGCCTTGAACACGACACGGCCATGACACGATCGAGAAGAAACGCGAACGCCAGAACGGCCCACGGCACGCCCGTGCCTGCCTCTGTGCAGATCCCAGATGATGAACACGACCGTGATGAAGAACACGGCCAGGCCGTGTCCGCCTCTGTGGGTTTTAGAGCTCAAATCATGGCCCGTGATACTGTTCACAGCACTGCCGTGAAACCTACTCGACCCCAATACGGCCAGGCTGTGACAGAGGACACAGTCGTGACGAGTTCACAGGTTACCAGCACGCCTGTGCAGCCAGCCATGCCCGCCTCTGTGCAGATTCCAGATACTGAACACGGCCGTGATGACAAGCACGGCCAGGCCGTGTTCAGCCCCAGAAAGACATATGCAGTGGTTTTCCACCCCGTTCGACGTTCGCAGCGGTCCTCGCACCCCCCGGACCGTTTTGTGGGAGTAATGAGCCCTCGACAGTGATGACATGCCACATCCGCTCCATCAACGTGGCGTCTCCTGCCTCCACGACATCCCTTCACCCGCTGCACTTAACTCAGGGGCCGCCTCGAGACCCGACCGCCGATCGCGACCAGTCCACCGACCGCTACAACAACCAAGTTCTCAAGTCGGCACAAGACACCGCCAATAACATCCAGAATCAGCCCACCATCAGCAAATTCTGCTGCTTCGTGGCAGCTTGTTCGGAGATGGTGTAGCGCGACTTGGGTCCGGACACTGACCACATAGACGACTCTTCCACTCGACGCCTCACGCCCCAACAGGAATCTGTCGTAGAATAGTTGGTAGCTGCTGCTTTAGGGTAGTTAGAGGGCATCTTGACCCTCCTTTAGTTAGTTTTGGGGTGGTTGTGTTGGGAAACCCCCGGGATATTTTACAATTTTCAGAGATAGAAATTACACAAATACATTGCACGGCGGAAGCAATATCCCTGAAACGAGCCAGTCCCAAAAACCCAGTGAAGATCGCATGCGAGGGAGTCAACACGATGAGATAAAATATACCTTATAGCAAGATGAGGCCGATGTCGAGGTAGGCACCCAAGCGTGCGCCCTCTGCAGTCTCACACACACAGATGCCTCGAGTCCTCTTCTTCCACGCCCGGTGCTAGCCTCGGGAAGAAGATCCAAGCCTTGTATCACCTTCTTCAAGTTGCGCCACCCTCCAAGAGTATGCGCCAAGGATGAAGAAGGATGGGAAGAGGAAAGCCGCCACTCTCTCAAGCCCTTCTTGCGCCAAGAGAAGAAGGAGAGGAAGAAGAACACTTGCGGCTAGGGTTTGATGGAAGATGCGCCTCTTTCCCTTGCTCTCACCTCTCTATGTGTTCTCACGCCTCCAAGGAGTAGAATGCAAGAGAGGGGGCATCTAGGGCCTCTTATATAGAGCAAGGGGCGGTTAGGGTTAGGGCTACGCGCATAATGAAGCAACTTTGGACTCCCTAACCCCATTATCCCCTTAGCCGCCAATGGGGTTGGATTTCTCCCCATTATACCCCTTAGGTGCCAATGGGGATGTTATTGGGCCTCATTGGTTAATGAGCAAACTCATACTTCATTGAATGAGTTGATTAAGCAATTGGATCCAATCCAATGCAACCCAAATCCAAATGTGACCTAACCATGGTCAAATTCGGGTCAACCAACCAAAAATGAAGTCTTGCTCCAATAAGATTCTTCCATCTCATCAGGCCCATCGGCGCTGATGAAATCTCCCAAATAGATTTGAGTTATCCAATAACTCGATCATAAGGCTTCCCGATCAATACGAGAACTCGAGTATCAAGGTGTGCGACCCTGTAGGCTTCTCTGACGCTGGTAGTGCTGACCAAAGGTCACCACAATCAATGAGTGGCACCAAGCAGTGCATCGCTGCTACCCAGGTCATTGGAATGGATATCGACATCGATATCCCCATCATCGCAACTAGGTACATATGCATTCCAGTCTCTTTGCCGAACTGATATCCGATTGGACAAGTGTGTCACCACTTGTTTTCATCCAATCTCATGGTTATGACTAAATCAGGTCTCACCTGGGTATGACCATACACTTTCAGTCATAGAACCATAGAGGAGCTCCATGGATATCATGCTTCCCTTAGGAAGGGGCAAATCCTATGTCTGTCTATTGACCTTCTCCTATAGGTCGTGACATACTCAATGACAACCGTTATTACCCCCCAACTACAGCGAGGTGTTAGGTTGTATCAAAGCATGTCCCTAATCATATAGAATGACTAATGACCTCAAGTCAAGAGATCAATGCATCTCCTATCACTTGTGAGGATAACTCGTGACACCAAGTCATTGCCTTACAGTGGGTCAGTCCAGTATATCCACCACTGATATACCCATATGTCTGCATTAGCACCTCGTGCCTAACCAGCCCATATACCAGTCTCACAAGTACCAGAGTTGTCTCATATCCACTCTGGTACATCAACTGGGGACGATCATTTGAGCACAGATCCAATCTGTCTCCAGGGACATTATCATGTAAGTATATAATCGCAGATATAGACAAACATTGATAATGACAATGTCAGAATGATATATATAAATATCAAAGTCAAGTAGTACAATAATGGACCAAAACTAGGTCCTAGGGCATATACACTAACGGGTTGGCTTCTCTAACCGCCTCACATGTTTCTCATGTGACCCTCCTCCCCTCTTGATCTATAAAAGAGGGCTGAGGGCTGTGCTAGTTTTCAGTTTTCGTTGTAGCTTGCGACTTATCTTAGCGGAGGCCTTAGGTCCAGCAAAACTCCGAGGAGCTTGCCTAGAGTTCCCTCGACTCTTCTTTGTACATTGACTTCCTGCTTTCAATCAAAACACCTGGTGAACCCCGCTAGGGCGTCGGGTCCTTTGAAATCTCATTCCACTGCGTTTGCATCTTGGCGAGGTAGAGCGACCGGTTACCGTAGCATCATGAAGAATCCGTGCGCGTGTGCTTGCACCAGAAAAATTGGCTAAGCGACCGAGGTGAGTAGTTTCCATTAGAAATCCGATCTGTGGTTCTTTTCGCTCTGAGTGTTGCTCAAGTTATATCTCACGCTATTTCCATCGATTTTCTCCGCGGGTTTTCACCGATCAGCTGAATCAGGTAACCATTAAGAATAAATATCCTTTACCTATAATTGATGATTTGTTTGATCAATTGCAAGGAGCACAAGTGTTTTCAAAGATTGACTTGAGATCCGGTTACGATTAATTAAAGATCAAGAATGAAGACATTCCAAAGATAGCTTTTAGAACTCGGTATGAAGACATTCCCGATCTACGCGGTTCCCGTGATATCTGAGCCTCAGGTTAAACATCAACCTGTTCTATTGGCTCAGGCTCATCCAACTGAGTTTGACTACTTTGTCCTTCTTCTGGATTCTCATCCAGCTTTATTTCTCTCCCTCTGGCCTCTTGCAGAAGAAATTCTTTCTCAAGAAAAATAGCCGTTCGAGCAACAAATACTTTGTTCTCTTTGGGATCGTAGAAATAATAACCCTTAGTTTCCTTAGGGTAACCGACAAAGATACATTTATCAGATCTGCTCTCCAGTTTCCCAGAGGCGAGCTTTTTGACATAAGCTTCGCAACCCCAGATCTTAATAAATGTCAAGCTCGGCTGTTTCCCATACCATAACTCATACGGAGTCTTTGAAACGGCCTTGGATGGCACTCGGTTTAGTACCTTTGCAGCTGTTTCCAGTGCAAATCCCCAAAAGGAGTAAGGTAGAGTAGCCTAACTCATCATAGAACGAACCATATCCAGTAAGGTTCTATTTCTCCTCTCGGACACACCATTCCATTGCGGTGTTCCTGGCGGAGTGAGCTGTGAGATAATCCCACACTCCTTCAGATAGTCAATAAACTCATGACTCAAGTATTCTCCACCTCGATCCGATCGAAGTGCCTTGATATTTCGGCCTAGCTGATTCTGTACTTCATTTTTGAACTCTTTGAACTTGTCAAATGATTCACTCTTATGTCTCATAAGATAGACATAGCCATATCTACTGAAATCATCAGTAAAGGTAATGAAGTATGAATAGCCACCTCTGGCATGTTTACTAAATGGCCCACACACATCACTGTGAATGAGGTCAAGTAAACCTGAAGCCCTTTGACCTTTATTAGAAAAAGGAGACTTCGTCATTTTACCCATTAAACAAGCTTTGCATGTATCCAGCTCCTCATAGGAGAATGATCCCAGCAGTCCATGGTCATGCAACCGCTTAATGCGCTTCTTGTTAATATGGCCTAAACGACTATGCCATAGCAAGGTGCTGTCATCAGCATACTTGGCTTTCTTAATATCAAATTGTTGTATAGAACATTCCATGTCCAACATGAATAACCCATTGTTAATCGACCCGGTAGCATAAACAATATTATCAAAAGAAATATAACACTTTGAAGTTTTGCATTCAAAGGAAAACCCTTTCCTGACAAGAGCAGGAATAGAGATAATATTCTTAGTTATGCTCGGTACAAAATAACAATTGTCAAGTTCTAATACAAGACCAGATGGTAAAGAGATGTGATATTCTCCTACAGCAACAGCAGCAACCCGTGCCCCGTTTCCTACTCGTTGGTCCACCTCATGCTGTCCCACCTGTCTTCTTCTCTTGAGTTCCTGTACATTTGAACAAATGTGAACTCCACATGCAGTGTCCAACACCCATGAAATAGAAGAAGAAGATACCATGACTTCAGTCACGAAAATACCTGAGCCAGAAGCGAAAGGCTTGCTTCCCTTCTTGTCTCCTTGGAGCGCTTTACAGTCCTTTTTCCAGTGACCCAGCTGGCCACAATGGAAACATCTGTATTCCTTCGACCGCTTTATCTTTTGTTTTAGAGCCTTGTTGTAGCTCTTGATAGGGGCTTTGCCCTTCTTCCTCTTCTTCTTGTTCCTAGAAGGAACCATTAGGACAGAGGATGAAGGCTTTCCCTTCTCAAGAGTCTGCTCTGTAGTACTGAGCATGTTCAGTAACTCCGCCGGCGTACAGTCGATTTTGTTCATATTAAAATTAATAATGAATGAATCGAAAGAGGCCGGGAGAGACTGCAAGATGATGTCTACAACAAGCTCCTGATTGATGGTGTGTCCTAGTTTCTCTAGAGCCTCTTTGTACCCAATCATCTTGAGTACGTGAGCTCCCACTGGACTCCCTTCAGTCAGTTTGCTCTGAAAGAAAAGTTTCGTCAAGTTATAGCGTTCAGTCCTTGCCTGTGCAGCATACAGCATCTTGAGGTTTGCTATAATTTCTATAGCAGATAAATCCTCATACTGACGCTGCAGCTGTGGCGTCATAGACGCAAGCATAAGGCAAGCGACATCAATGCTATCATTGACATGCTTCTCATAGGCTTCCCGAACCGCCCTTGCGGCGTTCGCAGCGGGTTAAGGCGGTATTGCCGTCTCGAGGACATACAGCTTCCTCTCAGCCTTAAGAACAATCTTAAGGTGTCCGTACCAGTCTGAGAAGTTTGGCCCAGCAAACTTCTCCCTTTCCAGTAGGGATCGCACATTGAAATTTGTGGTGTTCGTTGCTGCAGGAATCTACAACATTGCAAGAACAGCAAGGTCAGTATCAATGTTAGAATCAATCCAGGACTTAAGAATGATTCTTTTCTCACTATTTTATCTGGCTGAAAAATCCAGCAAAACAGCCCGAAAGAGTAAAACTCTTTTAGTGAGATGGGATCCAAATTTCATACTTGGTCTCCGCGTCCCGCTCAGGCGAGATAAGATGCACAGAGAGTACAAGCACTAATCTCTGGTAGGCAATCCCTGCCAATCGCCAACCCGTGCGATTCCCCTTCATCTGGGCAATCTAGCAGACTGTGCCAACTGAGTTGGTACAACACAGTCTCTGATCCCACAGATGGCTGCCTCCATATAGCTACCATATGCTCAATATGTACCCTACATGGTCAAGCTGACCCGACCTACTCCCTGGACCACCACGTGCTATGCTGAGCAACGAGAAGCGATAAATCCCTTCTCTGTAACACGCAGGTGTAATCACACACCGTCTGAAGATAGATGGGCGTGCCCACTGAGTGGGTACAACACGGCCCCAACGATAGTCAGAACAGTGAGGTTTCGCGTCAGAAGGCTATCGTGCTTGATATTTAACGTTGGATTTTAACGGTCCTTTTATCTTCTTACTATCATGCAAATCCTATGGTGATAGCAGAAGAATAAATCATGCAGTTACTAAATTACTTAAACAGTAAATTGAAAGCATGATTATCTTATGTGGTAAAAGCCCATTAAGCCTAAGTAAGACCCTAATTTAACTTAAGTCTTCACTTGAGCTCTTCATGGGTCTTTTGAAACTCCATCTGGCCCAAGCGCCCTCTGCAGCTCAGATGCGTCCACCAGGTAAAATGCGCCTGTCCTAGAGTCGAACTCTAGACCTCCCACCTGGTCAAGCCACTTGCTGCAAGCGCTTCTGCCATGTGTGCTCTGTGCTCATGTCTGATTAAATTACATTTTAATCTATCTAGACATGATTGACTCGCAGGTCAATTACACTTTATAAATTAATTAAAATGTGATGCGCAGATCACAATAAATAATTTACAAAAAATAATCCAGGCACGCAGGCCCCAGCACAGCACACATTAAATTTTGGGCAGCCCACATAAGATTAAATAAACACTCAATCATGTTATACAAACATCATGTGATCCATTCAAGAAAATAAAATTTTTGAAAATCCCATTGGCATCAATTTTATTTCCTTATGTGCCCTACTACCTTACAACAGTCCATTAATAGGGATCCACTCATCAGACCTAGTCAGACCCACTGCCCTTGCATGCACCAAGTCAAAACCGACTTGAGTTGACCTCATGGTCAACAATGCATGCGTTAAGGGCTGAACGTCCTTCATGAGTTCTGGCAAGCAGGTGTGACCCCGGGCCTTAATCATGAGCGTTCATAGGTTGCCTCCATCAGACATCGCTACACGCCTTTCTGCAGTCGACCTATAGCCACCTCATGCTTGCGCATAGGTGCCATCTGGTCGACCCATCTATGCTGTCAGATAGTCTGATCAGACTGTTGGGTCTAGACAGGACCACGACTTCAACCCTAATACCCGTCTAACTTTTTCAAGTAGGCGCTTAGATCTAAATAATGGGCGCGCAAGTAATTTAAGTTTTAAGAAAAACTACAACATGCGCCAACATAAGTGTCATGCAAAAACATGAACAAACATACATGCGCCAACATCTAATGACAAGGATGTATTCTCGCATGGTAACTTTAGATCTAAACAAACGCAAGCAAGGATCACACATTAAGCAATCATATGATCATACAGAAACTTTGCTCTGATACCAATTGAAAGTTTCTAAAAGGGGGGGAAACCCTAATAGGCGCATATGTATAATTTATCGCAAAGCGGAAGCTAGGGTTTCTAAGATCGCATGCATGAACATAAGATCAACTTGTTAAAAGATTGCAAAGATCGACAAGGGATCATACCATAGCCATTGCTTGGATGGTGCCTTGGAAGCTAGAGGGCAATGTGGCTCTCCTCCAAAGGTGCCGCACACAAGATGAGAACTGGCTTTCTCCTTGTCGTTCCTTGTGCTAGCAAGGATCTCCAAGTCTCCTGATCCTTTGAAGGGAAGATGAGATGATCTCTTGGCTAGGCCGAATCCTCCTTGAGCGTCAAGACTCACCACACGAGAGGAGAGAGGCGACAAGAGGAAGATGCGACGAGAATAGAGCAATGCTCTCGAACGTGAGGCGTGTTTTCTATTTTGGAAACATAACTTCCAAAAATAGTAAACCCTCAATGTGTTCAAGCGTTCACGCCAAGTGAACAAGTCGCAACATTCTCCTCTTTGAACCAAGTGTTCACTTGATGAACCGGTTCAATCTCATTTGGTTTAAAGACCAAATCAAACCAAGCATTGGTCTAGATCATATTAAACCATAAGGCTCAAGATCTAACCATTCATCTCTTGATGCTCTTGATCTCATCGATCTAGCATCAATTCTCTCGATCGAAGCTTACCGATCTCAAGCCCTAATCAATCAAACATGATCAGACCAGATCTCACTTACAATCAGAGTTTAAATCCCATTAAACTGAACCAAAACAATTCAGTCCACACGATCTGACATAAGTAAGCCATATCATCAAATTGTGCGACCCTAAGGGTTTCCTTTAAATGTCGGTAACGATAACTTACGTTATCATGATCAGTGAGGGGTATCTAGCAACACATCACTGTCTCCCGATATAAAGGAAAGAGTCTTCCAAGACTACACCCAAACCACAGCACAAGTGTGAACCCAAGTCACTTGACATATGTGTTTCCTTTGCCACTGGATGTTCTTATTGGACAAGCGTGTCAAGCCTATAATTCCAATATGATGAGAGTGGTTAGATCAGATGAACATAGTCATCTGGGTATGGCCATACACTTTCTCAACCATCTCATCCAGGGGGCCCCTTCAGAACATCACACTCCAACAAGGAGACGGCAATCCTATATCTATCACTAGTGCCCTAACATGACTCATGCTCATTATCCAAGATAGTCTATAACCATTATGTTTCAAATGATATTGAACTACCTCAAAACAATGCCAATCATCATTTAGAAACACAAGTGATCTCAAGTCAGAGGAAGTATGCCACTTGTTTGCATATCAGGATTATTCACATTGTGACAAGCAATTGAATATCCTAATTAGGGTCAGTCCAGTACATCCAATGTACCCATGAGTCTACATCTTATTCCATGCTCGAAGCATCCTATAAGATTAGAACACATATTAGTCTCAATCATATCAAGGCTGTCTCATGTTCACCAAGATATCTCGACTAAGGACAATACTGCATGTCAGCCAAGCTAAACACCATTAAGACATTATTCAGAAGTATACATATTGCAACAGATAATGTAACAACCTGAATAACAACCATTGCCTTTATAAACATAGAGTTTATACATGATACTGATAACAACCCAAGGCCTCAAACATTAGCCTTAAGGGCATACCCCAACAAAGATGTATCAAGACTTGAAGAAAACTTTTTGGTGGAGTAGTATGAAGAATGATATTGCACAGTATGTTTCTAAATGTTTAACATGTCAATTGGTTAAGGCTGAACATCAAAGACCGGGTGGCCTGCTTCAACCTTTGAAGGTACCTGAATAGAAATGGGAAAGCATTGGAATGGATTTTATTTTAGGATTGCCTAGGACTTCTAGAAAACATGATGCTACTTGGGTTATTATTGATAGGTTAACAAAATCTGCACATTTCTTGCCCATCAGAATGACATACTCACTTGATAAACTCTCTAGTATGTATATAAATAAAATAGTGAGATTGCATGGTGTTCTAGCTGAAATTGTATCTGATATAAATTCAAGATTCCTTTCTAGATTTTGGAAGAGATTGCAAGAAACTTTGGGAACCAAACTCAAATTTAGCATCTTATCATCCTCAAACAGATAAGTAATCAGAAAGAACTATTCAGACTCTTGAAGATTTGTTAAGGGCTTATATCATGGATTGGAAGAGAGAGTGAGATAAGGATCTTGCTCTTATTGAATTCACTTACGATAACAACTTTCATTCAAGTATTCAAATGGCTCCTTATGAAGCTTTGTATGGGAGGAAGTGTAGGACTCCTATTTGTTAGGAAAAGGTTGGTGATAGAAAACTCTTAAGTCCAGATGCAGTGCAAGAGACCATTGAGAAAATACATGTGATAAAGGATAAACTAAAAGTAGCTCAAAGCCACCAATAGAGTTATGCAGACAATAAAAGAAGGGAACTTGAGTTTCAAGTTGGCGATCATGTTTTTGTAAAGATTTCTCCTTCTAAAGGTGTTATGAGATTTAGGAAGAAAGGGAAGCTAAGCCTAAGATTTATTCGACCTTTTGAAATTCTTGAAAGGGTTGGCTCAATTGCTTATAGAGTTGCTTTACCACCATATTTAGTTCATATTCATAATGTGTTTCATGTTTCTATGTTGAGGAAGTATCATCATAATCCGTCGCATATCATTGAACATGAGCCTATTCAAATTGAAGAAGATTTATCTTATGTTGAAAGACTCATAAGAATTGTTGATATGAAGGAAAAGATTTTGAGGAACTGAGTTATACCACTTGTAAATGTTATTTGGCAGCATCACTCAATTAAAGAGCCAACTTGGGAATTAGAGGCAGACATGAAAAGAATCCATCCACATCTTTTTGATAATTAAGGCAGTACAACTTTAGAGGACTAAAGTTCTTTTAAGGAGGGAGAGATGTAATACCCGAAAACTTATAAAACCCTTATGATGGTATGCAAATAATAAGTTTGGTAAATCATCACTTGGTCAATTAAGCATACTTGAAATATTGAATTTTTCTAGGGTGTTGATGACATTTTTGATATTTTTTGGACTTAAATATTTTTGTTGGAGTCTTAAAGGGGTATTTTAGAAAACTTACCACATAAGCCTTGAGGGTTAGTGTTATGGAAAAGAAAATCGAGAAGAGGGGGCTGATCACGTTTGTTTGCAAAGAACCCTAGGGGGGAGCCGCCACCAAGAGGAAGGAGTTGGGAGAAGAATTTCACCATCTCAAGGTGAGTAATCTTGTTCTTAGTTTTGATAATCTGAATCTTCCTTCATGCTCTGGATGATTTCATTTTCCTTGTGTATTATGTGTTTGATTTGGAATTTAAACCACATGATTTCTGTTCTATTGAGGCGGATTTAAATGTTTGTAAGGGTTCTGAAATTCTATTCTGGTGAAATTTGTAGTCTCTAATATGACCTTACTATGCTTTAACCTAAATATTTCCTGACCTACAGATCCAAATCATACCAAACTAATTTCATTCGAAACTAGACTCACACAGCTTTGATTTGAATATGATATCGATCACATTTGAGTTATATTCAAATTGCAACATTTAATTTTGGTATACGTTTTAGAGTATATTTATTAATTTTTAATACAAAAATTAAAATTTTTATTTTAGTTATTAATTTTATGAAAAAACTCATACGCTACGTGTATATAAAAAGAATTGCAATTAATTGAGAGTAGATGCCCCAGTAAAATAATTTAATTTATTCATAAATGTGCTACTATAAATTATATATTTTTACTAAAAAATTATCAATGTAATTTCAAACTTTCATTAGGGATATTTTTATTGTCATTTCTTATTTGATCTTGCATATAAATTTTTTTCCCCTCTTTCAATTCTCAAATTAATTGAAAAACACTAATCCAACAATTATCTAAATCTTTTTTTAAATTTTACAAAATTTTCTTAGTATTATCTCAATATATTGTCCTCATTTATTTTATTTTATAATTAAATAAAAGATAATTAAAATACAATCATGAGGTATGCATTCTTTATATAATTAAAAACAAACCCTAGAATAAGATATATTGTATTTTTTTATATATTAAATAATGAGCTAATGTTAAAATTAAATTAAATTAAACAATTATTATTTTTATAATTAAAATACAACTATGTGTATATTTTTTTAATTTTTAAGATACTTTTTTAAAATAACAAATAAATAAAATACTATTTAAATTTTAAATAAAAAACAACTAAAAACCCATGTCATACACGGTCCACATACCTAAATATCTCAGCCCAACACAGTCTGATCCCATGCCTCATGTGCAGTGCTCGGCCCAAATAGAGCCAGGCCAGCGTGGGCGATGGGGCACGAACGGGCCCGCGTGCTGGCCACCTTTAGCCACAATCCACATCAAAATAAGCTTATCCATCATTGTTCTTCTACCACGGGAAAAAAGAGCGCCGTAACCATCGATATTAAGTGCACTGGATTTTTCTACTAATTGAGGACGTTGACTTCCATTGATCCATTATATTATGACCGTGTCTTTGCTAGGGGAAAAAGAAAATAAACGCGCCAAAGGACAACGTAATCTAACGTGCCGGGCGGAAAGGGCAAGGCGAAGCGCGGGAAGTAACAAAGTGAACCCCAGACCGGTTGCCGGGCCGGAGGGGCAACCGTGTCTCGGTGCGACGAATCCGCCCTGCTAAATCGCGGACGGATCTAGTAAACTGGGTGGCGAAATCTAATAGGTCCACGCCATGCATAAGTACACGACCGTTCGCGCGGGAAATTGGGGGTAAGACCAGGTCGCCTCGCTTGTCGCTTCGGCCGCTCAACATTACCGATATCGACAGTGCCGACGTCGACGCAACATGTGATTATCCGTATCGGTTAACAGAAATATTTTCCTGTACCATGTTTTCTTTAGAATAAACGGATGATTATATATCTTTTTTATAATTTTGTAAAATCATTACTTTTAATCTCTCTATGCAATATACATAAGGGAGTTAAATATTTCTTTGTTTTAAGACATTTCAAAAAAAAAACATACGAGAAATTATAAAAGACAAATTAAATCAAATTTTATTTATTTTCATGTAATATATTATATAAAAAAAATTGGCCTTTTGCAAGTTGCGATCCTTTTACAAAAAACCCATTCTAAAATTTTTATTCAAGGAGTCGAGTCATGCAGACCTCACCCGCGCGCACGATCCGTCCCTTCATCCTGACCGTCGAAGCCTCTCTCTCTCGCGCGTTGAACGAGTCTTGTTGGACAAGACGCATTGAGAAAATGCAGCTTCTCTTGCGCAGCCTTGATCGCTTTCCACACTAAATTCCACCTTATCATCATCGCCAGTGCACTGTGCACTCTTATCTATAAAGCCGCCCCGATCTCTTCTTGCTTACCACTACTACCTCACTCCGCCTCTCTCATCAACCTGCTACGCTTCCCTCTTCTCCCTCCGTCTCTCTCGATCCAATCCCTGTTCCATCACGGATAAACTAAAGAAAACCATAACCAGCATGGGAAATTGCGCCGCTCTTCACGTGCCCCGTACGGACGAGATCATCATATCTACCGACGCCGGTGCTCCACCGCATTGCGAACCGCTCATCTACGACGCGACCAAGGCACAAAAACCGCAGCCGCCGGCTGCAGCGGCGGCTCAGACGCCTTGCAGAAGGGACAAGGCGAAGCTCAAGGTTCACTTCGCGGATGACGTGGTCTTCGACCACAGCGCTAAGAAGAAGGAGTGCGTCACCAAAGTAAAGATGGTGATGACGAAGAAGCAGGCGGCGCTGCTCATGTCCGCGCTGGCCGCAGGCGACCAGGGCGCGCTCGAGAGCATGCTTTGCGAGCTCGAGTCTGCGAAAAGCTTAGGTCAACCGGAGACGACGAGGAGGGACGTAGTTGACTGGCGATGTGATGCAGTTGATGCTTCTATCGAAGTTTAAGTTCAACCACAGCTAGTTTTTTATGGTGTTTTTTTCCTTATGCCAAATATATGTTCAATTTCTCTGGTAATCACTTGTTGATAGGGAAATAAATATAAGCTTTATTTTGCTTTCAAGTGTGAAAAACCGAGTAATCTGAAATCTAATCAACGATTTTAATGTATAATTGTTGATGACTTGTTGAAGAGCCCACTCAACCTTTTTGACTCGACTGTCAGTAGACCGAGCAGATTTGAGGTCTTTGTGATCCAAGTTGTTCAAACGCGTTTATAGTCGCTATTATATTGCCGGTTAAGCAACAGACCAAATTACCAACCACCACATAATTCAGATTGAAAATCGGACGTCAAAGATTCATAATTCCATTCTAACTACAAAGAATCCATCATCCGAGTTGGCAAACGATCAGACAGCCTTTTTGTGACTTGCATCCCTACTGTCAGGGCCCGGTCTACCCGGTCCGGCCCAAACCCATGTGCAGGCCCAAGCCCACACAAGTCGATGCTCGACTTTGCATTCAACACAACGCGCGAGACGCGTTGTGCGACGGGGCGCTCGGAGGACGCGGACGGCTGCAAGTCTTCTCCGCGAAGCTCGGATGCAGACGCGGATGGCGACGCTGGCAGGACCGAGCAAAGCGGAGGTTTTGGCAAAGGATGCGGACGCGCGAGAGCTTAGGGCGGTGGGCGCCCTAAGAGGAGAAGGGAAGCGGCGGCGCTTCCCCTATAAAGCTGCGGACGAGGGCAGCAGCGAGGATTCTTCGATCACCATCGGCGAGCTTCAAACCATCCACGAGCGGATTCGTGTGAGGATTTGAGAGATCTGTACCCGGATAGCGAGTGGCTTCCGGCGAGGGAGGGGAGAGGGCTACCGGCCAGGGGCCGACGACTGAGGAGTTTTGTAAGCTTATTTGAGGGAAATAAAGCTTCTTCCGACATCGTCCTTTTTCCCTGCTCTTTCTGTTCTCTGTGAATCGGCGACGAGGTCTTGGCGTCTCCGGCGGCGGCGGCGGCACTCGACGACGGAAGAGACGAGTTGTCTTCGGCGAGTCGCGAGCGCAGGTGGCGCTCGGCTTCGGACGAAGGTTGAAGACGACGACGCTGTAACGAATCGAACGGCGTTCGATTCGAGGCAAACGAAATCGATTCGGCGAAATCGATTTCGGCTGACGCAAGCAGACGTCAGCGAGGCAGGAAGTCAAAATTGGCGACGCGATTTCGAGCGGCGAACGAAATCGGAAGCTGACGTCAGCAGACGAGCGGCTGACGTAAGCGAAGGAAATTCGAATTCGATTTCGAATTCGAATCGGCGAACGGCGGTCAAAATCAATTTTGACCGAGAGGTAATTTTGGATTTAGGGTTTCGATCGGTTTTCTCTAAATTAGGGTTAGGGTTTTCTGTGCGATTTTGTATTTGGGGATAAAATTTATCCGAAGAGATTAGGGTTTCGATTTTGGGTCGGAAACCCTAGGGCGAGTTACGTTCCGGTATTCCGCCGGACGGCTCTAGGAAGCGGATAAGCGCCAATCCTAGGCCGATCCGACCGGGGCGTGACAACAGGTATCAGAGCAGGCTAACGTGCTCTAGCAAACACGGCACCTTCAGCCTCACCCTCGAAGGTGAGGAAAGGTCTGAAGTTCCAGAAGATCACCCATACTGCTAGAGGAGCGTCAGAGGACGCCCGACCCAGGCAGGATAAAGGAAAAGCCAAGGAGACGGCTGATCCTGTGGAGATGGTGAATCAGGGTGATCGCATTGCTCACATCGAGCAAATGCTCGGTATGACTAGTGGTGGAGATACTGGGATGATTCCACAGGTGGAAAACCTTCAAAAGACTGTGGGGGATCAGGAATTACTGATCGAACAGCAGAGGTTGCAAATCGAGCAACAAGGGTTGCAGATTGAGCAACAGAGGTTGCAGATCGAGGTCATGCGACAGACCATGGAGGGTCTGATCCATCTACCAGGGGAGATGGTTCGCATAAAGGAGGACATGCACGCTGAAGTAAAGGTACTGCGCCTAGCCCTAGCGCAAGTATCATCGGCACCGGTGGAGCAGGAGGCTCCTAAACCGAGGGTGCGCGTGCCAGACCCAGCGACGTTCGGGGGGGCTCGATCGTCCCGAGAGGTCGAAAACTTTATCTGGGATATGGAGCAACTGTTTTCAGCTAACCATATTTCTGCAGGAGATCGGGTACAGGTGTGCATCGCCTATCTTACAGGCGACGCAAAGCTTTGGTGGCGAACCAAAGTTGGCTCTACTTCCGGGACTACTAGCTGGACTTGGGAGACTTTCCGTGAGGAACTGCGGCGGCAGTTTCTTCCCGGAAACTCGGCGGACCAGGCGCGTGGCAAACTGGATCGGCTGAGACATGCAGGCTCGATCCAGGAGTACGTCAGGGCTTTCTCTACGTTGATGCTGGAGCTTCCGGGGATGGCGGAGGACGATAGGCGATACTTCTTCCTCCGGGGCCTTCAGCCATGGGCAGAAACGGAGGTCCGACGTCGCGAGCCGGTTGACTGGAGGGCGGCGGCGGCAGTGGCTGAATCTTTGGTGGATAACAGAAACTTCAAACCAGCACTACCAAAGAAATCCAAGACACCACCAAAGCGCGGACCTCAGCGCGGCTCCCCACGCACACCGCCGGGAGCTAGAGTTCCAGAGAGGGGTAGACCCTTTTACCGGCAGAACAAGGGTTCACCGGGACGACGGGAGCAGAAGCCACAGGGTTGTTTCTGGTGCGGGGGACCTCACTGGGTGAAGGACTGCCCCAACAAACAGAAACTCATGGCAATGGCGGCACAGGAACCAGCCGTGGAGGCTGAGGAAATCGAGCAACCGCGGATTGGTGCTTTGAGGATCGGAGCGATGGTTCTGCAGGATCCGCCCGTTAGAGACATCGAGGGCGATGTCCAAATTGGGCGGGGGAGTATTGTCAGGGCCCGGTCTACCCGGTCCGGCCCAAACCCATGTGCAGGCCCAAGCCCACACAAGTCGATGCTCGACTTTGCATTCAACACAACGCGCGAGACGCGTTGTGCGACGGGGCGCTCGGAGGACGCGGACGGCTGCAAGTCTTCTCCGCGAAGCTCGGATGCAGACGCGGATGGCGACGCTGGCAGGACCGAGCAAAGCGGAGGTTTTGGCAAAGGATGCGGACGCGCGAGAGCTTAGGGCGGTGGGCGCCCTAAGAGGAGAAGGGAAGCGGCGGCGCTTCCCCTATAAAGCTGCGGACGAGGGCAGCAGCGAGGATTCTTCGATCACCATCGGCGAGCTTCAAACCATCCACGAGCGGATTCGTGTGAGGATTTGAGAGATCTGTACCCGGATAGCGAGTGGCTTCCGGCGAGGGAGGGGAGAGGGCTACCGGCCAGGGGCCGACGACTGAGGAGTTTTGTAAGCTTATTTGAGGGAAATAAAGCTTCTTCCGACATCGTCCTTTTTCCCTGCTCTTTCTGTTCTCTGTGAATCGGCGACGAGGTCTTGGCGTCTCCGGCGGCGGCGGCGGCACTCGACGACGGAAGAGACGAGTTGTCTTCGGCGAGTCGCGAGCGCATGTGGCGCTCGGCTTCGGACGAAGGTTGAAGACGACGACGCTGTAACGAATCGAACGGCGTTCGATTCGAGGCAAACGAAATCGATTCGGCGAAATCGATTTCGGCTGACGCAAGCAGACGTCAGCGAGGCAGGAAGTCAAAATTGGCGACGCGATTTCGAGCGGCGAACGAAATCGGAAGCTGACGTCAGCAGACGAGCGGCTGACGTAAGCGAAGGAAATTCGAATTCGATTTCGAATTCGAATCGGCGAACGGCGGTCAAAATCAATTTTGACCGAGAGGTAATTTTGGATTTAGGGTTTCGATCGGTTTTCTCTAAATTAGGGTTAGGGTTTTCCGTGCGATTTTGTATTTGGGGATAAAATTTATCCGAAGAGATTAGGGTTTCGATTTTGGGTCGGAAACCCTAGGGCGAGTTACATTCCGGTATTCCGCCGGACGGCTCTAGAAAGCGGATAAGCGCCAATCCTAGGCCGATCCGACCGGGGCGTGACACCTACTCTCTGTTGGCGGCATGTGTGAATAGAGGAAAGAGATGGCAAGTAATTGCATCAATCAGCAAGAGGTCTCTCTCTCATGGAATGAGTCCACGGTCGATGACAAGAACAGTATCACGTTAAAGTTGACTCCTTCCACTTTATTGACTCACGTTCGCCGCCCCACCATCGAGCTCACCATAAATAATTAGAATTATATAATATATTCCCACAAAAAAATAATTTTTACTTCGTTCCTCGACCCAATTCCTTCACTCGCCTCATCCAATAAGCCTCTTTTACATCTATGCTAAAGCACTACAATTAATAGTCGTCTACGATAACGAATACTTAGTTTACATCCCACTATTTAAATTTTGAGGGACTATGGCTCTATTTGACATAGTTGGTCAGTCAAAAGAGCTGATTTTAAAAAGTTAGAGTGTCTAGCAAGTTACTTCTAGCTTTGGAATCTAGAAGTAGTATGAGTTTGAATAAGCTAGGAGCGAGCTGTTTTTAACTATTTTCTAACTATTTTTCTTTTTACATCTTATATCCGCACTTATATTCGTATGTCTTTATGATAACAAAATTATTATTTTAAAAAAATATTAAATTTAAAATTATTTTTGAATATTTTTTTAAAAAATTTGACTAGCATAAAAGTTTGGTCAAACACCTTTTAACTTTTCCAATCAGCTACTTTTCAACTAGCATTTTTTCAACCAGCAAAAACTAAAAGTTTCAGCTACGCCAAACGCTATCTATGCTATTTAGGCCTCGAGGACATAACACAAATTCTCATATGATTAAATTAAAGCTAATTATTTTAGACGGCCACTAATTGTAACCAATTATCAATTATAGAAGGTCATAACTGTGAATCATGAACTGATAGATTTAGAATACGTCCTTCATCTACTAAGCTCATTTTATCAATAATTGCTAATGGTAATCGCTTACCTTTTGCTTTAACATTTCTCTCCCGTTCATATTGTGTATATAGGTCACGGGGAGGTTGTCCAATCGAAAAAGATCTTGTTTGTGAAAAACTAGAAGCTCTTGTAACAAGTAGTTCTTCTATCAGATTTCGATGAATACTTTGAGTACTTATAGTGTCTTCTTTGTCTGATTCATCTAACAAGGAAGCTTTTGTTTCTTGTAACGTATCAATCATATTATGACTAACATGTATGTTTCCTTCAGGAACAGTTATAAGCTGATGATGGCTTAACAACTGTCCTTCTACAATTAATTCTATTTCAAGTCTCAAAATTTCTTCAAAATTGAGAGCTAATTCCTTTGAGCTACGAAAGTGTTATGCTCTAATTCCATTATGTAATAAATTTCTCTAAGTTTGATGTCGAGGCTTCATCGTCATTATTTTGTTTTTTGCGTATAATTTAACTATCTTCCGAGACAAGTATTTGCTCAGCATCTAAATTTTTGGATATGTTCAAATCCAAGCGACTAAATCTTCAGGAGAGATAGACATTGGTTTTATCATTTTAATTTCTTTACTGGCTAAAGCGTCTATAATAGAAGAAATATAGAGCTTATATCCGGCATTATAATTATTGGTTAATTTGCCTAAGAATCTAAATCCTATCAACAAATTAGAATCTCCGGCAAAATCTTCATATCCTCTAGTTTGGATATCAATTTTTAACTCACTGAGGTCTTTAACCCCAATAAGAAAATTTAGTGCACTAGAAAATTCCTTTGTTTTCATATACATCTACTTCCATGCACACACTAATAGCTTTTCTAGCATCAGATTTCTATTTTTTTTCTAGAATAGCAATTAAAACTTTGGTTCCTAGCTTTCTACGAGCTAGTCATTTTATGGAATAACTACCGTCCCAATATGGGCTAAAGTTTTCCTAGAATTTTTGATGTACTGTAGGGATTCTCTAGATATAATTCTGAGATTCCTTGGTTATATTGTCACATATACATTTTCTTCTCTGTTAATATGGATAAGTTGAGTATGTAAATTTAATGGTCCAGTTCTATATAAGCAGGGGCGGAGCCACGTAGGCCGAGTGGCATCGAGAGCTTCCGCCTCCCAAGCGGCCAAGCTCCTACGAGGCTACGCTGCTACCGTGCTACGCATCTATCTGTTGTTTGCTCGTCTGTTCTTCTCATACACGGCTGCATTGAGAGCTTCCGCCTCCCAAGCGGCCAAGCTCCTACGCTGCTAGCCTGCTACGCATCTACCTATGCGGCCAAGCTCGGCTACGGCTATGCAGCCTAGGAGTGTTCAAAAAAATCAAAAAATCATGATTAATCGATCGAACCGAACCAAACGGGTAGTTAACCGAATGGATCGGTTCGGTTCACGGTCGGTTTTTAGCTTATAAATTTATGGTTCGGTTCGGTTATGGTTCGGGGAAAAAATTTTCACTGGTTAACCGAACCGACCGAGATATATATATATATATATATATATATATATATATATATAAAATTCATTTAGTACAATGGTTAGATGTTATTCTGAGTTAGCAAGTCATGTGTTTGAAATCTATTGATTGCAATTTAAAAATTAATTATTTTACATATTTAATTATCAAATAATAATATTTAATAGTCAAAGTTAACTTCTTTAAATAAACATTAGTAAATAAATTATGATCGATTAACCGAAATGGTTAATTGTTGACCGGTTAACCGGTCAAATCGGTTCAGGAACAGTTCATGATTTTTATTGAACCGAATGGTTCGGTTAACCGTTGACCAAGTCAATCGATTCAGTTAACCGAACTATGAACAGGCCTAACGCAGTCTACGCTCCTACACACCTTCGCTTCGCAGCTTGCCCCACAGCTTGCATCGGCCATCAGACACACTACTGGTGCCTGGTAGCCCATATCATTTCTTTCTCTATATATTCAACATTTCATCTTTTATTTAAATTTTATTCAGCATTTCATGTTTTATTAAAATTTTAGCTATCCAATCATAAAGTTTTTCTATATTCATACAATTGTATTCCTATATTTTATATAATTTATATAGTGAAATAACTCCTTTTAATAGAATATGGATAAATTTCTTAAAAGAAAATCTATTATAGAAAATTCATTATCTCTTGAGAAAAAAAAAGTAAAGATAAAAGAAGAATCATCCAAACAATTATGTAGTGAGTTTAATATAGAAGATCTTCTTACTGATCCAGGATTAAGAGTTAAAATTTCTGAATATCATACTAATGATCGAGATAAAATAAGAAGAGCATATTTACAAAGGAAACCATGCCATCCTAGACAACATAATTTTCCTCAAAAAAAAAATTAGAAATGTATTTAGAAGATTTTGTCATTCTTGGTTTAATGAATTTGCTAATTGGTTAGAATATAGCAGTTCAAAAGATGCTGCTTTCTGTTTATGTTGTTATCTCTTTAAACCAGATTTGGGTTATTACGGAGGTGGAGATTATTTTGATTTGGGTTATTACGGAGGTGGAGATTCTTTTGTTTCTAAAGGGTTTTCAAATTGGAATAAAAAAGAAAGGTTTAAGATACATGTTGGGAGGCCTAACAGTGCACATAATCTAGCTTTAGGCAAGTGTAATATCTTAATAAGACAAAGTCAACATATAAAAACTATTTTATTTAAACAATCTGAACAAGCTCAAAGTATATATCGTACTCGATTAAATGCCTCAATTGATTGTATAAGATTTCTTTTGCGTCAAGGATTAGCTTTTTGTGGTCATGATGAATCTGAAGCATCCACTAATCAAGATAACTTTCTTGAACTTCTTAAGTTTTTAGCTGAACATAATGAATCAATAAACAATGTAGTATTACAAAATGCACTATAAATAATCAATTGATTGCACCTAATATTCAAAAAGATATAGTAAATGCTGTTGCACAAGAAACAACTAATGATATACTTAATGAGTTAGGAGATAAATTATTTTCAATTATTGTAGATGAATCAAGAGAAATATGTAATAAAAAACAAATGACAATTGCTTTACGGTTTGTAGATAAAAAAGGAAGAGTCTTAGAAAGATTTCTTGCCATCATACATGTTAGTGACACAAGTGCAATATATTTCAAAATAGCAATAGAGTCTTTGTTTTGTAAGTATAAACTAAGTTAATCAAGAATATGTGGTCAAGGTTATGATGGCAGGGTTTAAAAAGTTTACTTATTAGAGATAATTCATCAGCATTCTATATTCATTGTTTTGCACATCAACTTCAACTCACACTTGTTTCTATTTCAAAAAATAAAATTCAAGTTGCTTCATTATTTAATTTAATATTTGTCTTACTGAATATTGTTAAGGGCTCATGCAAACGGGTGGATATGCTTCGAGAAAAATAAATTGCTAAAGTAAAAGAAGGATTAGCAAAAGGTGAGTTAAAAAGTGGATGTAGTTTAAATCAAGAAACTAGTTTAAATGACCAAGATATACTCGTTGGAACTCTCATTATAATACACTAATAAATATAATTATTATGTATTCTTCTATCATTGATGTACTTGAGATAATTGTAGAAGATGGATTAAGTTCAGAATAAAGAGATGAAGCAAAAGGGCTTTTAGAATCACACACAAATATTTGATTTTGTGTTTATTTTACATTTAATAAAAAATGTTTTAGGAATTACTAATGAATTATCACAAGCATTGCAAAGAAAAGATCAAGATATTATCAATCCTATAACATTGGTTAGAATTTCTAAACAACGTCTACAAATGATGAGGAATAATGGATTGGAGTCATTATTGGATAAAGTATCTATATTTTGCAAAACTAATGAAATTGATATTCCTAATATGAATGCAATCTTTATTGCAAAAGGGAGGCGACGTCGCGAAATTCAATAGGTACTTAAGATAGATAAATATCGTGCTAGATTATTTTGTGTTGTTTTAGATCAACAACTTCAAAAGCTTAATAATCTATTTAATGAAATAAATTCTGAATTACTTTTATGTGTTGCATGTCTTAATCCTAATGATTCTTTTTCAAATTTTGATAAGGAAAAACTAATTTGTCTTCTTCAATTTTACCCCTCTGAGTTTTCTGATGTAGAATTAATAACACTTGAAAACCAACTTAATACTTACATAATTGATATGCGCATGCTGACACAGATTTATATAACATTTCAAGTGTAATTTTACAGTCAAAATCATCTATATTTCTGAGCTTTCAGCCTCATTATTGCCTTAATTGCTTTACATCTATGGAATCTACACCTCTTTTGGTATCTTCACGTTTTCGGGTCAAAACGACCATAAAGAGGGTGAATTCTGGTACTTTTGTGGTAGAGGGGCTTTTCCTAATTCAAGATGATTCTAGCTGGAAATTTTTAGATCCATTGGAGCCTTTGTTGGAAATCACGACCGGGTCACGATCAGAATCATGCTCGTGACTCACCTCTGTGCTTGAAGCTGGAATTGATAAATCACGACCGGGTCACAATGAGAATCACGCCCGAGATTGCGAACCCGCCTGTTTCGAAACCGCAATTTCAACCCTGGTTTCTTCAACCTAACCTAACGTAACACAAGGGGGCATTAAGAACCTTTCTCCCCCGTTGACAAAGGAGGCATGGGGCAGCTTTTGACAACAGATTTGGCCACAAAATCATGATTTCGTGGAGGTTAGGCGGCTGAAGTCCTCCAGAGTATGGGAAGATGCGGCAAAGTCTTCTTCTGCTGGAAATTGGCAGCGCCTGTTGCGGCTTTTGGTAGGGCATGGGGAAGAGAGGAAAGCGCAGAGGAAGATAAAACCCTTGAGAGAAGAAGAAGAAAAGAGGGGGATCGCATGGGTAGAAGTTGCGCTTGGGAGAAGAAGGCAATTGCAGGAAGGAGAGGCTGCGCATCAGGTACTATTGAAGAATTTCTTGCGTAGAATATCTCTGGACTAAGTTTGTAAAGGGAGATCTTGGAGCTATATTTGATTCTTACTGCGCTTATTGTGTAATCTTTGAAGAATATTGTATGATATATCCTTCTTTTGTAAATCCTGCGCAAAGTCTACTATTGTGTATTACCTTTATTCTTAAGACTATTGTTTACGATATCATCATGAACATTGTAGGCTAAGTTCTAAATCAGGATTTGGGGGAACCCTTTGATGACTCACTAGTTGTAATAGTCTTGCTCCAAACGCCCTAGTTTTTACTTAACCGTTTGTGCACTCTTTGCCTGCATTACCCGGAAGGGGATGCTTGAGCCTCTAGTTGTCAAAGTGAGGTTTGTCAATCAGTATTTCTAAGAGGAAAACTCGCTTGCGGATCTGTACTCACTTTCGGAGATTACGAGGGTCTTAGACGCGTCGGGGAGACGAAAGTCCGATCGCGGGTCGGAACCCTTCGATTGAGGGTTTATCTGATCTGCATGTACTCTTTACCAGCACTACCTGAAAGGGAGTGTTTGAGCCTAGATCTCCCTCTGCAAGGTTTGTGAATCAGGGGTTAGGGGAAACCCATTGACGAACTGTACTCTCCTAGTGTGAGTAATAGGATCTTAGGCGCGCCTAGAGCCGAAAGGCCAACCACGTGCCGGATTACCAAAGTACTCTTTGCCTGCACCTCCCGAAAGGGGACGTTTGAGCCTATACTTCTTAGGTGGAGGCTTGTAAATCAGGGAATCTGGGGGGACCTCTCTTGGGAAACCTATACTCGCTTTGTGTGGATACTAAGGCCTTAGACGCATTAGGTAGGCCGAAAGGTCGTCTATGCATTGGAACCATTCAGATTAGAACGATAACCGTGTACATGGGAATAGATAGGGGTGTCAGTGGTAGAGACCTAGACATCAAGGTCTGAATCCTTTGAACTAAATAAGACTACGGCAATGGAGTTTGATTATTCAGAAGTGAGGAGTCAAGGCGGTGAACCCATATCTTGATGCTTCTCCCTATTAAAATTCTCTCGTGCAATTCCTCTATTTATGTTCTTGTGCATTTAATTAGTTTAATATTTAAACTTCACCGATTTCGACGTCGTCTAGTTAGTAAATTCGAGATCTGTCGGTACTTGCCCATTAGTCCCTGTGGGATCGATATTTTACTACTTCGATAGACCCGTGCACTTGCGGGAAGCCTATCAAGCTTTTGGGCCTATCAGCGCACAAGTGATGAATTTTTAATATTAAAAGGAATTGCAGCTCTGACAGAAAAATTAGTTGAATCAAAAAGAAATATTGTTTATTCATTAGTTTATATGCTTATAAAATTAGCTCTAATTTTGCTAGTTGCCACTGCTACAGTAGAGAGGTCTTTTTCTGCAATAAAAATTGTTAAAAATAAATTACGAAATCGAATGGGAGATCAATGGATAAATGATTGTTTAGTAACTTATATTGAGAAAGATGTTTATGAAACTATTGACAATGAATTGATAATTCAAAGATTTCAGTCTATGAAAACTCGCCGAGGACAATTGTAACATCTTTATATATACATTCAAATATATTAATATAAAATTTTTGTTTAATGTTGTATTTATATCTTTGTATAATTGTACTCTCTATTGCACTACCCCCACATACCCTCGGGTCTTGGATCCGCCCCTGTATATAAGACACTTGGTCTTAATAGCATGAGACTATTATTTTGATATAACTCAAATTGTTGATCAATATCAACAACTTCTTCTGTTATCTGGGCTGAAGGACCAGTTCAATTCAAAAGTCTAGATAGTAGGTTATTACAAATCGATAGACTTTCATTTTGGTTTGTTTCCCTAACTGTTGTTGTACCAGCTAGGGTGTTAGATGTTTCAGAAAAATGTCTAGTACTCATTTATGACTGAACATGATACTTCTATGACAAAATTTTCTTATCGGTGTTGGTTTTAACTGGAGGTTTTCTATTTTTTGAACAACCTCATTCATTTTTACAGAAACAAGATGTTTCTGTGTTTTTTCTAAAAAGAATATATAATTTCATATATAATTGTATTAATAATGCAATTATTAAATTATTTTGTCTTGCAAACTTTTTATTTCAGATATCTTTTAGACTTGACATACTGGAACTTCGGTTTCTTCATTTAAAAAATGAAGTTGCGAATATACACAACAGTGTCTATTCATCTTAGAATAGTCCAATAATATTTCCTCAACTAAAGAAAAACAGCAAATGGAGAATACTTTATATGAATGCAGTGATTTAATTGTCTTACAAAATCATCTATCTCCTCAGCTTTGGCTTTAACAAATTGGCTTTATAACTTAAGAGTACAATATATCATACAAATATCTAATTGGAAAATTGAGGTTTTAGGTCTCATTGATACAAGTCGTAGCAATACAATCTTAGACATGAATCTAGTTCCCACTAGATTCTATAAACATTTAGATCTGTATGACCAATTTTATGCAGAACAAATGGATGACAAACTATATACTGATGAGTATATTCTTGCAAAACATAAAATTGTCTTTTCCTTAGGAAATGGCATCTACACTCAACCAAGTTATGCTGGTCGTATTTGTTGGGCCGGTTGGGCTTGTTTACATCATTTTGAAGCAAGCAGCCACAAAGCAGCAGAAGTACCTCGTCTGTGGTTGATTCATCTTGGTGTTAACCGATCCTTGTGACATATTTGTGAGCCGATTGTGATGGTAGTCTGGTTTAGGCTTGGCCAAGACCGATGGCTCCAGGCGAATGGGGCAAAGGTGCTCTCTTTTAGTCGATACAGGGCTAATCACCCCTATGTATTTATCTAGAGGCTGGACTTGACGCTGTGATCATCATCGTATGTCCATCAAAATAAGTGGATCTGGAACTTCCAGAGAGATTTCGGGTAGGCCGTAATTTTTATCACGGGCGTAATCTTCTCAGCCGGAATCAAGTCAGACGTTCGAAACTTTCACAGGCGGGCCATAATCTGAAATAATAAACAGGGTGTAATTTTTTTCATGGCCGTAATTTTCTCGGCTAGAATCAAGTGGGGCTTCCGAAACTTTCACAAGCGGGTGTGAAATTTTTAACGACCATAATATGAAACTACAGGCGGAGTGTAATTTTTTTCACGACCATAATTTTTTTCACGGCAGTAATTTTTCAGGCATTTCTGCGAACTGTGCCGAGAACATCACAGCTGGGCCATAATTTTCATCGCGGTTGTAATCTGACATTACAGTGGGGCTATAATTTTTGTCACTGCCATAATTTTCTAAAACTTCAGATGATGATGGGTCTTGCGCTGCATCACCAAGGTTGGACTATTGTTGACTAGAGTGTGTCATTCATCCTAGTCAATAGGTCAAGCAAGAGTTATGACACCAAGTTGGCTTGGTGGCTAATCAACATAAATAGGTTAAGTCCTAAGTGTTACGCCCACTCGATTTTGGGCTGGGCCGAGAGGTGATTGGGCCTGGGCAGAGGCCCAAGGCCTCGTTAAGACCCAATTGATCGGATCCATTGGAGCAGGTGATAGGCACCGCAAGCGTACGGTCTATCGAAGTAGTAAATAATATCGTTCCCATAGGGAGCAGGGGTCAAGTACCGACCTTATGCATCATTGTTAGCTAGATAATTCAAACTCAGAATAAAACAATTTCACTAAGACTAAATTATCAAATTAAAGAATCAAAACTATAAGGGAATGTTACAGTTTTAGAAGTGTTCGGAACTTCAGGTTTTACCATGTTGAATGTTTTATAAGCAAAATATTGAATCAGATTGAAATAGAAAACGGATCTCCTTCTCTCGAAGCGCAATCCGACAGTAAACAACTTAAGGCGATCTATCCTATGGTACGGATTACCTTCTCTTGAAGCGTAATCCGGTGCCTACTTAAGCTAATTTCCTACTCTGTAGCAAAATTAACTTAAGAGACCCATTGGGCTCTATGATGATCGTGAATCCTCGAGTGACATTAAACGGCTCTCATAATCCAAGTCACAAGTTTAAATGGGCAGTCGAGTGTTACGATTCACCTCTCGACTCTTCTCGTAACACTTCACACATATTGATGTTTGGCCAAAACATAAATACACAATAAGCACACCACATTTAAATAAGTAAATTTACTAAAAAGTATCACTGAGATTCATAAAAGATGTTTACATGTGAGAATTTGTTCAACGGGCTACGCCCGAGTCCCGAACTAGGGTTTACTCTAAAGCTTATATCGTTTTACACACAAAAACCTTAGAAATTAAACTCGAAAGTGTGGGAAATTACTAATCAAGGGTAGGAGACGTCAGATCTTCAGTCTTCTCTCGATAGCCCCAAAGAAATCCGATCAAATAAGCCCAAGAATGCAAGTTTTCGCCCCTTTTCGCCCTAGTCGCGTTCTTCCCCAAATTCGACTTGATTACTGCCCGAAATTTCCACCTTGATGTCTTAATCGATGCCTTGGGCGGTTAGGAACGTTAATTGGGAGTTTCCGCCAATTTCTAGGCATCTGGAGAGTCCAATTTGGTGAAGAAACGAGCAACGATCGCGATCTGCGGACGCGATCACGGGCGTGCTGACGAACACGGCCAGGCCGTGTTTGGTTCTGTGATCTACAGGTAAGTATGCACGACCGTGCGTCTGAACACGGGCAGGCCGTGTTCTATGCTGTAAGTTCCGGAATGCCCAAACACGGGCGTGCGCACGGCAGTGAAGACTTCGGCGGATTTTGGATTCTCTCGAACATGACCGTGATCACACGCACGGGCAGGCCATGTTCTCCATAAAAAGTCAAAAAATCCCCAAATTTTTTCTGTAGCACGCTTGTAATGTGTTGAGCCTTTCCATAACTTCAAATTTTCATAATCTTCTCGAAAATATTGGAAAATAACCTGTATTTCATAAAGATTGAAAAAATAGTGAAGATTCTGTACTTAATGATTAAAGACTCAAAATAATAGCATAAAATCTAGATTTAAGCTTGAAATGAGTGTATAAATAAGACCATAAATCTGTTATAAATAACACTTATCAGCGGGCGGATCTGATGGTGGAGCCGAATCCGACCCATCTTCCGCCGAAATGCGCAGAGGCGCGAAATCGGTCGATGGTGATCGGAGCAGCTGGGAGGCAGGTGAAAAAGGAGACAAGGCAGCGAGAGCAGGTTTCTTCCTCTAGGCATCGTCTCCACGCGAGAGTGCTCCACCTCCACGAGCAGCGGGAATCTTCTCCATGAGAGCTTTCCCTATTCTTGATCGTGACGGTGTTGTCTTCTCGAGCACCGGAGGGCGATGACCGGCGGACGAGAGTTCCGCCTCCTCCCACGTGCAGCGGACGGCGGAGAAGAGCAGAGGCGGGCGAGATCTTTCGCCTCTTCTCGAGTAAGGGACGACGAGACAACAAGAGCGTCGTCTTCCTCTTCGAGCGGCGGCGAGAGACTGCTGCCGCATCTTCCTTCCCTCAGACGGTGACCAGAGGCGTTCCGGCGAGCTTTCCGGCGCTGATGAGGTCAGACGAGAGGGAGTGGTGTGTGCGTGTACAGAGAGAAGAGGGAGGGGTTTTAGGTAGCTGTATTTGGAGATAAATAACAGGCGAAAATTTCCCCTCCGTTCTGGCGTCTCTTTCCTGCATTTTCTGACGCCTCTCCGCTCCCTTCTTCGACATATTCTCCACCTCCGGCCGGCGATCTCCGGTGTCCAAGGGGGGCACCGATGAAGCAGGCTAAGGGCGAAGGGCATGAGCAACCCTTCCCCTGCCGTAGGCCCCTTTCCCTACCAGCGAACGTCCGGCGGCACGAGCTCTGTTGCTGCGTTCGAGCGAGTGCTCGTTACGTTCGATTCGTGGCAGGCGTGCCTCAGTCAAAGTCAATGCACCATTTTGAGAGAAATTTTGAATGGGAGTGAGATTTTGCTGACGTGGTAGGATTAGACTGATTAAGCGTGCTTAGCTTAATCTCGGGTCTAACACTAAATGTTAAGGCCATGATTTTGGGCTCAATTTTGACCAGTCAAAGGGGCATTAACCTAGTCAAAATCACCCTCAAATCCCAATCTAGGGCTCGCGTGCGATCGACACAGGCGGGCGACGCGTTCGTCGAAGAGCTCCGTCAACGTGTGTAGGCGGACGCTGCCGCGTGGCAAGTAGCAGCTGGCGGCAACGTCGGCCAATGGGACGGAGGCCGCGTGGCGTACGTAGGCTAGCGGCGTCGGGCGGTGAAGCCGTTCGGCTTCTAAATTCGCAGGCAAGCGAGGTGGAACAGGGAGCAAAAGGGGATGATTCGTCTCGTAGGCGAGGGCGGCGGACAAGCACTCGAGGGAGCTTGGACGAGTGGCTTCGTCCGTCCGGGAGGCTGGTCGGGAGCTAGGGCGCGAATGTAAGCAGCTCTGTCCGATGACGTGAGCTCGGCTTTCAGATGCGTCGAGAGGAGGCATCGGAACGACGCAGCTTCAGGAGGAGTTGCTCGGCTGGAAGGCCGTCGGTGACGACGATAGGGGAGTAGTCCAGCGGGCTCTCCAGGCGAGCGGATCGGTGGAGACTGGACGACGACGCTTCTGGAGAGCAGATGCGCGGGCATCCGCCTCCCTATGCCGTCCACCCCTCCATCTCGTCTCAGGCGATCTCTGGCAAGGTCCGACCACCTCAGGTGAGGGAGATGGAAGGACGTAGTTATGGGCAACAGGGCGGACGCGTGGGCGTCCGTTCTTCCAACGCCGTCCTCCCTTCCCTCTTACCTCCGGTGGCATCCGACGAGGTACGGCATCTCCGGCGACGTCCGACGAGGCCAGGGAGGTCCGACGACCTCCCTCTCCCTCATGGTTCCGGCGATCCGCGGTGATCCTCTGGTAACCTCCTCTTCCGTTGGATTTCGGCGATCGTCCAGGGACCTCCAGCGGACTTCGTGCGACGGAGTCCAACAAGCTCTAAGGGTTTAGAGCACCGGTAGGGCTATCCCTCCGCTCCAGCGCTCCGACGACCAGTGGTGTGGTGCGGGCGGTTCGGCGTCATTGAGTCCACCTCGTTTCCCTCTACGGCTCGGCGTTGTCGTATCGACTGCTCGGATGGACTCCGGTGATTGGTGGCGATCCCTGGCAAACTTCGTGCGACGACTGGTGGTGTGTGGTGGGTGGTTCGGCGCCGAGAATTTCAAATCAATTTGCTAGATGGTCCATTGTGCAGTGGTGGAGCCAGTGGGTTCGAGTTCTGCCGTGAGGTATTTTTCTCTTACGGCTCCTTTATTTCTGTTATTTAGTTTTCCGCTATTTATTCTGCTTTCCGGCATCACCATGCATTTCGGCGATGCCTTGTTCCGTTATTGTGATGTGTGTGCGTTCTGCTTTTGACCCCACGTTTAGGCGCGTACGGTCGCTCGCTTCTCCGGTGTTTTCCCCTACTCGTCCGAGCAAGGCGACTTCTCCTCTCTTCTCGGCGTGTGTGATCTTGTCGCTTGTGTTTGCTTGCTATGTTGACTTGGTGTTTTGTCGCTTGCGTGCGACTGCCCCTGTTCTGACACCCTGCGTGGTGTCTTCTGTTCACGCATGTGCGCCACCGTTTGCGTACGGTGTTACCTGTTTGTTGGGTTAGGCTGAGACATGAGTGGTCACGTCTACCGGTCGCGCCCGCATGCTATTTTTGTCTCCTGCGTGGGATAGTTTTTCTTTCAGAGTCGTGTGTGGCTCGGCTTATTTTTTTAGAAAAATTTCAGCACTAATTCTGGGCGTGACACTAAGTATCATGAGGTTGGCGCATATTTAATATGGCCTATTAAATTTAAATTAAATATATTTTAATTTAAATTTTATATCACATGGGGCTAATTCTATAAATAGGGCATGAGGGTGCTCTTCTTAGGCTATGTTATTCTTGCGACTTTAGAAGAACTCTTGCCCTAGCCGCCGAAGTCTCCCTCTCAACCCTAGCTCCCGTCTATCAAGTAGAGTCACTGCTCCTTGCTATTGGTGTCACTGCCCTCTTGAAGCCACCGACCATCACTTTCTATTTGCGCAACTTTTGTGTTGGCATAAGGTCAAAGGAAGTGTTCTTCACTCTAGGTGCAACTCTTCATCAACGTTGATGCAAGCAAAGTGAAGTGGTGATCATCTACCTTGGCATGGATCTCTTTCAAGAGGCTAGCCTCGGGCATGGATACGAGTGGTTTCAAGCGTTCGTGTGTGTGATACTTGTAGAGAACCTTCACTTGCGCATTTCAACAGTTATCGCTCCTGCTTAGCAGCTTTAAGGTAACCACTCTGACACTTCCATTTGATTTGTCTCGCATGTCGATCATTTGTTCTTTTATGTGGAAACCTATTTCGGACTATTTTTCCATTGCGATTAAAATTTTAAAATAACCCGAAATTTGTCAAAAATATGGGACATTAGCCATACTTAAATTAACTAATATGTGATATCAATTATATTTGTTATAGTCTATTTGGGAATTAAGAAATATAATGTATGAAGCATACAAATATAGCATACTCCTTAACTCGTGCTCAACATGAATTGTAAAGATGACAGAATTAATCTATACAAGATATTATTACAATCAAGGTTATGTCAAATCATAATATCTTGTTGCATAGATGTACTATTAATATTGTTCACTATTTGTAATAATGTAATGAGATTATGTTGTTAGTATTAGTGTCTTAAGTATCTAATGGGTTATAGACAAAAATCAAATGGAGTTTCAATTGAGGATAAGGGTTGTCAGTAGCATGATGGTGGCACTGATCACCTAGTGACAATAGGTTATGGTGCTTTTCTTTCAAAAAATCAAATCAAAATATTTGCTTCGAATTTTGAATAAGTCTAACCAGCTCATTTATAGATGTGGAGGCATGGACTAGGTCACATGGACATGTGGAGATGTGGGTCATTTCAGTGGTAGTGAAGACATGCGACGTCCTTCAATAATAGAGAAGCCTCACTCCCTGTTGGCAGCATGTGTGAAGGCACGAAAGAGATGGCAAGTAATTGCATCAACCAGCAAGAGTTCTCTCTCTCATGGAATGAGTCACACGGTCGATGACAAGAACGGTATCACGTTAAAGTTGCCTCCTTCCACTTTATTGACTCATGTTCACCCCACCATCGTCAAACTAATAGCTCACCATAAATAATTAGAATTATATAATATATTCCCACAACAAAATAACTTTTACTTCATTCCTCGGTCGAATTCCTTCACCCGCCTCACCCAATAAGCCTCTTTACATCTATGCTAAAACACTACAATTAAGAGTCGTCTACGATACCGTATAATAGTTTACATCCCACTATCTAAATTTTGAGGGACTATACTGTTTAGGCCTAGACGACATAACACAAATTCTCATATGATTAAATGAAAAATAATTACTTTAGACGGCCTTACCACTGACATCATTGCGAAGAATCTTAACGTATTTCTTCTATTCATCACATGCAGGCATTTCCACGCTCGTAAACTAAATTCTCTCTAGACATGTATCTCCGATACACAACGAACATAACAAAAATAAATCACGCACAAACGATATTAATCACTATTAGTCCGGAAATAACACAGGGGACTGTAGCACAATCCACGACATCTCCAACATGCATCCCGTTCTTTGGCCTCTCACATCTGTTGGTTATAAACGTCAGTTACACAAAGCAAAAAACCACAAGGATTATATTACAGAAGATTGATAATTGGCAGCAACAAAATGCTCGTGAAAACCCCTCGTAATGATTCCTGTTCAATTCACCGCCTCAAGGCTTAGCAAGCACCTTCTTAGGCAGCTTCTCCAAGGGCGTTGTTTTCAGCAAGAAAAGCCTGGAAGCACGCTCGTGCAAGGTACCGCCACATTTAAGCCCGTACTTCTGCAACAATACCTTGAGCCGTTCCATACCAAGTTGCTGCAATCGTTGTACATGTCAATGAAAACCATCATTTAGACGTTTTAAGTCAACTTACAGATGAAGGCAATTAATTCATCCAGCTGCAGGACACATGAAACACGATGATCGGCCATCTATCATGCAACCAAGAACAAGGTGGCAATGCTACAAGTATAAGAAAGGCAAAAGGGGAAAGAAACAAATACAAGTGGAATCACATGATCATTCATATGTTACCCCACAGCAACCATCTACAATGCAAGGTTGACATTTCGTATCCAAGTATAATTTCCGAGAGTGCAGATATAAAATCACCATTGTCACTTGTATGCACAATAAATTATGGCAATTACACATGTTACATATTTCAACTTCAATTACATGCTACAGACATTGTGATTTACGATAAAAACCTTCTTATGGATTGACACTAGGATTTCAAATCCTCCTCTCATGAAATTCAAGGATCCTCACAGTGGATATGAATACCCAAACATAGTACAGATCGGAACATGATTGGGTTGGGACTACAAATCAAACAATCAGGCCTGGATGTGGATCTTATGACCTGAACTTCCTAAATTACCCTAAACACGACCTGAGCCAATCCTAGCACTCATTGCCCTTAATGTTAGTTTTTCAATAAAGTGGGACGCAATGATGACTGTCTTTTCAGATCTTTGCCTCTACTCTTTAAGTCTTTAGACCTACTTGTCTTCTATTACATTCAATATATCTAACCCTAGAGATACAAGTGTCACTACTAGTCACTCTCATACTTAAACTAGTCCTTACACATGACGAATGCACACGTATATATGTATGTACATTTTTCCTTTGAGAAGTGACTTTGCATTCAATGCGACTAATCTAATGGATGGATTCCATGGCATGAGTAAGCAAAATAGAAGTGCAAAGCATGTCGCAAGCATGTGTTGTGTATTGCGTTTCATTTCTGCCTCAAGGATGCCATACATACTTTTACCTGTTGGAATAACACAAAGGGACAGAAAGTCAGGAAAAATTGAATCTTAAAACATTTCAAAATTTCACAACTACTCCTTTATGAGTGTCTTCCATTATTATTGATACATTCATATATAGTGTAATTCAATCTTCATCAAGTTTTCATAAGTTTTTGTCATTGTACACCCTGTGATAGTTGCGGAGCAAATAGGCGCAACCAAAAGAATTGTAGAAAAGGTGAAACAACTAAACTAGCATTTACATAACACTGAAAGGATTAAGAGATCCAACATAAACCTGGAAAAAAAACTACAAGATTTGGATGGCCAACACCACATCGTGACTCCACAAGCGAAGGAGACAGTTGCAATGTGATGCTTCAATGAGAAGCGCATCAAGGGCATTGAGGTATTCCAACCAAAAATAGTTCATGCAAAATTAGGGTGGGAATTTGCTGAACTAGTGGCAGGAGTGGCAGTGATAACAAGAGTATTGGTACAAGGTAGACAGTTAGATATTTCAAATTGAGGGCTCCATAATCACATTGCAATGATAAAGTGTGTGATTAAAGGAGTTGGAATTTTTTCCAATCTTGAACAATACATGCAAGTACCCAAGTATGATGGGAGAAATGCAAGGTGGCAATAGTCACTCAGTATTCACTAGGAGATGCCAATCTATGTAGCGTATCCAATATAATGAGTGCAGTTGAAAGAATTTTAGGGCTTAATTCTTGGAAGGGAATTTGATATACATTGACCAAAAGAAATTGAAGCATCTTTATCAGAGAGCAAACATGTTCTCATTCATTGTGCATAAAAGAGGAGGAAGAATTCATAGGTTTATATGGAGGAGATACGAGAGGTTTAAGTCTTAAATTGTTCCATGTGCAATTAATACATAGTTCTATGTTGGAGAATAGATGTTGATCAAGCAAAACTTATTGCTCCAAACAGAAAAAACCTTTATGCAAGAGGCCTTGTAAATATATTAGCATGTTAACTCTGTGAGAAGTGAAGGTGTATTGAACTTTTTGAACACAACTTTTTAAACACAAAACTATTAGTAATATATATAATAGCTTGACCGGCACCAAATTGTCAGTGTCTTTGTCTGGAAAACCCAAATATTATATGGGTTTAGAGCCATGTGTCATCTCATATGGTTTTTTTTCTTTTCCAAATTACCAAGTTTCCATCTCCATAGGTGCAATCTGTCATCTGAGTTGTTGCATAATCTGCATTAACTTATGATTCTATTCTAAAATATCCATGTTTTTAATACCCTTTCATAGCACTCCTTTTCATAATAAAGAATTCTTAAAGTGCCTTTCAGATGATTTTATCTTAGCAATTCCATAAATTGTCTCAGTTCCTGTTGTACAAAAGATGTCAAGTCTAGTAATTGTCAAGCAAATAAGCTTCTTAGTAATCTACAGTATTTAGTAGGATCACAATCACTATAGGCATCATCATTATCATCATTGTAAACCTTGCGTACAAAGAAGATAGGTGTGTCGACGTGTTTACAAATAAGAAGACTAATTCTCCGTGAAGATCGAAAGAAGTAATCCCCCTTTTGTAAGCAATTTCAATTCCATGGAAATACATATATCTTTTGTAACACAAACACATGATTTTTAACGTCTAGTGTCACTCTCCTTGGCATCCATAGAACTTGCAAAAATAATAAATCCAACGGAGTATTATCTTACAAAATCAAAATGATCTGATTTATTACATTTGAGACAAATTTAAGCAACCACATAAGGGAACTTACAATACCATACTCTTTGACTTCATTTAAGTTCTTATGTAACATTCTTAAGCGTACATATTTGATTTTTTTTCCTAAGCAACTGAAAATTATTCCATATAGATATCTTCACTAAGATCACCATATGAGAAAGTATTTTTCAGATCCATCTAGAGCACACTCCAATTTTGATTAGTAGCAAATGAAACTATTACTCGGATATAACTTAATTGAGTGAATAAAGAAGTCTCAAAATAATCCACTTTATAAATGAGTAAAACTCTTGGCTACAAATCAAGTCTTGTATCACCGAATAGTGCCATAAGGATAATAGTTAATCGTGTAGACCCATTCATGCAACAAGCATAACAACATGAGGCTTGGGAACAAGTTAATAAATACCTTCAATTTTTTTTTTAAAAAAAAAACCCCACTACGGTTAGAGAAGGCATGTTAAAAAAAGCCATTAGGGTTCGAAAAAAATACCTTGCTATGATTCTGTGGAAAGAATGGCGAAATATGGATGTGAATACTAACAATATTACATGGAGAATAGATTCCATCAAATTACATAGTTGATGAAAGCTCCATATATAGAGGTCTTGAAAAAAAAAAGAGTAATTATTATTTACTATATATATATATATATATATATATATATATATATATATATATATATATATGTGTGTGTGTGTGTGTGTGTGTGTGGCCATAGCTAATTTTACTCATTCTAATGACTATTTCTAACAACCACAATAGAGAAATTCACTTGAATGACAAATAATATATATTTATGTATATGTGCATATGTCTGTATATTGAAGACCTAAATATAACTATGCAATAAGAGTAAAATTACAAATCAAGCGTAGTTTGCCTCTCATGCCTTTCCTTTCTCTCGTCAACTCTATCTAATCTTTTTACTCTTCAACCGTTCAACCCTTAAGGAGATCTAGCCACTCCATCAATCAACCTCATACTCTTGTGTGAGCTACTTTGTAATAGTGAAAGTGTCAAACAAGGTCACTGCCCTGAGTTTCTTAGTTATGACAAATTAAGAGCTCATTAAATTGTTCAAGGAAGAGAAAAATGTATGTGTGACAAACATATTACTATTATATTAGACTTGAAAACATAAGCTAGACTTCTGTGTATCATACTAAACATTTTCAAAAACCACACGCAGGTATGTAGACTTGCTTAACATAATCATTATGTTGATATATAAGGAAAATACATGATAACATATATTACACTATCTACTGGAATATTCAAATAAGCCAATGGTTCATACTTCATACATATCAGAGAGCTCTATTTAAAAATGTGTTTAATTCAAGCAAATTGCAATATCAAGTTCCACATAAAAAAATCTCGCTCAAATTTCATTTGGTTGCACAATCTAAAAATCTTATGGGTGAGAGAGCCATATCAATGTAGAAGTAGTGCCTGACTCAAAAGATGAAAAAGATTTCAAGTCTTTAGATACCAATTAGTACTAATCACTTTCCTTAACTTGTTAGCATCACATCTAAAACTTTAGTAAGTACCAGAGGCTTCATCTCAATAAGAAAAAAAGTTTCTTATAATTGATCCTTCACTAGATGCTAAGGCTATCTATTAAATAGTCAAATAACATCAAATATTAAAAGCAAAGAAAGGATGCATAGCATTTTAGAATGTCATGTTTGTACCTCTAATTCTGATGCAGAATCATAATTATCAAAGTTCAATGACTCTTTGGGACTAGATATATTGGTGCTCTGAGAAACTTGGTCCTTATTGACAAGTTTGGCTTCTTTCTGCACTGTCTCAGATTGCTCTATTTCTGATATATGCATACTTGACTCTGAAACCTCTTTGAAAGCACAATCCACGTCAATATGAAGTGCAACTTCTTTAGGCTTAAAGTTCACTGTTCCATCTGAATCAGAGTTACTGTCTCCACTTCCAGAACCCTGTTCACTCGCCAAAGAAGTCAAGACACCATCTTCATTTACTCCATCACTATTGCTGTTTGCAGAACCGCCATCCAATGTCTCTCCAGAAGCAGAACTTGATGGTGAGCTACCCTCTTCTAGCTTCTCTTGGTTTGAACAATTTCCCTCATGTTGCACCACGGATTTCTTGTTTTGATTATCATTACCATCATCTTCATCCTCAATTTCGCTATCGTCAGCATCAGTATCACTGTCTTCCATCTTTTTCTTTCCCATCCTGTGAAACAAGGTTTACAGACATTAAGCAACAAAAAACATATACGAATACGTTTGGTTAAACAAAATAACCATGGAATAGGAGTAATATTCACCATATCTTCAGGCGCTTAGATGAAGGTTCAGATAAAGGAAGGATTTTACGCTTTGACTCCTTGTACAACGCGAAGGATTCCCGCACCGACTCCTCAACCTCCTCGATGCACTTTTCCGCATCCGCCCTGTACTTCTCCAGGTACTTATCCACAGCCACCTTAGAGTCCTTCTTCACCTCCTTAGCCTTCTTCCTGAGGAAATCCTCCGCGAGTTTCTCCAGCCTCCGGTCCTCGGCCTCGGCTTTCCACTCTTCGAGCTTCTTCTCGGCGTTCACATGGCGCAAACGGCGGCCGCTCATATCCCTACAGGCGTCGAAATTGTTGGTCTTCTTCTGTCCAGCCTTGGTGGCGGCGCCACGAAGGAGGGAACCGAACCCTCCCTTCCCACCGGGGAGGCGGAGGAGGAGGGAAAGGGAGGGGAAGAGACCGTCGGGGGAGGATGATAGCAGGCTTTCGTCGGAGACTTCCCGGGTTCCGGAAACGAGGCGGAGGTATTGGAACGGGATCCCGGTCCTGGCGACCAGGTCCCGCCGTAGGGTTTCACCGGAGAGGGTGGGCGAGGGGATCTGGAGGCATTGGGTTCTGCCGTCAAGGAGCTTGACGAAGAGTTGGTAGATCGCCATCGGTAAATCGACGGAAGCTTTCGATTTCTTCACCTCGCGAAATTTTTTGCTTCTCCAAGCGAAACCCTAATGCAAAGAAGCGGAGATCGACGGGGGTATGGCGACTGGCGAGCGAGGAAAGGGGATCTTCTTTTTTCGCCCTTGCCCTTATATGCCGTTACCAAAGTGATTCCAGTCAGACCAAACCTGAATCGAGCCCAACTTTTTCACTAAAAATTTATAACCCGATTTGGCCCAATCTTTTTACCTAAAATTTCAAATCAGATCTTGTTATTAATAACAATTACTTTATTTTGAATAATATAAAATTTTTTTATTTTAAATTTTAGCATATTTGTTATAAAAATAGATAAATTACTAATTTTACCAATTTTTATATTATTTTTAATATAAATAATTTTATAATATTTTATTATAAACTTTTAACTTTATATATAATAATAATTTAATTGAATTTATTATTTTCATATAATAATTTTATTAAATTTATTAATTTAATCTTAGTAAATTAATAAATTACCGAAGTGAAAAAATCTCTACGTACGGCCGAAAAAAACGTCCTCAAAATAAAATCCAGACAAAAGCAACAATTCAGTGATCCCTTTTCATGAACTCATCTCAGTATAAAGGAATCGAATCATAAACAATAGCTACAGATTGAACAATGAAGAGGCAAGTAAACACTAAACAGCAGACTCTAAAGCCTGGGAATTCTATCTCCTCCTCATGTAACACCTTAACCACAGAATTAGAAAGCACAAGATCCTGTAGCCAGACACAAACCCTAGCATCACGCCGATGTGGCTCCACCTCTGACCCTCCTCCACCCCTTGCTGCCTCAGGAACATGCCCCCGTCGAGCACGCAGCCACTCCCCGAGCCCGAGGCCTCCCTCTCCAAGCACTCCCTTCTCCCCCTCTCCCCGCCGTATTCGTTCAACACAAACGCCTCGAACGGGTACTTGAACAGGCTCAGGTAGTGCATGAACACCCAGTACCTGGGAATCTTATCCTTGGCGATGAAGTAGCCTGAGAAGAGGAAGAAGGATCCCATCAGCCCCGAGATCACCGAGTTCCCCATGATGAAGCTCGGCACCAGCGCGCTGAAGCACGCCACGAAGGCGTTCGCCATCAGCATCACCAGCCACACCACCATGGCGAAGTAGAGGAACCTGTCCATCTCCCGCCGCAGCCCCGCCAGCCAGTACACCGGCGTCGCGTACAGCATCGCCGCCGCGAAGAGGAAGGGCAGGAACACGAGCGCGTTCGCCATGGCGTACGAGGACACGCGGTACGCCCCTCGGGAGGTTTCCCTCTGCAGAATGAGCTTTTCGCGTAGGAAGATGGGGAGGCCTTCGGTGGTCGAGGAGAGGAGGAAGGTGAGGGTGAATGCGAAGAGGCCGACGCGGGCTTGGAGGTTGCTTGCGTTCATAAAGATCGTGCCCAGCCCCACGCCAGCGGCGACGGACTGGATCATCTTCGCGGTGAAGAGCTCCCGGGATCGGGAAGCGTTCTTGAAGGCACGATTGGTGAGGATGGCGATCTCCTTGTGGCGGGGATTAGGGTAGATGATTGTGTCTTCTTTCGAGTTTGGGTTGTGGATTTTGAGGACGGGGGATTCTTCTGAATGGGGCGTGGTGGGATCGGAGTCGAGGGTTTCCATGGCGTCGATGGCGAACTCGAGCACGTTTACGTGCGGAGGGATGCAATGACCGGCCTCCTCGAGGCGGGCTTCCAAGAGGGAGATTGGGCCCTGGTGGCGGAGGGTGCCGCCGGAGAGGAGCACGACCTGGTCGAACAGCTCGAGGATGCGGAAGCCCGGCTGGTGGATGGTGAGGACAACGGTCTTACCGTGGACAAGCGCCATAGACTTTAGCAACCTCACAATGTGGAGTGCCGCGGCCGAGTCCAGCCCGGACGTCGGCTCGTCAAGGAAGAGCACGGCCGGGTCATGAACCAGGTCGACGCCGATCGATACACGGCGCCGCTCCCCGCCGGAAACGCTGCCAATTCTCGAACCGGCGACGTGGTCGAGCCCGAGATCCTTGATCAACTCCCGCACGCGCGCAGTGGCGGCGGCCTCGTCGCCATTCACCGCAGGGCTCAGACGCAGCCGGGCGCTGTAGGCAAGCGATTCCTCCACTGTGAGCAGCGGGAACAGCGCGTCTTCCTGCGTCACATATCCGGACACTCTAAGGAAGCGGGAAGCATCCATTGGCCGGCCATTGACAAGTACCTCACCGGAGACTCTGCTCGGGTGTATGACGCCGGCGAGCACCGAGAGCAACGTGGTCTTGCCAGCTCCGCTAGGGCCGACAATGGCCAACAGCTCGCCAGGAAGCGCTTCGCAGCTCACATTCTTCAGAATAGCTCTCCCACTTTTGTGATTGAAGCCGTAACAGTTGGATGGTGTGTTTTGTTTGCGAAGGTCATAGGACACTGTCTTGGTTTCAATATGGTATCGAAGACTCCGGCTGCCGGGCTTCAACTCTATGTTCCTCTGCAGCTCCATAGAGGAGGAGGTGGAGGAGGAGAGGCAAGAAATTTTGAAGGCAGGAAAGAAAGAAAGGAGAGAGGAAAAGCAAAGAAGATGAGCTAACACACCAAACTCACACTGCCATTCCTCTGAAGAGGCGCGTCTTCCAGAGTCAAGGAGCGGAGTTATTTAAATCAAGCTTCCTTGCAAGCTTAGAACAAGAATTCCAGCCATTTTTGCAAGGTATACCAACGGGCCTTAATAACGATTTTTCCTCAAGGAAAAAGTTGTACCAAATGGCACCAAATGATGCAGAACATTGGTAAAATTTGACACCCTTAAATGCCATTTGGTATGGTCAGAGAGGGTTCACAGGTGTGGAGTGCAGTATAAACATTGTTCAGGTGAGCTGCAGCCTTGACCAATTACAGTGAAGGGTTGGTGAAGGTGGGCTGGGGTTGGCTTAGGCTCCACCCATCGACCACCAGCAGCTAGAAAACTAAGCGAGCAATGGTGGCTTCATGTTTTAGGTCTGTACCAGGAGGTGATTAAAGGGGGGATTATGACAGCAGATTATTTTCAGATGAAGGGCTACTGATGAGAACATCAATTTGATGCTTGTGAAGCAGTAGGCTTTGGTGAACCACTTGCCTTAGACTATGGATTGAGCACTGAACATCGACCAAGTTATGTGAAATTGCCTGTACTTTTAGCAATTCCTTCCTACAATTTAGTTTTTACAGGGTTAACCGTTTGGTAATTTCTTACGGTTCAATCTTTGATTTACTTCTTTCTAGACTTGTAGTTTGTATGAAATTCTGGAGTTCAATCTGTTATGCATGTTAATTCAATTTTCTATCTAATATTTTTTAAATCATTTTTGTATTATCATCTCTTATTAAATTTAATCTTTATATTCACCCGTATCAGAATTCATAGAACTGCATAGTACTCATGATCAAGACCAGCTGAATTATTGCAGTTATACTATTACTCTTGATGTTGTGAGAAATAGGTGTTTAGTAGACTACGGTGGGGTTATAACTGTACTGTCGTTACCGGTGTTGTTTTGAATTTTAAAATTTGTAACTAAGTATTAAAAAAAAATTCTCCTTCGAACTATAGAAATTGTGTATTAATAAAATATAAATGTCTAATAACATAGATTTTTTATATATAAAGTCTTAAATAAATATGTTTATAATGCCATCAAATAAAAGCAACTTGCAAAGTCTACAAATTTGTTGAACTAATGATTTATTTACTTTAATCTAAATAATTTCCTTTAAAAGTGAGGGTAAAAGCGATATATAAAAATTTCACCATATATATTTATTATAATTAGATAAAAGTTTGCTTTTAAAATTTTTAAATAATTAATGAAGGGTTATTAATTACCATATATTATATTTTAATATGAAAAAAAAATATGATTTATGTCTAAAGTTTAAATGCTAATGTTGTGAGCTCAATAGTTGAGGGTAGGGATTGTCAACGGGTCGGGTACCCGCCCTTTTTGGCCAAACTCGAACCCGAATCCGGTTAAACCCAAGTCGGGGTATTTAAATTAAAATATTTATTTTTAAATTATTTTAAAAAATATAACTATAAAATAATAATAATAAGAATAAATATATTTATAAAAAATCAAGTTATTATATATATATATATATATATATATATATATATATATATATATATATATTTTATTATATAATTGCGTATTGGGTATCTGCGGGTACCTATGGGAGTAAATCTGAACATGATCCGATTAGCTAATCAGATATCTGAACCCGTCATAAATGGGTCAGATCGGGTCGGGTACCTGTGAAGTCGGGTACCCATTGACACCCCTAGTTGAGAGACTATTTCTTGCTGCATTGTTTTGAGGATCTAGAAGCTACGAAGAAAACCCAGCAAAAAAACCAATACGGTGGTGCATTCGTTATCCGTTATTCCACACATTTTTACACACATCTTCCAATCCAAGTCAACCCTCAAGCATTGCTCATATACCATCGTTCCGTTGACCCAAAAAGAATGATTAGCGACGGGTCTTCAGTGATATAACTAACAGACACCAACTAATTAATTTAGCGAGGGAGGGAGGCGAAGAGGAGGAGGTTCCAAGTGTCAGGCAGCCCCGGCAAGCACCAGTGGCTGCAGTCCGCGAATCTGGCGGGGTTGTTCCTCTGCTCCGCCGTGAGCAGCTGTCCGCCCCGCGAGGTGTAGACGGCGGTGTGCGCGTCTCGCCGGTACTCGGACAGCCGCGTGACGTTGAGGTAAGTCACCGGCGTCTTCATCCTCCGGAGGGTCCGCTCCACCAGGGCCACCATGGATCGGGGATACGTCTGCACGTATCTCTCGTTCCCTATGGGCCGGGTTTCGTTGAAGCACCAGTGCAAATTTTCCCTGCATTTTACCGCAGAAAAAAATTATGGGGAGCTCATGAATATATTGAAATAACAATATGTTAATAAATTTTCTTGTTTGGAAAGCAAAGAAACACACACACAAACCTCTTGTGCTCGGGGGAGATGCTCCGGAAGAGTACAGTGGTCTTGCGTGGATCAACGTTGCTATCGACCCAACTAGCCCAAGTCCTGAGCGCCCTATTGAACGCCTCGTTGCCTTCCATCTCCGCCTTCACCTGCTCCCTGCGCTCGAAATAATCCCACCTGCTCCCCCCATCAAAAGATCATGAGCCAACCAGGCCTGCAACTAACTGCTAAGGTAGCTAATTAAATATTACTGCATAATATTTATATACTCACGCCCGCATCTTTCCGTGGTGCGTCCACCAGTGCCCGGTGTTGAACACCAGCACATCGGCGCCCGCCCATCGCCGCGCGCCATCTGGGAGGTTATCCAGCCGCAGGATCTTGGCTCCGCCTCGTCCCCTTTCCTGCAGCTCCACCAGGAACGGGCTCCAGAAGAATTCAACCGTGCAATCGTAGTCCTTTCCAGACACGAAACAGCTTTAGATTTGATTAATTCACATTTTAGTTCATCACAAAAATTCATGTTTTAAATTCAATAATTAGCCCGCTGATAGTTACGGACGGAGACCCGCCACCCGAAAGAAAAGCATGAGCAGCATGGAGCCATGCTTGCGCTGTACTGCGCGCAATTTGTCTCGATCCACTAGACCGGACAGACACACAAACTCGACCCATGTCACGACGGGCGAGAGCCAGCCAGCCCGTGACCCGGCCGGTTAGTTGCAGATGCTGTTCGATTGATTGGATCGGTTCGGGGTTGAAGGATGAATTTAGGCCGGCGAATTAATTAAACCAAACCGCCATCTCGTCGCATTTAATTACGTGTTAATTCCCGACCCGGTTGGGCGTTGCGATAATTTTTCGGTGACCTCACGTCGTTAGAGCGCAATTAACAAACGTACGCACCAGGGCCCGGAAGACCTTGTGCTCGGAGCTGCGGACGTTGACGTAGGCGCGCTTCCGGCGGGTCGCCGAGTAGAGCATGCACGCCAGAGACTCCCACATGTTCCGGTTCAGCGAGTCGCCGACTATCACCACCCGCTTCCCTCTCCACCTCTCCAGCATCTCGCTCCCGTTAAACCTTCATCGATCCATCACACGACGATTAGCTGCAATCAATCTCCATTATTTTGTAATTTACGCTACTTACCTCGGCAGGCTGCAGCCACTCGGCTGCCACCGCCAGTGCTCGTAGTCGGAGTCCGGCCGCCCGTTCCTCCGGCAGCTCACTTGCTCGCTCAGAAACGGACACCAATGCGAGCGGTAGAGCGGGTGCCCGGTCCGGTCGTACACCCACCGCCCCTCAAATAAGTCGCACTTCTCCTCCCCCTCCTCCTCTTCCTCCTCCTCCTCCGTCTCCACCTCCACCATCCCCTCCACCGCCGCCGCGGCAGCCACTTTAGCCAGGAGCAACGCGTCGGCGGACGACGCCATGGCTACTCTGGACGCGGAGATGCCAGCCTCCACGCCCGGAAGCAAGGTGTGCTCGACCGACGGAGGTGGCGGGGAAGCCAGCACGCGAACTTCGCCGGCAATACTCACCGGGGGCGGAATTGCTCCGTTTCTGACGGCTACTCTAGACGCGGAGATGCCCGCCTCCACGCCTGGAAGCAAGGTGTGCTCGACCGACGGAGGTGGCGGGGAAGCCAGCACGCGAACTTCGCCGGCAATACTTACCGGGGGCGGAATTGCGGCCTCGGAAACGGGTTGCGGAGATCCGATAAGCGATGCGCTCGGCCGGCATGCTCGCTGGATGCTGTAGGAGAGGAGGAGGCAGCCGAGGAGGCTGGCGGCGATGCAGAGGACCCACTTGCGGCTGACGAGGGGCGCAGGCAGCCACTCCATGAGGTTAGGAGGGAAGTAGCTCGGCGGAGCAGGTCGGGAGAAGGTGGGAGAATAAATAAGGCAAATTGGAGCCTTTTCTGCTGCTCTGATTTAATTGGATGGCATCATGAGATGGTAGAGTGTCGGGTGCTTCGAGTCCGCTTGGAAATTAAGGAATCGAGATTGATTTCTGCCGCCAAACGGATCGGGCAGCGGGGGAGGCGGCGCGGCACATGCGTTTGTAGCTTTTCCAGCGGAGGGGCGGAAGGAGGTGAGAAGAAGGTGAGTGAGGTGTTTGGTGCAGTTCGGAGCTTCCTTTTCCTCTCTCAGAGAAAAAGTTGAAGACTTGGTGACGCATAGGCTTGATAAAGATACTCTGATGGGCGGGGGGCAGAGCAGGTTCATAATTATTTGATGATTGCCTTGTTAGTTAGAAAGATAAGCCAGAAAAATAATTATTATTAAAATAATAATAAATAAGATGTGGCAAGGAAAAAAAGAAGAATAATTATCTTTTATTTACTTGTAATAATGGCTCTTGAAAATAAATATATTAATTTTCTAAAATTTCCCTATGCGTTTTTACTGAAAATGGGCGAAATGCTTGATTGTTTATAATGTAAGAAATGTAAGCTAAAAAATGACTCAATAGATAATAAAAAGAAGAATATTGTAATAAATGTATTAAAAAATAATTTTCTAAAATAATTTTTTTATTCAAAAAAGGAAAAAAAAAATTCTAATTTTACTTAGACGCTAATTTACTTTTTGAATTTTATTTTATTACATGTGATTTTTTGTTTGCAATTAACATTCAGAAATTTATACGAAAAAAATAATTTAAAGTCAGACAATTATTTTCTTCTGTTCTTTGAATATTCTTATACCAATATATTTTTTTTACATTTATAAATTTTTTTCTGTGAACATAATTTATTTAACATATACTACAATGATGAAAAATATATTTTACTTCCATAAAATGTTTGATGTTAAAAAAAATTAGTAAACTTTTTAATTTCACCACGGTGTAAATAATAGGAAAAAAATGAGATGAAAAATTAAAAAGAAAGGATTGTAGTTGAAAAAATAATAAATTTTTTAATTCGAATCAAATAAAAAAAACTCGCCCGTACCCACAATGATTCTAAGTATCACCCACCAAATTATTTTGATTAAAAATAAAATCTATTTAACTAAAATAAATTAATGACATAAATACGGGGATTAGAATAAAGTAAGAATTGTGATGGAAAGATATTGACATACGTGGCTTTGGATTTAGGTTGGTGGCATATTTTGAAATCCCTATACACATCTTTAACCATTCTACGTGATTTAGATTTTACCAAAATATGACTTACGAACCTAGTTAATTAGAGTTTTTTTTAAAAAATCGAGTCGAATCGAGTCAAGTCGAGTCGAAAACTAAGTTGGGTATACAATTCGACAAGATACAACTAATTTATATATTATAAAAATTTAATTATATTTGTACCCTGTAACCTAGATCTGCCACTCAAACCTGCACATCGCCCCTAACGTTCCCATCTCACAGGAGAAAAATCTAATCTATTTCCTTATCTTTACGTTCCATTTGCGTCCACTAGATTGCTGATCTCAACTATGCGGTCACCAAACAACACCAGAATCTGGTGTTTCTTTAATTATTTTTTTTAGTCATATAAATGCCTATACTTTTTTATATAATTAATTAACTCCAAAATAATAACGACAAAATTATTTAGTATCTTTCTAGTAATAACGAAATAGCATTATTCTATGGTACATTTACGTGTTGTTTTAATAATAATAATAATAATAATAAATTTTTTATAGTACATATCCGTTAATCTTATTGGTTGATGGCCTTGAAAAATACAAACACAAATGGACATTTTAACACGTGCCAAAATTATATATTTTTTATTATGGAGTAGCTTTTCTTATACGCAAGCACATTTATCTTTTTAATGTAATTCATTCTCCTGCAAACATAGCGTGTCCATTTACTAGTAGTTACATAACTTTTCTCTTACAAATAAAAGATAATCCAAATGGAATATAAATAGTTAATAACTCTTAATGGAATTATTCTCTTACAAACGTTGGAATATTCCGCTATAAATAGTTAAAATATCTACTAATAGAATTTATTCTCTTACAAGTATACAAATGTTGACAAATTCATAAATAGAAAATATTACGGGACATTTATAATTACATAAAATGTTTCACTCAATGAAGTTATTATTGTCTTGCCTTTTGTTCTTACATAAAAAAAATTATAAGAAATTTATTATAAATGTTCTAAAGATTCATATCAAATCGTCTACAGTGTTGGGAGGACGTGTTTAGTTCAGGAATAATTAATTAAAATATATTCATAACGAGCCAAATTACCGTCTTTCGCGTCATCATTTTGTCTGCTTCAATTTAATAGACATAAGTACTTGATTGAAATTTTTTTTTAGTACTGGACTGTTTAGAATCGTTGAACGAGGAAGACGCCTAAAGGTCTTTTTATAATCTGATCCGTAAATCACCGTGTATATTAGCAGAAAGCTATTATTGTTTTATTTATTTTGATCCAAAAGTCCTTGTATAGGTGATCCAACTCCGTTGAAATTGTTAGAACTGGAGTCTTGTTGTAAAAAAGTGGAAGAGCATGGCGGAATGTGGGGTTGCGCTAAGAAAATGAGCAAAGCTTTTGATGGCTACATTTAACACATCGGTCCACGCGTTAAAAGAATGCGCGCCATGGCTTTCCCATGACGTGAAAATTAATTAAAGCGCAAGTGACAGCTAAGCCGCCCTGCTTCGCAAGTCTCATGCAAAGTCTAATTATGGAGCGTTAGGCTGATGTGTTTGATTAAGAAAGGAATAAATTAAATTTATGTATATATATATATATATATAATAATTTGATTGACATATTCAATTAAAATAAAAGAGATAATTGTTTTAATCTCCCCCCCCCATTTTAAGCTTATTTCATAAATAACCCCTTTGTTCCTTTTTACTTGTTTTGTGACTTTTCTATTGGGACTTGCCCATCACTTAAACAAAGCAACAATAGCATTAATGACAAATCAATATCTGAGAATGAAAAGTCCTATGAACAATGTCTCTATAGGATTCCAATAAAAAAGGGAAAATTTTGATCACATTGATGTATAGTTACCTATTAATTTTTAAACCTAAAACTATAAATAATATAATGTTTAATTAAGGTGATTATCATATAATATTATATTAGCTAGTTGAGGACACATCATTTATTTAATATTTAATTTAACGACAGTAAGCAGTAAATGATCTGTCGAGTTTTTTCATATCAGCGGACGGTATCAATTTTGACGAATCCTGATTGTCTACCGAACGGTTACCAAAGTCAACGGTGGTTTGAAAATATTTACATTTACTGACGCGTACCTACGACTCACCAAGCAGTTTAGGCACAGGAAACAGAGGAAGGGAGGAAGGGCTATTAATTAAATTCGCACCTGCCCTAGCTTTGGTACAGTAGTGGGCTCGAGGGCAGCGCGATGCTTTGAATTTGTCAGTCTGCGCAATGATTGGGGCTCGCTCGAATGAGCTCACTGCGGCCTGGACCGCAGGAAAGCACGGCGTGGCCGCCTCTCATGTTTTGATGTAAACCCGTGCTTCTTTCTCGCGGGGCAAACTCGGCTCACGTGCTTTGTTTGTTCGGGAGTAATGGTGAGGGCAGAAGCCGTGATAAGGTAACGTGTCAGTGGCTTTCACCGCACTTGGCCATGCTGAGACTACAAGTTGAGCGCGCTGGTTTGAAGTTTGATGCTAACTTTGACAAAGAAGTAATACGTACGTGCGGTGACGCGATCGCAAGCGGGCAAAAATAGAATCGGCTATATAAAAAAATCAAATTTATTGATACTGAGTACTAAATTAGTATATTAGTCAATTAAATTAATAAATTTATCTGTATAGGTGTAAAATTAATAAACTTTTATTTAATAAATATAGTTAAAAAGAGAAATCTTATTATATTTATATAAATAATTTTTTATTCAGTTTAGTTCAATTTTTAAATTAAAATTTTTTTTGGACAATAGTTCACTAAATTCAATTTTGGCAACATGGGTTTGAGATTCGAGCGCAAGGACCGGCTGTGGACGACCATTGGACGTGTTCTGCTGCTCACCTGGTGTCAGGCCTGGGTCAGGCCAGTTCGGCCCAAGGCCCAATGGGCCAAGAACAATCCCAAACTCGCAGCCAAACGGTAGCCCACACATCAAATCGGGCCGATCAATGTTGAATGTTGACCGGAAGGCGTACGCGTTGCAGCGTGCGAACGCGTCTTCGCCGAACGCTTTGGACACGGATGGCGGCTGCGGACGGAGCGGGTCTTCGACGGAAGACCCGGATGCGGAAGGCGACTCGGGCAGCGGATGCCCTAAAGAGAGAAAGGAGCGCGGCGATCCTCTATAAGGATGGGGGCGGACGCAGCAGAAAAGGAGGGAGCTGGACCAACGAACATCCATCACCGCCGGCGAGCTTGGGGGAAGTTTCGACGAGGAACGGTGTGAGGTTGAAAGAGCTTGTAACCGGCGTCGGGGAACGACCGGCGAGGGAGGGAGAGGGGCACCGGCGACGGCCGGGGGGTCATCGGCGATGAGAGAGACTTTGTAAGGTTTTGGTGAATAAAGTTGGTTTTCTTCTCCACCAATCCCCTTTCTCGGTTCTTCATCACAGCGGCGACAAACTGCTCCGGTCGGCGACGACGACCGTCGGCGGGGCGAGATGAGTTGTCTTCAGCGGAGTCGCAAGCGCAGGCGGTACTCGATATCGGCGAAAGACGCGACGCAGGCGGTGTCGCGGGGCGAAGACGAAGACGAACGCTTCCAGCGTTCGCTTCGAGGCGTGATGTGGAGTCAGCAACGAGAGGCGGTCAACGGTGAAAACAGAATTCGATTTCGAAATTGAAATCGAAATCGGCGGCTGACGCGAGCACGACATCAGCGGCCGAAATCGAATACACGGCGGACAAAATTTGGCAGCCGACGTCAGCAAGGGATTAATTCGGCGACGGGAATTTTGATTCCGGTCAAAATTCGGTTTGAGGTAAAAATTAAATTTGGGATTTTGATTTATGATTCGATTCCGGACTTTCCTAAATTAGGGTTAGGGTTCTGAGCGAATTGTAATTTTGGGATAATAATTCTATCGGGAGATTAGGGTTTCAAAATTTGGGTCGGAAACCCTAGAGAGCGTTGCGTTCCGGTGTTCCACCGGATAGTCCTGAGACAGCGATTAAGCGCTGTTTTCAGGCCGATCTGACCGGGGCATGACAACAGGTATCAGAGCAGGCAAACGTGTTACAGCAAACACGGCACCTTCAACTTCGCCCTCGAAGGTGAAGAAAGGTTTGAAATTCCAGAAGATCACCCACACAGCCAGAGGAGCGTCAGAGGACATCTGGCCCAAGCAGGATAAAGGAAAAGCCAAGGAGACGGCTGAACCTGAGGAGATGGTAAACCAGGGTGATCGCATCGCTCAGATCGAGCAGGTGCTCGGTCTGGCCAGTGGTGGAGGCAATGGGATGATTCCACAGGTGGAAAGCCTTCAGAAGACAGTGGAGGATCAGGAATTGCTGATCGAGCAGCAGAGGTTGCAGATCGAGGTCATGCAACAGACCGTGGAGGGTCTGATCCATTTGCCAGGGGAGATGACTCGCATGAAGGAAGACATGCACGCAGAAGTTAGGGTACTGCGTTTAGCCCTAACGCAAGTATCGTAATCAGCAGCGGCACCGGTGGAGCAGGAGGTTCCCAAACCGAGGATGCGCGTGCCTGACCCAGCGACGTTCGGGGGGGCTCGATCGTCCAGAGAGGTCGAAAACTTTATCTAGGATATGGAGCAATTGTTTTCAGCTAACCATATTTCTGCAGGAGATCGGGTGCCAGTGTGCATCGCCTATCTCACAGGCGACGCGAAACTTTGGTGGCGAACCAAAGTCGGCTCTACATCAGGGACTACTAGCTGGACTTGGGAAACTTTTCGTGAGGAACTGCAGCAGCAGTTTCTTCCCGGAAACTCGGCGGATCAGGCGTGTGGCTAACTGGATCGGCTGAGGCATACAGGCTCGATCCAGGAGTACGTCAGGGCTTTCTCCACTTTGATGCTGGAGCTTCCAGGCATGGCAGAGGACGATAGGAGGTATTTCTTCCTCCGGGGCCTTCAGCCATGGGTAGAAACAGAGGTCCGACGTCGCGAACCGATCGATTGGAGGGCGGCTGCGGCGGTGGCCGAATCCTTGGTGGATAATCGGAAGTTCAAGACATCACCACTAAAGAAACAACGGTCACCACCGAAGCGCGGCTCCCCACACACACCGCCGGGAGCTAGGGTTCCAGAGAGGGGTAGGCCCTTTCACCGGCAGAACAGGGGTTCACCGGGATGACGAGAACAAAAGCCACAGGGTTGCTTCATGTGTGGCGGTCCTCACTGGGTAATGGACTGTCCATCCAGGCAGAAGCTCATGACAATGGCGACAGAGGATCCAACTGAGGAGGCCGAGGATATCGAGCAACTGCGGATTGGATCACTGCAGGTAGTTCCACACACTGCCACGGGAGCGCAGCGGTGTCGGATTGGTGCTTTGAGGATCGGAGCAATAGTTGCCCAAGATCCGCCCACGAGAGACATCGAGGACGATGTCCAAATTGGGCGGGGGAGAATTGTCAGGCCTGGGTCAGGCCGGTTCGGCCCAAGGCCCAATGGGCCAAGAACAATCCCAAACCCGCAGCCAAACGGTAGCCCACACATCAAATCGGGCCGATCAATGTTGAATGTTGACCGGAAGGCGTGCGCGTTGCAGCGTGCGAACGCGTCTTCGCCGAACGCTTCGGACACGGATGGCGGCTGCGGACGGAGCGGGTCTTCGACGGAAGACCCGGATGCGGAAGGCGACTCGGGCAGCGGATGCCCTAAAGAGAGAAAGGAGCGCGACGCTCCTCTATAAGGATGGGGGCGGACGCAGCATAAAAGGAGGGAGCTGGACCAACGAACATCCATCACCGCCGGCGAGCTTGGGGGAAGTTTCGACGAGGAACGGTGTGAGGTTGAAAGAGCTTGTAACCGGCGTCGGGGGACGACCGGCGAGGGAGGGAGAGGGGCACCGGCGACGGCCGGGGGGTCGTCGGCGACGAGAGAGACTTTGTAAGGTTTTGGTGAATAAAGTTGGTTTTCTTCTCCATCAATCCCCTTTCTCGGTTCTTCATCACAGCGGCGACAAACTGCTCCGGTCGGCGACGACGACCGTCGGCGGGGCGAGACGAGTTTTCTTCGGTGGAGTCGCAAGTGCAGGTGGCACTCGATCTTGGCGAAAGACGCGATGCAGGCGGCGTCGCGGGGCGAAGACGAAGACGAACGCTTCCAGCGTTCGCTTCGAGGCGTGACGTGGAGTCAGCAACGAGAGGCGGTCAACGGTGAAAACAGAATTCGATTTCGAAATTGAAATCGAAATCGGCAGCTGACGCGAGCACGACGTCAGCGGCCGAAATCGAATACGCGGCGGACGAAATTTGGCAGCCGACGTCAGCAAGGGATTAATTCGGCGACGGGAATTTTGACTTCGATCAAAATTCGGTTTGAGGTAAAAATTAAATTTGGGATTTTGATTTATGATTCGATTCCGCACTTTCCTAAATTAGGGTTAGGGTTCTGAGCGAATTGTAATTTTGGGATAAAAATTCTATCGGGAGATTAGGGTTTCGAAATTTGGGTCGGAAACCCTAGAGAGTGTTGCGTTCCGGTGTTCCGCCGGATAGTCTTGAGACAGCGGTTAAGCGCTGTTTTCAGGCCGATCTGACCTGAGTGTTACACGTGGCGTATTGTAGATGTCCTGAGAGACTTGCGGTGATAGCAGCAGCAAATCTAAAAATTTAGGTGCATAAATTCCATTAAGTTTTAATGGAATTTAAACACAATTTATGCCTCCCACTCGCGCCATGTCCTAGGCGGTCCTCAATTCTTAATCTTACAATCAATGAATAGGAAAACCCTATCTTTGAAGTCAATGTACTATGAAGGGGGAGGGAAGACATTTGCTGAAGTTACTAGCTCGGATTCTATTTCTTCTCATATACCCCAATGACCTCGGGTTCTATCTTCCCCTGACTCGGAACAGAAATCTTCAACTGGTTTTTCGATTGCCTATCTTAATTTTTTTTAATTTTTTAAATTATTTTTTAAAATAATCTACATGCTTTAAGCTATCCAATGATACCAATATTATGGTAGTTTAAATTATACACAATAAGAAATTACCCTAAATATTTCTATATAATAATTTTTTTTATCTTTTATGTAATAATATTTAAGGTAATTTCTTATTGTGTATAATCTAAACTACCCCAATATTAAAATAGCCAGTCGAAAAATTTTTAGCTGACTATCAGCCGAAGATTTCTGTCCCCCGACTCATTCTGACAGTCGATGAGGTCAAACACTAGTCAGAGATGAAGAAGTAGAGATAATTACGCAAAATCAAGAAGTAAACCAATCAACTAGTGAATAGAGACAAGACAAGAAGCAGAGAATGACATAAAAAGAGAGCCAAGAAGAGAAAGCGATGACATGAAAACAAAAGGCAAATCAATTAGTTGAAAAAAAAAAAGATGAAGATATTTATGAATTATATTATTTTGAAATTGTATGTTGTTGTTGTGATGCTTAGATATTGGTGTTTTCAGTTAGTCTTTATATAAGTTCTTTAGTTATGTCATTTTGTTATAATTTTATAATATTTAACTAATTTTAAAATATTTAATAGATTTTAATAATTTTTAACTAATATTAAAATATTTAATAGTTTTTAATGATTTTTAATTAATTTTAACATAGTTAATTATTTTTAATAATGTTAACTAATTTTAAATATTCTTTAAGTAGTTTTATAATATTTAATATAATATGTGTATAAAAACAAAAACAAAATGTATCTATATCAAACATTCATAGTTTCTTTCCCTCAAACTAAACACAAATAAATAAATACTCCTTATTTTTATTTCCTTCTTATTTTCTTTTCATTTTTATTTTTCCATCCTTCTTAGTTTCGTATGCCCAACTAAATATAGTGTTAATAGCAATTACCTCGGATTCTTTCTTCCTCACTCTGTCTTCTTTGTTATTGTTATGCTCAATGGGAGAAGAAAATAAAAAACATATTAAATCTAGTAATATTTTTCATCTAAATTTATTATATTTTTTTTTATCTTAATTTTTTATCTAAGAAAACATAACCTAGGTTGGCTCATAAATGTGACGAGTCCATGCCCGCGACCCAAGTATGCCTAATCAATTTATTAGTTAATTCAACCAAACCCGACTTGCATAATCTATTTAATATAGGTGCAAGCGACGTATCATTTTTTGCTAGGTCTAGACTATGCTATTAATCTAGTTCGTTATGAGCGCAATATAATCAATAAGAGGAGACAACACAATAAAAACAAACCAATCAAATGATGAAAAAAAAATCTTAATAACAATCTCCTTGTATTTTTTTTCTTCCCCGCTTTCTTATTTTTGTCAATATGGTCGTTCTTCCATTCGAGTCATACTCAATTGAATCGGTTTAGTTGAATCCAAATTTTTAAAATATTTTTTAAATTAAAATTGAATAAGTTTTGTAAACACTTGATATTTAACGTAACCAAAAATATGAGGTCCGATTCAGTTTAAACCGTTTTGATTTTTAATAATATATGTATTTTAAAATAAAATAAAATTGTAATATAAAAAATTAAAAATAATTATTAAATTTTAGTTTAATCCGTTCAAATCAAAATATCACTGAATTTTTTTTAAAAAAAATAATTTTAACTCGAATGAAACTAAATTACTATGGATTGAAATTGTACCAAATCGCATTAATTTTGTGGCCCAGCTGACAGCTTGCACAACTTTTTTCTTTTTGTTTTTTTCTCCGGCCGCACGTGGATATCATGCATGTTGTATCCTTGTGCACACATTTTATTCTTATTTTCCAATATCTTTAAATATTATCATTGGAGCTTGAACTCAGTCTAGAGCAGACAGTGGGCTGTACACATAAAAACTTCAGGATTAGACTTAGAAACTCTTGGGCCCATTTGGTGCTCCGTCGCTTATTGCCGAGTGCTGTAGTATATAATATTGATTAATCTAATAAATATTAATTATAATTAATTTTTTAAATATAAAATTAAATATTAAATTTTATATTATAAAAATAATTATTTGATCTTATAAAAATTAATAATTTTTAAAAAATAATTTATTATATTTAATTTTAATAATCTAAACAATTTTATTTTTACTTTAAAATAAAATTAATTATTAAATTTTATATTATAATTAATTATTTGATCTTATAAATTTTAATAATTTTATTAAAATAATTATTTTAAATTTTTTTTGTTTTTTTATAAAAATATATAATTTTAATTTTAATAAATTTTATTAAATTAATATTTATTTATTTATTAACAACAGTACCAATATAATAAATTTATCAAATAATTTTAATAATAATTGCTACAGTAATAATATAATTGAATTCACTAAACATCCTTAACAACATGTGCTACAGTGATAATGTAGCTATCACAATGTAGTTACAGCAGCGTAGCGAAACCAAATTGACCCTTGGTTTTTACCCTTTGTGGATGGGTTAGGCCCAACATGTGGTTGGTCTCATATGCATTATGGGCTAAGCCTCGGTGTTTGGGAAAAATAATTATTATTTATTTTTTGTTATTAATAACAAGCTTACGAGATTAAGTTTTGTCTTTGTCGATCAATTGCTAAAAAACAAGAAATTCTCAATGATTTAGTCGCAAAGTATTTTACATAAGACTAAAATGAGACTCCTCTCCCGATACTTAGGGGAGATAAAGAGTAAGATGATACTTAACTATCTTAGAGCATCTTGTGTGACCAAAAGTACAATGCAATGCAATTTTTTTTAGAATCACTCTACGAGCCATTATGAAAGCTTCAGAGCTAATGATCCGTCTCTTTGTAAGGGAAAAAAATTAAGAGAAAAAAAGGAAAAATAATAAGAAAAGAAAAAAAAACATATTGAATCTAGATACAAATTCTACTAGATTCAATATATTTTTTCTTCCCTTCTCTATAGATTCCGTCCAAGAAAATAGGCCCTAAGAGAAAAAAAAGAAGAATTTTTTTTAATCCTTATGTTTCTTTAGAGGAAATGAAAATGAGAAAAAAAATTTATTAATAAAAAATAATATATAAAAAATATATATTAATAAAATATGATATATATTTGATTCAAATACATATATAATTTTTTCTTATGAGACAAAGGTTAGCCGGCGGGAGTGAGTGAGGAGGCGAAGAGACGCGAGTGTAGGAAGAGAACGGGAGAAAGCTAAGAAGGAGACAGGAGACAAAATAAATAAGAGCAAGTGAGGGAGAGAGACGCGAGAGAGAAAGCTTAGGAAAATAAGAGCAAACGATTATAAAATGAGAGATTTCGTGAGCGAGTCAATCAAGTTCTTTTCTGAATTTGGAGAGAAAATTTTATAGAGAAAATCATAAAATTTTTCTCATTCTCTTTTTTTATCAACGCATCTTATTCTTTCTAAAAAAACAAGAGCCCTCCTGTTTTTTTCTGGAAAGAAATAAGCTATAAGTTAATTAAGAGACAATTGACCTGTTTAGCTTAGTTGATTATTGTATGGTTTAGTCCCGGTCAATAAGTGATAAGACGAGTAAACTAGATATTTTTATTAAATGTTTATTACATTGAACTCCAATATTTTGTGTTTGTTTGCCGCTAATAATGATATTGACAATACAAGGTAATGAATGACAAACTTCATTTTCTAATTTCCAAATAAAAGATTCGGTAAAAATTTTGGACAAAATTGAGTCAGTGGTATCATCCAAATTTAACAATTAAATTAGAGAACGATAAATTTTAAAACGGATATAGAATATGAGAAACAATTTTTTTTTTTACTTTAATTTAGGCACCTAAGTTTGTTTTGTGATTATTTTTGTTCTAAATGATAATAATAAATGTTGTATTTCACATACCCTTAAAAAAGGACCAATATTGCTATTTTCACATCACTCCTAAACTCAGCTCAAATTTACATTTGAGTGATTTTATTCCTTATTTTCAATGAATAACAACTTTCTTTTGACGCTTTTGGTAAACTAGTTAACTTTTTATATCACGGCATCACGCTGGTCGCTAGGTGTCAGGGCCCGGTCTACCCGGTTCGGCCCAAGCCCAATTCTCAGCCCGAACAAAGGAAAGCGAGGTGGAGCCCGGTCAACTGGGTATGTTGACCCAGAAAACGAGCACCGCAACTCGTTTCCTTCGTCGAGCCACGCGGACGACGCTCGCGCGTCGTCTCCGTGAGAATCGGTCGACGGCGCGCACGGAAGGGCGGCGACGGGATCTTCGGCAGCGGACGCGGACGCGTGAAGGTCGAACGCCCAAAATAGGAAAGGCGGCGGCTGTGCACGTTAAAAGGAGCTCGGGGGGCACCTGGCAGCGACGAACTCGAGAGGACGAGTTTGAGAGGAAGATAGTGATTGTAATCGGCGATCGGTTCGCCGGTGAGGGAGGGTTAGAGGGATCGCCGACGAGAGTCGACGACAAAGGAGAGATTTCTGTAAGTTCCGACGGTGAATAAGAACTTTTGTTATTCTCCACCTCCTCTCCCCTGTTCCACGCAATCTTCCCTGTTCGGCGACGACGAGCTTCGGAGGCGAGTGGTCTTCGAACGACGACGAAGTGCATCGGCGTCATTCTCTCTTGTCTGCACAGCTTCTCCTCCGGCGAAGCGGACGACGACACCCAGGTGGACGAACGAACGCAGCGGCTGCGTTCGGCTCGAGGAAGAAGACGAACGTTTCGAACGTCGGGCGTTCGAAACGAGGCGCTGACGAAGTCAAAATCGGCAACGGCGAATTTGCAAATTCGGCGGGCGAATTGCACGGCTGACGTCAGCGAGTGGCGGCTGACGCAAGCGAAATCGAAATTTCGATTTCGAATCGAGGGACGTTGGCGTGACGTCATCACAGACGGGATTTCGGAGCGACGGTCAAAATCAAGTTTGACCAAAGAGGTATTTTTGGAATTTAGGGTTTCGTTTGGGATTTCTCTAAATTAGGGTTAGGGTTTTCTCCGTGCGAATTGTATTTTGGGGATAAAAATTATCCGGGGAGATTAGGGTTTCCAATTTAAGGCCGGAAACCCTAGGGAGAGTTGCGTTCTGGTATTCCGCCGGACGGCTCTAGGAAGCGGATAAGCGCTCATTCTAGACTGATCCGACCGGGGCGTGACAACAGGTATCAGAGGCGGCTAACGTGCTCTAGCAAACACGGCACCTTTAGCCTCACCCTCGAAGGTGAGGAAAGGTCTGAAGTTCCAGAAGATCACCCATACTGCTAGGGGAGCGTCAGAGGACGCCCGACCCAGGCAGGATAAAGGAAAGGCCAAGGAGACGGCTGATCCTGAAGAGATGGTGAACCAGGGTGATCGCATTGCTCAGATCGAGGAGATGCTCGGTTTGGCCAGTGGTGGAGGCAATGGGATGATTCCACAGGTGGAAAACCTCCAAAAGACTGTGGAGGATCAGGAATTGCTGATCGAGCAGCAGAGGCTACAAATCAAGCAACAAGGGTTGCAGATCGAGCAACAGAGGTTACAGATCGAGGTCATGCAACAGACCATGGAGGGTCTGATCCATTTACCAGGAGAGATGGCTCGCATGAAGGAAGACATGCACGCTGAAGTAAAGGTACTGCGTTTAGCCCTAGCGCAAGTATCGAAACCAGCACCGATGGAGCAGGAGGCTCCCAAACCGAGGATGCGCGTGCCAGACCCAGCGACGTTCGGGGGGGCTCGATCGTCCAGAGAGGTCGAAAACTTTATCTGGGATATGGAACAACTGTTTTCAGCTAACCATATTTCTGCAGGAGATCGGGTGCAGGTGTGCATCGCCTATCTTACCGGCGACGCGAAACTTTGGTGGCGAACCAAAGTTGGCTCTACCTCTGGGACTACTAGCTGGACTTGGGAGACTTTCCGTGAGGAACTGCGGCGGCAGTTTCTTCCCGGAAACTCGGCGGACCAGGCGCGTGGCAAACTGGATCGGCTGAGGCATACAGGCCCGATCCAGGAGTACGTCAGGGCCTTCTCTACTTTGATGCTGGAGCTTCCGGGGATGGCGGAGGACGATAGGTGATACTTCTTCCTCCGGGGCCTTCAGCCATGGGCAGAAACAGAGGTCCGACGTCGCGAGCCGGTTGACTGGAGGGCGGCAGCGGCAGTGGCTGAATCTTTGGTGGATAACAGAAATTTCAAACCAGCACCACCAAAAAAATCCAAGACACCACCAAAGCGCGGACCTTAGCGCGGCTCCCCACGCACACCGCCGGGAGCTAGAGTTCCAGAGAGGGGTAGACCATTCTACCGGCAGAACAAGGGTTCACCGGGACGACGGGAGCAAAAGCCACAGGGTTGCTTTTGGTGCGGCGGTCCTCACTGGGTGAAGGATTGTCCTAGCAAGCAAAAGCTCATGGCGATAACGGCACAGGATCCAACTGAGCAGGTTGAAGAAATTGAACAACCGCGGATTGGATCACTACAGGTAGTTCCACACACTGCCACAGGAGCGCAGCAGTGTCGGATCGGGGCGATGAGAATCGGAGCGATGGTGCTACAAGGTCCGCCCGCTAGAGACATCGAGGGCGATGTCCAAATTAGGCGGGGGAGTATTGTCAGGGCCCGGTCTACCTGGTTCGGCCGAAGCCCAATTCTCAGCCCGAACAAAGGAAAGCGAGGTGGAGCCCGGTCAACTGGGTATGTTGACCCAGAAAACGAGCACCGCAACTCGTTTCCTTTGTCGAGCCACGCGGACGACGCTCGCGCGTCGTCTCCGCGAGAATCTGTCGACGGCGCGCACGGAAGGGCGGCGACGGGATCTTCGGCAGCGGACGTGGACGCGTGAAGGTCGAACGCCCAAAATAGGAAAGGCGGCGGCTGTGCACGTTAAAAGGAGCTCGGGGAGCACCTGGCAGCGATGAACTCGAGAGGATGAGTTTGAGAGGAAGATAGTGATTGTAATCGGCGATCGGTTCGCCGGTGAGGGAGGGTTAGAGGGATCGCCGACGAGGGTCGACGACAAAGGAGAGATTTCTGTAAGTTCCGACGGTGAATAAGAACTTTTGTTATTCTCCACCTCCTCTCCCCTGTTCCACGCGATCTTCCCTGTTCGGCGACGACGAGCTTCGGAGGCGAGTGGTCTTCGAACGACGACGAAGTGCATCGGCGTCATTCTCTCTTGTCTGCACAGCTTCTCCTCCGGCGAAGCGGACGACGACACCCAGGTGGACGAACGAACGCAGCGGCTGCGTTCGGCTCGAGGAAGAAGACGAACGTTTCGAACGTCGGGCGTTCGAAACGAGGCGCTGACGAAGTCAAAATCGGCAACGGCGAATTTGCAAATTCGGCGGGCGAATTGCACGGCTGACGTCAGCGAGTGGCGGCTGACGCAAGCGAAATCGAAATTTCGATTTCGAATCGAGGGACGTTGGCGTGACGTCATCACAGACGGGATTTCGGAGCGACGGTCAAAATCAAGTTTGACCAAAGAGGTATTTTTGGAATTTAGGGTTTCGTTTGGGATTTCTCTAAATTAGGGTTAGGGTTTTCTCCGTGCGAATTGTATTTTGGGGATAAAAATTATCCGGGGAGATTAGGGTTTCCAATTTAAGGCCGGAAACCCTAGGGAGAGTTGCATTCTGGTATTCCGCCGGATGGCTCTAGGAAGCGGATAAGCGTTCATTCTAGATCGATCCGACCGGAGCGTGACACTGATGGATTGCTTTAGACCACCCGCTAGTTATCTCGCGCGCTCAGGCATCGGGCGGTATCGCGAATTCACGGAGGAATACGCTAGCTAGCTGGGTTCCGTCCATTTCCGTTTTCTAGGAAATCATTAATTGGAGGAATAGGCGGCGTAGATCGTAGGCGAAAGAAAGAGACGGAGGATATAAATAACTACGGACATCGATGCTGGCGAGCGGCGTGCTGGGAGGGCCTCCGTTGCGGAAGCCGCTCCTCCTCTCCTCTTCGATCCGCCCGCTTCCTTCTCCTTCTACCGACAGAAGATCCATTCCCAGATCTGTCCGCGTCGCCATGGCCACTGCCGCGCGTTGTGGCAGCGGCGCCTCATCTCCTTCATCCGGCATTAACCCTAGCAATCCACCCTCATTGCTCGTATTTTCAGGTGCCAAACTCGATCTCCTCACCTCTCTCTCTTTTGAACGGATTGCGATTATTTCCCTCTCTTAATATCGATCAAACGGCCTCTCGCATTGGACGATCGATTGCGGCAATTGTGCAGGGGGAACTGCTTTCAATGGCGTCGTTGAAGAGCTGAAGAAGCTAACGACTAGAGTCGCTCACGTGCTTCCCGTGTCCGACGATGGAGGGAGTACTGCCGAGATCGTCCGCGTGCTTGGTACTTTCTACTTCTGTTGTTGTGTGGAGTATCGCTTCGTATAAGCGATTGGGCACTGGTCGTTTTATGTGATATTTATACTTATAGATGTTATGTGGATCTCAAAGGAGGGCCGGCTGTTGGTGACATACGATCGAGATGTTTGAGATTGTCTGATGAAAGCACTTGTGAGGCCCTTGCTGTTCGAAGATTGCTTGGCCACCGTTTGCCTATTGATGCATCAGAAGCTAAGTCTGAATGGTATGCGATGCTCGTAGTTCAACATCAATATACGGTTGAACATTATCGTGTTTTACCTGTTGCTTTGATCATAGTTATAGTCTCCGGTTGTTCCTTCTTTTACGGGGCTAATTTTGTAATTTAAGGTCATAATCTGAGATCATTTCTGTTCACACCATCAAAAAGTTTTGTTGGCCAGTCGTACCTTTCCTTTTGTTCACAATTTTAAGAGTCTACCAATTATCTATCAATTCTTGGCTGATAGTTTCGGGTTTCTTGTCCATTTTGAGCTCTACTATATATATAGAGAAAAACGATACATCTAGTCTTTTTTATATAGCATTGTACAAGCTCGAAGTATGATGCATCGCTTTCTAGATCCGATTTAAATGTTTGTAGTTATTGTGCATAATTTATATTTACGTGTCAAAGATACTTAGTATAATTCCTACAGTAGTACCATGTACTTTCGACTTCATAAACATACAATGTAGTTCCTGAATATTTTATCTAATTTAGTGTACTGATGTATGAACTCAACAATCTTGTACTGAGCTGTGAGCTTTGCAGGTATCAAATTGTTGAAGGTGAGCATCATTTGTGGAATGGTGTATCAAGGCCTTATGGGGAAACGATTCGTGCATTTCTGGCCTTCTTCCAGTATCAGGTAACATTAAAAAATATTAAACATTTCTGTTGTGCACTTGCGCTTAAAAATGGGTCAATAAACATTCTCTTGTTCTTTTAGATGAATATGATGAATATTCATGTTATCTTTAGATGACACATCATATCAACACATCTATGCTCTCAGCAATATGCAATTGTAGTTACATAAGTGTTAACTAATCCATACCATTCATTAAAACATTTTGTTATTTCACCTTTTAGTTATTTGAGGTTACTACAACAAGTTTGATAATTATTGTTCCAAATCATCTAGTAACGTAGAACCTTTATGTTGTTGCTCTAAATTATACTAAAGAATGTTGAGATTAATCAATAATTTTGGTTATGTGCTTAATGATGTTAGCATCAAGTATTTTGCTTGTGTGCTTCTTCATAAACTTTATTTCTTTCTATACAGATCCTCCAACGATCCAGTGAAACATTTTGCTTCAGTAATGGAAGGTACTGTCTTTAATGCCAGAAGCCTTAGCACTCATTGTTTGTTATCTTTCGAATGCCTCTGTGAAAGGCTAGTGGTTGGAATATTCATTAGCTATGTTCTACCTTACAGTTTATCAGATTAATCTTGATGGGTCAATTCATTTTCTGATTAATTAAAGTGTAGAAATGATTAGTCCTGGGCTATCTGATCCCTCAAAAAATGAGACACTAGAAGAATTCAAGGTATGAATTTGTGCCATACTTTCAACACCGATAAGAGCTTTTGAACATTATGTACTTACTGTTGGGTGACATAACGAAGATAGACAACACTAAGTTCTGTAGTTTCAACCGACATAGTATTTAACATACTCTAGCTGCATTGATATGCTTAAACAAAGGATAGTTTCTAAATATAAGCACGTTTCAAATTTCTTGGTAGGATTTTGCCTATTTTGTAGCAGAGCCTTTACTATGGCATGGCACAAACCTTTCATAGGTTGATGTTACAACCCAAGAAGAACATCACTATACAATTTCTTGGAGTAAACAATTATGTTAGCCATTTCATCATCACATTGAAGATTTGCAACAAGTTTAGAACAATATAGAATAACACATCATTTAGTTCATGGCCATATGAAAATGTAACATGACAATACCACATACATTATTTTTGCATAACAATTCATAACATTACACAATGTAATAAACTATAGTAGTTTAACATCATATTTTAAGCAAGATTTTCAATTTTGATTGTATTGATCTGCATGGCCAATGTCAGATTGGTATATAGGCCTACATACTGACATTGGGCACATGTTGGTACTAACCTAACTTACATTATACATAATTATATGTACATATATGAGGTACCGGATTGGTACCAACCGTATATTTTCTGTTGGTACATGGTCGAACAGGCACGAAGTGCTCATACTAGGCAGCATCATGGACCCAGTTCTTATACTAGATCTTAAGGGACACTATGATGACATGAAGAGTTTGATATGTCTCTATCTACTATGAATCTACCACCTTTGTTTTCTACTTGTTGAACTATTGAAATACGAAAAGAGAAGACAATAAAAATCATAACAATAAAACAAAAGGTTACAACTTTTCTTATTTTCCAAACAACATATAATAGTATAATTTGCTGAAAACAATCATATGATGACATTTGAGTATTTCCCTTGTAATTTAGCATTTAATTTTTTTTGAACACGCTTTTTTTCAAATAATACAAATTCCAATGTTCAATACATGATGTTTTGATCCACCCATATAATTGCTATGACGGCACTGTAATACTAGGTCATATCCTGTTTAAATACCAACAGAATCCAACACAATGTTTATCAATGCCACCATATCACTAGTCTCTCACTTATCGAAACTAGCTCCTCCTTTTATTATTCTTTAAATGAAAATTATCATTATTATAGGTCAAAAATAGTAAAAAAGATTTCAAGTATTATTTCTTAGATTTTCTTCTTTCATTTGCATACCATATTACATACTCACACTCTTGTTATTTTTTTTTTTAATTTATCGAGAAGTCTCTGCATGTCATAGCTAGTTTCTCATAAAATTGACGCATTATGAAACAAAAAAGGTATTTATAATCTTTAGGCATCTTTCTCATAGTTATGTTCATTTATTGTCTGTTGCATAACAACTTTAACACTCATATTCTTGCATACGTTAACTTTTGCCCTTGATTTTTCGTTGAACTTGTGATTTAAATTAACACGAGGAATCATAAGTCAAGTTAATGGTGGTAACTGGAAAGATAGCTCCGTGTTGGTACCAAACCAAAGCCATAATTATACTAGTCTCGTAGTTGGGAACTTGCAATTGATATTTTTGCAGAAGTTGGTGTGTGAATTTAGTCAACTGATGTAACAAAATTCAATCCGTTGTTAGATTTATCACTTTTGTTTATTCACTGACATATTACCTAAGGCATGCGCTGAGAGTTCCTCTGGCATCCTTGATTTCAAATACTTGCTTATTGCTTGTTAGAGGGTTCTTATAGATTGACTTTCTGATGCTTATGTGCACAATTATGCATTAGTTGGTTTATAGAATACCTTAAATTTATTGGATTAAGTTATCACTTCGAATTTTACATTTCTATCAAATCCATGTTTGGCGGTGAAATTTACTCTAGCATGTAAACTAAAATCTAGCAACTTAATCTGAAGTTCCCTCAAAATATTTCTCAGAGAACGGAAGCATATCTGGCTCTCCTTGTAAAGTAGAATGAAGGATGATGGTGGCAATTACCTATTTTAAGATGATAGTAAATGAAGCATTCCTTGTTTAAACCCTGGACAACTGACTTTCTTTAGGTTTTACATGTGAAAACAAAACTAATTCTTCAGTATCGCACATAACTTAATAGAACTTAAAAGGAAAGTACTTTAAGCTGATTAACACTCTTCTCATATGCACTTCTTTGATATTTAAGAAGTTTTATTTAGTTAAAATAAATCAAGAACTATTAGTTTGTCATGACAGATGAATGTGTTTTGCAGCATTGGAAATTTCTTCTTTGCTGGAGCACGCGTATTCTTTCAGTCTTTAGATGCTGCTATATTTTTGTTTTCACGAGTTTCAGATATTCCAAGCGAAAGTCTAGTTCTTCCTGTGATTTCCACCAATGATAGACTAACCTTGGGATGTGAATTATGGGTATTTTCATTCTAACTTATTCTTAAATTTAGAGAATTTTATGATTAATTTTTTGTATACATCTCCTGATTTCTTTTGTGTTCTCTTACAACTATTATAATAATTCGCCATCTACGTGAAGAGTTGAAATCCATGGTGGCATACACATTAACACTTACGCGTTGGGATAGAATAGTATGAATATAATCTTGCCAACTGGTCTACCAGTCAGAAGGGACGGAGAAAAGGGTGGACATAGACAAATTATTTTCACCCCATCTTTCACCTGCATTCCGAGAGATTTGCAGACCAAGTTGATACAACTACTACCATGATTTCCTTCTTATAATCTTATTTCTTATAATTGTTTTCTCTCCTTGCTTGTATCTTCTCTGAGGTATTTTGAGTCATTATCATGTGAACATTTATCCTTTGGCTTGATTGATTAGAAGTCAAATTTTGAACTACTTTGTTTAAAATGAAAGTTGAGCTTGACCACGGTAAGTTGCTCCTGTGTGTGACTTAGGAATCTGTAGTTTTGAGCATGGAAATATTTTAAGCTGGTGCTTCTTCAACTGCATGATATCCTGTCAACTGGAGTATAATCTATCTGGTTATTTGGAATATTGATGAACAAATGGAGATCACATAATATCATGTCTTTTCTGGTAAGGAAACTGTAAAAAAAGGTCATAGCGATGGTCCTATTTTAGCAATATTAAGTTTGTCTTCGTTTTCTGCTTGACTATAGTCGTTTGTTTAGGGATAGGTGTGGTTCTTTTCTTTCTTATGGAAATATCTTGGATTCAAACAGTATCGGTGTTACTTTGTGGAGTCTGATTAAGTTTTGAATGTAAAGTGGTAGCAAACATGTTATCCCTGAATATTAATTTTTGCCCGTGTTTGGTTTTCAATTCTCAGGATGGAAGTATTATACGTGGTCAAAATGAAATTTCCCACCCAAGTAATGGATCCATGCAACGTGTTAACAAGGTATACTAGTGGAGCTGAGCTTGCCTTTATAGGTCTGTGCGCACTCTTTGCTTGTCATTTTTTTTTTCACTTTATATTGCGTCTTTCCTAATATATTAATCCATTCAAGAGATATAATGTAATTCCATTTAGTTTTGATCTGGTAAGAAAGATGAGGTTAATTACAGCATATTGGTCAGGTCTTGGCTTGATTGATTTAGACCGGTACACATACCAACACATGGTATCACTATATATACTCACATTGGTGTCAGTGGTTTCCTATCACATTGCACTGAATCAACATAAAATTAATTTGGGTCCATGTAGCTTTAAATACAGTGGGCTCATCTCTAAATCATGAACTATGCCTATTGCTTATTAACAAAAACGACATGTAGAAAACGAGATGGGGCATTCTATTAGCTATAAAGACAGATCCATAAAGGGCCGAAAAATTGCATTTTTCACTATACTCAACTGCTTTCGTGTTAGTAAGTCGTTAATGCTGATCTCCTCATGTTTGCTTTAACAAATCATTCAGACAAAAATGTTGCTTGCATTGTAAGACATGCAACACTCTTGCTCTTCTGAATACCAATCACAAATATGACCAGCTACTAGAGTCTCAAATGCCTTGGTCTATCAGTCTATCTTTGAATTACATGATTCATTGAGTCTAGTACGTGCACTTCAGATTTGATGACTTAATCTCTAGGTGGTAAATTGGATAAACTACATAGCAATTTAGGCATCCATCTTGTCATCCCCAAAAAGTATGGGCTACTCACTGCTTCTGACCTTTCTCATTGCTTTCATGGTTGTGAAGTTATGTATCTTGAGATAAGACACCTTTCATGATATGTAGTGGCTTTCTATATGTTCTTTGCGTGTTGAGTTGAATTGCCGTACCTTTTTATCTTTATGGTGAGAAAATTCAAAATTTCTGTTCTGAAGTATCCAAATACAAATTTTAAGTGTCGAGTTATATTTCCATAGAGTTTATAGCTCCAAATTATTGATTGAAATAATTTGTTACATAAAACCTCCAGTGTACTTCATGTATTTCTTATATATAATTATTCTTGATAGGATTGTGCTTCAACATTAAAACTTCCTTCTAGAATTAAGCGGGTCTTTTACATATCAAGCGAGGGTTGCAACTTGCTTCATGAGGTTAGTTATATACACGTGTATATACAATGATTCTTCCTTCCCATGTGCTGATGCTACCTTATTCCCATTTATTTATTTTATCATTTTGAATGATGTGCTGCAGATTTAATTCCTACATTTTGTATTTCATATGAAATGCTGATTGTTTAGTTCAGAATAAAGGCCAAATATACTTTAAATGCTTTGTATGATCCAACTATAACCTTCAAGCCTTTTACCAGTTAACTTTACCTTGTTGATCTTTCTTGTCCCCAATCCAAATTCAGCACCAGTAAGTTTGAAGGTTTAACTAGGTTTATTTGTTTCAATGAGAACTTATTGGTCTCACCAGATGTACATTTCTTCTTATGTTTACCTTGTCAAGGTAATATTTGCAAGCATGATAGAAGTTCTTCTGTTCTTCAATCCACTATGCTGATTCTACTCTTCAGAGAATATGCTAATTGTCAATTACTGGACAATAGTCTGATAATCTGATTCAAATGCGAACATATATTTAGGTCTTATTTTCAGGGCTTTGCATGCAGAAATGGACAGGTTGTGTACATGGATCTTAGTCACATTAATCATATTAAATGTCACCATACTTTTGCGTTAGTGTTTCTCACAAAATTTTCTTAGGTGTGATTCTCTTGCAATCTAGGTCTCCTTTGGTATGGCAATGACCTGGTGTTTAAGCAATTCCCTCTCCATTTCAATTATGTGGTGGTGTTGAACACATATTCTTCATTCCCATCCTTGCATCAGTGCAGGATAAATAAGTAGAATTCAATATAAACCAGGGATTTCAAAACCGGTCCGAACTAGAAAACTGTTCGGACCAGTTTGATGAAGGTCTGGATCAAAGAAGGAGAAGGAGAAGGAGGAGGAGAGGGAGGAGAAGAGGTGAGCGTCTGACATGAGCGGGCAAGTGGGCAACGTGAGTGGGCAAGTGGTGGGCGCGAGCAGAGAAGTGACAGCAGACGGTTCCTTCTTCCTCTTCTTCTTTTTCTTCTGCTTTGCCAAGTTCCACCGGTTTTCATCACATACCAGTCCGGCTTTGCAAACCTTGGTGGTATAAACTATAAAAGTTTCTTTGTTTTTCACTTTAGAAATTTTCAGTAGGAAAATATTTTCCATTATGTTAAGTTTGATGAGAAAAATATCTTATTTAATATTAACTATCTATTGGTCTTATATAGATTGATACATCAAGACATAATAGCTTAGCTTCCCATGTGGGACTAAAACATAATTGTTGGTCTATATATATATATATATATATATAACCAACAATTATGCACAAAGAATCTGTTAACTCCAAGATGCTTGGTGATGATATTAGCTATAAAGTAGTGAAGACACTTGCATATACTTTTGTCATTATGCATCTCCTATAATGTGGCGGTTTACTTCTATTTATACCTTGTTCATTCATGGAACACTGAATTGCTTGCAATGTAGATAACCAACATAATTGTCACATATATTCATCATTGGTTCTTAACAAAAGAAACCTAATTCTATTATAAAGGACTTCAGTCACATCTTCTCCAATGCAAATTAAGCCATAACTTTGCCCTGAACCTTTCGCGCTTTTTTGCTTCTCCAAGACCCCGAGTTTCCTTCAACATATGTGGAATAGGAAAGGTCAATCTCCTATCTTCAATATTGACAGCATAATCAATATTAGTATATGATTTAGTTTTTAGATGTCCAATTCTTTTGTAAAGAATTGGCTTTTATGAAGCTCCCTTTTGATGGTTAAGAATCCTAATGACTCTTTTCATTGACATTTCTTGGATTCTACATAACCAAGCGTACTACACTAACAACATAGGAGATTTTTGGTCTAGCGACAGTGGGACAAGTAAATTTCTTTATGACTTATTGATATTACGAGACAAATAAGTTTTTTACTGCAAGTTGTAGGCCATCAATGAGGACTTGCTAAGCGTGTCACAAACAGCATATAAATATTACATATTTTGATAATTTCCAAATAAGGTCTTTGTAAGACCATGACATCAACTTAAGCCAGGTGTTTCTTGTAAAATTTTTGTAGAGTTTCATTCATTTTAGTGTATTCGTGGCTCCTAATAAGTGCTAACATTAGCCTTAATAAGTAAGCACTTAGTAATGGGGTGATGTATCATAATTCAACTACATTATACTTTTTTTATTAAATAAAGCTTACTTACAATCTTATTTTATTCAAAATGACTATAAAGCTCATGTATTCTTTCTTTAGGTACAATAAGCTCTACAAGATAAACTAATAGGGTAGGACCAGCATTTGAAAAACTGGTTCTGGGCGGCATGGTTTGAAAACTCGGTCCGGTGGCTCGGTCCGGTGAGCCACCGGACCGGTACCGTACTGGCGAGCCAGGCGAAAACCGGCCGCAGTAGTGGGAGCGGAAGAGTGGCGGCACGAGAGAGAGTGGCGGCGCACTGGAAGCTTTGAACGAAGCTTCCATCGCTGACGGAAGCTTCCGCTACCACTGGAACGAAGCTTCCATCGCCGACGGAAGTTTCGTTCTAAGTTTCCGCCGCCTTCTGCGGCAGCCCGTGCTCCGCTCGCTGTCACCCTCGTCGGCGTCGTGCTCCGAAGCTAGGTCCGGTGCCGGTCCCTCGCCGGACCGGTACAAACTGGCCGTACCGGCCGGTACCGGACCGAAACTTTGATCCATGGTTTGAAGTACCAGTTCTGCGGCTCAGTCCAGTTGGCTGCCGGATTGGTACGTATCGGCGGTACCATACCGGTACCGGTTGAAAACTAGTTAAAACTAATTTTTTATTAAAAAATAATATTTAAGTATTAAAAATATTTTAGTTAATATTTAAAATAAAACAATAGGTAGAAAGCACAAACATACAAATTATAAATATAAAATTATCCATACAATTTAGAAATATACCGTTACATCCAAAATGAGTGACGAGACTCATGGATCTATATAACTAGCTACTTCAACACGATTTAGATTCATCCCATAATTTTGTAATGCCCACATTTGGAATTCTTCCCGGGACATGTAATACTGATATGTTAAGTTCCACATATTTAGCACACTTGCTTGATCGTGTTATGCTTAAATAGTATGAACCACTACCACTGGAACTGAAACTGGAATCGGCACTAGATATTGATACATATTAGATTAGTCATATCCGTATCCATAGCTTGGTTGTGACCATGAAGATCAACTCTCTATCTTAGAAGGTAACGTGGACCTCATCTTGTCATAGTTTTTGAAGACTTGGCTTCATTGTTTACTTGAAGTTGAGCCTTTACCTTGCTTTTGATATTGTAACGGTTGAATCCTAGGATGGCTATGGTCATCATCTTGAGTTGAATGAGTGTATCCTATCTCACCTTTAATATTGTAAAGTGCACAGTGTTTTTACTGTGCACAAACTGGCCGGTTTTCACCCATTCAAGGTGAAATTGTTCGTTTTACCTTGGTCCGGGACCCGTCTTGATCAGAGGTCCTGGCCGATACTGGACTGGTTCTTCAAACCATGCTGGGCGGTATGATTGATTTGTACTGGTACAAGTAGGGACTCAGTGCATGGACTTGTAGTGGAGCAAAATAAAAGAAGAAAGAAGGAGAAGAAGGAAGAGAAGTAGAGGTGAATGTGTCCACCTGAAGAAAGGAGGAGAGGCAGACACATGCGCAGCAAAGGCGCGAGTTGAGAGTAGAGGTGAACGCGTTCATTTCTTCTTCATTGCTCTTCGTAATGTGTCTAGTTCCATGTGGTATAGACAGGTACATATTGTACCGTGTGTGGATCGATAATTTATTAAATGATCAATTTAGGTAACAACACTTTATTTCATCTTGAATTAGTTAGTTCAATCCAATCATGTTAAGAATAGTTGGATATTTAGGGGTGGTACACCCAATATGAACCGGTCTGAGGCATGATTGGTATATGGAGTTTCAGAGTAGGCACACTTAATATTGACAAAGATTTGACCGTATTGGTATCATAGATTGGATGGTTATACTGGTAGGATTGAGATTAAATTTTTTTTTTTATTTAGGCCGTGATAAGTTAGGCAATATAGTTGGATATCTTAGCTTTAATGGTCAGTTATAGTAGAGTCAAGTTGATTGGCATAATTAAGTTTAGCTTGGTTAAGCATTCTTCCTTGAATGACTACTTTGGCATGGTTGGTGATTCTACCCTCTAGGTGATTCAATCCACTTAGCTATCAACAAAAATCAGACATTTCAGCCACAATCAATCTCCTTGCACTAATTGAGCTATCTGTACAAGTGAAACATTCTAGCCTAGTCATGTTATTTGGTCTAACTAGCCAAACTGATCTAATGTTTTTGTCATGATTAACATTCGATCCCTGCTGAGAATTTCAAATTGCACCATCTAGTCAATCATGGGTGAACAATTCGTTCTACTCGGACAAGACATGCTACTTAGACTGAATGGACATGTTAGCGCTGTTAGGCTATTTAGTGTATTCGGGGGTTTGACAAGTCAAACAATTCAAGTGGGTCTTATTGTCAGTTGAGGATAAATGTGTAAATGAATGAATATCTCATTTTAGAAGTGGAAGTCATTTACTTATTTTTAATTTTCAAATTTTAGTCCAAAAGAAATATTTTTATTGATCATATTTTTGGGTTACTGAATACAAAAATGAGGAAAATGTTTTATAAATAGTTTTGTGAAATAAATATAATCTTAGTTATATAATGCAAGCATGGTGGGGTAGGACTGGTTGAAAATTTCTTGCTCTATCCTTGTCCTTTAGGGTCAAAGAGTTACCTTACCCCCCACCCTTCAATGTTGGGTTGGGGTGTAAGGAGTGGAATCGCCCAGGATACATGAGATTAGTCGAGTGGGCTCAATTGGAGATGGGATTGCACGAAGATAGGTGCTTGGTATGTGCAAGTTACTAAATCATAATTAGCTCTTCTCCTTTATTCAATTATTTATAGGTCTCTTCTGTACAAGTCCATACTAGCTAAAAATAGACTCTCTCATTTTATTATATGTTCAAGCTGATCTGCCTAATAGAAAATGAGTGTTTCTTATTGTGTTATAGTAATTCTATATATCCTTCCGTTCTTGTGTTATAGACTCTCTCATTTTATTATATGTTCAAGCTGATCTGCTTAATAGAAAATGAGTGTTTCTTATTGCGTTATAGTAATTCTATATATCCTTCCGTTCATGGTGTTTTTTTGAAATTCAAATTTTTTTTATGTTATCCAAATGTCAAACATTCTGATTTCTAAACTACACGAAAACTGCTCTTTTATTCCAAGGGCAAATTCATGATCACAAAGAACTCATGGTGGCTCTCTCGGTCTCTCATGTAGCATCCAGCTTCAACCATGTTAATATTTGCTTCTCTAGTATACTGCTTTTGTTTAAACAGAGTACACTAGATATATTATGTTCTTTTTGTTTTGCTAAGCCTAATACTTTTTATTTTCTAACATTTGTGCCCATTGCATTAGTTCAGATTTGATCCAGCTAAATTCCCATCATAGATCATTATCATCCACAAATACACTGTCGTAATCTCTGTTCTTCCCGCGTAGGTTTTCCCAGCAGCTAACCCTACGGTTCTGGAGCAGTTGAAGAAAGTAGATTGTATTGTTTATGCTATGGGCTCTCTTTTTACTTCTATTTGTCCATCATTGGTAATGTTATTTTCTTATAATTTGTTTGCTTTTAACCAACGCTGATCTTGTGAACAATTTACTGATTGTCTTGTGTTTTATTAGCTCATTGGTGCCTTCTACTTATGTTTAGTTTATATAGCATTTCATATTTAGGGATTAACATACCGTTACCACATGATTTGCCTTGTAAGTTGTATGTGTAGAGCTGAAATATGATTGTACTCAGACCTCTCTGAATTGGTACACCCAACTACCCAAGTCCCATCATACAATTGATGCAAGTCACTAATAAGTATTGGTTTGTATAAGATATTGCAATATGCAACCGGTATGGTATGGTACACGCATCTAACAAATGATCTTATAAGTACCAAAACTGAGATTTTAATCTTTGATCATACTTGTATATGAGAACATGGATATATTACAGCTACACAAATTATATCGTCTACATGTTGATTTTGGTTCCTTAGCATGTATATCTCATGTCTTTAACGTCTGAATGTCATTTATATATTTCATGATACTGTATTACTAAGATTATCATTTGGATCATGTGTATAAACCTGACTATACCAATGGCAAAAGTTTCATTCAAAACTCAAAGTTACTTTGGTTAGTCTTGGGGTATTCTCTACTAGTGGTGCAATTTCGTCACCCAATTGACAATTTCATAGCAAACTCATGCCCCCATATTTGTGAGTGCAAAGGTTTACTTGAATAGATCTTTTGCAAAGGTTTACCTTTCTTCATAACATTTTACATCTTTGCAGGTAGTACATGGCATCGGTGAGATAATTGCATCGAGAGCTATCCCCAAGGTGCTAATATGTAAACCAATAAAAGGCAATTATATTTCTCATATATGTTTATGTATTACTTGCTTTACTATTAGTTTAATATCTCTTCAAAATTGATATTTCTTTTGAACTTTTAGCCAAGAAATTCACGTTTTCCATATGCTCGTTGTGATCAAAGAAGTTAGCTTATTTGACATCTTAGACTTCCAAGTGTGTCTAGGTGTAATATATTTAAGTCATTGTCTGAGCTATTTGTTATGGATCCTGGTATAAATTTCAGATGTGCACAGATATGCATGATGTATATTTTTAGAAATCTCATTTTGAGGTGCACGGATGAGTGTCAATTCGCTATTCCATGCCGTGGAATGTAAACATTTGAAACTAAGGATCCAATTAAATGAGCTCTCTCTTACTATGCCTTACAGTGTCGATGGGTTGCACGCACAGATGCGGGACTGATGATCAATGTTTCACTAGCACTGGGGACACGCTGCATAACTGAACCTTCGTATGGAATATGCTAAACTGATCCAGAAAAAGACGAATTTTCATGTAGTTTCTATTTGATATGATGTTATGTGATCATATCTTAGTAGAATATGCAAAAATATTGTTATCTAAGCATGATTCTAGTATTGACACTCATTGAATTAATGGAGGAGAAAGGTTCACCAATCCAAAATGACTGGCCACTTAGGTAAAGTTGTTGTTCACCTTATAAACCCTCGTATCATTTTCAGTCTTACCATAGGACTATTAGAGGAGCATCATGCCTACTTTAATCTCCATGACATTTAGTTTTATAAGTTGATATTGAGTTTAATAAGAACAATGACGAAGTAAGAATATTTGGTTTGTCAATTCATAATAATAATTAAACACCTAGAATATTAGTCATGTCCAAATATTATATATCTATATATGTATATAATATTATAGTTTATAAAATATTGGTCCAAATGATATCGATCTTATGTATTGAACTGTACTAGTCCAAGCAAATATCGGTACAAATTGAAAACTTGGGTTGTAATGTGACAAGGAATCTTGCAATATCCTAGTTGCGAGAATTTTTTAAGGATTGTTAGTGCAAAAATTCTTCATTGTTGATTCGACAATTTGTTGAGATCATGTTGGGTCTTTGAGAAATCATGTAAACTTGTAAACTAATTAGCAATTGTCAAGGCTTTCAGAAGATCATATTTTTCTCCTGTTTTTGAGATATCAAGTTCTATAGGATATAGTATCTCTTTATATCATTTTCTTGTTTGCAAGTCTTCCTTACATATCAGCATACACTTTATTACACCAATAAAAGCAAGACTGGATCTTCTACCAAAATGCTTCAGTTTCTATGTTAGAATTCAAGTGGCTGCTATTTTTAATTATTGTTTTTTTGGCATCTCTTATATGCACCTTTTATTGAATCTAGGTACTTCTGCTGAATGGTTCACATGATAGAGAAACAACTGGCTTGTCTGCTTCTGGTTTTGTGACTGCGGTAGCAGATGCTCTAAATCGAACTTATGGAGACCCTGGCAAAAGTTTAAAGAATTTTGTAAGTGTATCAAAGCAGTTTAGAAATTTATTAGCGAATTCTTGGATTCATTTACTAATCAGTCAGAAGAACTTTCAAGATTTCCTTTAGCAAAAATCTGATATATCATTTACAAAGACAAATTAACGAAAGAAAGGTGGCTCATATATACCGCTGTATCATCTCAGCTAAACTTGATATTTAGAAATATTGCTAAGAAAAATTGTATCACAGAAAATTTTATCAACCTGTTAAAATGAATTACTGGGTTGGGTGGAATCAGTAATTCTCAAGTATATAACACTCAGATCAAACGTGAACCTCTGAGGTGTTGTACATCATATAGAGTTTCTAGCGTTAGATGCTGTTTTTCCTTGCTTCAGATGGGAGGAACCCCCCTTACTGTCTTATTAAAAAATTTGGTGGTATTGGACCACTGTTAGAGACCTTTACTGCATGCAAGGGGGGATAGTCAGCTAAAGTTTGTTTTTATAATTTTTTGTTGAGTTACATGGGTACTTCATATTACTTTTTATATATGTAGGTATATGTTTGTTACTAAGATTTAATGCCTCAACATTGCAAATACTCTTGAACAAAATATGTACTAACTTACGTGGATGCTTGGTGCTGATACTAAGGAATTACTATACTGATTTTTTTGTTATTTAGTTCATTAGTTGTATAATGAAGGAAAAAAAACATGATATGCAATATATAATTCAACCATAACATTTTTTCACCGAGTAGCTTCAGGAAAGCAGTAGACAGATTGGATATCTAAGATTTGTATTGGAAATGAGCACCCACCAAGATATGGCTCGTGAAATCATATATACATTTTACTTCTTTTCTAAGCTTAAGACAGATGTGGACCATAATTGGGATGCACCAGACATTTTCTAATAGAACTGGAGTAGGTATCCTAGAGATTGGACAGCATGCATCGCTTTGCAAAAAGATCCATCAGGTTGAGACGGCCTTGTATATGGGCAGGTAGTAGGCCTCTCCCCCCTATTCCTAGGATTTTATCCCTAGGATTGGATAGGTGTATGGAGACACCCATCAGCATCAAAGAAGTCGTCAATGCCATAATGAGCTTGGGCAAAAATAAATCCCTTGTTCTGTATTGGATGACTATGGAATTCTAGAAAGGTATTTTGGTCTTAGGATACGGGGAGAGCGTGTCTTTGTCATTACAAGATGTTTCCAGGATGGTGAAGTGAAGTTAAACAAAAGCTATATTTCTCTATTCCCAGGGTCGAAGGGTTCTTTGATGATTTTAGGACTGTAAGTATATGACCCATGACAACATCAAAATTATCTAAAAAATTCTTAGCACCAACTTTAGAGGATTACTAATGAAAATCTTGGAACAATCAACATACATTAAAGGCAGGAAGTCAAAATATAGTTCCACAGCAGTCAATAAGTTCTTTTATTATTTTGAGACTAGTTGAAAACTTGAAATTTAGGTTTATGATCAAGCTAGATCTAGCTAAGGATTTTGACGACATTAGATATACTCTTTTTATAATATATTTCACAAAGGAGGGTTTCTTAACAAATGAGTTTATTGGGTACAATGCGTTACTGATCGATCAGAGGCAACTAGGTTGTCAGGATCGAGATCCTATATAGGAACGACGAAGGCTTTGTAGGATCGGAACATAAGATCCGATTGTAAGATCGTAAGATCCTACTAAATTAATTAAAATATATATTTTTTAAAATATATTAATCTAATTATACTTAAGAGTATGATAACTATTCTAGTAAGTAATAAGTAATATATATATATATATATATATATATATATAAATATGAATAATAGTATAAAATGTTGGATATATATATATACATATATAATATGAATACATTGAATAGATGGATTAGTTGTATAACGTAAAACTATAAAATTGAATATTTGTGAGGTAATAATGATGGAGACAAGCTAATAGATGAATACAATAAATGTGTACAATAAAACTAGAAATAACATGCATGGAAATGAAGATAACAAGATAAAAGAATAAAAAATGATGAATATAAAAGTATACATTATAATGACAATAAAAAGGACAATGAAAAATATTAAAAAGTCGATTCTAATAAATAATTGGAGTAAGACAAATATAGTTTAGATGATAACGATCTTAAATTGATGATAACTTTTTAATATATTAAAAATTATATTATATATCAATTTAAAAGCTAATAAATTATTGATTTTTAGTATAATAGTAATCAAATATGAACTTATTTTACCTATTAACTTAGGATCGAGTATGATCGGTGGGATTGTAAGATCCTACCCGATCCTAAGACCCGGATCGGGGGATTGTAAGATCCTACCATATTTCAGATCCTATATTCGTTTTGGAACGATTTACCTAATTTGGGTTGATCGAAAGATCCTAAGATTCAGGACATATTTTTGACAACATTAGAGGCAACAATTGTGTTTCTTACAAATTCAGGAATTGGTATTGAGTCTATTGACAATTGAAGGCCTCATAACAAGTGGCCACACTCTCTCCATCTTTATATAATGCTCATGAATTGCTACTCTCATGTCTTGAATTAGACAACTATATTAATAAAAGGGTTAGCTCTTCTAATGTTAAGAAAATTTCTTCTATTTTGAATTTGCATATTCTTAAATTATAGGTACATTGGACCCTTGAGTTTTTAGGATATGCAGTATTCCAATTAATCTCAACATGCTATTAAAGCTAGAGGTCTAGAGTTTGATTTTTGGCTCATCTTTTACTTGATAATTATTCAATTTAATTTCTAATGTGTTTTTTCTTTGATTTAAAATTAGTAGCTTGATTGTGAATAGTTGTTAAACTATAAATACGTAAATTGGACGATTTTCTAATTAGCTTTTGGGATTAGTGGTCATCTAGTTGATTTCAGCACAGAGGATGTGCTCCCTTGCGAGGATGACTAGGATACTATTTTCAACTTGAAGATTATTCTTGTATGCATGGGAGAGGTGACAGGGCTAAAAGTTGCTCTTGATCAATTGTAGCGGCTAGGATCTTGAAGTGTGATAATCTTTTCATAAGTATCTTCAGCTTCCCCTACGGGTTGGTTCACTTAGGAAAGTGGATTAGGAACCCATTATTAGTATAATTGCCTGTTGACACAGCTAAATTAAAGGCCTGCGTTCTCACTAGGTGAGTGCGATTATCCCTCCCTAATTGTTGTCTTTGCCTACTCTAACTTTTATTGTTCAAATCGAGCCAACTGGGTCAGCAAAGCATTTGATAAATAGTGCGGTTTTTTTTTGTGTGCCGATGACAATATTAGGGAGGAAAGGCCCATATAAACTAGAATTTTCTTGTCAGCCCAAAAGAGAATGGGATCTAGGGTGATGGATATCAGAGCTCATAATGTAGCAATGGTTGGTGAAGGATGGTGGGATATTATCCTCAAGGGTTGCTAAATGGCGGCGATTGTGCATTGTTGTTAAATAAGAATTGAGACAGTGTTAGGAACGTATAAAAACAATCATATGTATGGAAAGGAATATTCTAAGTTAGCAAGATTGTGATAAAAGGTATCATGTACAATAAGGTTATTTGGATTGGAATCGTGCAAATAATAAATGTTTTGTAGGATTGGAACATAGGAGTGGATCATAGGATCGATCCTACTGAAAGGCCACAAATATATTTGTTAAAAATATATTCATATATTCAAAGTAATATAGATATTTTACAAATAACAAAGAAAAATAATTAATGTCTATCATGCATCAACCATCAAGACATTTACTATTTTGTATAGCTTACCAAATTATGTATTTTTGCAACCATTTGCATATAATAAATATAAAAGAGGATATTTATCATGTTAAAACCAACTACAACCAAACAAATTAGACAACTGGTTAGAAAGTATAAATTAAATTAGCAATATTTTCCTAATAAAGTTAATAATAAATAAAGCACATATAGGCCATAAATAATTGTGACTTAAGTTATATCATAATAGTCCAATATAATATATGTCGTTAAATAGTATTTGTTGTGTTATTGTAAGATATAAAACTGAATTCGTAAAGATGAAAGCAATGAACTCTTGAAGACCTATATACCACAATGAAAAGTTAAGACAAAGATGTTACTTAATGAATTAAAGCTAACGTATGGAGAAATAAAAGGGTGATGACTAACAAAAACAATAGGACAATGATAAAAAATGGTAAATATGATAACAAGAACAATAAAATTAGGAAAGATGCAAGTTACAACTTTTAATGGTTGAATACTCAAGGGTTCAAAGTCATTCTTTAAAGCTATTTGTTCAAATAGTTGTCAAAATATTCATCTGAGATATTTGTGAGTCATTTATTGAAAATGTTCATTGGTGGTGAATCAACGAAAGAATCTAGTAGAAGATAGGTTAGTAACAACATTTAATTATTATTGGTCAATAGAGACCATGAATATAATAGGCGACTAAAATAGTTATATTTTATTATTATAACTATTTAAATAACTTAAGCTCAGGTTAATATTTAGCAAGTTAACAAATTAGAGGTAAGTGAATTTGACACTTAGTCACCTATATTGTAGAAACAAAATAGATCATAGGATCAAAGATCCTACCATTCCTACATCAATTAAGATCCTACCCACGCTTTGGAGTGTTTAGTCTAATTTGGGTTGTAGCATCATAAGATTGCAAGATCAAGAATGAGTTCTCAACAACTTTGATGTAAAATGTTGGAGATGGTGGAACTACCATGCTAGAAAATGCCATGGAACCACCCACAAGGATGTTATAATTTGAACTTTGACCAAATATTGTGCTTGGTCTTAGTTGCAACTACTTAGCACCATATAGTAGAGTTTAGTCCCTACTTGAGAGTAAGGTTTATGATCTCAGGATACTAGTCTTGTATTATATTGGTATATAATGGATGTAGTAAGGTTTATGATCTCAGTCTTCACTAGTATACTAGTCTTGTATTATATTGGTATATAATGGATGTACCAACATTGCACTATATAACACTATACTATATCAGTATTAGCAAGGTTGTCAAAAATACTTTTCGAGTCTTAGGATCTTCCAAATTAGGCAAACCATATTGAAATGATTTAGATTTCACTTATGATTGGGTAGGATCTTATGTTCCTATCGATCCTAAGTTAATAAATAAAATGAGTTTAAATTTGCCTACTTCTATATCAAAAATCAATAATTTATTGTGTCAAAAGTTCTAAATTGTTATGTGATGTAATTTCTCATCATTACTGTCATTATTCACTCTTTTTTTGACTAATATTCATAAACTTAAACTTTTTGTCTTCTTCAGCTATATTTATCTAACTTTGATTATTTATTAGAATCAACTTTGTAATTTTTGTCTCGCATGTTCATTTTTAATTTTTGTCATTTTCATTATCTTTACCATATATACCTTTGTTTTTGTCATCTTCTATGCTTTTGTCTTTGTTGTTTTTATTTCATTGTTTTTAGTTTCATTGCACACTTTTACTATATACATCTTTTATAGATATCCAATTTCACAATTTTACACTAATTAACATATACATATTATTTAACCTTACTGCTTGATACTAAATAAATATACATTAAGTTTTTATTACTTATTACTTATTAGAATATTTATCTTATTCTTAGGTCTAATTAGATATAGATATATATATATATATATATATATATATATAGGTGATTAGTAGTATCTTACGACAAAGCCTCCACCGATCCTAAGCTGGATCTCAATCCTAATCAATGTTGTCAAAAATGTGTTTCAATCCTAAGACTTAAATTAGGCACACTATTCTGAAACGAATGTAGAATCTGAAATGTGGTAGGATCTTACGATTTTATGATCTGGGTCTTAAGATCAGGTAGGATCTTATGATCCCACCGATCCTACTCGTTCTTAAATTAATAGGTAAAATGAGTTCTGATTTGATTACTATTATACCAAAAATTAATAATCTATTATGTTAAAAGCCTTAAATTGATATATAATGCAATTTTTCATTTTTAATTATCATCATTTGCTATTTTGTTGATAAACATTCATTAACTTAAGCTCGTTATCATCTACAACTATATTTATCTACTTCAACTATTTATTAGAATCAACTTTGTTGTTTTTGTCATTGTCATTTTTATTGTCATTACCATATATACATTTATCTCATCATTTTTGATATTTTTATTTTTTTTGTCTTCATTTCATTGTCATTTTTATTATCATTTATCTCATCATTGCCATTTTTGTCTTTAAACTTAACATGTTCAATACTATCATGGCGACTGATGAGCAAATTTTTAACTGAATTAGGAAAGAGAGTAGGGAAATATCTCATGACTGATCTTAATTGTTAACATGTCAACCTTACTAGGGACTACTGCATGCTGCTCACAGCATGGAGGTTTGATAAGTCATACCACTATGTAGTTTGGCATGTGTGGAAGAAAATAAACAACAGATGTTTTAGATAGTCAATTCATGTATATCTACAATGAAAGATCCAAACTTTGGTTCCTATGCCAATCCATATTAATATTATGGTCCACTGTCTTGTTGATACATTCTGTAAAACAGTACTCGTCCAAATCTACAATAAATGTGTATGCATGTATGGTACCAACCCAATACCATGTATTGAACAGGGTTGGACCGGTATCAAACCTTGCAAGACACTATATGTCATTTGTATTGGTTAATTGTAGCTGTGAACTTGTCTTTTCTCTGTTCTTTTCCTTATTTTTCTCTCTCTCCAAGGTCTTACCTTAAACCTAGTTCTATGTGAAATTCTTTTCCTTAATGAAACTAACTGGCAACTGTAAGGGACCTTTCATCCCTTTGGTCAAAAACACAGTAACATCCTTGCCAGATTACATCCTCTCAGAAATTTGTGTGTCGTAACATGCAAAAGGAATGTCATATCTCTTTCTATCCATCATAAATTTGGGCCTTTCTTATACTAGTTCAAGCAATAAATTAGTCCTTGATTGCAAGTTAATCTTCCTCTTGAAGCCATGCAAACTATGCAGCTATTATATACCAGTTTCTTCTGAAGCAGTATAAACCTATCAAATTAACAAGCTTGTTTATTGTGATTAATATTTTTTTTTAAAATTTTTATGCAGCCTAATAACTATATCAATGCCTTGTTGGTCCCTCGAGGTGGTCAAATCCTGATAGATGCTGATAATTTGGCTGCTCATGGAATCTTTCATGTGGTATGCTTTTGAAGTATATGCGAAGTAAAATGACAATCAAATTAATAACATATACTGTGATACCGTTTTTGTGCTTGTTTGTTAATAATTCTGTGAAGCATATAGCAAGACATACTAGAACATATTATCTGCATAAAAATCATGATTGCATGTGTCGTGCTGGTAAATTTAATAGTTGTTGTAGAAATAATTTTAGATTTTGGGAACTCACATATATTTGTGCATGTATGCACCTTTTGGAATTTATTATATTTTTCACAGCATAATTTTTAGTATTATTCTAATATTTTATTTACCTTTTGTGAATATGTTATGACATCGCAGGACTTGGTAGATTCTATAAGGGACCCAAAGGTGGGACCGGTGTTTGAGCCGAAGGCTTTGATGAAAGCTCTTGCTGCTTTGATAAGCCGCCATGCGCACTCTAGATCCCCATTGGAGACGGCGGATTAACCTTAGGTTTTATTCATCGAGTATCCTTTTTGCATGTACAAAATTCCCGTGGTGTTATCGCTTTAATTTATTCTCCTCACTTGTGAACATCAAATGTGTCAATTAATTTTACTGTAAATCAACAGTTACCAAAGTTTCAGATGTAATTCAAGATGTTCACTAATCATATCAAGGAGTTCTTAACACAGTGGAGAACAAATTTTATTGGCTAACGTCTATAAAAGAATATAACGAAATCTGCTCTTGCACTTTGTTGGCAGTGAATGCTCAACCTGATTCACTAAGTTGAAAGAACTTATTTGACAAGACGATTAACGTCTCAATCACAGACAAAACTCTGATGGCCCGGAAAACACGTTTGCGTTGGCAAACTCGGGCTTGAGATTTTCCAAACTTTCCTTTCGTAATCAGACAGTTACAGTCTGTTTCAGAGGAGAGAAACAAGGAGGGAAAGCCATTTTTCTAGTTTTAGAGGAAGGAAATAAATAAGAGAAAGAAAAAAAATTCTTTCCTTTCTCTCCAAAATTGTTTTCTCAAAAAAGACGAAAATCCTATTTCCGTCCTTCGTTCACGACTTCACGCTTTCGCCCGAACTCTCTCCCGATCTTGCCGCCACCTCGCCTCTCGGTTGCCTGAGCTTGCCGCCCCTTCTCCCTCTCACCCTCTCGACCCCTCACAGCTCACCGCCTCCTCCACTCTCGCTCGATCTCTCGTCTGATCTCTAGATTTCACTGCCACCTCGCCATCTCCCCCGATTTCGCCACCCCCTCTCCCTCTCGGTCACCTGAGCTCACTGCCACCTCGCCTCTCAGTCGCCTGAGCTCGCCTAGGTCTTACGAACTCTCTGCCCTCTCGCCATAAAAGGGTCGCCTGAGCTCGCCCAGGTCTTACAAACTCGTTGCCACCGTGCATCTTCCAGGTATTTTCTATAGCTTGGAGACAACGTTGGGAAAGAGGACTGGAGACCAGAGACTGGGGTTTTCGTGGCTGCTGTAGCATTCTTCTCGCCGACCTCGCCCCCTCCCCTCTCGCTGACCACGCCGCCCTCCTTCTCTCGCCGACCTCACCCCCTCCCCTCTCGCCAACCACGCCGCTTCTTTCGTCGACCTCGCCCCCTCCCTCTCTCACCGACCATGCCGCCCTCCCTCTCCCTCTGAAATTTTTACTTGATTTCTTAATTTTTATTACCTGATTTCTTGATTTTGACTCAGTAAATAGCTCAGTTGACTAGTCAAAATTTTTCTTTCCTTTCATCGAAACACGAAGCATAAAAAGGAAAACAGATATTTCTTTTCCCTCTTATTTTCTTTCTACTATTATTTCTTTTTTTTTCTGATTTTTTTCCCTGCTCCGAAGCTCCGAAACGCATTAACGATTCCGAGCACTTCCTCAACTCCCTTTTTCCCCAGCCTTACCTGCAGAATGTCACCAGTAAAAGAATGAGAATACCTCCAGAAGTGCGAAATCAGCAGCACCAGCGAAAATCATTGATGGTTCGCACAGACGAATTATTTGTCTACGGTTTGCACAGACATGTTTTTAAGAGACAAGTTTACACTAAAATTAGTTTGTCTTTCCTAATTAGTTTTTGCAAATCAGTTCTCATAAGACGTGAATTTTGATAATCATAAATGTGTCAACGTTATCAGGCTACATTCACCCACCAAATTGATGGTTTGTAAACCTATGAAACATTAAGAACCTTGGCCAGAAATAATCTATGGTACGATTTTTTTGTTGACATTTGCAGGTAACTAATGAAGGCAGATTTAAAATCCTTACTAGCTGAAGTAATTAATGCTTCACAATTAAATTTGATAAATCACCTTAGATGCAAAGAATGGCACCTCAGCGACAGTTACAGGAACAAGGTTCAAACTTCAAAGAACCATAACTGGCTAGTTGACCGGCGGTGGCGGTGGTTCAGACCAGGTGCCTGAGCAGAAAAAAAAAAAAAATAAAAATAAAGGAAGAAGAAAAAAAACATAAAAAACAGACACGATCAACGGAAACTGACCCGTACACACCTTTCTTCTTCTCTTATATTTTTTCTCCTTTTTCCTCCTCTTATTCTTATTATTCTTCTTCCTGCCCAATTCCACTGGTTCTCATCCGACCCGAACGTGGACCAGCAGATCAGTCCAGACCGGCTTGTTTACAAACGTTACAAATGAACACTCAACAATTCCCGGAACCACATCAAGCCTTTCATACATGCATCCGCGAAGATGGCTCTTGCATATCGAACCAAAAATTCTATACCAAGTTCCTTCTCTAATCAAAGCGATTAAAACAGCATGGAAGCACAAAAAAAAAATCTTCCAAATTGTTTCCGGTCTAAATACTAGTTTATCCAGGACGACACATATATTTACAAAAACTCAATACTAGTGTTAGAAAGGCGATCCGAAGATCTGTCTTTAGGTAGATTTTTGTCCCTCGCACGGTGGTGTAGCAGTTATCACAAGGCACTTTTAGCTGATAGCATAAAAATAAAGAGGAAGCACGAGAGAGAAAAGAAGCTTGTTGATGTGTATTCCAACCTCTTCATGCATCTCCTTATAGGAAAAGTTGTAATGGTTAGAAAGCCAAATTAATCATGTATAATTTAGACATATCTTACTTGGATAAATATAATAATAACATTTATTAATTAAGATAAATTATATAATAAACTATTGAAATGTCTCAATTAAGTTATTATTAATATTAATAATTTTGGGCAAAATTAAAGAATAATAAATTAATTGCCCAATAAAAATAGTAGTGGATTTTGGGTTTTTCTTATTAAAATATCAACAATCCCCCAAAAAATTAATTAAAGTCAAAAATTAACAAGCTTAGTACACGGAACTCAATTGAAAAAAATATAGTGAACTAGGTTTTAAACTACAACACCCTTTTAACCAACCAGTCAGCTTGTTGTTATCCATTGAACCTCTTTACAAGGTCTACCTATCACGGAGGTTAGGTTGCCATTATAGGAGAGCCCATTATGGACAAACCCCCATTCTCCTAGATGAAGCCACCACTTCAGCTTGAGACAAAACTTTAGTGAAGCAATCAGCAAAATTATCATATTATAAATGGACAACTATCTAATGGATTTTTGTTTTTCTACTCAATTTATTATCATAATTTATCAAAATTGATTACTAGACATTTATATGTATTAGAATCTACGGAATATTCTAGATCAATAGACTTAGGTCCAAATTCTTTCTTTTAAATTCTAGTGTATTGACTTTAGTCAACCACTCCCACATTCCAAATAATTTCAAATGACATTTTCTAATTTTAGGGAGTCATAAGATTATTTAAGTTAGACAATGTCTACAAGGAATAAAATTGCAAGCAATAAATAATTTAAAATACAAAATAATTTTTTAACTAGAAAACAATATATGTATTTTCGCAACAAATAAAATCTTACCAATAATAGGAATTAAAACAGGTTATTTGATGCAAAACAGTGCATAGAATCAAATAATATAAATGGAAGGGATGATATACAATGTTAAGAAATGAATGGATAGCATGTTGGTCACACGCATGTGCGAAAGACGTAGCGTTGGCGCAGGTCATGCATTTGAGTCTTTTTGACTGCGTTTAGCGGAGTCTTTTTAGCGTCACGTGCGCAGCGCCTGCATACACGCATGAGCATGATGTGTTCAAGTTGTGCGTGCCGACTTGTGGGTTCAAGTTGCGAGCGAGCTCGAGTCTGGTTAGGCCGCGGATGATTAGAACCAAGTCGGTTCAGATCCGGTGGCTAGTGGATTAGATCTGATCAAAGACACTGGTCAAGTATCAGATTCGATTTAGCCGCGGTTCAGAACTGATAAGCAAAGAGAGGCTAGGGTTTGAACCTAAGCCACCGACATGAAATTTATTTCAACGCGAATGTAACAGTACATCTAAGATTAACGAATTAGGATTAGAAGTATACGCAAATAATCATATCAGGATTATGCAGAAATAAAATTGTTATGCAAATCTAGCAAAATAATTACAGATGCAAAATAGATCTGGAATCATTTAATTAACGAAACTAATTAATTCAAAGCATTAATTAGCGTGTGATAATACCAGGAATAGATGCAGATTAATAGAATTATGTAGATCTAAAATTCTGTATACTGCATGCAGGTAATAAAGATTAACAAATCAGATTTAATTAATGCATGGAGATTAAGAGATCAACTAAGATGCTGAGATACAGATCTAACAGAAATTATCTAATTAAAAATTATACCAACTAGATCCAGATATAATAAGAGATGCATAGACTCATTAATAATCAAGATGCAAATCTGATTACATATTACCAATGTAATTATGAATATTTACCTGTAATTAAAATCCAGATCTAAGAAAATAGGATTATTAAAGATGCGCAGAATTAGCATATTTAATAGAATTTATACTTCGCACAGATGCAGGTAATGAAGTTAACAATAAAGACGTGCAGATCAATAAATGTTCGAATGTAATTGCGATTGCTGAAGCAATTAAAAGACTTAACAATAATTAATTAAGATTTAACTGATGCGGAATCTAATTGGAATATGCAGAATCAGCAAGATATTAATAATTAACCGATGCAAAGCAACAGATCTAAAATAAAGAGCGAGACGCGAACAGCGCTAGGGTTTAATCCCACCGCCGTCACAGAAATTAAATTATAATAATTAAAACTATTTAATCAGGTCCAAACAGATTTAATCAGATAACTTAGCAGATTAACAAAAGCAATCGGATTAATTAATAGATTAACAATAGTAATTACACAATAGTAATTATGATGCGAGATCTACCAGTAGGTCGTAATAGAAGTAAGATTTAATTAAAATCAGATCAGATGGATTGATTAATAGAGCTATTCAGACTTAATTAATTCCGCAATTAATAGATGCGGATAAATAAATACGGGATCTTGTCCAGATCAAATTGAAATGCTAATCAAAATACGATCACAATGAGCAATTTAAACAGTGATTAATTAAATTCAATGCAAATCGGTAAAGATTAATTGATGCGAGAGATTAAAACTAACAATATTAGAAATCTAGACTAATTACGATAGAACTTAATTAAATTAAATCAGATGCGAGAAAGACTAATCAGATCTAATAATTCAAAACAGTAATGTAATAACCAGGAATTCTAAATAGAAGATACGAAACTTATATTAAAGATGCAGGTTTAAGATTTGAAAAAATGTGAGAAAACATATCAAATCAGGATTAATTTGCTAATTAACAGATTAACAAATCCAACGTTAATTGACAAGATTAGATATAAAAATCTACCTAAAATTGTTGGATCTAATCCTGCAATTAACAAAGATCAAAAAATAAATTAGTGTTAGAAAAACCTAGAGACAATCCAAAAATATGTTTTTAGGCATATTTCTATTCCTCGCGAGGGATTTGACCGGTATTCAGTCTCGAAGATTCAACCAAGTAGTCCACTATTTTGGGCACGTCGGTGAGGCACTTGGAGCAGAGAGAAAAGAAGCTTATCGATATGTATTCCAACCTCTTCATGCCTCTCCTTATATAGGAAAAGTTGCAATGGCTAGGAAGCCAAATTATACACGTCTAATTTAGACATGTATTATTTGGGTTAATATAATGATAGCATTTATTAATTAAGATAAATTAAATAATAAACTAATTAAAGCATCTTAATTAAGCTATTATTAATATTAAATAATTATGAGCAAAATTAAAAAATAATAAATTAATTGCCCAATAAAAATAGTAGTAGATTTTGGGTTTTTCTTATTAAAATACCAACAGTAATTGATAGCTTGTCTTGTCCTTGGCCTTTCAAAAGAGCTTATTTCATGCATAGAATCTGGTCCTACAAGGTTATAATTTTTCCATTTGACTTAATACCCAATCCTCACTTTCATTAAGATATTTATTTTTAGAGAAAATAAGCAACAGAACACAAGGTAAACCCACTTTCTAGATATTTCAAGCTAGACATCCGAAATCATTATATATTCGTGTATAATCACAATGTCAGAGGAAAACATGGAAAATAAGACATCCATGAGCTTGGCTGAATTTTGATTTAATTAACTAAATAAAGCAATTGGCACCAAGGGATTCAAACGATATCATCTCATGTAATAACCATTAGATATAACTACGTATCACAGGAGATAAAATGTACAAAGACGCAACATTCAACCATGCAAGCCCATATTTTTTTTTACCAGCGTTTCTCTCTCTCTCTCTGCATTTTTCTTGTTAATGTGAGTGTTCTAGACCGTAGAGATACTAAAAACTTTACCATATGAAGTTCCAATGCAAGAAGTATATGATTTATTACTGCCGAGGAACTTGTAGTGTTCTATAATTATTACCTAGAAACGTATCATAGAAAAGGTACAACTATTACTGCCAAAGGACTCAAAATTACTTACAGTTGGAGAAATTGAATTGATCAAATGAGCTGATGGGGGCTTAAAAGATTTGGATGAGACAGTAAGAAAGAACATTCTGTCCTACATGTGTAAGAGGATATAATGATCTTGGTTATGGACGACATAAAATTGATAATCTTCTAGCAATATAGAGTAGTTAATTTATTTGCGCTTGACAGAAATAGACACAATAACTTAATAGGCCGCAGCATCATTTGTTTTGATTTTTGAAGCAGCAGGAGCGCTGCAAAATAGACAATTGTACTACTGAATACTAACAAAAGTTAATATGCAACTATTAGTAGTTGAGATCCTTGTCACTTAGTAGGATCAGAAGACAGTTAAAAATCTCACACTTGTCAACTACAACCATAATATAATATAACAGAATCACTATTAGACAAGAAAATACTGGATGGATATAACTGGTAAGAAACCATGAACCATGATAATTGTTGGAAAAAAAAGGTTACTCGAATCAAATCCACAGAAATCACCTGCGAGAACAGAAGCAGGATGGTTGTGCCAGCATGCCCACCAACAACAGGAACAGCAACCTCTGAACAATTACCTCATTGTTTAAGTGGAATGATTTAACTTAAAAGCAATAAGGATAACTAAGCATTACCTGCTAGGGGAACCTTCACTTTCCTTGCGTAGGTGGCCTTCGCCCTGACAACATCAAGAGTAGTGACACCGAACAGCTTTTCTTGTCATTCGTTCCCGCCTCTTTGAACACCTCAGATGCAATTGGCACAGTCGAATTCACTGGGTTGCTAATCATATTTACAACGGCCTGATCCGGTAAAAGAATCAATACAAGTAATCGATTCCCGTTAGATTAGAGAATTCTAATCGCTTGCACTAAATCCAAAACGTAACCAGATATACTAGGGCAGTACTTGGCGATGGCGGGGCAGAGCGACTTACGATGCCTGCATTGATGTTGAAAAGATCATCACGAGTCATTCCGGGTTTCCGTGGCACGCCAGCTGGTATGATCACCACATCGGAGCCCTCCAGAGCTTTTCCGAGCTGCTCCTCGCCCACAAAACCCGCAGCCTGGAGATCCATCATCCGAGACCCTCAGATCAGATCAAAACTAGTCACGATGGAGCGATCAAGGGGTAGCGAAGACAAAAGGGAGGAAGATCCGCAAACCTGAGTACGGGTGTTGATATGGCTGCCGTCGGCCGCAACGCCGGGAGTGCCGTCGATATCGTAGAGGGCGAGACTGGAAACTAAGGGTTTGAGCTTCATGAGGAGGGCGAGGGGCTGCCCGATCCCACTAGCGGCTCCGAGGATCGCGACCTTGCGCTCGGGAACCTCCACGCCGGAATGCTTCCTGGACGGATCTAGGAATGAGGTTCCTCATCTTCGAAAAGAGAGAGGGGGAGGGGGACTCGTGAATTAGGATCAGTCAGGTCTTTAAAATAGAGAGAGAGACATCTAGAACGTTCTGGAGAACTCCGCTGCACACTGCAATGAAACTGTTCATAGTTGTGCGATAACGAAGCGGGCACAGTGGCTAGTTTGATCCGCCTTCGCTACATTTCCTATCTAAATTAGAGATTTATTAAATAACCGTTTGAATTGCCATAAATGTCATAGAACCATGATTTATCAGCTCAAAGTTTCATTGATCAGAACCATAGAAGATCAAAATGCAAGAGCTTCATTCACTGAAAAGTTACTCCAGAAACCTTCACGTAATGATAATGGGATTACTCAATTACAATGCATCACAGATCAGAGATATTCTTTTTTTTTTCAAAAAAAAAAATGAAATTAAGTAACGGCGGGATTCAATCCCAAAATCTTATTATTCACAGCTGAGAATTTTACCAAATGAACTAAAATTCGAGATATTCATGACACATGAAATGCATGGTTATTAGGGGACTCAAGCAACTGTTTTTACATTTCAAGAGACGAGTGGCTATGTAATCGGTTACGTTCCTGCCATCCAAAAAGACAAGCAAAAGCCTGTTGCTGTAATCAATCCACTCTCCAATGACGCCTTATTGAACCATCTCCATTATATTATACGAGTTTCCCTACTGAGGATTAGGCGCACGGCTGTTTGCAGAGGACACTCTCGAACCCCACTCCAGCAGCTCCTTACTGGTATCATCTTTATGCACAATTACTTCAATGAAGCACAAGCTGTCCTTCCTTTCCCCTGTAGCTGTCGCTATAGCGTCTTCCAGTTCTTCCTCAGTGGTCACCTACAAGCCATCAGGATGTTTTGTGTCAGCCTCATGCCACAGATGATCACAAGATCTTAATACAGTCTAAGGGTGAGATCACTAGCTATTGTCACACAATTCACTCACCTTGCAAGTCCAACATTTGCCTGCCCCGTTGTTGATTGCATCAACAACTCCGGTATAGTTCCAGTTCTTGATCACATTGTAAGGTCCATCATGAATCTCCACTTCGATTGTGTATCCGCCATTGTTGATGAGGAAAATGACGCTCCGCTGCCCTTGGCGGATCATCGTCGATACATCCTGGGCTGTAACCTGAAAATTAACAGACACACAAGTATTAGGCGTACTGAACATGCAAAATGAGAAGACTAGCACAAAAGGATAACAAGACATAAAAAGATCAAATCCCGTCTTCAGCAAAGAGAACAAAGAGAATGCTTGGGAAACTAGAAACATGATCTGAAGGATAAACAAATTCTTTGCTGGGTTAAGGAGAAGATATCCAGACCTTTGAAGTCAAAATCATAATCTAAATGTGTAATCACACTCACTATACCTGGAAACTCCCATCCCCTATGCAAGCAATAACACGCTTTTCCTTGGCTGCTTGAGCATATCCAAGTGTAGCACCCACTGACCATCCAATAGATCCATATTGCATTTGGAATTCATACCTGAGCAGTTCAATTCTAACGAATTAGGCCATTTGATGACTCCATTCTCAGACAAACCATTTGCAAGATAACTTGGGTTCACTCACCCGCAATTCTCAGGCAAACGAAGCTTTTGGCAATTGAACCATGAATCACCAGTCTCTGCAATGATACTGGTCTCTCCACTCAGCATACTCTGCTCGATGAAAAGAAGGCAAAGTCATTTCTTTGAAGAATCATCATCCCCATGACCTTTAAGAAAACAAACTGATAAAAAGTTAGTGCTAACAACCAAGATTGAGACACTTGCCTGAATGTGCTTGAAAAGAATATTGACCCGTAAAGGTTCATTATTCTCCCGCTTGAGTGGCACACTGGGAGGGATGTAGATACGATGGTGATTCTCCAAAGCAGTGGAGTTTTTCTTGAGCTTCTGAGACAGTGCAGTTAAGAAATCTGCCATGAACACCCAGCCAAAGGAGGGGCCATTTCCGACGGTGACTCGGTTGGGCTGTGCAAACACTGCCTTTTCCTTTTTGATCAGCAAGGAGTAGCCGACGGAGCTATAGTCATTGAAAATAGGGCCAGCAAAGAAATACGCATCAGCCGATTCCACAATCTCACCACAGAAGTTGGTGCTCACTGCACCCCAGAAAGTACCAATGAACTGAGGGTGGTGCTCCGGCACCATTCCTTTAGCTGACGGCATGATGGCGACTGGATAGCCGCAAGCATCTGCCAGCTCCATGAATGCCTTGTGGGCTTTAGCTACCCTCAGTTTTGGTCCTGCAATCAGCACTGGCTTCACAGCCTTGTTCAAAAATGCTGCTGTGGCCTCCACGGCGGCCTCCAGTCCCGTTTGATTGCTCATTCTGTGAAGGAAACAAGTCTATCAGTTTCAGAGACAAGTAATTGATCAAGACATTGATATGATTCTTAAAACATCCGACGAAATGATGCAGAAAACAGACAAGATTAATGAGATCACTGGAACAAAAATCCAAACTAGCCTGAATACGAGTGTGACTGAATATACTAAATCTAGCAGTATCCTCTGGAGTAGATGAACAAATATCTTAGACAGAAGAAGATCAGTCATCTAGTTTGTTTCCACTAGAAAAAAAGTTTGAAAATTTTCAGTAAATTCTTTCTTGTCAAGAGTGTTGTTGCAACTTTGGTGCGCTTATTTGCAGATTCACAATAAATTAAACCTAGAGATGAATCGAAGCACCCTCAGCCAGGATCTGGAAGTAATCTCCTCAATCCATCGTATAAATAAAATATGCATCGACAATGTATGAAGACAAAAATCCACAAATTGCAGAGAGACAGTTCACCTACTTGGGGGCGAGGAAGTATGGAACCGGCTCATTCACAAAAGTAGGATGAGGGATCCCCGGCAAGTTGCAGCTGATGCTGATGTAGACTGGCTTACTCTCCTTCAAGGCCGTGGAGATTGCAGTATCGATCATCTCATGCGCATCATCCAAATTATTCACCACCGCCTGCAAATTCCAAACACATCAACGACCAATCCAAGACAGATCCACAAAGAAGAAGAAGAAACCTGGTAGCAAGTGACGGTCTGGAAGCAGCGGAGCTCCTGCGAGAAGTCGGGGAGGCCGATGGTGTGGTGGAGGATGCGGTTGGTGCCGTAGTCGTTGGAGTTGGGGCCGCCGACGACGCAGATGATGGGGAGGTTCTCGCTGTAGGACCCGGCGATGGCGTTGATGACGCTGAGGCCGCCGACGGTGAACGTGACGACGCAGGCGCCGACGCCGCGCGCGCGGGCGTAGCCGTCGGCCGCGTACCCGGCGTTGAGCTCGTTGCAGCAGCCCACCAGGTTGAGCTCCGGCTCCGCGATCAGGTGGTCGAGGAGGGCGAGGTTGAAGTCGCCGGGCACCGAGAAGACGTCACGCACGCCGATCTGCACCAGCCGCCGGGCGAGGTGCCGTCCCAGCGTCCCGGAGCTCCGCCGCGCGAATCCGTCCTGCATCTAGTGGCACACGAGGTGTTTGACCGTTCGTCGGATGCAGTACCTGCTACCTAGCTAGCGCCGTTGAGCCACAGAAGCGGAGTGAATCTGAACTTTATAGGAGACAAAGGCCAGGCAAAACAGGAGAAATCAAAACTATGTGCGACTGCGTTCATCAGCGGTTGGCACAAAGGGAGATGATATTATATCATTATTATTCCTCATCTGATGCTCGTATAACGTGCGTGAAGATAATGCAGTGTGTAATTTATACGCATAAATTATACTGAAATACCGAATCTCGTTGGTGCTGTACAGTGTACACCAAAGCTGTGGTCTTGTGGATGCTGACCTGAAGAAGACAAAGGGCAGGAGAATGCGAAGAATAGTCAACAGTGGACATATAATGTAAAATATTATAAATAAGAAAAAAAAAAGTAAAAAAAAAAGTAAAAAGAAAAGTGAACGGCAGCCTGCAGTTTTCTGGCCGTCGTTGTGCTCTGATTCCGGAGAATTGTAAGCAGCTGTTTACTTGGGAGGGAAATCAGTAGGATTCAATCGTTAATAATCGAAACCGAATAAATTGAATTGACTTTATCGATAAAAATATTTATTAAAAATTTTAAAATCGATACAATAATAAAATTACTTGCTAATTTATCGAATAATTTTTAATAAATATAATAAATTATTAATTTATTAATTTAAATTATTTTATTCTTATAAATATAATAATATTTTTATTTTTATTAATTAAACTACAAAACTAAATTATTTTATCGCACCGAATTTACTGATTAAATTATCAATTTTAATCAGTAAAATTAATTTTTTATCGAATCAAAAAAATTTAACCGATATCAAAATCAATAATCGATATATAAAAAAATTATTATTGAACAAATTTATCGAATAAATTGATAATTACTGAATTTATCGATCCAAATATGCACTCCTAAAATCCAATTGATAATAATCAAATCAATATTGACCTTTGCATAGAAATCCAACAGTCTAGTTCTTCTACGAAGGCTCGAGCCTTGAGTCGGAGCCGGAGTCTACAGATCGGACATAAAAGGTCAACCCATTAAAATTCAATAAAAACGAAATAGGGATTATATAAACTGAATTCAATCCAAACCTAGAATCATACTAGAATCAAATTTACTTATACTTTTATAATTGAAACTATATTTTAATAAAAAGCCATGATAAATAATATAATCTTAATAAAATTCAATAAAGTGGTTAATAATAGGGCCATGACATAAATGTGTTTTATTATAATTTTTATAAGTTTATCAGTTTTTTCTCTTTAAAAAATACATATTTTTTATTTATATTTTTTATACTTTCTATTAATGTATATTTTTCTTTCAATTTTTAGTTTTATTTTTTTAAAAAATTACTGAAATAATATATGCCAAATGAAAATTTAAATCAAATTGTTTATCTATATATAGGAGTTGCCAATAGCCCATTGTTTGGACCAATCACGAATATTCCGCTTATAGGAAGCTTCGAGGACATCTATGAACTTGAGGCATTTAGTATATATATAAATATATATATAAAAGCGGAATATTCGTGATTGGTCTAAACAATGGGCTATTGGCAAATAGGAGTTTACCATGGTATAGCTATTAGCCAAAGCAAAGTAGGGCTGTTCAAAAAATCAACCGAACCGAATCGAACTGAATGGGCGGTTAACCGAATAGATCGGTTCGGTTCACGGTCAATTTTTTGGGTATAATAGTTCGGTTCGGTTCGGTTACGGTTCGGGGAAAAAAAATTTACCGGTTAACCGAACCGACCAGTATATATGTATATATATATATATATATATATATATATATATATATATATATATATATATATATATATATATATATACATCTCAAAATTATTTTGATTGTATATTTAGTGTGGTGGTTAAAAATTATTTTGCAAATTAGTAGGTCATGGGTTCAAAACCCATTCACTACAATTTAAAAATTAATTATTTTACATATATAATTACCAAATAATAATATTTAATAATTAAAGTTAGTTTAAAAATTAATTTTGTAAAACATTTAATAGTCAAAGTCAACTTTTTAAAATAAATTTAATTAAAAAAATTATAATCGGTTAACCGTTTGACCGGTTAACCGGTCTAATAGTTCGAGAACGGTTCGTGATTTCTTCAAACCGAATAGGTCGGTTAACCGATTGACCATGGTCAACGGTTCCATTAACTGAACCGTGAACAGGCCTAAAGCGAAAAAGCAAAGCCAACTCTACCGTTTTGCAATACAAATGTTTGCTCCAACCTATACTCCACTTAGAGGTGGCCAACGGGCCTTATCGGGCCCGTGCCCACGGGCCCGCCTCGCCCCGGTTCCTGGCGGGTCGTGCCAGGCACAACTGTGCCGGGCCCAGCACGGTGGAAAAATCTCTGGGCTCGGCACGGCCCGTGGCACGATTAGGCGTGCCGGCCTAGGAACAACTCAAGCGTTCACTCGGCCTAGATTCGGCACACGGGCTGAAATCAGCCCGCGGGTTGGAGTCAGCACACGGGTTTAATCTGGCCCAACGGGTCATGATTCGGCACGCGAGCCGTGCCTGGCCCGACCCGAAGTGACTTTGGCCCATGTGCCGAATATAAAAATAATATAAAATTTTAATTAAAATAAATTTTAAAAATAGGAAAATTATTAATTAATTAAAATATATAAAATAAAAAAAATTAAAAAAAGAAATTAAGAATTATGTATTTTACATAAATTTTTAAAAATATATAATTTTATTTTTTTTTATATATTTTATTAAATTAATATTTATTTATTTATTAACAACACTGACAACACATGATTAAAGTAAAAACTAACTCGATTAAATTTCATATTTATAAATTATACATTTAAGCTTTAATCAATTGCCGACATAATGGACATAAACAATTGACCAGTAGCTGTAGCCAGCGATGCAAGCAGCTGGAAGATGTGCGAGCATTGTGTTAAGCATACTTGCTCTCCGTGCTCCATCTTCTCTATGCATATTGCGCACTCCATGTTTTCAGCTCTACCTCCTTCTTCAACAATAAAAAACTCAAGTAACTCTTATGCTTGGTTTGTTTCGATATATTGCTCCGGCTCATTGTTGATATTATCACTATCCTCCTCACTATCATTTATTTCAAAGTCCTCAACCTTTATCTCAATCTTAACCCCAGAAGGGAAGGGAGAAGCCAAAGATTCTTGTCTTGCATGATCAGATAAGTGGATAAAGTGTTCTTCAAACCTGAATACATCAATTCGTATGATTTGAGCAATACGCTCGATAACACTTAAAACAATGATTCTCCATTGTTCAGCATTGAAGAAATTTAAGGTTGACGTAAGAAAGATCAAACGTTGAGAATTTGACAGAATGATAATTATCTTCACTTTTCTATTATATGCTATTTTTCTCTATGCCTCGTGCTTACCTACAAGACTACAAACACAATTAATAAAGTCACTGAAACTCACGTGATTAAGAGGAATGTAATAAAAAAAATAATTCAAACTAAAATTTTATGTGTGAAAATGTAAGGAACTATCTAGAATTTATAGAAATGAAATGAGTGTAAATTTATAAATTTATCCTCTATTTTATATTATTAAAAGAGAATAAAATAATAATTTTATAGCTAAAAGACAATTATACCTATAAATTTAAATTTTTTAGATACTTTAAGGGGGTATAAATGTAAAATAACATAGGTAAAAATTTAAATTTTAACGCCAAATAATAAAAAATATTAATTACGTGTGTCGTGCCTGGCTCGGCCAGCGTGCCGTGCTGAGCACGGGTCCGTGCCGTGCCAATCCCAGCCGACTTGCGGGCCGTGCCCGGCCTGGCCCACGTCGGGCCATGCCATGCGGGCCGTGGGCTGGATCGGCCTGTTGGCCATCTCTAACTCCACCTATGCCTCAACACTGGTGTATACAAGCTGCTTGCTAAATGACATAGTAAAAAAGATGAATATTTCCAATTAGAATTTTCACCATCTAAGAGAGTTATATGATATACCCTGGAGCCCTCTACGCTTCACTAGCCATCTTGAAGCAGCCAATTCAAAGCATACTTCACCCCTCTACTTAGCCATTTTAAAGGATGCATTTGGCGTAACTTTTTAGCTATTTTTATTTATCACAAAAGCATATTTTCAAAAGTTGGAGTGTTTGGTTGTCAGCTTTTGGGTTTGGAACCATAAGTAGTTGCTTCCTTGAGAAGCTATTGCCCTCTTCCTTATGGTTAGCCAAAGCTGCTAGTTGGTTAAAAAACTGATTTTACTAAACATCTTAAAAATTTTCCAGGTAGCTCCTTTTCAATTAGTACTTTTTCAATCAGCAAAAATTAAAAGTTTCAGCTATGCTAAACGAACTCAAAGAAACCAATTCCAAGCACGTTAATGTGCCATGCTTAGAACCATATAGTGGCTCCTTCGACCCTTATGTTCACATTCATGGCCTTAAGCTCAAATGGAGATGTTTGAGGTGTTTAGACATGATCGTCTATTCAACATTCCATTCACCCTTTGGACAGGTACCGAAAAATGATTCTACTGTCTCCACAAGTGATCCATAAAATCCTTCATGAAGATGGTATCAATCCTCCTCAAGTAGTTCATTTAAAATGCGCCTCAATAAGATGTGAGAAGGAGAGTACTTGATGGACTGCGCAGCAAGTTTTGGAAGTGAAAAACAACCACAACTGTACTCTAATCTTGGCGTTCACGAGTTCCCACTATCGAAGTCACTCTCAAAGAGGACTCAAGGGTCTCAAATCTAGTTGCTTGAGAAGGCAAAATACTACATCTCAAGACAAGAAAAATAAACCAGTGATACTTGCCTCATAGATTTTATTATTTATTAGTCTAAAATCTTATTTAGATTTTTATTTAAACATGAAATTTAATTTTAGCACAAGATTAAATATTATGCAAGACTATTTATCTAAAAATGTGAATCAATAAAAAGAAATTAGAATGTAGAACCCAGAGGCATGTTCAGATTTGTTCTTCGACGAAAATCTAAATTTTCATATAAGTTAAATTCAGACTAAACAACCAATGATACAACCAAGACTCTTCTTCTATAAGATATGACTACAAAGGGGTGAATCAAATGTCCTAATAAGGAGGAGCGAAAACTAAAAAACTACGTAAAAAAAAAAGAGAATAAAAAAAAGTCAAAGACTACATTTAGCCAAGGGATGGAAGCCTTTTTATAGGCTTGTCCTACTGGCTGAAATTAATTTCGAAATGAAAATTATCATATATTACTGTGTGTTGACTCATAATAGTTGATAACGTGTTAATACTCAACTGCTCATAAAAGTCACACATTAAAACATCAAATTAGTGGGAGAAGTTTTAAAATTTTCTTCCACTCTTTTTTCATGCTTTAGCAAAGATCTTCACTCAATATGCTCTGTCTGACATGCCCTGACATGACCTGATGCTGCGTTTCGAAGGAGGAAAAGAAATCAGGAAAAAAAGAAAATAATAATAGAAAGGAAATAAGAAGGAAAGAAATAATTATTTTCTCTTTTAGGCCTCGTGTTTCGATGGAAGGAAAGAAATATTTGAAAATGAAATAACACACAAGAGGGGGGGGGGGTGAATTGTGTGTTGAGCAATTTTTTTTTTATAACTGTATGATTTTCTTGCAATCTAGATAAAAGAGAATGGAGATAACTTTAATAATTAAGATAAAACTATATTATGAAGTAGGACTACACTTATGAGATTTACCTAACAACTATTAACATTAATTTATAAGCATGAAATTCAAAGCAACACAAATAAACAATACAAACAAGTGATTTATAGTGGTTCGGCCCCAATGCCTACATCCACTACCTAGGCTCCCTACCTGGATTTCAAACACTCTACTAGTTTTATTTTCTTCTTTAATTGAGGTTTATACTAAGTGGGTTCACCCTTCTCCCAAGGGAACCACTTCTTTAAACCCTAAATACAATAAGTAAAATAAACTAACTAACTATGAGGTCTCTTCCAAGAGCACCTCCAACACTTAGTAAAATACAACAAATTCAATGCAAGAACTAAAACACAAATCAAGAGGGGAAAGAAATGCTCATTCAAAGCCAAGACTCCTCTTGATGAATTTCTCCTAGAGTGTTTGAACTCCTCTTTTGAAATAGCTCTTTTTCAATGATGAGGGCTTCAAAGAGATTTCTAGGCTTCAAGATCTTCAAAAGAGTTTATCATGGAGATTTCAAGAGAAAAGGAAGCTCTTTAGGGCACCAATGGTTTTGAAGATCATGAGAAAAAAAGGTTCTAGGACTTTTGAAAATATTTTTATATCATTTTTTGGGGTTACAAACGGCTTGAATTGAAAAAATAACCGTTGGAGTCAAAAGGGCTCGGTTTAGGCCTGTTTGGGCCAATTCAGCCCGGTTCGGTTCGGCCTGGTTCGGATTGCATTTTTTGTTCAAATTGATTTGGCTCGTTTGAGCTCATTTGAAGTCCAAATTGAGTGCCGTTTGAACCGTTGGAAAGCTTAGAGAGTCTACTTTCAAAATATATTAGTTTTAAAAAATTTTGGAAAGGAAAAATATAGTTTTGGGGTTAAATACTATAGAAAGGTCAAAAGAATGAAAGCTTTGGTTCAATGATATGGGTAAATTTTGGGAAACAAAATGATCAAGGGTGTATTCAAGTAATTTTGGTAGAAAGAGCTATCAAATAAGAAGTAATTTAAGCACTTTACATTTATCTAAAGAATAAAAAATAAAACTATGAGAAATAAGTCTTGATCACCATAAGAGTTCAATCTCCTTAATGTGGATGAAAGTTGAAATAAACTTGAGCTTGAACTTCATAAATCATCCACCATCTTCAACCTAAATAAGATACTCAAAAGATAATATTAGTAAAGTGGTTTGTTATTAACAAAACATATTGGAATAGATTAAAGACCAAGATAATAAAACCTTGGGCTAACAATATTTTGATCAGTCAACTAAGTAGTTGACTTAGTCAAAAATCAATCCGAATCTCACCCAACTCTACCCGAATCTCACCCAAATTAACCCAAATCCTAGCGGTGGCAATTCTGTTCCCGGTGAAGACAGTGGAGGAAGGGGGAACCAGGGTCAAATGGCAATCTCTGCCACCTTACACACCACAGAAAACCATCGCCCGACCCACGCCACCTTCACCCGTAAGCAGCAGACCCGCAACCAGCCGCAGATCATGCTCATGAATAGCACGATCGTCGACCGAATGTCTCCATTTGCCTGGCTCCGATGCCGGAAAGCCACACGTAGCCGCCCGAATATCGGCCACCTTCATCCCCCATTTGATCCTCGTCGCCGCAGGTTGATCCGTCCCTTTTTGTTGGTGATCCCAATCCGCTCTCCCCCCATTGTCGATTGCCTTCATCCCTTTTTGATCCGTCCAAGCGGAGGAACGACCTGCTTAAGAAGGCCTTCGAGCTCTTCGTGCTCTGCAACGCCAAGATCGGCCTCATCATCTTCTCTGCAACTAGCCGTAGATCCCGCTCATGAGCAGCACGATCGTCGACCGGATGTCGCCATTCGCCTGGCTCCGACGCCGGAAAGCCACATGCAGCCGCCCGGATGGTTCGACTAAAGCCCTAGCAACATGATTTCGACGACAACGATGATGACAGGCGTGGCAACGAACGTCGATGGGGCTGGCATGGGGGCGGCTGCTTTGAACGAGTGGCGAAGGCGAGAACGGGAGGGGTGGCGAGATAAAGAGGGGCGGCGAGTTCGAGAGGGGCGGTGAGAACGGGAATGGGAGTGAAATCGGGAGAAGGTGAGTGGGCAGGGAAATTGGGAGAGAAGTGTGTTTTGTTTCAGGCGGCGAGATGAGGGAAAGAAATCAGTTTCCCTCTGATTTGGAAGGAACAATTTTGAGGGAAAGGAAATAGAATTTTTTTTTCTTTTCCTTCTCTCATTCTCTCCTTTGAAACCAAGGAAATGGAAGGAAAGAAACATATTTCTTTCCTTTCTTTCCTGATTTCCTTTCTTTGAAACAGGCTATTAGGGTCTGTTTCCTTTGGAGGAAAACTAGAGGAAAAGGAAAGAAAAATAAGTTTTCCACTGTTTCCTTGGGCGGAAGGAAAAATTTGAGTGGAAAAATGGATGAAAAATTTTGTAACTTTTCCGCCCGAATCGAACGGAAAAGTTGGAGAAAACATAACGCCACTCCGCCCGACCTTCGAAATTAATTTTTCTTCTTCTTTTCGTTCCTTCCAAGGAAACAAGATATAAATTTTTTTCTTTTCCTAGAGTTTTCTTTCCTTACAATTTTTCATTCCTTACAGTTTTCCTTCCCTTCAAGGAAACAAAGTGTTGGTTCTTTATTCTAGCCGAACATGCTATTAACTATGTTCCCAAATAGGCCCTAACATCTAAAAAAACTGGTGCTCATAAACCCTTTTCATCTAGATTTATTGTATTTTTTATCTATTTCACCATGAATTCCATTCAACAAAACATACCCTAAGGTTTTTAGGAGCTAACACCCTAAGCCGTAATGCAGCCTTTTAGTGCTTTTATGTTTTCAAGTCTTAAAGATGAACCTTTTTCTAATACATTACCTCCCAACTTAAGAAAAGCATGGAAATATCAACATTTATATAATCCTTTTGAATATAAGAAATACTTGCTTTAGAGTAACCAACCACCTAGATTGTCTAGCTTAGTTGTTACTTACGAGTTAAATTAAATAAGACCCTTCGAACCTTAGATCTTACTAAAACTCTTTTTGCCATTTTTGATTTATTTTATGTTTATTGTCCATATCCTAAATTCAATTTGTGTGGGAGGACAAGTGAATGACAAATCTTATTATATATATATACTCCAATTCGTTAACAATAGGATAGGCAAACGGTTCGATTTATTCAGTTTTTATTGATTTACCAATCAATTCGGTAAATTCGATTTAGTAAATTCAGTTTCGGTATCGGTATCGATAATATATTTTCTAAAATTTAGTTTTCGTTATTGATATCAGTTTTTTATTTTTCAGTTTGGTAAAAAACCAAAATTATCTATTATAACTTGCTTAGTGTTAGGCCCTAGATCAGTGGGACCGCCCAAACTCAAATCCAAGCCCACGTCACAGAGAAGAGGAGGCCCGGCGGTTATGCAAAATCGGGTCAACACCCGAATTTGGGTCAATGCCCAAATCGGGACGAACGCGGCAGCAAACACGGTTGTCGTCTGCGTCGATGGAGTTGTCGCTTCAAGCCTCGGACGTTGGCAGCGAACAATATGAGGAGCTCGGCGTTGGAAGATCCGGATGTGGGAGCTGGCGAAGATTTCGAACAGCAAGGGCGGCGTGAGAAACGCGGAAGCTCGGTGCCCTAATTTGGAGCAGATGAATCGAGTGGAGCGGGCGGCAGATGCCCAAAATAGAGGAAGGAAGCGGCGGCTCTTCCTCTTTAAAAGGGAGCAGAGATCAGAGGGGCGGGGATCATCATTAGATAGCAATCGTCGCCATCACTATTTCACCAGCCGAGAGCGCCGGCAAGAGTGGTGAGCGGGAGTTGTGAGCAAACCAGAGAACTGTAATCGGTGATCATGGGATCACCTGTTAGATCAATTAATGTGGACCACATGTATATTAATTAATAATTGTATATGACTATCTTAATTGTTTTAGCCGTGCTAAAGTGATCGATTAATCAATTAATTATTATGGCTTAATTATCTCAATTTTGTATGGAATATTATTATGTGTAGAGACTTAGGTTTTATTTCTATTTTTGTGATGGGTTAGAAATAGAAATATTATTTTATTATGTCGTGGTCCCCGAGACGTGTGTTTCCTTATTTTATTAATTAATAAGGAATTTCCTATTATGAAAAATCTTTTCCCTATATATATAGGTGAATCCCCATCAATTGGGCCTAATGCTAAATCGGCAATAGTCCGGGGAAACACACAGTCTTGGAAGACCAAGACAGGTGATCTTCTCAACTTCAGAATTATTTTGCTATGGAGACTTCATGTACGCTTCCGCTTCAGTACTTTCTCAATGATTAACATATGATTATTATGTTGTGTTTTTCTATTCACAACCTTTAGTCGATCCAACAATTGGTATCATAGCCATGGTTTATGTTAATTCATTGTGAAATCTAGAAAGTTTCTATGGCTTAATTGCATGCATAATCTCCTCAATCTTTTATTGATCGCATGCGTATTATGTTCTTTAGTTATACTTTTGCCCTAATTATGCTTTTGCCCTAATTTTGGTACGAAAACTCTTCGTCGGCGTTCGTCGCCTACATCAGTAATGGGAAAGAATCGGCATCGGACGAGATTGCTTCGGCGTTCGATTTTTGATTTTTTACCCTTAATCTTGTTTCGCTGACGTCGTCACTGGCGTCATCTTTGTTGCCATCACCGCGTTCCGTCGTCTTCTGGTCAATGGCCGTCGTCTCGTCGTCGCGGGATGCCATCAGGGAGGATCGGCGCTCGTCGTCGATTCTTATCGGGTCGCCTAGTGACGAGATTTTCGAGCTGGCTGCTGGCGGTGGATGTTTCTGGTCGGCGGCAACATTAGGGCATATTTAGGGCTTCGGCCCTGAGCTCGTTGCCGGCAGGGAGAAGCAGACCAATTCTTCTATGCCTGGCGCCTGGGCCTAGTTTGCTGGGCTTGGGCCTGGGCAATGTCTTCTACAGTGCTGTGTGCAGAAGCAGTGCTACTGTGCATAGAAGTAGGCTGCGTGCAGTTTCTATTGTTTGGGCTTGGTTTGGGCCCACTCATTTGGGCTAGTTTTTCTGTTCCAAGGAGAAGCAGTAGAAAGCCGTTTGGCTAGCTGTGCTATGCAGCAACTGTTTACTGCCAATTTTCATAAAATCCAGGAAAATATTTTTTTTTAATAATTTCAAACAATAGCATAATTATTTTTATTATTGTCTCAATAATAAAAATTCTGACATTATGAAATATATTAATTGAAACAATATGACTACCAAAGTAGCGTATTGTGTATGTTAATTTATTTTATATTATTAAGATGGTGTGTATGTAATTCATGCGGGTATTAATCGTCTCAAAGGAAGGTTGATACATGGCCGAATTATGTGCACATATGTGGTAATGACACGTGATGATTATTTGGTTTTCTTGTCAACATTAAGTCGGTCCAAAGAAAGGCATAGTGTTAGATGGGGTTCATTATCAGTGTTTGATTACTACAATGAGAGTACCACTTACAAGTTAATATTTATGTCCAAAGATGAAATATTAACGTTGTGCTAGGTATCTTGTTATGCACCCATCATTGTTTGAATTTATTATTATTTAATACTTGAATTTAATTTAAGTATGATTTGGAACTAATGTGAGTTTATTCAGTTATTAATTCTGCTTCCAGTATTACTGCTAATATTAATTCCATTCATATGCTTAATGACACAAATTTTAAAGCATGACAAGAGAACGTTACCATTGTTCTCAGAGTTATTGATCTAGACCTTGCGCTTAGGGTGGAACGTCCAACTATTCTTCCCACTATAAGTTCCTCTAATGAAAAGAGGGAGTTGGAAAGATAGGACAGTTCAAATAGCATAAGTTTTATGATCATTAAGCGTGTCATATTAGAAGCATTTAGGGGTATACTACTAACAAACCTCATCTCTCTAAGGTATAAGAGTAAAGGATACATAAGAGAGCACATTATGAATATGTCTAGTCTTGCTTCGAAGTTAAAGGCACTTAAGTTAGAGCTGTCAGAAGACTTACTCGTGCATTTGGTTTTCATATCTCCTCCTACACAGTTTTATTATTTTAAGATCAGTTATAACTGTTAAAGGGAGAAATAGACTCTTAATGAGTTAATTTCTCATTATGTATAAGAGGAAGAGAGATTGAAGCAAGACAAGTCAAATAGTGTTCTTTTGACCTCTACCTTAAAGCATATTAAATAAATAAATAAATAAAAGGATAAAAAAAACTGCAATATGTACACCACAAAAGAAGCAAAAGAAGTAACAGACTCAGGTATTCATCTGTTTCTTCTATAAAGGTGGTGCACATACCAAAAGGGCTACACCAAGTATCATACTTGGTGTGCATAAAAAAAAAAAATTTATACACTTCTCACTTTGGTTTATTTTAAAGTTAATTTAGCTGATGTATCTAGACACATGGTGGGTGGATTCGGTTGTCACCACTCACATAAGGATCCATGCAGGGTTACATGAATTGCTGAAAGCCAATTGATGCTGAAAGATTCATCTATGTGGGCAATAGCAAAACAATTGAAGTTCATGCAATAGACATGTATAGGTTATTATGTAAGACTAGTCACTATTTAGATTTGAATGAGACATTTGCTGTTCTGTCTCTTCGACAACATTTAGTTTCTATTCGTATTTTGAACAAATCAAGATATAATTGTTCATTTTGGAATAGTAAACTTACTTTGTCTAAAGATTCAAATCTTATTAATACTAGTCTATTAAGTTCTTTTAATAACCTTTATGTGCTATACACAATTGCTTTATCTAATGAAACCCTGCATATATGTGGTACAAAGTGAAAATTAACAATTAGAATTCTTCATTCTTATGACACAAAAGATAAGGTCATATCTCCAAATGGAGAATGGAAGGACTTGTGTCTAATGAAATTTTGAGCCCCTTAATTTTACATATTAATTGTATAAAGGGGAAATAGACGAACATAAAGAAGAAAGTGGTAGCCATCAGAACCTCAGACGTCTTAGAATTAATTCATATAAATTTCTTTGGTTCATTCCCTTTGGTTACTTGGAATGGTCAATGATATTTCATTATATTCATAGACAAATACTTCAGATAAGGCTACCTTTATCTTATCCATGAGAAGTTTCAGGCCTTGGACGTGTTCAAAAGTTTTAAGGCTTAAAGTTGAAAATCATCTTTGCAAGCCTATTAAGAGCGTTATATCTGATCGTGGTAGTGAGTACTACAGCAGATATGATGGATCAAGAGAACAACGTCCAACTCCTCTTACTAAATCCCTACAACAAAGGTACTAAAGACTGCAGTTTCTATCCTTAACAGAGTAATAAATAAAGCAACTAATAAAACTCCTTATGAGCTTTGGATAGGTAAGAAACTTAGTCTAAAGCATTTGTATAATTGTGGATGTCAACTAAATCAAGGCCTTATAGGCTATATAAAAGTAAATTGGACTCCATAACTATTAGTTGCTATTTTTTTATTGGTTATGCTGAGAGGTCTATGGGTTATAAGTTTTATAATCCTACTGATAAATCTATTTTTTTTTAAGATGAGAATTGCTGAATTCTTTGAGGATGATGAGTTTGGGAGGGAAGACAATAAAGTTAAAGACTTTGTCTTTGAAGAGGAATTCATTACTCTTCCCTTGATCACTAGTGAGAATGATCAGATTTTAGTTTCTTGACTTAAATCAAGAAGTTATTACAGAAGAACAAACTCATCATACTCAAGAAGAAATGTCATTAAGGAAATCCACTAGAGAAAGGAGAAATGCTATTCCAAATTATTATGTTGCATTTCTCAATGAACATGATATTGAAATGGTGGAGAATGATCTAATCAACTTCCACCAAGTCATTAAAAGTTCTAATTCTCAAAAGTGGATTGATGCTATAAGTGAGGAGTTAAAGTCTATTCTTGACAATGACGTTTGGGATCTTAAATCACTACCTGAAGGTGTGAAACCTATTGGTTGGAAATGGATATTTAAAACCAAGTGGGGTTCAAAAGGTAGTGTAAATAGATATAAAGCGCATCTTGTTGCAAAAGGCTTTACTCAAAAGTAAGGCATTGACTAGAAAGAGACTTTCTCTCCGGTATCATTGAAAGACTCTTTCAAGATTAATATGATATTAGTAGCTTATTTTGATCTTAAGCTACATCAGATGGATATAAAGACTGTGTTTCTCAGTGGAGACATTGAGGAAATGATATATATGGTGCAACTAAAAGGTTTTGTATCGAAAGATTCAAAACAACTTGTTTGCAAATAAAAGAAATCCATCTATGGACTTAAGCAAGCTTCTCGTCAGTGGTATTATAAATGTCATCAAGTGGTCATCTCCTTTGGTTTTGAGATGAATGTAGTAGATAATTGTATATACCACAAGTTCAGTGGGAGTAAGTATATTTCTCTTATTTTATATGGCGATGACATTGTTGTTACTAAGAGAGACAAATTTAGTCTCAAATAATGCCCCAAAGAATAATTTTGAAACTAAGGAAATACAGAAGATTCCATATGCATTTGTTGTGAGGACTCTGATGTATGCTCAGGTATGTACGCATCTGGATATTGCGTACATCGTTGGGATGCTTGGTAGATACCTAAGCAACTCAAGAATGGAGCATTGGATAGCAGTTAAAAGGGTTCTGCGGTATTTGCAGAAAACTAAAGATCATATGCTCACATACAGAAAATCAGATCAGCTAGAGATCATTGGGTATTTTGATTCTGATTTTGCTGGATGCCAAGATAGTTGCAGATCTACTTCGGGTTACATTTTCCTGCTAGTTGGAAGAGCTATTTCCTGGAAAAGTGTTAAGCAGACACTTATAACTTCTTCCACTATGACAATTGAATTTGTAGCATGTTATGAGGCATCCATCCATAGGATATGGCTGCGAAATTTTGTCACAAGTCTGCGTATTTTGGATAATATAGAAAGGCCACTGAAGTTATTCCGTGACAATAAATCTGCAGTATTATATTCCAACAACCACAGGAGTTCGTCAAAGTCTGAGTACATTGACACTAAATTCCTGGTTGTTAAATAAAGAGTTCAGAGTGTTAATATATCTATAAAACATGTTAGTATAAACCCCATGATTATGGATCCACTTACTAAAGTTTTACCACCCAAGGTCTTTCATGAGCACATTGCTCATATGGGTGTTATATCACTTAGTGATATGTCAGTTTAGTGAGAGTTTGTATTTGGATTATGTTGTGTACACACTAAAGAATAAAGTTTTCGGTTTCACTCTGAACATAAGGTTTTGGTTTGATCTCATAAGGAATAAAATTGGACCAGTTGGAAATAGGCATGTTATGATCACATTACATGAAATTTCCATGCTACACATCCATACATGATCTATGTCGTTGACTGTATTGACATACGTGACCATCGTTCGGGCTAATCACGTTACATATTATGACGAAGACTGCCTTGATCCTATGTTAATATATTCATGGACAAGATTGATAGAGATAATTTCAGATAAAAGATAGCATTAAAGAGCTCATTAAAGTATACAATAATATCAGGTGATATATATGTGGCCCAAGTGGGAGATTGTTAGATCAATTAATGTGGACCACATGTATATTAATTAATAATTGTATATGACTATCTTAATTGTTTTAGCTGTGATAAAGTGATCGATTAATCAATTACTTATTACGGCTTAATTATCTCAATTTTGTATGGAATATTATTATGTGTAGAGACTTAGGTTTTATTTCTATTTTTATGATGGGTTAGAAATAGAAATATTATTTTATTATGTCGTGGACCCCGAGACGTGTGTTTCCTTATTTTATTAATTAATAAGAGATTTCCTATTATGGAAAATCTTTTCCCTATATATATAGGTGAATCCCCATCAATTGGGCCTAATGCTAAATCGGCAATAGTCCGGGGAAACACACAGTCTTGGAAGACCAAGACAGGTGATCTTCTCAACTTCAGAATTATTTTGCTATGGAGACTTCAGGTACGCTTCCACTTCAGTACTTTCTCAATGATTAACATATGATTGTTAAGTTGTGTTTTTCTATTCACAACCTTTAGTCGATCCAACATCACCGGCGAGGGAGGGACAGGGGTCGTCGACGACTGGGGTCGTCGACGACAAGAGGAGATTATGTAGCTTGTTTTGGGGTGAAATAGAAGTTTTCCTCTCTTCCTCTTATCTCCCCTATTTTCCACTAGTTTTGATGGTTTTTGCCTTCACTGTGTCCGGCGACAACGGTAGATTCTGATGGCTCAGCTGAGGGCGAAGATTGACAGAATCTTCCCTTTTCCGGCGGACTCTCTTCTCCGGTGATAGACCGAGCGGACGAACGTGGCGAGCGAGTGTTTGGTGAAGACGACGAGCGGCGGAAACGAAACACAAGCATGTGTTTCGAAGCAAGTCAACGAAGCAAGTGGGGTCAACACTCGATTCGGCGAGCGGAGCGAATTCGCGCGGCTGACGCAAGCACAACGTCAGCGAAAATTAAACCGCGACTTCGTTTGGGAATTGCTGACGTCGGCGTGATGTCACCACATACGGTTTTCATGAGCGGCGCGCGCGAGAAAGAGTTGACGGTAATTTGGGTGCGTTGACTGGTCAACATCAATTTTGACCAAAGAGGTAATTTTCGATTTAGGGTTAGGGTTTTCTGATTGATTTTCTGATTTGGGGGGTGATTCTACACCCAGAGAATTAGGGTTTCATGCCGGTCTAAAGGTCCGTCGGACTACCTTAGGCCATGGCGTGACACTTAGTGTCACGCCCCGGTCAGATCGGCCTAAAAACAGCGCTTATCCGCTGTTTCAGGGTCATCCGGCGGAATACCGGAACGCGAACACTCTAGGGTTTCCGGCCCCAAATCAGAAACCCTAATTCCCCACTCAGATTTTAATTCCCAAATTACAAGGTCGCTCAAAACCCTAACCCTAATTTGGAAATCAAACCCTAGTTAGAATACCTCAATTTTGATTTTGACCGAATTCAAAATCCACCGTGCCGTCAACGCTCGGATTACTCCGCTCAAATTAAACTTGCCCGGCTGACGTCACGCTGACGTCAGCAACTCAATCCGCCACTCGTCACTGAAATCTCTATGCTGATGTCACGCCTAACGTCAGCTCTCAATTTGATTTTGCGTTGCTCCTTCGAGTTTTCGGGCTCTGATTTTGACCTGGTCAAAATCGGAACTCTCCTTCGGCATCGTCATCTTCATCCTCGACGTGCCGCTTGCGCTCGAGGTCCGCCGAGCGCCGCCGCGCTCAGGCGTCGGCCGGGAAAAGGGGAAGGCCGCCCGCCTCCCTTCAACCTCTTCGTTTGCAGCCGCCTGCTGCCGGAAGCTGTCGCCGGACACACCGAAACAGGGGAAGGAAAAGGAATAAGGGAAGCTTCGTTTTATTCCTCCTAAAACGTTACAAGATTCCTTCCGACGCCGCCGACCTCCGTCGTCGGTGCCCCCATCCCTCCCTCGCCGGTCATTGCCGGTTACAAGCCCTCACTGCTTGCTCACGCTCGTTGACGCCCTCTGGCGTTGATAGGTGTCCATTTTATAGGATTTAGAGTCTTGTTTCTACCATCATTATAGGCTTAAGTTCTATTTTATGTCACATTTTGATATCTTTTCTCGTAAAGTATAGAATCTTCACTCTTTTTCGGATATTTGTGAAATACAGGTCATTTCTCTATATTTTCGTGAAGAATTTTGAAGATTTTATATTATGAAAAGATTCATCATAGTTCGACGAGGTTATAGGCAAAATTTCAGAGTTTTTAGAGTTTTCCATGAAGAACACGGCCTGCCCGTGCTTACCTTCTTGCACTTCACAGAGGCAAGCACGGCCGTGCTTACATTCCTGCATTCTGCGAGCCAGACACGGCCAGGGTGTGTCTAGAAGCACGGCCATGACAGCTTCCGTGCAAATCGACCTTTCGAGGGTTTTTTGCCCGATTTGAGTGATTCCGAACTCGGAATTGGCTGAAATTTGGAGGAAAACTTCCTAACTACCCAAGGAAGAGATAGAACCATAAAATAGGATTTTTGGAGCCGTTTTGGGGGTCGAACTTTGGAGAGAGGCGACTTAGGGTGAAAAGGGGCGATTTTACTCATTCAAGGGCTCGATTCGAAGGATTTCTTTGGGGCTATCGAGAGAAGACCAATGATCTATCGTCTCCTACCTAAGATCTATAATTTCTCTTCTTTTTGTATACATTTTCATGGGTTTTAATTGTTAAACGATGCATGTTCTAGAGTAAAACCCTAGTTCGGGACTCGGGTGTAGCCCGTTGAACACATTTCATTATGTAAACTATTTTTTATGAATCTCACTGATAGCTTTTAGTAAATTGACTTATTTAAATGAGTTGTGCTTATTGTGTATTTATGTTTTGGCCAAACATTTGTATGTGTTAAGTGTTACGAGATGAACTGAGAGGTGAATCGTAACATTCGATCGTTCTCATTTAAACTTGTGACTAGAATTACGAGAGTCGTTCGACGTCACTCGAGGATTTACGATATTTCATAGAGCTTAATGGGTCTCTTAGGTTAATTTTGCTACGAGAGTAGGAAATTAGCTTATGCTAGACACCAGATTACGCTTCGAGAGAAGGTAACCCGTACCATAGGAAAGATCGCCTTAAGTTGTTTACTGTCGGATTGCGCTTCGAGAGAAGGAGATCCGTTTTCTATTTCAATTCATTGATTCTTTTACATTTAAAGCTTTCAACGAGGTGAAACCTGAAGTTCCGAACACTTCTTAAACTGTAATTTTTCCTTAAAGTCGTCGACTTCTTGGTTTGATAATTTAGTTAATTTCGTTTTAGGGCTATTCTTTTATTCCGTGTTTGAATCATTTAGCTTTCAATGACACTAAAGGTCGGTACTTGACACCTGCTCCCTGTGGGAACGATATTATTTACTACTTCGATAGACCGTGCACTTGCGGAGCCTATCAGGCGTCGGAGCCTTTGCCCTCTGGTGGCATCAGAGCCCTTGCTCTGGACGGGGCGACTCGCCGTCGCCGGTGGTGGTGCTGCTCCCAGCCCTTCTTCTTTCTCGTCTCCCGCTTTTAAAGAGACGGCCACCGCCTCTTGAACTCGTCCGTCCGGAAGATTCGCTCGCGTCTGCCGCTCGCTCTTGCCGTTGCTGACTCTGCGTCGAAGATGTCGTCGTCTGTCCGCCTCTTCCGCAGGCCGAATCCGGCTTGCTCGTCTCCGCTCGAGTCTCACGAGGACGTCGTTCTGCTTTCAACGCGTTGCCGAATACCTCGCCGACCGCGTCTTCCGAATCCAGCGCCTTCTTCCGTTATGTCGTCCACTGGATGTCCACTGGTTTCGGACGCCGCCGCGTCCGCCAGCCATCGTCGTCTTCGGAAGACTTACTCGCCCCGCTTCCTTCGAGCTTGCGAAGATGAGCTGTTGCAGCCGCCTTCCGATTCTTGGGGTCAACGTTGCCATTGACCACTGAAATTGAGCTTGGGCCAGGGTTTGGATCTGTCCTTGGCCCCCGGGCCTTGGGCCGAACCGGCCTGAACCAGGCCTGACACTTAGTAAACAAACTATTCATTAACTTGGTTGGCCCAATTTATTAAAATGCTTAAGCCCAAATTAACAATAGCAAACTCACTAAGCCTTATATACCATATAATGTTTCTCCCACTTGCAATTAGGGTTGTTCAAAAGAACTAGAAAACCGATAGACCGTGGTTAATTGACCGAACCGAACCGCTCGGACGGTTAACCGAATTAATCAGTTCGGTTCACGGTCGGTTTTTAGCTTATAAATTTATGGTTCGGTTCGGTTACGGTTTGGGGAAAAATTTTTCACCGGTTAACCGAACCGACTGAATATATATATATATATAACCTAAGTTTTTAAATTGATTGTTCATCTAGTACAATGGTTAGACATTACTTTATTAGATAGTTGGTCACAAGTTTAAAACCTATTAACTACAATTTAAAATTTAATTATTTTACATATTTAATTATCAAATAATAATATTTAATATTATATACAGGTTGTGTTTTACATATTTAATATTTTATATATTTTATATTTAATATTATTGGAGAAAGATTTTTCTTAATCGGTTAATCAGTTTTTTGGTTTGGGAACGGTTTGTAATATAGCCGAACCGTTCTAATCGGTTTGGGACAAGATTTAGGTTCACGGTTCGGTTAACCGAACCGTGAACACCCCTACTTGTATTGTGGGACATTGCAAGTGGGAGAAACCATTATATGGTATATAAGGCTTAGTGGGCTTGCTATTGTTAACTTGGATTTAAGTATTTTTAATAAATTGGGTATTAAATTTTATTTGATAAATATTTAAAAATAAAATTATTATTATATTTATATAAATAAAATAATTTAAATGAATAATTTACTAAATTTATCGAAAAATTTTTGGTAAATTTAATTCGATAACTATTAGGTAATTTTCTTATTCGGTTCGGTGTTGATTTTAAAATTTTTAATAAATATTTAATTAGTCAATTAAATTTGATAAATTCGATATCAATTTTTACGTTGTCCACCCCTAGTTAACAGTAGAATTCGTAATAAATTACGATTATTAATAATAATAAATAATGCCAAATGGGATGAACTAGTTCATTAATAAATGATGATTCCATCTAATTAAAGAGGCTCGTAAAATGTCAATTTAATTATTTAAACATGATAATTGAGGCGTTCAATTGTAAAACATTAAAAACAGGAAAAGACACCACACGCGAGCTTAACTTAGGATGCCATCCACGAGGCCCACATGACATACAACTATTATAATAAAGATTGCTTTGTGCCGAAAAAATTTTCTAGATAAAATATCTTATTTAAAAAATAAAAAATTTAAAATACGTATAGTATTATTGTACCCTTATTATTATAATAAATTTATTTATAATAAAAAATTATTATGAGTAATCATAATATAATCATTGATAGTTTATTCATGATAATAAAAATATTAATTTTATAATTATAAATAAGTTTATTCAGGATAATAAAAATATCATTTAGTAAAATTGAGTGAGTAAATTATATAAATAAAGGGAGTAAATTATGTAAATATAATTTATCCCTGATTAATTTGAGTCAGTGGATCGTGTTAGCTGTGACCCGTGACCCGATTAAGCTAACCCGAACACGACTAGTTTAATTAATTGGGTCAAACTGTCTAACACAAACACGACTCGAATATAATCGGGTCAACCCGACACGGCCCGAATAGTCCGTTTATCATTTATATTTTAAATATGAATAATAAATTAATAAAAATTCTATTAAAAATAATAAAATTTTGGTCTTATGTGTGGGCCGAAATCTTGGTTAAAAGATAGTTAGAAAATATTTAGGCCTATGGGCTACCAATAAGAGCTAGATAAACCTATATTTAAATTTTTTTTTTATATATATAATAAATTAATAAAAATTCTGTTAAAAATAATAAAATTTTGGTCTTATGTGTGGGCCGAAATCTAGGTTAAAAGATAGTTAGAAAATATTTAGGCCTATGAGCTACCAATAAGAGCTAGGTAAACCTATATTTAAATTTTTTATATATAAATAATAAATTAATAAAAATTCTGTTAAAAATAATAAAATTTTGGTCTTATGTGTGGGCCGAAATCTAAGTTAAAAAATAGTTAGAAAATATTTAGGCTTATGGGCTATCAATGAAAGCTAGGTAAACCTATATTTAATTTTTTTATATATAAATATATAATATAATCGGAAACCCGTTTACAATCTTACACGATCTAATTATTTTTGAATTATAAATAGATTGACTTATTTATAATCCGAATATGATTATGATTAATCTAAACCTATCTAATTTTGAGTCGAGTAGAGTTAAATCAGCAGTCGGACCAGATTTTGCCAAAGTCTATATGCCTTCCCTTGAAAAACTTTCCGGGACAGGACAAAGCATTTTAGACAAGCAAAGGTTTGACACGTTACCTCGAAGCATGCGTACACTACAGCTCATTTGCTCCCCAAGATTCCCCACACAGCAAAATGCTTTATCCTGGAAGAATTTCCATTGGCGTGGAAAATAAGGCTAGCTGAAAGAGATTTTAACTTTTAAGCATATCTACTTAGAAAACTGCACAATTATGAGGATCCAAATTTATCATTCCCAGAAGATAATTTGGCCTAAGAAAGCCCTCTTATTTCTGCAATTGTTGCATTTAATGCTTCCGTTGGCATCAAAGTCGTCTTGTCGCAAAGCTTGCTGGCTTGCTGCCAAAGAATGCTTCCAAGAAGATTTCATATTGCATAGTCCAGAAACATCCAACAAAGAATTTCTATTACAAAATTATGATTCAAGCAAGAAGGCGAACGATTGTCGAAAGAAATCAATGCACAGTAGATAACTAATTAATATTATAAATTATATCCAATTATTATAAGAAATAATCAAATAGGTTAAAGCAATAACAACATCAATTGCAGCGACATAGTAACAACTGTCGAGAAAACCATACATGGGAAGCCCTCGACCTGCAGCTATGGATCTCGTCGGGAACAAAATCCCTCAACAAGGGATCTGAGAGGTGAACCACCTCATGACATGGAGCGGCGCCTTGATGAGCTCGATGGCGAACTCCACCAGGATCGTCACGCAGAGGCAGCAGGGGCAGATGCAAGAAAGTAGCAACCTGCATTTGCGATCCCCATGAAAAGAAAACCCTCGATCAGTGACATAAAATTCAAACATCGAAGATTTTAGTGACTAATCTGATCGAAAGGGGCAGGGATGAGTAAAGAAGAGGGACGAGGTGGATAGATTTTGGTTACCCGACGATCCAGATGGCGGCGCCAACGATGGAGACGAGGAGGGAGAGGAAAGCGAAGGGGAGGCCGAGCAGCCAGCCGAGAGGCCGGCACTCGAAGTCGCAGTCGCAGCACATCTCGCTCCGCCCTCTTCTGCTTCTCCGTGATCCAGTGGCGGCGGAGATGGTGGAAGCGGGCGGAGAGCGACGGAAAGTCGATTTGGGGCTTTGCAAACAAGAGAATAATGGGCGGATGACGCTCGGGATTAGGAAGGAACGAAATTGCGTTGCGAGTGGGTCGGTTGCGCGGGTAACCACGCGCGTGCAACTGGCGACAATTATTTCCTCGACTAATATATCGGACTTTTTTTTATAGTTTTAAAAAAATAGATGGTTTTTCTGTAAATGGGTAGAGTATGTTTATATAAATAGATGATTTTGGGTTCTTCACCTAGGACTATGTTCACATATGTATATGCATGCATATATACATATAATCATCTAATATATATATGCATGCATATATACATATGTATACTATGTATACATATGTATACATGAGCATATCATGCTATGCATCACATTACTACATCAACTAAACAAGAGCATATTAGCAAAATTTCCTCTCAACTCCTCCTTCATTTGCCCCTAAGGAAAAGCAATCATAGCTAACCTTTATTATATAAAACCAAAAGAGTGAGCTATAAAACTCAACAAACTCTACTTTGCCCATGCAACAAAATATATTTTTATCACATTTTAAACAAGTCATATCATATGCAAAAGAGAAGCATCAATATGGAATTCATCAAATGAATATTTAAAATTCATACTATAATGACAACCTAAACATAGAGCTTAAGGATGATATGAAGAACCCAAGTAAATCATGATATTTATAACTTATGAGTATCAAAATCATTATGGACACAAAAGATGTACTCTTCCCATGAGTACAAAATGTCACAAAGGAACTAGTGATAGTATTATTCACTCATGAATATCAAAGTATCATAGACAGAGTAGTGGGAACAAAACAAAACAAAGTCCTCCACGTCTGGAAGCAAGACTAACCCACATCTGGGAAAGCCCACAAAACAAAAGCCGGCAAAGGTTCACCATGGCCCAATCAAATGTGAATTTGAATGGAGGGACTCTAGAGGTGGCTCCCATGGACTCAAGAGGTGGCTCCCATTATTTCTAATGTGGCACTTTGCTCCATGTAGTACTTAGTTCCACATCCATTACTTAATGCCCATAAATGGGACCAAATCATTTTCCCACTAAAGTTGTAAGGGCCAAAGACAAATGTGTCATAACATAAGCAAAGTTATCATGATATTGTAGTATTCCAAACACTTGCCCTTACAACATGATTATGGAGAAAGGACATAGGCACCTTTGGTTCAATACCAACAAATTATCAATGCCCATGAATCAAAATAATATAGGAAACTGATCAATGTACCAAAATCATGAGCATGGAATCTTGCATAAGGTTAATTACACATTCCACCATAAAAGTTCTAGACAAAAGAGTAGAATATGTCAAATTGGATCAGCCCAAATATCATGCACATGACTCGTAAAGAAATAATACATAGACCCATACAACATAGGGAGTCATTGAAACTATCTTCGAGTCTTCTTGCCAATAAAATTGGTTTGAGACCATTTGGTAAAGTACACAAAAAGATATAGGGTTTTGGTAACAAAGGGTCAAGCTGTCCTGTTTCCAGAAATTCTAGGGCATTGATCTCACAAACCAGTCGGTTTAAGATTACAATGCATATAAACGATATTCAATATATGGTTCGTTGGAAAGATCTATGAATCGACTTTCATATAAAACAAGAATTACTCAAAACGGAGTTGTAAATCAGATGTTCTGAGCAAAACAATACAAGTAGGTCAGTCTAGTATGACAGACAACATATACTGGATGTTGCTGCATAATTGATGCCCTAGCTCTGATCAAATATATACAATATTGGATGCGTTGGAAAGGTTTTCAAGTCTTCTTTCATACAAATCAATTCTCAATGATAAACCACTTGTGTGTACAAAGATATAGAAGAAGAACCCTAACAAGGTCAGAATTGTATACTCACATCACCTTAACCATTCTTTTAAAATTCTCCACATTAGTTTAGCATCAACTTCAAAATTCATTTTGAGTTCAATAAATCAGAGTATGAACTAGATATTTAGGATTTAAACATCATTTTATTATCAACTTATCATATTTATGAAACCATGAATGTACGGCATAGGGTAGAAACTTTATGAAAATTTGTGCTTTTCTAAGTCTTCTTCTTCACTTCACCACCTTCACCACTTCTTCCCCAAGCCCAAACGAAGTTGCTGGTAAAAACCCTATTTTTTTCCTTATGTTTACTTCATTTTTACCTCATTAGTCACCCCTAGTATGAGGTGTCATCACCAAATTCATCTTATCTTCATGACAAGCTTGAGGTGGCTATCAAGAAAAGCATGAGGTGTTTTTCTCTTTATACCTTTCACTTAAATACTTATATCCTTTCTCTCTTCTTTGTTTTCACTTTACAAAATAATGAGAAATCACTTAGTTAAATTCTCAATTAAGTGCTCAATATGCATCCTAATGGCTTACATTTATACATTATTCTTTTGATATTAGAAGATCAATCATGGATATCACAGGATCTGTGAGGGCAGGAAGCGGCGGATAGGCGGGGAGCAGCAGACGGTGGATCTATGAGGGCAGGAGGCGACGGATAGGCGGGGAGCAGCAGATGGCAGATCTGTGAGGGCCGGAAGCGACAGATCTGTGAAGGTAGCAGGGGGAATAGGCAGGGAGAGTCGGCGGAATAGTTGGGAGCAACCGTGGAGAGATATGGAGTAGGCGACAGAACTAGCGAGGATAGTAGAGGAGGTGGTGGAACTGTAAGGGTAGTGGCGGTGGAACTGTGAGGGCAAAAGGCGGCGGATCTGTGAGGGCAGGTAGCAGGCGATGGAACATGCGGCAGATCTAGTAGGGAGAAAGGACTGTGAGCTTGCGACGGTGAGAACGAAGGAGGCGGCTCTCGGGCTCGTGGTTGATTGTCGAGAGTGGAGCTAGAAAGTCAAAAGAAATAGGGAATGAGAAATAGGTTAACTTGATCTCACCCTTCATTTGAAATTAGAGGGTGGAGATCAACATATGAAATAGTATTAATGGGCTAGTCAATTATATTTAGGCTGGGCTTCTAAATATATAAAATAAATGGATTGAGCGGGTCAACCCGTTTTTGACCCAACACGACCCAAATATTTTCGGGTCATAAACGAGTCAATCCGTTTATGACCCGAACACGATTATGTCCGACCCGAACCCGCTTAACTTTGTGTCGGGTCAGGTCGGGTTGACGGGTTTGTGTTAGTTTTTGCGAGCTCTACTTTAAATTTTAAATAAGTTTTTTTTAAAAAAAATCATTATCATAAATTTAAAAATTATCTAATCACTTGAGACCTGATAATTATCGTCTCTACTAACTATCATAATGTTTAAAAGATATTCATCCATTAATAAAAAGATTAAATAATAGTCATATAATAATAATTAATTAGTTCACATCAAAAGCTCTCATATGTTTAAGTGATTAAATTTTCTTGATTCTTATATCTCATTTAATTACACTCCATAACTACTCGTTTTCAAACAAAGCGATGTGCCGAGTCTCCACCACCTCTCGTTCCGACAGCGAATATGGCGATTCAAACGTAGCCGCAGGATCGTCCACACACGTGTCAGGATGCAAGCGGTGCCATAAATTTCGCACTCCAATCCCTAATTTACCCCAACCGTTGCCCTCGGCCCTTGCCGGCTAATTCTGGAAATAAGATGGACAAAAGAGAAAATTTTGTAGGCAGTGACCCTCCCTAAATGCCTAGGCATGTCAGTGTCTAAGATTTGTTTTTCGTAGTATCCTCAGGAATTAATTGCATTGGCCGGTCGAGGGTAATTCCAGAAATTAATAAATACACTTGTAATGTATTGAGTTGGTGTTTCGAATAAACCGCCTCGAAGGAGAGGGAAGGAACCTCCCGGCCTAGGAAGTAGGAACCACCCCTCCTCATCGCCTTCTCCATCTCTTTCTTTGTATTACGCCAAATCGATCAAGCAGAAAGAAATCCTCTACTACGACATGTCTGCAACCGTCAAGGTGACAAGCGCCGTTGCCGCCGCCTCCACGGCGATCACCGCCGCCGCCTCCTACTCCGCCGCCTTGTCCCAATCGCCCTTCCGTCCCGATCTCCAAGCGCCCAACCAGGTGATATTTACTTTGAACAAGATCGAGAGTTTTGATCGCTCCGTTCCGATCTGCATGCTCTTCATTTCCGATCTGTCCTTTCTTTTTTTCTTGCGGCAGGGCGAGGAGTGCCGAGATAAGGAAAAGGAGGTCGAGCGGCAGCGGCTTCGGCGGCCACCGGAGGAAAAGTTTGCTCCTAGATTCGACGGGATGCGGTTCATCGAGACGCTGATCTCCTCGCACCGATGAGATTTGGCGCCGCCCCGACGAATCCGCTCAGTCTTGTGGGGGCGATGATTGATTTGCTGTGATCTCAATGATTATACGGCGTCATTAGTGCAGGGGTGAAATTTTATGTTGTCGATCGCGCTTTTCTCTTATTGGTTGGTCGAAGCGGTATGCTCGATTTATGGTTTTAAAAAATGTGGCGGAAAACGCATGTGCAGCATGTGGTGTTTGGGTCTCCTGAGGTGCGTCCAGGGCGAGTCAATGCAGCCAGCTTAACATCAGATTCCTTGGTGCCCTTTCTTGTCTGAGTTGCCAATTGGAATTATTGGAGTGTTATTACGTTTACGTAATAAGAGTTGGCCACAGGCTCAGAAAGTATTAATAAGGGACCCAAACGGTTTGATTAAAATCAATTTGATTTGAATCTGATTAGTTCATAAGGGTATCAAATTTGATTTGACTCATGACAAGTGTATCAAAGTGAGTCTCTATTCATTGAGTTCACATGGGTTTAAGCTATATGGGTTAGACTATTAACCATACTCAGTGGAGCGTTATAAACAAAAGAGACTATTATAGAGTAACTCTTACTAGGTGTCCTAAACGGGCTTAGTAAGATGCTCCTATAATAATCTCATATTAGTGAAAGAGAAATCTTAATAATGGATGGTTAGACATTTCACCTATGATAGTTCATCTTGTCATCAAACATGCACTTACGTGTAACACAGCATCTAATACATGTTAATGCATATTTCTAAAAACTAATGAGCTAGTAGGGGTTAAGCAATATGGATTAGACTATAGGCAATAAGCTAATGGAGTGGCTATAGCCATTGTACCACAATGAGGGCATTGCAAAATTTTTAACGAAGAAACTATCATAGAGTGCATGCTAAGTGCCCTAAAGTAGATTAGTAAGATGCAATTTTAATAGTTCCATATTATTATTTTTTTGAAAAAAAAAGGTCCACAAACAAGTAGTTAAGTCATTTTTTATTGAATCTTTCACCCATGGTACTACATACCCATGACATAGCACTCTACCATCAAATGTGTACACTATATGTTAAGCCTTATCTGATACATCATACAATATATTAATAAATTGTTGATATACACTATGTATGTGGTGCATCCAATCATGTATAACACATGATCATACATTTAACGATTCATATCATATCCTACCTAACTATCCTAGACAATATTGGTGGCTAGGATTTGTCAATATGTTCAAATATGTTTATTTTTATTTTTTTTTGGCAAAGGAACCAAAATTTTATTCAGAGTTACTTTCTCCGAGATCGGAGTTCAAAATATATTGTAGATCAGGTGGCCAACAGCTTGACCAGCAGTTACAATCTCCATTAAGGGAAGCGAGCAAGCCAATCGGCTGCAATTTGTTCAAATATGCTTTCAACCATACCTAGAACGCACAAGTAATTTTTTGGATGGAAAAGGAAATGCTATACATAAATATCATATACCATAATTTAATATGAATTTGAAAATATATAATATATTTTCATGAAAAGGTAATTTTTTAAGATAGAAATGCTTTAGATCAATCTTTAATTTAGAGGTACATTCTCTAAATTAGAGTACGGCTCAAATTTGGGGCTAGGTTATCGTGGTTGACAGTTGTCAGGTGATCATGGTTGACAATTGTCTGATAACGTCATTATAGCTTACCATGGTTTAAGTTCAAAGTTTTCTCAATTGAAATTTTGGCTCTTTTCTCTCTACCTCATCCCCGAGTATTGTTATTATAGGTATACATATCAATTTTAGATATAATACCCCTTGGAAGAGATGAATACAATGCACAAATTTTGTCACAAACTTCTAGCTCCACAAAGAAGACCACATTTGATGGAGATGGAGGTATAACCATATATTTTCATCCAAATCCTTATATCATATTGTGATGAATTCAAGAGGATCATATTTACTTGGATTTCCACGTTAAGGAAGTTTAAAATCAAAATATATCATAAGATGCCCCTAATAAATAATTGCTTATCTATATTATCTATATGTTTGCTCACAAGGTTATGCAACTTGCCACAATATTCAAGTTATCCAGATCAGATGACGAACTTGTGGGAACACCTTTAGTCAAAATACACTCATATCTTTAATCAAGGTATAAACTATAAAGTATTCGAACATACAGATCTACTTAAATCTAAAAAGATTTTCGAAGGCCAGGGAGTCAATGTGTTATATTTAGGTTGATGATTCAATTTATCCCTCTCAAGTACCCTTTTATCATGGTAATTGAGGGCTAAGATGATCCTTACCATGAAAGAAAAACAAAGAATAAAAAAAAAAATTACATTTCCCCAAACTTAAAACTCAAAAAGCTATTTTTAAGCGACCTTACACAACGGTTATACTTTTTGACAGCCTAAGAGGGTTGAAACTTGAAAAGCACATCCATGAATCTATCAAGTTTTGACTAGCCATGAATTCAATTAGTTGAAAATGGGGCAAAATGTGATGTAAGATATAAAAGAAGGCCGTACAACATCATTAACTTAAAATGAGAAAAAATCACATTAAGTCGAGTAAGGGTTTCATATCGCACCCAGAGTAACAGGTAAACAGTGAAGATCAAATCATGACCCAACAAAACAGCACAGCATACTCTATGAAGAGTTCCATATGATACAGAAATTGCAAACTTCGTAATTAAGCAGCACATTAAACAAACAAAAATTCCTACGTAAATGTAAAACAAAGAAAAAGACTTCAGTAAGTAAAGCAACACCAAGTGCGAGAAGGAAAACACACCATTTTCGTCTCCTAGCAAATCTTGAAAACGGAAGCTATCGTTGCATATTTACTGAAAGACAGTGTTTCCATCTCTGGGATAAAGCACAATGAGACGAGAAGACCACACGCAATTCATCACAAAACAAATCACAAAACAAAGGTACTGATGATGCAAAAGCTCCCATTCAGAAAGCAATCAACGAAGAAATTAGAACAAAGAAACACGTGTAGAAAATGAGGAAGAAAATAGGCAACCAACTCTTGTACATGTTATCATCTAAAATTTGAGTTGAAATTGAGCTCAGAAGGATATATCAGGGAAATTCTCAGTATTTGCTAATTGCTACATATGTAGGTTGATGCTCCTAGTCATTCAGAATCATGCGTTCACAAATTTGCAATCTGCAAAATCTGATGCTTCTCCTTTAATACGAACTTTAATTATTACCCTATTCCGACTTCTTTAACCATAGGTTATTCCATTATACTGTAACCTAGCGAAGAAAAAGCTCTACCAAACTTACAGTAACGCTCAAAGCTGTTCAGCTCAATATTTAATGGCATTCAAGAAACTAACAGTCCTATTTTACCCGCTTCAATAGTCTTTGCATATAAAATTGAGCATATTGATGCTCAGGATGTCTCTCATGTGATAAACTATTCTACATTATGATTTTTAACAAAGCCCAAAGGCATATGCGAGAACTGAAGATAATTATCCTCAATTACTTAAGAAATCAACCTATGTGAATGAAACCAGGAGCTATTGTTAGAATAGTACACTTTCTCACCATAAACATTTTCAATGGGAGCTTTGCTGAATAGAGAAAAGAATTCTCCCTTTAGGACATGGGACTAAGTATGGTTGAGGATTGGACAATACGAAACAAAATCTGTTTAACTACACAAACCCAATCTTAAATTCTAGTAGTCAACCTGACCCAACGCAAATGCATGGCAACCACCTGAACCTTCAAATACTTCTTAAACATGCTATATTGAATAAAAAGATAAGGGCATCTGCATGTTTTGTTAATATCCAAAAATCATTCAGGTGTTCTTTATACCAAACAAAACCAACTCATAAAGGGATACCTGAGCCAGGCTTAAAGGAGTTGGATAATGCTGATACTCAACTGCAATCCAATTCGTTAGAGTCGTCATTCCTAACTGGGACAAGATAAGGCAAATAAAGGAAAACATAAGGAAGATTATGAAAGCATAAAGAGCATTTTCAAGCGTAAAAACAAATTTATGATCAATCCCAAAAAATTGTTCAACATGAGAGATAATGCAGCTAGGATATGATACAAAAACAATATATGTACTATCTAAAAATGTAGCAACTTAGGAATCCTCTATAACAACGTACACTTTAGTATCAAAGTTCGCATGAAACTACATGATAGCTTAACCCTAAGCACTAAAAATAGCACTACAAAAAATCTGCAGCCATCTCCATGCCTGGCTCAAAGAAAAAGGAGATAATGAATTAGAGCCAGAGTAATATCAGTATGAACTTTCCATGTAAAACAGAAGCCATACTACTTTGTCCCTTTCTCTTCTACTTGGTTTATAGAGTATAAAAACTTATCTTTGAATGATAAAGATCCACTATATAAATCCTAGGAAGAATATCTTGAGTACCGATATGCAGGGTGCCTTCCTAGCCATCTGAAGCTCTTAAACCCTCTGATACAAGGACAGGCGCTCAGGTGCACAGGAGAGTGCCAAACACATGAGGCTCTCTTGGCACATTGGCCCGTTGCTATCATTCCAGCATACCCGACAGATACATGGCATCCCTGTAGAGTGGTCTTGGTAGGGATGCTACCTAGGATTTTTATCCGAAAGATAAAATCAAGGTGTACATATTTGTGTGTATTAAACACAAAGGAACATGTATCTCAACCTAGATTCTGGATATTATATATTTTCAAAAAGAACACTTTGGATCACCCAAATTCCAGACAACCAAATCAAAAGCAATAATAAATCCAATATATGCATCTTATGGACAATTAGGGAAACTCGAATATAAGACAAACTCCAATATAAACATCATCATATAATCCACGCAAGCTAAAAATCTATTACACCTTTCACAGTCTTTAGACTCTTAATAACTAAAAACGAAATAGGCATATCTGTATGTAATTATATATTATAGCTCACTCCAGCAGCAGATTTAATGGATGGGAGAGAGGGAAGGGGAGGGTTAGGCGAACCCAATCGATCGTTCCACTGCTTAGATCTTATCAATATCCTCGTCCTCGAACTCGATGTAGTCATCGGCGCCGCCTTCGTCCTCCTCATCGAGGCCTCCAATACCCTCGTTAAGGCGGATGTTCTCTGGAAGCTCGCCGTAGGCCTTCAAGAGTCGGGCCTCATCCGGCATGTACTTGAAGATGACATCCGCCTTGTCGTCCTGGTAGTCACGGAGGCCGACGAGGATGATGTCACCGGAGGCGATCCAAACCTTCTTATGCATCTTGCCTCGGATGTGGCAGAGACGCTTGGTGCCGTCGATGCACGTGGCCTCACAGCGGCCGTTGCCAAGCATCCGTTGGACCTGCGCGTACTCCTGCCCGTCCTCCTTGAACACCAGCTCGCGCTTCTCGTCGTCAGCCTCGTTCTTCCCGCGCTTGCGGTTCTTCCCTCCCTTTCCCTTGTTCTTCGGCATGCTTGTCCCCGGGCGTCGGTCGGAGCTCTAACCCTAGCCTTGGATCTTCTTTTCCCTCTTATGCTTGGGCGACAATGGTCGCGTGGATGCTACGGGATCCGAGTTTGTCGTGACACGACACCGAGTCACACGACTGCTATGTGAGCCAAGCGGGCAGATGCGTTTCTAGAAATCCAATTGGAGTCGAAGTTGGATACGGGTTCCGAATCCGAAGGGCATCAGATCCTCAAATCCTATCGGAATCGGATTCCAGTCCATATTGCCTGCCTGCCTGGGCCCCGGTGACTGGTGTCCATATTTCGTTAAGTATTGCAGCCATCTGAGTTTCAATAATTTTTTTGTACCTGATTCAGTTGTCGATCATCGCCTTAGCGAGGCAGCAGCGGTGGCATCTGTGGAATCCCAAATTTCTTTTGATTTCTTTCTCGAATCCCTCTTCTCCACTTTTTTGTTCCTGTGGTATTTTCTTTTTACCAACTTTTTTTTTCTTCCTATTTCTTGCTTGCTTTGCGGCATTGTAATGTTCTGGCGGATGATGTTTGTGATTGGGTGAAATTTAAGTTCTTTTTGAAAAGTAGTCATCAATTGATCTGCCACATGATATTTTCTTGCTCTTTTCTTTCGTGAAGTTGTGCATGTTTGCCCCCAATTTCAGCAAAACTTACTTGTGTTTATAAAATGCTTGTTCTAGGGGGTACATTGAAGAGTTTGAATAGTTCTAGACTAGATTTGCTTTTGGTTGCATCAAAAGGCGTTGTTGATTACTACGTTTATGTATCATTGTTTTCTTTACCAGAAGGATGTTGCTTATTCTCACGATCGACTTCCGTGTTTACCTTAGATCACCATTCAAGATTTTTATGTCTACTCCAGTTTCCCATTATTACTATGTGCAAAATACCTTTGTTATTCATATGATAATACTTTTTGAAGTCTCAAGTGAATTAAGCAACTTAGTTTCAGTCCTACGAGAACTTCTAATGGAGTCTTCTTCTATTGCGATTATGACAAAAGCATTTGCCTATAATTTTTTATTGGCATAAGCTTAAAACAAAATAAAATAAAAAATGACTATTTTCTTCTTGTTTACATTTACAAAGAAACTGATGGATTCGATATGTTTAGATTGACATTTCTCATTGTTTCTCCAATTTTCATTTCCATGTTGGTTGCATTCATATATTTACTGCTGCTGCATGACTCATGCTTTTTTTTTCATGAAAAGTTATCAGGTGGGAGATGCAAACTGAGATACTTGTGTCCGTGGAACTAGGTTTTGAGATTTCATGGTTTCATGTAGACATTAATGAGATTAGATTGCCATTACAATGATGATTACTGTATATGTTTATCTATTACCATCTTCTTTGACATGGTTGGTGTTTTTTTTCTTCACAATATTGGTATTCTACCTTTTGCAAACATGATCATTAATGGTTACCTATGTGAAAAATTGTTCTTTTTATTTGTTCTAATTCTTACATTCCCATAGTGTACTTATTATTCTTTACTTGTCTATTTGTAAGTGTAAAATGCTTTGTGACGGTAGTCATTCTTATTGTTTGGATCCCTGTAGAACTGAACGAATGCATTATTGAACAGGGTTTCGACCACAAGTTTCTTTTTTCTCATTAGCCCTAGTTGATAAATACTGAGACAACACTTAATGGCAAGTGCGGAAGCAAGGGCATTTCTAAATGCACTGCAAACTGCCATCTAAACCAGGAAGATGCAAAGATAAATCCTAAATTAGATTTCGATTTATCATCTGCTCCACAATATGATTTAGACAATAACGACAAAGCAAGTTCAGAGGCTTATATTGTCCTCAACTTTGTGCCTTTAAGCAGAGATTCCTTGAATACTCATCAATAATCTGAAACAAGGTTGCTGCAGTTGCAGTCCAGTTTTGTACGTGAGAGGGATTTTTCTTGTGAGAAAATATGGAGCACGGAATTCATGTGAAGGGTTTCAGCCCTGGCAACAAAGCTCTTTGGGAAGTCCTCGTCAGTTGACTCTATTGATACCTTTCTTGATAAGGTAGAGTAATTTCTAGAATCTCTTAAAATGGTATCAACAGAGGTCATAAAGAATTGTTCTAGCACTAGTTTGAAAGAGGTGAAGAGGACAACCAGTTCTTCGCAACTGCCTCTAAAGAAGAAGGCTGACGAGAAATTTGTTCCTTTGGATTTCGTATCAGTTGAACAAATGACTTCTAGAAAGGCAGATAGGGCATCTTTTGAATTTGAACCACTTTGGGCTGGGGGTAATAAATCTGAGCCATGGTGGCGTATGGTTGATAAAGACGATTTAGCTTTGTTGGTTGCCCAAAAATCTCTGGAGAATGTTGAGAACTGTGACCTGCCCCAGCCAAACCAAAGAGTTTTTGTTACAAGTGACCCGTTTGCCTCTAATGAGAATATGAATAGTGATAGAATATTTGAACCATTATTTAATGCAAAACTAAATGCAAGGATACGCGGTGCCAATGAATATTCAGATATTGCAACTACTGATAGGACATTTGATAGCAGGGATCTGCCTTCTTGTGAGAGAGGTCATATGCCACGCGATTCAGAAAATAGGCACAGGCAAGCCTCTTTGCAACTTGTGTTCCAATTTAGTTCTTCAGTGGAATTCTGTGATTGTTTTTGCAAACTGCACTGTACTTTGTATCTGTTTTTAGTTTGAACTAAGTCAGCAATTATTACAGTTGCTTGGTCTTAGATCTTTATCAATTTGCACGTGTTTAAAAGAGGTTTCTTTATATTGTTTGCTAATAATGTTGTCTTGATTGATGAGATATAAGACTATTGGTATGAGGACAAACAATGACTCTTTTGATGAATTATTGAATCTTTTATCTCAATCTAATTTCTTCTTATACTCCTTTGCACCAATCTTGCATCAGAGCAAGGTTAATATGAATACTCGAATATGGCTGACATATTTTTGGACCATAATTTATGTACTTTAGCTTATAGTACTTCAATTTCTTTAGGAGTCTTCCACAAATGTTTTCATATTAAAACTCTATTATTTGCAGACTTCTTAGCTAAATTACTAAATTTCTGGCAGTACTGATGTGATTGAAGATGCATTATATGCTTCTTTAATTTTTCTGCATCATATTAATTGCACCTAATAAAAATTGTTGAATGTGTTGAATCATGATTTAGTTGCATGAGTTCGTTCATGTTATATTGCTCATAATATCTCACATGCGCATTCAAGCCTGTTACACTGATCCTGGTCTTGTTCTTTTTGCTCCAAGTTTCATCCATATTTGTTTCTTTTAATTACATGTGGCCTTATCCTTTAAATATTTTTGACATGGTATATTATGCTATTTTTATTGTCCTCTACGAATTACCTTGTATCAGCAATCCTAAATCAGATTATACTAAATTTATTTTGATGTAATAATTTACGCAGTTGCAAACATGGTTATGGTGAAGAAGAACCTGAAAGCAACCAGCCATCTGATAATAAACCTACAAGAGATCAGCTATTTGAGTCACTTCGCCATTCACAAACCCGAGCAAGGAAAGATGAAATTGCTGCCCAAAAAGCTTACAAGGAGAAGGAACATATCGTCAAGATATTATTCAGGCAGACTTCACAACTATTTGCATACAAGCAGTTGATGCAAATGTTGCAGGCCGAGAACTTTTGCCTGAAGCTCAAGATCACAAACCACATATCGAACCTTATCCCCGTAACTCGGATGCCATTAAAGGGGATGCTATCAGACATAAACAAGAATTCAAAGAGGAAAAAGAACAGATGTAGTATAGGCAAATTTGCACTCGTCTTTACCATTGGGTTGGGCTTGGCTAGCGTGGGGTTCCTCTTCGGCTGAACTATTGGATGTTTGTTGTGCACTTCATATATTGCCCTATATCAGGACTATATATGTCAACTTCATTGATGCTTCTCGATGTGTTACTGCAGGCAATACGTGGTGTGCCATTTTTGTGGACTTCATGAAGCCTTATTCATGAGGAGGCTCGAGTACTATTTGTGGAGGATTCATCTTTTAATGTATTTAAGGTTATCTTCTAATGCATATCGACTCTGTAGAATTACTTGTGCACACAAGTAATGTACATTTTATAATGGTGAAATGTCTAAGATGATTGTACCCATCATTTTGATCATGCCTTTAGGAAAAAACTTATATGCGGTGCCACCTTACTTCACCACAGATAAAGGTTTTCACTTAAGTTGGGATTTGTGCAACACAAATCCCAAATGCTATTGACCGGTGGATGGTGTCATGGCGGTGCCACCGTATATAAGTTTTTTCTATGCCTTTAGGTTTCTTAGTTTTGATCAAATTTTTGCATATTTGATACACACTAACTTCCTGAATAGCAACTGTTATTTATATTAAAACCCAAGAAAAGAGCACCACTCAGCTAGGTGGAATTGTAGCCATTAACTCAAAGATTTATGTTGTGTTTTTTGGACAGAAAATTGGGAGAAAAAAATTAAAAAAATACATTGAATCTAGTAACATTTTTTACTAGATTCAATGTATTTTTCATTTTTTTCTTTTAATTTTTCATCCAAGAAAATACAGTGTTAGAGTTAAACATTAGTTACATTGTAAATTTAAGCATTATAAATATCGATTCTTACAAATATATTAGTTTTCGGGTAGTTTGGGAGTAGAGTGCAATGTTGTTGTTGCATATTATAAAAGAATTATAGTGTAGGGTCAAAATGGACACTACAGATTGTTGTTAGAATAAGCAGTAATTACTAATAAGTAGAAAATTATATAAAACTTAAAATATAAAAAATAAAAAATTTAGTAAATTCACTAGATTGGAGCGACAAGATGATGCGGCTGAGGTGGTAGTGGGGAAGGGTGATGAGAGTAGAGGGGTGATGAGCTCAATTAGTGGCTGTAACAAGGTGACGACAAAAGAGGATACAGTGTTAGAGAGGAAAGGATGAGTTTGAGCAGTGGTGAGGATCCAGTATGGGCGAAGACCAGACAAGCTTGAGTAGCGGCAAGGATGCTGTGGGCGAAGAGCGAATGAGCTTAAGCAGCAACTATGGCAAGGAGACGAGAGAAGGGGAATCAACAGTGGTGACAAGGAGAAGATGATGCATTCCGGTGGTAGCGACAATGGTGACAGATAACTAGGGCACAACGGGAGAAGGCGAATAAGGCACAAAGGGGCGAAAAAATTCTTAAAACTTACCAAACATTATAGAACTTTGGGTAATTTCGTATAACTCAAAATTTAATAGAACATAACTTTATTAAAATTTCGTAGAACTTTGACAAAAATTCAAGAGAGATTATCTCAAAAATAGTCTTGCTTGGAAGCACATCAGCATCGTGTACTCATACTAAATTCTCTATGTGCGTATATCAAATGAAACAACCATTTTTGGTAAAAAAATGTTGTTTTCCAAAAAAAAAATAGGCATTTTGTTGTGTTGTTTTCGTACATGTACTCATACGAAATTTGATCAAGTAGTATGAGTTCTATAAAATTTGGTTAAAATTATACGAAATTAGAAAAAAATTATGAAAATTCAATAAAATTTGATCAAATTCTATAAATTTAATCCATGTTCTACGAAATTTATAAAAGATCTACGAGTTTTAGTAGTTATACAAAGAAAAATTTGTGAATGTTCTAAAAAAAAATTGGCAAAGCTGAGTTTTAACACTTGCTAACGAAGAAACCACACCTAGGAAATTTTTTTCTAGCACACGCACACGGCTTGTTTTTTTCCAGCCACGCGACTTACAAGAGGTTGCAGCTAGATCCCTTCATTAGGTGTTGGTCAAACACCAGTCAACCATGCATAAGAGAGGGAAAGCGGAGACCATGCCTATTGTCACGCCTTGATTTATGTAAATATATGAATCAAAATTTTTAATTATTATATAAATCTTAAAGGCTATGCAAAGTTTAAATCAGTCAAATCCCACACAGAGAACAAGTTCAATCGGTTCCTTCAGGTTTAATGCGGCCGGCAGGGGAGTACCCACGCACGCCTCTCAACCTTCGAAGAGTTCTGACTTTCATCCGGCTCAAGAAAGAGAGGAGAAAGAAACCACGTCAGCGTTGAAAATAAATAGAATAAGGGAAGTTTTATACCTCTATCGGCTTCTGGATCCACGCCCAAATCTGGAAAGTCACCCGCGCCCGAAAATCTAATTCACGCCCGAAATCCACTTCGGCTCCACGTCCGATTTTTGGTCAACGCGTCAACTCCATCCGAAAACGAGCGCCACCCACTCGCGTTATCGCGTTCGCGTGGGAGCATTCACCGTCCTCGACAAACGACCGTTTCTCAAGTCCGACGAGTGATCGACAGCCCCGACTCTCCTTTGTCGGGGGTTCGTCCTACCGGCCGGCCTTGTCGTCCACCTGAGTTCAGTCCGCGTCTGCGTTCGAAGGTGCGAACACTCACTCGCCATTCGTCGCGTTCGCGTCGGGACGCAAGGGAGGCATCGTTGCCTTCTTCCGACGGGGAACTACCGCCGTTCCCGTCCGTCGAGCAGCCGGCAGCCCCGACTTCCTACCGACGAGGACACGTCTCCTCGGCTGATCTCGCTTCCCACCAGAGATCTCCAACCTGGAGTTGCCGGAGCCGCGCGGAAGAGAAGGAAGCAGCAGGGGCGAAGGGAGTTCGCAGGGGCACTCGGCGGCGACGAGGCTCTGAACCTCACCACCCACACCACCGGGGCACCAACGAGAGGACGCCGCATGTCCTCGTCGGGTGGTCGCACGCCGAGTTAGGAGACGGGGAGGAGGAGAGGTGAGAAGCGGAGCAGCGGTGTCATTCTTAGGCGAGTTCAGATCGCCGGAACGCTGCCGCACCTTAGGTTTAGCCATTCATTCTCCTCTTGATTGGTTCTTCTCCTCTGGTTCACCACTCGTTCACCGCGTAGTCCCTTCTGTGATTTCCCATTGGCGTCCGAGTCTCCACCACGAGCCCTCGCTCGTCGAACAGAGGTAAGCCGCCACCTCCTCGGCGGCCTCGCAAACCACTTTCCCTGCCGGAGAGAACCCCGCCGGGATCCAGAGGCAGAGAAGAGAGGGAGGGAGAGACGGAGTAGCTTGCTTACGATGAGTTCCAATCGTTGGACCCTCCCACTAGGCATTCCATCTCCCTCGTCGCTGATCCCTTATCGGCGCCATCCCACCTCTAGCGGAGAAGAGAAAGGGAAACAGAGAGGTAGAAAGGCTGGGCATGGTTCGTCCTCAACCATGCCCGCCGCCGAGCCTCCCATCAGGCGTTTCTCCCCCACGGTTCCGTTCCCTCCCCTCCACGAGTCGGCCGCCCTTCTTCTAGGCGGTTTGTCCACCTCTTTGCCACTCATCCAACTACACGTGGACGGCGGGTTCCACGTGACAAAGACTCGACGACAGCGGTGCCCATGCCGCCTGCAACCAGGCGTCGGCAGCACCCGTCAGCCCACCGGTCCGAGTTCATCGCCGCTCCTTAGTCCACTGGATCGAGCGCTACCGCCCGATGTGACGACTCCCTACTGTCGTCCGTGATCCGCCGTGGACTGTCTCTTCGTCAACTATGCCGCCGCCGTTGCCTCGCCGGCCGGGAGATCGCTACCCAGCAACGCGACCTTGTCCGGCGACACTTCCCGTTGGGTCGGCCAAGCCTCCGGGCACCGGAGGTGTTGTCAGTCGCCGGCGGGTTTTGGGATCGAACCGCGTCGCCGCTCAATTTCCCTAAATCGAGCTTTCCCGATTTCGCTTGTGGACCAGGCCGATTTTGACCCTAGTCAATGGCCTAGTTGACTGGGTCGGCTGGGTTGGACCCTTCTTTTAGGGTTGGGCCTAACACCTATAATCCCAAAGGTAGCCTTAGACTAGATCAATATCAATTTGTGGCACTAATTGATTATGCACAACAAAAGTTGGATAGAATGATTGATCCAACTCTGGATGTGATTAGAGAACAATGGCAAGAATAGTGACATTACTAGGAGCAGTGAGAGAAGAAAACAATATCAATTTGAACAAAAAGGGTGAAGAAAATATTCAAATTTCAAATTAATCCATAATTTTGATAATGCAATATCTTTTCTACATAGCATGTCCTTTAATTTCAAGGATGCATTGTTCATTATCCAGAGCAATCTATAGAAATTGGTAACGAGGTACGATAACGTAAATCTAGGTTTTTATTTAGAATCACTTTGAAATTATGTGATAAAAGAATTAGCAATTATTCCAAAGAAAAAGAAAAACATGAGCTTGCTATTGCTGATGTCACATGAAGCTCATCGTTAACCAAAGCTACTTGCACACTCACAGCTTCCCCTCCTTGCTCCAAACTCACTGGATGAGTAGGTATTCAGTTGATCAATTACACTATCAAATTGTAAAAAAAATAGTATTAAATACAACCACTAAGTTTTTTTTTTGTTAGCGAAAGTTAGCATTAGGTTTTAATCTGCTCATGCTTATTGTCTTATTAGCCTAATTATTCAATGGAAATAAAATTAATTTTTTAAAATTTAATTTAGTTTTAAAAGAGATTCTATATTATCAAAAAGGGAATTATCAATCTGAATTTAACTTACAAAAAAGAGATTCTATATTAAACTTCTATTTTACTTACAAATTTCGTTCTTGATTTATTCCTGAAAACGTGATAATCGCATGAAATCTCTCCCAACATTATCTAACAAAACAATTAACTTATTATATATTACTAAAATTCTCTGTTCTTCTCATGCAGACTTAAATCGGTGTCTCAGAGAAATTCAATTGTCAATTTAAGAATTGCAGTGGAATTTTGTCCAGCCAAATAGTCATCACTAGATTTGCCGATGTCAGAGGTACGATCGCATAAGTGCGTACGCCAGTCCCGATGAAATTTATTAGCAGAGCATCCTTATCATCACCAGGCTCGATGAGAGATTTTATTACCACTCTTTTAATCCCTACTTAATTGCGGCTCGTAACCTCCACCACCTTCCAATTCTCTCGGAATCGATCGCCTGCCGAATTATTAACTCAGCCTTGACCACGCCCTTGAACTCTCAAAGATTATGCAAATTCGCCCTTGAACTCTGAGATTTATATTATTTTGTCAATTCTCCGTGAATAATAATACCATCTTCACATAATCCGAGAGAAGGTAAGGAAAATAAGATCTCCGGGAGCCGTCGTAATTAGCAGTAAATGCATGCATGCAAGGCTGGGTGCGTTGAAGTTGAGACCTTAATAACGGCGCTAATAACCACAACCATAATTAGCCGCGCGCGCAGCCATGAACCAAACTCCTTAATTATGAGCTCGATTCCATCGATTATTTAAACTATAATACTCTCTGTTGCAATCCAAGAAGAAGGTTTCTGTTTGCTAATCTTTCTTCCCTCTGCCAACATATTTTCTTTATTCCACATGGATTTCAATCTCATGTTCTTGGATGAGAATCCATGGTTCTCGGAGTGGTCTAACGTTGGGGACTCCTCGCTGTGGCCTGACGTTGGAGAGACCCTCGCCGTGTGAGTAACACGCGAGTTCTCGTCTTTTAGCTCAGCGTGTTTGATAGATTGCTAACTGACGACGTCCTTTTGCTCCTGTCGACGCAGCGATGAAGCGGACGCTCTCGTCCCTTTGCCGGAGAGTCTTGACCAGTTCGGCATCCTAATGGAGAACCCGCAAGCTCTGATTCCATACCAGCAGCACTGCCACGCCGCACACACGAAGCCACTCGATGTCAAAGACGAGTACTTGGGCGAAATTGATCTCGAGTCGTTTGCGTGGGCTTCTCACAGTTCTGGCCAAGCACTAGATGCAGATCCAGTTCCGCTCAGCTCCGGCGACTTCAAATTGGAAGATGAAGCGGACGGGACGAAGAGGAGCGACGGGCGGGCGCCGAGGCTGAACGATTTGGGTTTTGACGAGATCAAGAGTTACTTCTACATGCCGATAACGAAGGCGGCGAAGGAGATGAACGTGGGGCTGACCTTGCTGAAGAAGCGGTGCAGGGAGCTCGGCATCGCGAGGTGGCCGCATAGGAAGATGAAGAGCTTGAAGTCTCTCATCCGAAATGTTCAGGTATGTGTATATATGTATGTACTAATTATGTGTTGTAGTGTGTATGTTCTGATGACTCAATCCTGATACAGTATAATGGTATTGCTTTGTAGGAATTGGGTAAGGGAATGTCTCAGGAGAATGTAAGGAGGGAATTGGAGGGTTTGGAAGAGCATAGAAGGATCATGGAAGAGAATCCAGAGACACAGTTGACGGAGAGAACCAAGAGGCTGAGGCAGGCGTGTTTTAAGGCCAATTACAAGAAGAAGAGATTGAATCAGCAGCCATGCTTTAGTAACACTACTATTTACTGATCATCTCCTTTAAGCGTATAGAAATATACCACTTTTTTTAGGTTAAGAGAAATATTATTGGAGTTTTTGTGTTGTTTAGAGTTATGTTAGAAATTAGTATGCCCATGAAATCAAGGGTATGTGAATGGAATATACTTGTCTATTACAATTCATATTTCAATCTCAATATTCTGTCATATTGCCAAATTAACCACGTCTTCGCCGTAATTTCTTAATTTATTCTCTTTCCGTTCAGTCATTGCATTGAAAAGGAAAATATTCTGCAATAATTGAAACAAGAAAGGCAAGTAATTTTGTATGTTCGATGGATATTCTTATCATTTTTATTCAGATTGGTTATCCTCTCAATGGCTAGAATGGATGGAATTTTATATATTTATGATTTATTTCTTGATATTTTACCTAACCTGGTTAATAGACAACAACTAAGACAAGGATCGTGACGTACGTTGAATTTCTGCTTAATTTGCTTTTGTCCTCTTGTTATCTAGTTCTTGTTATAATTAATTGTAAGTGTTTCACGTTTTTGTTGAAACAATTATTTAGCCAATCCACTGAATTCTGATACATATGCATGCATGAGCTGGAATGCATTGCAATCATACACAGATATATAATACAGTACTACTACTGTCTTCCAATATACATATGAGAGATATATGAAGGTTAAAGAACTCTTACCAGTGTATATATTTCCAAGTTCCAACTCTAACACTGCGTCAATGACTAAGCTTTGCGGTCCCTTCTCCATGGCAGCGGTACCTGCTTTAAGCTGCCATAAATACTTCCCTGGAATCGAAGTAAAAGCAGTCAAACTATATCCAATTATTAAAGTCTTGTATCTGTATATGGAAACAGTTTGTGTTACATCAGATTCACAATAATTATCTGAATTAAAAACTGAAATTGTTAGAAATTGATCTATGTTCTGTGTCAGGAAAAATTCTATGTTGAATTGATACTTTCTTCTTATTTTGAGATCAACCAGACAGTAATGAGAACGTGCAGATCTGCAGAACCGTAACCAATAACGAGAGAGCGAAGATCCAAATCTCCTTCATTCCTCTTTGTGGCATTTCCAATTAATAATGTAGGACTAACAAGAAGTTGTACTCAAATAATTGTGTAGATATTTACAGAACGATAAGAGTACACCGACAACAGAAGGCCATTAATGAAGGAGATCGAATCGCAACTGGAAACTGAAAGCTAGGGTTCTATTTAGGCAAGAAACTACTAACCCAGATGTGAGAAGTGGCGAAGCTTGCAAGGCTCCTGTTCGTCCTCAGCCTTGTGATCCTCACATTATTCTCGACCTCGTCATGATCCCCACCATTTCTCCAGTAAGAGGAAGACACAGAAGAGCAAATCACTCCCTTATCCTCCACCCCCACCGAATCCAGCACGACCTTCCTCTCACCAGCCTTCCTCCGAAACCAATTACCTTTCGCGTTCCGATCCCTTGCCTCCCCAGAGGGAAAGGAGTGGCGCGATCCAAACAGGGTCGAGCTCTGTTCTGGGCCATCAAGGACCGTGGTCGGCGAAGGGACCTTGTCGGACTTGATCCCCGCCATCGCCCTCGCTGCCGCTGCCATTCTCGGCGGCAGGATCAAGATCCGAGCGGCGCCGCCGGGCGAGGGCCGTTCCCTTGGCTTCCCGGGAGCTTCTTCCCACAGGAAGGGGATGGAGACCGGGATCCGGGGCGGCGGCGTCGCCGTGGCCGGCGGCTCCCGCCGCTGGGCTGGGAGCGAGTAGGGGGAGAGCTTGGGAGGAGTGGAGCTCGGATCCATGGCGGTGCTGCTGCTACTAAATTAAAAAGAAAAGAAAAAAAAAGGAAATCAGGAATTCCCCCTGGCCGCGGATGGAAAGCAAGCCTTACATTATATTGGAGGAGTGGGCGGTTGCGCTTCTGCATTATGTATTGCGTACGTACGCAGCATGTGCGTATCACCCAACGGCTCCTCCTGGCGTCCTGTGCGGCCACACCTCTTACGCGCGACTAATTTGTGGGGCGCAGCGTCTCACGAGAAAGGGCAGGTGATGAAACTTTCGGTTTAATTCTTTCCTCGCTTTCCTTCTTCATATAACGGAATAACGCGCTTTCCTTCCTCATATAACGGAATAATGCGCCCATGAGGAAGTTATTACCATCTTAGTTTTTAATTTTACACATAATATATGGTCTCATCAATTAATCATTCCTCGTCTTTTTCTTATTAAAACACGTGGGCGTGGCACTAGCAAATGAATTAGATGGGGTGGCAAGGTTTTCCAATAACTTTACTTTTCAACCCTTTTACGCCATCAGAAGATGCCGGGCTTATTTGGAAAATTAGTACTAGTACAAGTGGACATGGGATAATGCAGGTAACTTGGAAGAAGGGTATATTTCTAATTTGAGAGAAGTGAGGTCACTAATTTAGAACAATTGTAAAAGAAGAAATAGTGTTCTTTCATTTTTTAAAGATAAAATTTACAATTGAACTCGAATTTGATTCAAATCTGACTTAAACTTGACCTATCAAATATATAAATATTTAAATTTTATTATAAATAGCTGAGTAATGTTATTTTTTTTTATTTTTGCCTTGATCAATAAATAAATTTAGTCTTTTTTTTGTTGTCGTCGGCAAGAGTTAAGACCGTCGCGATCGACGATAATTTGCAGAACAAAATTAATGAAGTGGCCCGCATGACTTCACTGGTCATGTTTTCTTCGGAAGAGTCCAGTCCGCTTAAACTGTAGACTGACAAAGCAAATTGTCTTTTCTTGTATAGAACTATTTCCCCATAATTTAGTTAATATTTTAAAAATAGGGATTAAATTATTACTGGTCAATTAGTTTCATTTATTTATAGTATATTTATAATAAAATTATAGATCTATTTAATAAGCCCTATTTTAATAAAACTATATATATAATATTTGGTTGGTGTTCTATTTTAAAATTTTAAAAATTTTAATTGCTTTTAATTTTATTGAATTTAGTTTAATCTTTTTTTATAAATATTTCTTTTTAAGAGATATTTTGTTATAAGAGAGTGTCTTTTAAATTTTATTTATTAATTTAATTTTATAAAGGGGCATAGAGAAAACGTGCCTTCACCTTATAAACAGGGGAAATATGAATTAAAACATTTCAGGGAGACAAATGCAGACTCTTAAGATCCTAACCTCAAGTCTAAGATGCTCAAAGTTGAAAGAGACTTTCTCATTGTTGTGCCAACGAGAAGAGAAACCCTAGTTGTATCTTGTGATAGAGTGTCAAATTTAACTACGGAGAGCTAAATTTTTAGCTTAAACTTCGTTGCATAGTGATTCATATTCTGCACTCACTCTGCCAGTTATCTTACACTGGCAGAGACAGTCAGCATTCTTGTGGGGAAATTTGATTGCAACAACTTTGGACGAGAATCGGGATCAGTATACAGCAAATCTTAAGAAGTTGCTTATTTCTGGTTTAATACAAGGTTTGTACTTTCAGTTTTCTTATTTTATGCTACTGTAGCAAGGAGAATGAATGCTCTTTCAATGATACAGTCTACTTTGCATATATAAGAGAGTTTTGCTACCAAATTTTATCCAAGAACAAAAAAGAACAAATTATAACCTTATTACTGTGAAATTATCATAGTATGTTCCCAACACTTGTTTCCACACAAAAAGTTAAATATTTACTCCTAAACTCTGCTCAAGGATGAAGTGATAAAAAACTCGAACTAGCCTTTTCAAATTCTAAGCTACTAGAGACTGCAAGGGAATGTGAGAATTTATCTAATGTTTCATGCGTTCCCCATCAGAAAAGATAGGGAAGTGAAGGAAATCTGCAAAACTCTTGCAACCTTCCATTTTTGGTTGTTTCAGATTCACCTCTACATGATGGCAGCTGTTGGAAACTTGCTCCTAGGTTCCATCTTCTTCAACTCATGGCTAGTATAGATGAAGATCTTCCTTGCCAACTTACAAAATTCCCTGCCACATTGAAACCAATTCAATTCATCAGGTAATATAGAAGTTTTTAAACAAAGTGAGAGGTTCATCGATCCATACGGCCATGGACAATCGCCTACGAGCATCATGTCTCCCTCATCATCAGTAAAGACCACCTCCCATTTATTTCGACTGCTAAGTTCTCCTCTGATATCAAACATCTGTTCTAGCTCTATTTTCAGCTCACTGTAACCTTTAAAGTTTGCAAGGTCCACTGCTCGGCCAACAGCTGCTCCTTGCATGTGAACCTTGTGAACACCAAAATCTTAATTTTAATCCTCCTTCATGATACGGTATTTATGAGCTAAGAAATGCATTTTACCTTGATGCAACTTCTGGTAGAACTGTTGTTTTTGCTTTGAATCTCCTTGGAGGATACTTGTTTTACCTCTTTTGAAGCTTTTGAAAGTGCAGATAATTCATCTGATTCCTCATGATTCTCATTAATGGCGCTCAATATGGTAACAGGGTCAACGGATAACCTTGTGGTGGAAGATATGACATTTGAAGGACTGACAAGGTCAACCCCAAACAATCTATAAGCACTGCTACTCTTGGGCTTCTCCTGATTCTCTTCGGTGACATTTGTACGACTGACAGTATCTTCTGATGGTTTCAACAGAACATTTGAAGTTGACATGCTCTTCAATGGACAAGTGAAGTCCTTAGCTTCCAACAATCTTCTGTTGCAGGAGCTGGGACTTTGCAGGGAGTTGATGTCACCACTAGGAGACCAGTGAAATTGAATGTCTGATTTCTTAGCATTGGTGCTGCTCGGAGATCCTAAGTTGTATGCCTCAGTCCTTCCAGGGCGAAAAGCAGTTGAAATAGGATCTGTGAATGGAAAACAGGAAAGGATCTTAAATTTCAAGTTATATGAACAGATGACTGTTGAAACGAACAGAAGACTGTTGAAAGAAGAAAAACCACGCATACCAAGGCCTGTGAGATTAGAGGGTGACCGAGCTCTCTTACTTTTGATAGCATCTGCCTGAGCATCATTAGAAGCAGACATGGAGCCAGCGGAAGGCTCAACTTCCCATGGTGAAATGTTCTCGGGTCTCTGAGCAGTAGATGCTTCATCCCATTGTACCTGAAATTAGAAGAATTCAGTCAAAGCATTCATGCAAACAGAAGAAAAAGGACATGTCAGTACCTTTAATGATTTCCACTTTGAACCTGGCCATTGCGAAGAAAAATCTCCAATCCCAATTACAGTGCCTCTAAATCTAAGCAAGCAAAAACAGTAAAATTTGAGTAGGAGGAGCTGAAAAAATTTGCAAAGGAACAGTACAGCAACAACTAAAAACCTTTTCTCTTGAAGATCTTCTCCCTCAAATCTCATCTTGAATCTCATCCCAATAGCAAACCCAGTTTTAATTGCCTCCAAATATTTATTGATACTAACAATGAACTGGCTAGTCCTGGGATTATTTAGTAGACATATTATTAATTTCAGAAATCAAGCACAGAAAAACTGCATAGAACAGAGGGCTTATTTTGCTTTCACTGCAATCCTAGCATTAGTCCCAACCTTGGCTTGTAGTAAACTGTGAAAAGAGAATGAGTTGCAATGGCATGTGATGCAGTGGCGAGCACTCCTACATGCATGTTGTGACTTGATATCACAGATGAAGGTATAGTGTTTTGTCGACGAGCAAGTCGCCTTACTCCAACTAGTAGTTCATCATTCTCCCCCCTGCAGATTATCGACAAGCACCCCAACCAATGCATAGATTAAATGAAGCCGAGGAGAAAAAGAAACAGAAATCCTTTCTTAGGAATGTGAACCTTATTAAGATGAATGCATCACCAGCTACCAATTTTTTAGCGGCAACAAATGTGCTCCACCCTGTTGTAAGTAAATGGCGCCGTGGTTGACCTGACTAATCCAAAATGGATGGATTGGGAGTAATTTTAGAAAGAATTACAATTATGTTGCAACCAAGAACTATTACTTTGATAAGATAATCAAACAAATACCTCTAAATATGTGTTTAAAACGCCACTCCACGTCATGCAAGTCCTTAGCAACCAGCTCCTGCGTAGGAATTTGCTGTGACATGTCCTGTTCCAAGCATGCAAACCAAGATTAGGAAGACAGAACATCTGAACAGCAAAAACATACAAGATAATGAGGAAATTGAAGAACCGACAAGAGGTGGAAGACATTCGGAGGCATGTCGACGAAGAACAGAGAAGCCACCATGGGTGCTTGTATCCGAAGCCGTCAATGTCTTACAAAACGAGTAAACTCCCGGTCTCGGGGCCTCCAAAACACATGGATCAGGACTCGTAGGCTCGTTTTGCTAATAAAAATCAAAACACCGAACTTAAATTTACATAATATACAAAAGAGTTTTTTTTTTTTCTTTTTAACTCCAAGAATAAATTAATAAGAAAAGTTACATATTTCTTACATCTGATTCAGGTATAAGAGTGATTTGAGCATAGAGTTCATCCATTTCAGGTTCCGCCTGGAATCAAAGAAGAAGCTACGTGATATCTAGCACAAAATTTCATAACGTAAAAGGTATTGCTTTATTTGATCAAAGGGACAAACAAGATACTGCATACTATAATGAACTCCAGAATCGAATAAGAGAGGAAATAAGCCGGACCTTTAGACTAACGTTGACAACGCGGCAGATAATTTTGGAAGGAAGATTGAACAGGGGAATCAGCTGGTTTGACTCCTGATCCGTCGAAGCTTCCAACTAGACGTACAACAATCACAACTAATTGAGAAAACAAAACAGAGGTGGGATTTCTTTTTGTTGCTCGAGAAAAAAAGAACAGTGGGGATTTTTTTAATCGCTTTAAAGGTGATACAGAAGCGAAGAGAAGGTATCCAACCCACCTGCTCCAGATGCCCTTGGGGGAAATAGAACACTCTCTCATCCACCCGAGGTACCTCCACCAGAGGACCCGCGCACGCCTTCCATAGCTCTTCGTAAAGCCCAGCTTCTCGAAGGACAAGACAAATAAACCATTCCAACATCAAGAAGAGAACTCAAGGCAAATCACAGACCACAGAAGCAACATATAATCCTCACCTTCCTTCGCCGATCCAGGCGCCATGAAACCCTTCTAATCGCTCCAAATGCTCCCGCCTCTCCTGCACCACAGCAGCCCGCCTCTCTCTCTCGTCCGCGGTTATTTAGTTTACCCCATTAATGAAGCGGCGAAGCACGTCAGGAGAGAACGGCGCGAATTAAAGGCTGCTCCTTTCGCCCGCCGCCGCTACCCTTTTCGCCCGAAAGAAAACGGCCGCGCACTCTGCTGCCCCGCAGCTCCCGCTAAACTGCCGAATGCCGCTTCGCTGCCACTTCTCCAGCAGAGTCTCCCCTTTCTCTCTCTCTCATACGAAAGCCAAGCATGCGAGGCCAAGAACCAACGAGGAGCGAGAAAACGCCGTCGCCACCAGCAGGCCCTCAAAATTTACCCTCGTGGGGATGTGTGCCCTCCTCGATCCGCACACCCCCGGATGAGGCAGAGCGAGGTACACTGACCGTGGTGTCCGTAACATCAATGCCACCCAACAGCAGTACGTAACTACGCATCTCGCAATCCGCCGGCCACGTGGCATGTGTCACGGGGACACTACCCGCGTCCTGATCCAGTACCCCCGTTACAGCGCTCCGTCTCTGTCGCACCGGATAGCTCCACTCACTCGCGGCGGATAACATGCGGTAATCGCACCGCAACAGCGCCAGTGAAAAGAAGCAAGTAACAAAGTGAAAAATAAAAATAAAACTTACCGTAAAACTGCCCCCCGTATCGAACTTATTTACGATCTCGCCATGCGCACCACGTGGCGGAACTTGGTTTTTGTCACTACGGCGAGTGCCATCGGCATGACCCACCCCAGCGGGTCCCACAAGCGGGATGGGGCCGCAGACGGGGTACACGTGGTTTTGCTGATTCCGGACCCCCTTTCTCCGATTAATTATTAAATCTTAATTAGCCTAAACAAATCCCGGATTCTTGACTTGTCTGCCCATTTCTCGCGGTAGTTAGCTGAACCGCCCGTCGAGGTGTTACGTGATCGACAGCGATTACACCGCTAACGGAACGGCTTCAGGGGGATAGACGGAATCAGGGAGCACGTAATTGAGAGAGAGAGAGGATTTTGCCGTGTCCTGGTGGGACGCGGGCGGCGTGGCACGTATGCTGTTGCGTGGTTCCGCTGGGTCGCGTGTGGAAATTTCACGTGGGCACATTCATTGCACTGGATATGGTCTCGGGCTCTCGGCCAACCCACTTGGGTCGGACAGCGACGGGCTCGCATGTCACCGTACGAGGAGAAATCTAAGCGCGGTAGAGGCCGCGCTGTTGACGTTGACCCTTGACGCCGGTAAAAGAAAAAGGAAACAATTCGAGGGAGGGATCCAAGCAAACCCGATACCTCGACGCCGTTATGCATTCGATGCAGGGTACCGTAGGAGGATGGCGACATGAGCCATGTGGCGTTCCGGTTGTATTTTTTTCTCTTTTATAATTTTTCTGTAAAATGTTTATGTCGCGAGAAAAATTAACGCAAAATTAATTTTAACGTGTTAGTGAGAGAGTCATCGGATGCTGCAAGGAAACCTCTTCTGTTGGTCAACGCGAGCATATCCTCATGATTCCTCTATTGACTATGGAACCAAAGTAATCATGCTGACATAATCTCTGGTCATCAGCTGCTTACGTGTCAGCACATCATTCATTGGCCACGTTTGCGGCGCCTGTCCGTCCACGTTGCCGGTGTGCATGCACAGCACTTATTTGATGAAAAACAGATTGTTTGGGCCGCGGGCCGCGGTGTTAGGCCCCTTCTCTTTTTATAGTTGACGAAATAACCTAAAGCGACAAAATGAAGAAGACTATGAGTTAAGGTACCACACATTTTATAGTGATGGATGATAAGCTCGTTGAGGATGTCAAATTCATTAACAAAAATAAGAATAACGATAAGTTGAGTATATAGTTTTTTACATGATATTCTAACTCGATATGACTATACTAACCTAATATCTTACCCGTGCGAAATTGAGTTGAGTACTATATTACATAACCCATACTTAACTTATTTAACTATTTTCTAATTATACTTGAATCGAATCTCCTTTAACACGTTTGGCATTGCCGATGAACTAGCGGCCAAAGGGACGAACCCCTCGGGCCTCTCCCTTTGATTTGTGCTTCGGATATGGTGGGCATGTTGAAGTCAATTAGTTGACTTTTATATCGTGTTCGCGTCTTATCAATTATTATTCGTAGCTGTCACGAGTCCGCAGTGGGCACCAACACCATCCAACGTTTTTCTTCTCTTAGTTAAGGTCAAAGTCAAACGGATCCCTAAGAAACCGCAGTGGGTCCCGTGACCCACTCAAGATTATGGCGAAATCGCTGCGGGTTCCTAATTGGGTACAGGGATTAGGAACAGTACATGTTTCACTGTGAGTATACCCACTCCATTACGTGTAAATCAAAAGCAGCGCCCATGATGGTACGCGTGGCACTCCACTCGTTGAGTAGATTGATGTTCGCTGTTCTGTGTCAGCCATAAGTTTCGCGAACCTGCCCACGGCCCACGGTGTTAGGCTCCGGTTCAACCGGTCCGGCCCAAAGCCCAATGGGCCACGTACGAGCTCAAACCCGCGTACGAACCTGTCTGATCAAAGAGCCTTCGATTTCGGCCGGTCAACGCCGAAATCGAACGCAGGGGTTGACTTTCCCAAATTAGCCAAAGCAGCATTGATTTCAGCCGCTTCCGCATCGTCTTCTCCGCGCCGCTCGGATGCGGAAGACACGGACGCGCGAGGGAAGAAGAAAGGCGGCGGCTTCCATCGTTAAAAGGGAAGCAACGATGGAGAGGGAGCTAGGGAGGGAGAACCAACGATCGATTCTACTGGCGAGCGCTGCGAGTTGAGAGACTGAGATTTGAGTTTTGTAACCGGTGATTGGCGGATCACCAGCGAGGGAGGGGAGAGGGCGCCGAGACCAGGGGGTCATCGGCGAATACCTGGAGAGAGCTCTATAACTATATTTCGGGAATAAAACGTGAGCTTATCTTCACTAGTTTCCTTCCCCTATTCTTCTTCTTCCTCAAGCGCGGCGGCTGCGATTACCGGCAGCAAGCGGCTTCCGGGCCGGCGGTAGAAGAGGTCGAGGGCGAGGAACAGAGTCTCCTCCCTTCTGGCGTCCTTCTCCGACGAACCCGAGCGCAGGCGGCGCTCGGCATCGAGGACATCGGGAGGACGACAACGGAGATTTCCGATTTTGACCAGGTCAAAATTGGAGCCCGAAAACTCGAAGCAATAACGCGAAATCAAATTAAGAGCTGACGTCATGCGTGACATCAGCATCAGGAATTCGATTTCGGTTCGCTCGGGCGGGGGACGTCAGTGTGACGTCAGCAAGAAAATTAAATCAGCGAGCGGGATTTCGTTGACCAGAGGGTTGACCAAAGGTAAACTTAATTTAGGGTTTGAATTCCTAATTAGGGTTTTTCGGATTTCTCGGAGTGAACTGTAATTTGGGGATAAAATTTAATCGGGGAGTTAGGGTTTTTGATTTGGGACCGGAAACCCTAGAGAGAGTTGCGTTCCGGTGTTCCGCTGGACGACTCTAGGAAGCGGATAAGCGCTGTTTTTAGACCGTTCCGACCGGGGCGTGACAACAGGTATCAAAGCCTAAAGTGATCCAGCAGCATGGTGAATCAAGGAGATCGCATTGCCCGGATCGAACAGGTGCTCGGTTTGACGGGGAACAGCAGAGATGCGGTAGTTCCTCAGGTGGAGGACATCCATCGCACGGTAGAGGAGCAAAGGTTGCAAATTACTGCCCTTCAACAAACTTTGGCTAGAATGGCTGAAGCCCAGCAAAATTTTGAAGGGATGGCGGCGCTACAACAGCAGGTGGCAACCTTGCAAGGACAGGTAGCAACCTTGACGACACAGTTAACCAACTTCATGGCAGCACAGCAGCAGATATTGGCAGATCTTGCGGTGACGCGCATGGCATTGGCGCAGGCACAAGGAGGTGCCCCTACAGCAACCAGGGCGGAGTATGAGGCTCCCAACGGCAACGGGAAGGTTCGCACCCCAGAACCTGCAATGTTCAAGGGGGCCAGATCAACAAAAGTATTGGGTAACTTCCTTTGGGATATGCAGCAATATTTTGAGGCTAACCATGTTTCAGATCAGGAGAAGGTGAGGGTGTGCACAGCATATCTCTTAGATGATGCAAAGCTCTGGTGGAGAACCAAAGTTGATTCGACATCAGAGGCGGCTAGTTGGACATGGGAGGTGTTCCGAGAGGAACTGCGACAGCAGTTCCTTCCCGGAAACTCGGTGGACCAAGCGCGAGAGGCGGTGGATCGACTAAAGCACACGGGGACGATCCAGGAGTATGTCAGGGCGTTTTTCGCGCTGATGTTGGAGCTACCTGAGATGGCAGAGGGAAACAGGAGGTACTTCTTCCTCCGGAATCTCCAACCCTGGGCGGCAACGGAGGTCCGACGACATGCGCCGCAGGACTGGAGAACGGCTGCAGCTATAGCCGAGTCTCTTGTGGACCAGAGGACTTCAGGGACGACCTTTCAGAGAGCATAGAGGTCGCCTCCGAAACGACCATCTCCACCCAGACCTAGAGCGCCAGAGAGAGAGAGGCTCTCTCCCCGACGGAACGGAGGACAACCCGCATGGCAGGGGCATACTCGACCTGCAGAGAGAGGGTAGGGTCAACTAAGACCGATTGCCTGCTTCTTGTGCAAAGGACCGCATCGGATATGAGACTGTCCACACCGACAGCGGGTGAACGCAATTGCAGCGATTGTGCATCGGGAGCTAGTTGGGAAACCGGCGGTGGTGCACGACGAGGAACCAGTAGAGGCCCGCATAGGAGTTGTGCGCATTGCCTCAGTGGTCGCAGGAAAATCATCACCGACCCCCGCAGAAGCAGAGCCGAAAGACGCAGTCGACAAGGACAACGTCAAGCAGAAGGCGAGCTCCGGAGATGCGAACCCTCCACAGGAGAAAAAGACGTATAAGCAGATAGTGGAGGAAAAAGCCCCACCGAAGTCTTGGGAGGAGATAGAAGCGAAAGAGAATGCAATGCAACGTGCGAACTATGAGAAGCTCCAACGCAAGAGGGAACAGAACTGGAAAGAGTGCTACGAGGCTAACTGTGCCGAGCAAGAGCGGTGGCTCGCCAGCCGGCGTTGAGCGGGCAAATTGGGCGGGGGAGAATTGTTAGGCCCCAGTTCAACCGGTCCGGCCCAAAGCCCAATGGGCCACGTACGAGCCCAAACCCGCGTACGAACCCGTCTGATCACAGAGCCTTCGATTTCGGCCGATCAATGCCGAAATCGAACGCAGGGGTTGACTTTCCCAAATTATCCAAAGCAGCGTTGATTTCAGCCGCTTCCGCATCGTCTTCTCCGCGCCGCTCGGATGCGGAAGACACGGACGCGCGAGGGAAGAAGAAAGGCGGCGGCTTCCATCGTTAAAAAGGAAGCAGCGATCGAGAGGGAGCTGGGGAGGGAGAACCAGCGATCGATTCTACCGGCGAGCGCTGCGAGTTGAGAGAGTGTGAGATTTGAGTTCTGTAACCGGTGATCGGCGGATCACCGGTGAGGGAGGGGAGAGGGCGCCGAGACCAGGGGTTCATCGGCGAATACCTGGAGAGAGCTCTATAACTATATTTCGGGAATAAAACGTGAGCTTATCTTCATCAGTTTCCTTCCCCTGTTCTCCTTCTTCCTCAAGCGCGGCGGCTGCGATTACCGGCGGCAAGCGGCTTCCGGGCCGGCGGTAGAAGACGTCGAGGGCGAGGAACAGAGTCTCTTCCCTTCCGGCGTCCTTCTCCGACGAACCCGAGCGCAGGCAGCGCTCAGCATCAAGGACATCGGGAGGACGACGATAGAGAGTTCCGATTTTGACCAGGTCAAAATCGGAGCCCGAAAACTCAAAGCAGTAACGCGAAATCAAATTAAGAGCTGACGTCAGGCGTGACATCAGCATCAGGAATTCGATTTCGGTTCGCTCGGGCGGGGGACGTCAGTGTGATGTCAGCAAGAAAATTAAATCGGCGAGCGGGATTTCGTTGACCAGAGGATTGACCAGAGGTAAACTTAATTTAGGGTTTAATCGGGGAGTTAGGGTTTTCGATTTGGGGCCGGAAACCCTAGAGAGAGTTGCGTTCCGGTGTTCCGCCGGACGGTTCTAGAAAGCGGATAAGCGCTGTTTTTAGACTGTTCCGACCGGGACGTGACACACGGGACCCGTGATCGTGCGTCTTGAAAGTTTTCTGGGTCCGACAGGCTTGGGCCAATTGAAAGACAGGTATGACAAAAAGTCCGTGTTGGTTCGTCTAAGCAGCTGCAGAGGGGAAGCAGAGATCACCCGTCGCCTTTCTTTGACGCAAGGAAGCAACCAACCCACGCTTTGGCCATTTCCAGTTTTCCATCCCTGCCGCCCTGCCTCCCTCCCACTCCCCTTCTTCTTGGGCAACTAGCCGTGGAAACTAATTCGCCGTCCGAGGACGGAGTGATCGATCTATTTCTCTTCCGTGATTCTTGGGGATCTCTTCTCTCGATCATTTCTTACTGCAAGGTGCACCCTTCGCTCCTGCGCTTTTGTCCTTCTATTTAGATCTAATCTGTCGTCGACCACTTTCTTGGATCCGAGTTTGCGTATTTATGAGCATGTTAAATCGACCGATGATTCCTTGCCTCTGATTTATTTGGCCTCATATTCTGTTTGTTCGATTTGCAAGCCAACGAGTATGATCGATTGTTTTATGGAAGAACAATTTGGTGTAGATTTCGATTTGGTCACTGTCATTCAATATAATTTTTTTTCCTCATTTTAGGGTCTGAGCTCGGTTGCTTACCAATCCCCTCCTGGAAGATGGAAGCTGTGAACTCTGCAGCTTCTCAGACTAACCTGCTTGATTTCAGGAGCAGGACCAATAACACCTCTTTCGATCTGTGAGTTCCGCTCTTTTGTATAAGAAGTTTTTGTTCTACTATATCAATTCGTTCATTCTTTTATTAAAAGGAAAGCTCTAAAGCAATGCGCTTACAGGTCAAGCCACCGGGGAAGTGCCTCCGTATGCTACGCAAAATTCACCGCGCATTCCTCGGATGCAAGCAGTCAAGAAACTAATAAGTCGCTGAAATTATCATCACATTCCAATATTGTTTCTGGTGTCAGCGAGGCAAACTTTGCAAAACCGTTGTGTATGCAGCGCAAGAGGCATGACCTTTCTGGAAGAACAAATTGTTCTTCTGAAACTTGTATCTACGATGTTAAAATTCCCAGTGCTGTTTCAAGTGCTGCCCAAGAAAAAGTTGGAGTTCTGTTGTTGAACCTCGGAGGTCCAGAGACACTTAATGATGTTCAGCCATTCCTGTTCAATCTGTTTGCTGACCCAGTAAGTATTTTGTCATTATCCTGATCCATGTGTGAAATGAACAAAACACTTGCTTTGTGACGCATATAAGTTGTCAAAGACGTTCACTTCCACATTATCAGAATGTAGGATAGGATAGAAATATCCTAGCAAACTTTTAAATGTATATTTAATAGAATATATATCCACATGCTAAAAGAATAAATGCAAATATACTGATGTAGTAGCACGATACTAATTAAGTTATCTTGAACTCACTAACATAAATGCCTCTACTATCTACTTTTTATTATCTTCTATAAAAGAAGCTAAACTGAATACTAATACACGGAAAGATTGATTAGAAGCACAATAATATAGTATCAAAGATGGATTCTATTGGCCTTACCACCAATAATAATAAAAATCAGCAATATCCTGATTGGATAAGAGATGTGAGAAGTAATCAGAGTAAGAGTAATGTGCTTGAAACCTGATGAATCTAGTGCTTACTTGAGGAGAAAGAACCTTTCATGTTGGTAAAGGGCACAAGTAAATTCAAAGTTAGATTGCATGGCGCATGACAATGGAACGAACAAATAAAAGAAAATTCTTTTTTTGCCTTAATTATTCGAACAACTTAGGATTACTGAATTAGGATTGAAGTTTAGTGGGTTGGACATTTAGTCACTTTGTTTAAATGGAATGGTCGTGAAACACTGAAACCTATATATCTCACAACTAGGATCAAATAACTTATCTTTCCCATGCCTATTAAATTTCCATTCATGGTTTGAGCTGCTTGAGTTAGTATGAATTGTATCAACATAAGATCTTCAGTTTCAGAACAAGTTTCTGACAATAGTTGTTATATCTTTGCTTAGTCATGTTGATTTTTGGAAAATTTAGTTCATTCCCTTGTTCCATCAATAACAATTCACTTGTGCTGGAAAATTGGTTATATTTTGTAAGATTGTTGGCAAATAATGTACTGGTGAAAACATCAGTCTTTATCATTATTGGCAATGCAAAACGTTTGTGAATGTATCAAAGGTGCAAAGCTTGCACTTTTTCTATGAGCTTATTTTACACCTGGATACCAATACCTTGTTAATGTAGAGATTAATATGTAAATTTATGTTGTAAGTGACAATAATTTGGTCTTCTTAATTGATGTGACTTACATGGATTTTGATTTCATGTTATTGTTTATTCTAAATTTTTAGGTTTCCAATGGACTTTTCTAGACCCATTTTCTTAGAGGATTAGGATTAATTGCTGGAATTTTCAATTCAAGGATTTAAAGTTTACGACTTGACCAGTTGAAGAATAACCTAAATATACATTTCAGCTTATCAGATGATGGCTTAAATTTTGTGGTGAAAAAAATGTTTGTAAATCGATGTAACTTAAGTGAGCATTTATAAGTAACCTAATAAAAGGGATTGGAGTTACAAATAAGGCCACTGAATTTAAGAGTATGTCCTTCATGATGAACAGATAGATTTATGTCTGGACCATTCATTTTTTTTAATCTAAGGGATAATTTTGTCTTCTTTATTGTAGGATATAATACGGCTTCCTCGGTTATTCCAATTTCTCCAACGACCATTGGCACAACTAATATCAATTTTTAGAGCTCCAAAAAGTAAGGAAGGTTATGCTGCAATTGGTGGTGGTTCCCCGTTAAGAAGGATAACTGATGAGCAGGTTTCTAATCAATTTTATAACTTTTCACTGTTTTGTCATTATGAAGGTGTTGTTTTTCTATTCTATTTGAGGGAAAGTTATACTAATATTTAGCTAATAACTACCAAAAAAATATTAGCTCCCTTTTCCATATTGTCATTTGGGAAAAAAAATACGCAATTACAAACTGATTGAATGATGAAATTTTCAGGCTCGAGCATTGGAATTAGCACTTGAAAGTAAGAATCTTCATGCCAATGTATATGTTGGAATGCGATATTGGCATCCTTTCACCGAGGATGCTCTTCAACAGGTTTGTAATTGCTATTGACATGCTAATATAGTTAGTGGCTGAATGCTTCATATAAATGTGTTGAAAGTTTTGGTTTTCTGTCATATTTCTTGTTATTGCAACGGTTTTGTCTTAACTGAGTCTTCACTTCTGAAACTACATCACAACCGCAAAAATACCTTTTTTTTTCTTTTTTCATATTTTGACAAAATTCGTCCACCTTCATAGTACTTATGCAATTAGCAGACATAAATCAACCTTAGCGATGCCAATTTTATGCTAGAATTTTTAATTACTTGATTTGATCTTAGTCTATATGTGTATAATTAATCTGATTAGAACAACAGTAATCTTATACATTAGTGTGCTTTAGCTTATGCACACCTTTAGCTCTTTGGCTAATATTTCATTTCGTCCTGACTATTTGCGGGCTTGACTGTAGATCAAGAAGGATAAGATAACAAAGCTGGTTGTGCTTCCACTTTATCCTCAATTCTCTATATCTACTAGTGGTTCTAGCATTCGTGTCCTTCAGAACATTGTCAGGTGAATAAGAATTTTTCGTCTCATTTCCATGACAAGTCTCTCCAATGAAGCAAACGTGTTGATTTGCCTTAATTGCTATTTGGTATCATTCTCACTGCAGGGAAGATGCTTATCTTTCAAGATTACCTATTTCTATCATCGAATCATGGTACCATCGAGAAGGTTACATCAAGTCTATGGCTGACTTGATTGAAAATGAGCTACTAAAGTTTTCTGTCCGTGCAGAGGTAATTCCTATTTGACTTAGTGAATGCAGTTGAGCCTTTATTTAATGCCTTAATTGTTCAATATATGAAAATTTTCCTTGTAAAATAATATTTGTTATGTCTCACCTAAAGTTTGGTTCTGATTTATTTATCATTGGTATTAATATATCACATAAAAATTGTCAAGTTGTGGATACCACGAATGTTACTGATTAAAAAGTGAACCTTTTCTGCATTAAGTTTGGAAGTAGATCCACAAACGTCTTGTGACCTGGGAGTAATAGGTCTTTCAAAATCAGGCGTTAGTTGTTCTGATATTTAATAGGAACAGTTGGTTCTTTGTTTTTGGATACCACAGATTCAATTATTTCTGCAATTGCACCGTGAAACATCAGTAGTTTCAACTAGGGATTCAGAAGGTTGAGCTTTTTTTTGTGTGGAATAGAAACAAAACAAACTCTGCTATTGGTTTATTGTTCTCCATATTTATCATTCTCTTTGTTTCCTTATGGTAGGTTATGATATTCTTTAGTGCACATGGAGTTCCAGTTAGTTACGTGGAGAATGCAGGAGATCCATACCGAGATCAGATGGAGGAGTGTATCTGTTTGATAATGGCTGAATTGAAATCAAGAGGAATCGACAATCACCACACTCTAGCTTATCAGGTGCTCTAGTTTATATAAAGAACTCAAAACCTTTTGCTTCCAAATTTTATTAATTTGCATTCTGGATCTTGTTCATAGTTGAGCTTGCTAATACTGAAATCTTTTCAGAGCCGAGTTGGCCCTGTTCAATGGTTAAAGCCTTACACTGATGAAGTTCTCGTGGAGCTTGGACAGAGAGGTGTGAAGAGCCTCCTTGCAGTTCCTGTAAGGTAATAGATCATTCCCCCGGACAATTTCTAGTTGAGTTGAATAATTACTGACAATTTTGGTGTGGTTCATATCGTCACACTGAAGACAATTTTGGTGTGGTTCATATCGTCACACTGAAGACGTTTAACTGTCATATATACTCGTATTTTTGTTGTTAAATTTCGTAACTTCATCTTTATTATGCTGCCATTTAATCAGCTTTGTGAGTGAGCATATTGAGACGCTGGAGGAGATTGATATGGAGTACAAGCATTTGGCTCTGCAGTCGGGTATTCATAACTGGGGAAGAGTGCCAGCTTTGGGCTGCACCACTTCGTTCATTTCAGATCTAGCTGACGCAGTCATAGAAGTCCTCCATTCTGCTTCAATATTGAATACGAAGGATGTGTCCAGGGAGACTGAGGCTGAGACGGATCCTGTTCAATATGCAATCAACTTATTCTTTGGGTCAATCTTCGCGTTTGTGCTGTTCCTGTCACCCAAAGTGATCTCTACATTTAGGAACCACCTCTTCTAACATGTTCTTGTTTTTTGGCCTCTCGCTTGATGAGAAGTTGATAACTTTGTTCTGAATCTCATGTTTTTTTTTCAACACCGACAAGAGAGGACCATCTCCTATAAGCAGTTTTGTGAGTCGTATATACAGTGTTTAACATGGATATGAGATTTCTTCGTTGCACACTGATGAAAATCATTAGCATTTGTAAAAGTTAATAAACTTAGCTGTGCGTAAAAGTTAATAAACTACATTTCTTCGTTGCCATACATTTCTTCGTTGCCACCTCCGTTGTACTCCCTAGCTTAGCTGAGCGTAAAAGTTAATAAACTACATTTGTATTATATAGTTTTATATATTATTTAATTTAAATTTTATTAGTATATATTTTAATTGATATTATGCGTTAGGAGTTGTTGTAGGTTGAAGAAAAGTAAAAGGCAATACTATTATTATGAAGATACTATAATTGTTATCGGAAAAAGTGTTAATAAAATATTATTATATAGGAAACTGTATAATATATAAAATTATTTATTAAATAGATAGATTATCATAAATTTATATATATATATATATATATATATATATATATGTATGTATATATATTAAAATGATAAATTATCTCAAATACTCATAAGTTAAATATATAAAAAATATAATTATAAATTTTTACATTAGTGTAATTTTAAAATATTAAATTATTAATTTTTATATATGAATTAAAATGTTAATTAAATGTATATATATAGTTATAAGTTATATATAAAAGTTCACGTTTAACTTTTATATGTAAAAACTATAAGTTAACTTTTATATAAATATTAGCTTATATAGAGTTAAACACAAATAAAGTAGTACTCTAGTGGTTAGAGAAAGAACAAAAAAGATAAAGGCGTGGGGTTCGAGTACGGGGATGGTGCATTACGTTCAACATCAATATGGGATGAGTTATCTATTGGAATAATACTCTTACCATGAGGAATCAATACATTACAATATTGATGTTGTAAGGGTCATCTGCATTACATCTCACATTTGACTAGATCAGGTAATGCAAATGTAAGGGTGTAAGGTGTAAGGTGTAAGGTGTAAGGTGTATTACCATGAGGAATCAATACATTACAATATTGATGTTGTAAGGGTCATCTGCATTACATCTCACATTTGACTAGATCAGGTAATGCAAATGTAAGGGTGTAAGGTGTAAGGTGTAAGGTGTATTACCATGAGGAATCAATACATTACAATATTGATGGTGTAAGGTGTATTACCATGAGGAATCAATACATTACAATATTGATGTTGTAAGGGTCATCTGCATTACATCTCACATTTGACTAGATCAGGTAATGCAAATGTAAGGGTGTAAGGTGTAAGGTGTAAGATGTTCTTCGCTGAGAATTTTGATGCTACTCTATAAATAGCTTGCATCCCCTTTTGCATATACTTGTCCCCCTAGCCTCCCCTTTTCACTATGGGTTGCATTTTCTCTTGCAAATCCGAGTGTGCAAACCGCAGCACCGAGGGCAAGCCTATCCACGAACTCGTCAAGAGCTGTCAAGAACGCTTACTTCCTTCCATCCGTCAGTTTTTTGCCACTGAGCTCAAGATTTGTCTCTCCGAGGCTCGTATCTGCCTCCACTATTTGCAAGGCACGGTGCACAACTGCACCGTCAATCTAAATAAACAGGAGAAGAGGGAACCAAAACGAAACTCAAGTAGATGGTTCTCATTTTCCTTTTTGCTCCTAATATTTTTAGTTCTTCCTTCTATAGCATATTATTTTTTTCTATTACATCTTAAATCTTGTTTTTTTACTATCTGTTAGATTTTTTTACTTTAACTTCAAAATTTTATGATTATATCGCTGTGTTCTAGTAGGAGAAAGACTGAATTTAACTTAGAAAATTTTTCTATTATTTTTTTTAATGTGATCAAGTAATTTTGCACTAATGCTGCCATCTTGTCGTGCTGCATCTTAGGATGAGAATGGGCAAGGGGAAAAGGGTGGACTCTGGAAGCAGCATCCGCGTTACCGTGGGCATGGCGAACGAGTTCAGGCAGCTAGCCCTCAACGATCCGTTCCGGCGCCTGGACATGGTGGAGTTCCACACCTTGACCGAGAACCTCAAGCAAGTAATTGAGGAGCTGCAGAACCTAATGGTGGAGATAAACGAGAGCCTGAGGTCGATCGAGCAGTCGCGCAATGTCTGGAATGCCGTGTTGACCGCCGTCTCCATCGCCGTGCAGGTATTCTCCCTCGCGCTGGTGGTTCTAGGGGCACCAATAGTGGCCGTCGCCGCTGTAACCACCATTGGGATGGTCATTAAGACGGCACTGGAGGTGTGTATCAGTTCGATTTGGGGACGAAAGAAGAGGGCTCTAAAGGAAGACAAGCTGGTAGTGGAGAAAATGCAAGCCCAGCCGCTGGTCTCTTTGTGTCACGCCCCGGTCGGATCGGCCTAGGATTGGCGCTTATCCGCTTCCTAGAGCAATCCGGCGGAATACCAGAACGTAACTCGCACTAGGGTTTCCGGCCTTAAATTCGAAACCCTAATCTCCCCGGATAAATTTTATCCCCAAATACAAGATCGCACGGAGAAAACCCTAATCCCAATTTAGAAATACCTCTTTTTCTCTCTCTGATTTTGACCCAAGTCAAAATCTTACCGTTGCTTGCGTCAGCCACTCGTTTGCTGACGTCAGCCCTCGAATTCGTCCGCCGCTCGATTTTGCACGCTGACGTCCTCCCGACGTCAGCGTCCCGAATTCGTTCGAAATCGAATTTCGATTCGATTTCACCGTTGACTGCACATTGCCGTTGACTCGCGCCTCGAACGCCGAGTCATCTCCTTCCTCGCGACGAACGCCGCTGCGTTCGCCTCAGCCGCCAGGCGCCGCCGCGCCTGCGAACCCGCCGTATTTGAAGATCACAGAACAGGGAAGGGAACATACGAAGGAAGAAGCTTTATTCCATCAGTAAAGCTTACAACGCCTCTCCAAGCCGCCGATCACCATCGCCGGTGCCCCCATCCCACCCTCGCCGGTCGTCTCTCTAGACGCCGGTTACATTCGCTCTTTCTCTCGTCGGCACCTGCGCACCGACCTTCGCCCCTGGCGGCATCAGAGCCCTGCTCTGGAAGGGCGACGGCGCCTCGCCGTCGCCGGTGGAGTCGCTCCCCGGCGCTCTGTGTGGTGACGCCCTCGCGCACCCCGATCTCGGAAGCTTTTCTCCTCTTTATAGACGAGCCGCCGCTTGTCTTCCCCCGCGTCCGAGTCTTCCGAAAACCTCGCCCGAGCAATCCGCTCGCGAAGCCGCGTCTCGTGTGGGCTTCGTCCGCTCCTTCCGGAGACTCCGTCCGGATCCGTTCCCTGCTGCGCCGAGCGTCGCCGTCGTCCGGCTTTCTCGCTGCCGCCGTGTCTAAGCTCCGCGTCCGATCCGTGCGCTGAGCTCGCGTCTGCTCTCTCCGCGAACACCGCCGAAGATGTCGCGTTCGAAGCCGCGTCGCCCTGCCGCTCCGCGTTCGATTTGCTTCCCCAATCGGGCGTTGACCCGATTTTGACTCCTCTTGTGGGCTTTGGGCTTGGGTTGGGCTGAACCGCCTGAACCGGGCCCTAACAATACTCCCCCACCTGATTTGAACATCGTCCTCGATGTTCCATGCAAGTTGAACACTAGCCCTCCAATGTTCAAAGTCCTCCCTCCTCTGATGATGAGTGTTTGCTGCACCATGCTTATAGCAACCTGCATCAACAAATTTGTCAAGGATAATCTTGCTTCACCATATTTGCTGAACTCAGCTGAACCTCGATGTCCCTGACACCGGCATCGACGCCCCTGGCGCCGGCATCAACGCCATGCATTGGCATCAACACGCCCTGGTGTTGGCATCAACGCCCCCCTGGGGTTGGCATCAACACGCCTTAGTGTTGGCATCAATGCTATGCATTGGCATCAGAGCCCCTGCTCCGGGAAGTGATCTTGCAATCACTGAGCTCTTATAGAGTCTCCTTCGATATCCCCTGACATCGGCATCGACGTCCCTGACATCGGCATCAATGCCCTTAGACATTGGCATCAACACTCCCTGGTGTTGGCATCAGGACCCCTGCCCTGGAAGGACGACACTCCTTGTCGCCGGTGGATCACTTTAACCTCTGATACCTGTTGTCACGCCCCGGTCGGATCGGCCTAGGATTGGCGCTTATCCGCTTCCTAGAGCAATCCGGCGGAATACCAGAACGTAACTCGCACTAGGGTTTCCGGCCTTAAATTCGAAACCCTAATCTCCCCGGATAAATTTTATCCCCAAATACAAGATCGCACGGAGAAAACCCTAATCCCAATTTAGAAATACCTCTTTTTCTCTCTCTGATTTTGACCCAAGTCAAAATCTTACCGTTGCTTGCGTCAGCCACTCGTTTGCTGACGTCAGCCCTCGAATTCGTCCGCCGCTCGATTTTGCACGCTGACGTCCTCCCGACGTCAGCGTCCCGAATTCGTTCGAAATCGAATTTCGATTCGATTTCACCGTTGACTGCACATTGCCGTTGACTCGCGCCTCGAACGCCGAGTCATCTCCTTCCTCGCGACGAACGCCGCTGCGTTCGCCTCAGCCGCCAGGCGCCGCCGCGCCTGCGAACCCGCCGTATTTGAAGATCACAGAACAGGGAAGGGAACATACGAAGGAAGAAGCTTTATTCCATCAGTAAAGCTTACAACGCCTCTCCAAGCCGCCGATCACCATCGCCGGTGCCCCCATCCCACCCTCGCCGGTCGTCTCTCTAGACGCCGGTTACATTCGCTCTTTCTCTCGTCGGCACCTGCGCACCGACCTTCGCCCCTGGCGGCATCAGAGCCCTGCTCTGGAAGGGCGACGGCGCCTCGCCGTCGCCGGTGGAGTCGCTCCCCGGCGCTCTGTGTGGTGACGCCCTCGCGCACCCCGATCTCGGAAGCTTTTCTCCTCTTTATAGACGAGCCGCCGCTTGTCTTCCCCCGCGTCCGAGTCTTCCGAAAACCTCGCCCGAGCAATCCGCTCGCGAAGCCGCGTCTCGTGTGGGCTTCGTCCGCTCCTTCCGGAGACTCCGTCCGGATCCGTTCCCTGCTGCGCCGAGCGTCGCCGTCGTCCGGCTTTCTCGCTGCCGCCGTGTCTAAGCTCCGCGTCCGATCCGTGCGCTGAGCTCGCGTCTGCTCTCTCCGCGAACACCGCCGAAGATGTCGCGTTCGAAGCCGCGTCGCCCTGCCGCTCCGCGTTCGATTTGCTTCCCCAATCGGGCGTTGACCCGATTTTGACTCCTCTTGTGGGCTTTGGGCTTGGGTTGGGCTGAACCGCCTGAACCGGGCCCTAACACTTTGTATGACCATCAACAAAGTATTATGTCTCTTGTGCGAATGGTAAAGCGAGACTACAGTGCATTATGCAACTCCTTGCCACCCCCCAGCATGACGAAGAAGCCTTGAAGAAGAGGTTGAAGGAGATCATGGAAAAGTTTAACGGCGGGCAGCTCAAAGCCGCCATCATCTCCTTGGAAAATATGGTGGATGAGTGCGAGAAAATGATTCAAGTGACTAAAGAAGCGTTAACATCCATTAATATACCTTGAGCCTTGAGGTTAATTCCGACTTGTTTTGTGTTTCAATTTATATTTTTGATTATATTTAAGATTTGTGCCTACAAATTATGTTATGTTTAAGATTTGTGCCTACATAATCTTTTTGTTATGTTTCAATTTATACTTTTTGTTATGTTTAACTGTCATACTATTTATCTTATGTAAATCAATTTAAATTTGTATTGTGTAAGTTTCACCATTAATGAAATACCTAGAGATTTATGTCTTAAAGGCTGTTATTGTGCAATTATTCAAAAATTATGCGATTATGAACTCACAATTAAGAGCAAATAGTATGATCATGCAAATCTCAAAAAACAAATAGGGAGTTTAAGAAGAAACCTTTTGGATTTTTTTTTTCTCTAAAAAAAACCCTAATTTTTCATGTGAAATTCAAGGGATTTTGGGTTCTTTCTTTCAAAATTCCTAATATGACTACTGACGGATCTGAAGAAAATCATGACCCAAATCGGACGGCTCTCAGGTGAGGTCAGATCTGTGCAGCCTCATCACTAGTTCAGATCGGAAACCGGTAGCGGTCGCGGACCAACGGCCTCTGGAGGGAGGCCCTACGAAGCCGCCCATCGTCCTCGGGCGCAATAAATAAGAGTAGAGCGAGTTTAGTCGTCGTCAACTCCAGCACCATGGATTCAATCGCTTTGCCACCATCAAATCTCCTCAATTTCGCCGTCCAATCCGCCGGTGTTTCCCGTGCTCGTCAAGCCGATGTTTTCCTGCCTCTTCTCCGAGAGATTCGGCGCCGGGAAATGGTACTTCTATCCGTTTCTGCATGAATTCCCGACTTCGCCTTTTCCATTAGGATTGAAGAAACTCTACTTTGGAGCTCGAATTCGTATCTTTACATTGGCGATGTTTATTTGACGCCTGGAATTTGCTATGGGTTTCTAATTTCTATTTTTTTTAAAACGCGCCTGTGGTGCAGCAAGATGTTTGAAACTTACAGTGTCTCGAATAAAATTCCTCAAGAACAAGCGAGCTGCGCTGGTGCAGCAGATGAGGTGGGATTTGGCTCTGCTCTTGCAGGCTGGCCAAGACCAATTAGCTCGAATCCGGGTTCTCTCTCTCTCTCTCCCTCTCTTTGCAAGAGGTTATTAAAAATTATCAGCAATCTAATTCTGTAAAGTGGTGTATGGAGTGCAAATATTCTTTAACATTATTGCATATCTCACAGTAAAAAAAGAAAAAACAACCTCTATGTGTTTATGTGTTAGTATATTCACGGAAGACTGTGTTACTCGTGACATAGTAAATAAGCCGCAGAACAAGCATATGTTTCCAGTTTTTCTGCCTGTATGTGAGCCTAATGTGATTTGTATCATTTAATTCAGTGAACACTTAAAACTCAAACTTCCTAATGTGAATTTTCAGCCTTCTTATCAATGTCAAATTCAGGTCCACTGAAATTTGAGCCTCTGCATACATCTTCTAAAAGTTTCCATTTGATCTGTTTAGGATTTTTTTTTTTTCATTAGATACTCTGTTTGCAGGCATTGGACTTTTTGTATTTGTGCTGAAATCTATTTCTGCAGTCTGCAACCGGTAGCTAACTCACTTTGTGAAGGAAAGTGAAGATGAGCTTGGAAGCTTGCTGCAATTAGACCATTCCTTTGAAGTAAGAATAGAAAACAGAAACTCTAGAAAAGATTGTTCAGATGAATTGGTGTTTCCAACCTCATCCTCCACCATATTCTTCTTCCTTCCACCATATTGGCAATAAGACATTCTTTCAGTGAGAATCTGAATGGTGAAGACAGAATTTGATCCTAGGATCATGTCATTAATAACTAAAACAACCATGACAGAATCTAACTAGCACCTTGTTATCGATAATTAATATCTAATGAGATTTTTTATTTGATGCTTCCATCAAATTCATGCGATATAAAACCATTGCAGTCTTTTTTGAAAATATCATACTCCAAAAGTTTAGGCAGCTACTATGTCAGTTCTGATTAAATGTCCATTCTATGATGCAAGTTTTAAATCCTTTTGAAAGTAGTATTAAATAAAATTACTATATAATCTATTGGCAACTTGATACTTCAGTTCATGATTCCATTTTCAGGTTGAACATGTGATTAGGGAAGAGAATTTGCTGTCAGCATATGATCTCATTGAAGCATATTGCGAATTAATTGTTCTGCGCTGGCCGATAATTCAGTCGCAAAAGTATGTTGGCACAATATCTATTATTCTGGTTCAGGTTTTCTTACATAACTCAAGTAACATTTGCATTCTCTCCATCTAGCTGCACTTTGATATCTGTTCATTGTAGGAGCTGCCCTATTGATTTGAAGGAAGCCATTTCAAGCGTGATTTTTGCATCTGCAAGATGTGCAGACATTCCAGAGCTTAATTATATTAGAAAATATTTAACAACTAAATATGGTAAAGAATTTGCCGTCGCTGTCCTTGAAGTCAGACCAGATTGTGGTGTTAGCAGAATGGTAAGACTTTTAGTATGTGAGCTGCTTGCCAAAATCATAGGCAGAAAAAAGGAATACCTGTTTCTATTTGTTTTCAATTCTTTACCTTTGTTAATTTCTAAGTTTTTTTTCTACTTTGAAGATGATTGAGAAATTGTCGGAAAAACCTCCCAAAGTTGAGATGAAATTAATGGTCATGTTTCAAGTTTCCAGAGAACATAATATCAATTGGCAACCAAATCCATTTGAGGATGAAATCCTGAAGCCTGAAGATGATCATATGGTAACTTTTCAGCATTATGTGTATGTTAATTCCTCAAATCTCTCCGTGTTCAATAACAGCTGAGCTTCTTGTGTTTGAACATGAACAGATGCCCTCAACCAACCGTATCTGGATCAATGAGTCAAGTGAAAAGGACTCTGAGAAAGATGCTAAAAATAAACCAATCCATATGGATACAGTAACTCCAGGTTCAGATTTCACAGTCGTTATGCAAGGCCTAATGAGTTTAACCGAGTTATATTATTTCAAAATTACTAGATTAATAAACTAATTTTTACCATTAGACGGATCGTAAATCTAACAATTACATATTATGTGTTTTGACAAACAGAAAACAAACCTGTGGAAGAGGGAGTGCGATGTAGATATTACAGCATGGGAAGTGCTTCTTCGAGTCGCACAGATTGGAGTCTGGAGTTTGCAGATGCGACATCTGCTGCTGAGGCTGCTGCTGAATCTGCTGAAATGGCTAGCTTTGCAGCCAGAGCTGCAGTTGAATTGTCAAAGAGTGGCAAGTTTTTTGGACAATAATATGCTGCGTGATTCGACTACCTGTGTCTGTCGAAGATGATGCATTCTGATTAATGTAAGTGCTCGAAATTTGAAGAATTCAGAACCTTGCAATGTGTGTTATGAAAAAGAACTGAAGCTTCTGAATTGGTCAGGTTGGAGTAGCAAAGTGATGAGTATTCTGATCAAAATTAGTCCATCTTGATCAAAATAATGTTTATCATGCTAAAATTAGTTAATTTAAATCAAATTTAATTGAATATGATTGTGTTGACTGTACATGGAGTTGAAAGGAATATCATTCTTGATGTGATAATAATGAATACGTACGCATTTAAGAGCCCTAGAGACCGCAGAGAGAGAAGATAAATAAGATCTAAAATATATACACTCAATATTCGAGTAAAAGTGAAAAAAAAGGAAAAATATCTTTGAAGGGATAGAGAGAAAAGGAAAAAATAATGAAAAAAATAAGGTATTTTTCTTAATTTCCTTATTGCCTGATTTGGATGAAAACTAGCGAGCTGAGTAAAAATTAAAAGATAATAAAAATATCTTTCGCATATTACATAAATAGTATTCTTGAGACTTTTTTTTTAAATATCATTTAGTGCGCAACATAGGCTATAGAGACATAAGTATCTTACTAAAAGTAAGAATTTTAAGCATTTCACTTTTATTTCACTCAAAATAAATATAACTAAAGATGTTTTAATACAATTCTATCTTCTTACATTTCCATTTCACAATTATATTCTTTTGTTTTTGTGCTCTACTTTTCTTTCATCTCTAGAATATACAATGTACACTCCTTAAGCTAGAATACAAATATCATATATATGCTAAACTTCTACATTAAATATAAAATATAGTCAATTTAGTCCTGAATATAATTTTCTTATTTTAAACTTCTCAAACAAGCATGTTGTAAGTTATGATCCTATACAAAGTACTCTTCCTTCTACCTTAAACCATTTCCCTCCTATTTTAAACCATTTTTTTGAATTAATTTCTTTTGTTGTACAAGAGTGGTAAACAAAATATGAAGAACATTAAATGAAATTATGAAATCGCACAGTATAAATACCAATAAAAACACTATGTAACAATGTCTAAATTGGCAACATTTGGATGAACTATAAAATTACCATCTTCATTTGACGGGCTAAATCCGAATGAAGTGCGAAGTTTTTTTATTTATGTTTTCTAATAAGGTGAATCATTTGTAACTTTTCAGATTTACTTATCACTGCAACAGTTTGAGATCGAAAAGAACTTGTTCAACTTGGACAATGTTCAGTTACACATGCACGAATACTGCTGGCATCAACCTAAGTATATAACATAATTTAACAAGAAATAGGTCTTGGGTATTAATTAAGGCTCCATCAGCGACGGAAGAGACCAGGAACATACACATCTATTTATAGCTCTTCATGAACATTGCCGGTAGATGGAGAAGCAGCATGGTTTTCAGAAAGATATCCTACTGCCAGAGAGGCGTGAAGTGCTGCACCGTAGGGCAATGCCGCCTCATTGACCGTAAAATATGGAGAATGTGGAGGGTGCGTGATTCCCTGGCCACCATTCCTCATCCCGATAAAGTAATAATAAGAAGCAGGGACAACCTCGCTGAAAAATGAGAAGTCTTCGGCGCCCATCACAGGTTTCGTTTCTCTTACATTGCCTACCCCAAGCAACTCTCCAGCCACCTTCTGGAAATGGCCATGAAGAACCTCGCTGTTGACTGTAACCGGGAAGAAAGATTTGTCTTTGTTAAGGAAATGAACAGCCGCGCTGCACCTCTGCACTGATGCTTGTGCAACGATAACCTGTCAGAGAAACCGAGAGAACAAGACACTGAACAAATTAATATACAGTGCACAACGAATTGTTAAGCCAGCCGACTACTGGGAGTACGAGAGGTTGGTTTAAGAATATAGCCAGGAGCTAAACCTCTTCAATTCGTTGTTTGATTTGGAAAAAACTTTCTTTAGAAAAAGCTCGGAAGGTGCCACCAATAGTAACTGAATCTGGAATCACATTGAATACACCCCCACCTTGAAATTTTGCTACTGTTACTACCTGCAATTAAAAGGTAAGCCTCGGATGAAGAAAATTTTGAAGCAAAGAAAACATGTAGTCATTGCGCCAACAAAGTGCACATGAGAGCAATATCACTTAAGAAAAGAAAAAAATATATATATCTTTGATAATAGCCACATAGACTATGAAGGTTTACTGCCTGTATGTGAGCCTAATGTGATTTGTATCATTTAATTCAGTGAACACTTAAACTCAAACTTCCTAATGTGAATTTTCAGCCTTCTTATCAATGTCAAATTCAGGTCCACTGAAATTTGAGCCTCTGCAAACATCTTCTATAAGTTTCCATTTTATCTGTTTAGGATTTTTTTTTTTCATTAGATACTCTGTTTGCAGCCATTGGACTTTTTGTATTTGTGCTGAAATCTATTTCTGCAGTCTGCCACTGGTAGCTAACTCACTTTGTGAAGGCAAGTGAAGATGAACTTGGAAGCTTGCTACAATTAGACCATTCCTTCCATCTAGATTCATTGCATTTTTCATTTTTTCCACCATGGATTTCATCCAACATAACATAGCTTTAAAGTAAGAATAGAAAGCAGAACTCTAGAAAAGATTGTTCAGATGAATTGGTGTTTCCAACCTCATCCTCCATCATATTGTTCTTACTTCTACCATATTGGTAATAAGACATTCTTTCAGTAAGAATGTGAATGGTGAAGACAGAATTTGATAATAGGATCATGTCATTAATAACTAAAACAATCATGACAGAAGCTAACTAGCACCTTGTTATCGATAATTATTATCTAATGAGACTTTTTATTTGATGCTTCCATCAAATTTATGCGATATAAAACCATTGCAGTCTTTTCTGAAAATATCGTATTCCAAAAGTTTAAGCAGCTACTCTGTCAGTTCTGATTAAATGTCCATTCTATGATGCAAGTTTTAAGTCCTTTTGAAAGTGAGTATTAAATAAAATTACTATATAATCTATTAGCAACTTGTTACTTCAGTTCATGATTCCATTTTTCAGGTTGAACATGTGATTAGGGAAGAGAATTTACTGTCAGCATATGATCTCATTGAAGCATATTGCGAATTATCCTGATCCACGTGTGAAATTAAGAAAACACTTGCTTTGTGACGCATATAAGTTGTCAAAGATGTTCACTTCCATATGATCAGAATGTAGGATAGGATAGAAATACCAAACTTTTAAATGTATATTTAATAGAATATATATCCATATGCTAAAAGAATAAATGCAAATATACTGATGTAGTAGCATGATACTAATTAAGTTATCTTGAACTCACTAACATAAATGCCTCTACTATCTAGTTTTTATTATCTTCTATTTATCTTCTATAAAAGAAGCTAAACTAAATACTAATGCACGGAAAGATTGATTAGAAGCACAATAATGTAGCATCAAAGATGGATTCTATTGGCTTTGCCACCAATAATAATAAAAATCAAGAATATCCTGATTGAATAAGAGATGTGAGAAGAGTAATGTGCTTGAAACCTGATGAATCTAGTGCTTACTTGAGGAGAAAGAACCTTTCAGGTTGGTAAAGGGGTACAAGTAAATTCAAAAAATCAACAATATCCTGATTGAATAAGAGATGTGAGAAGAGTAATGTGCTTGAAACCTGATGAATCTAGTGCTTACTTGAGGAGAAAGAACCTTTCAGGTTGGTAAAGGGGCACAAGTAAATTCAAAGATAGATTGCATGACGCATGACAATGGAACGAACAAATAAAAGAAAATTCTTTTTTTGCCTTAATGATTCGATCAACTTAGGATTACTGAATTAGGATTGAAGTTGAGTGGGTTGGACATTTAGTTACTTTGTTTAAATGGAATGGTTGTGAAACACTGAAACCTATATATCTCACAACTAGGATCAAATAACTTATCTTTCCCATGCCTATTAAATTTCTATACATGTTTTGAGCTGCTTGAGTTAATATGAATTGTATGAACATAAGATCTTAAGTTTCAAAACAAGTTTCTGACAATAGTTGTTATATCTTTGCTTAGTCATGTTGGTTTTTGGAAATTTAGATCATTCCCTTGTTCCATCAATAACAATTCACTTGTGTTGTAAAATTGGTTATATTTTGTAAGATTGTTGGCAAATAATATACTGGGGAAAACATCAGTCCTTATCATTATTGGCAATGCAAAATGTTTGTGAATGTATCAAAGGTGCAAAGCTTGCACTTTTTTTATGAACTTATTTTACACCTGGATACCAATACCTTGTTAATGTAGAGATTAAGTATGTAAATTTATGTTGTAAGTGACAATAATTTGGTCTTCTTAATTGAGGTGATTTACATGGATTTTGATTTCATGTTATTGTTTGTTCTAAATTTTTACTTTTCCAATGGACTTCTCTTCTAGACCCATTTTCTTAAAGGATTAGCATTAATTGCTGGAATTTTCAATTCAAGGATTTAAAGTTTATGACTTGACCAGTTGAAGAATAACCTAAGTATACATTTTAGTTCATCAAATGATGACTTCAATTTTGTGGTGAAAAAATTGTTTGTAAATCGATATAATTTAAGTGAGCATTTATAAGTAACCTAACAAAAGAGATTGGAGTTACAAATAAGGTCACTGAATTTAAGAGTATGTCCTTCATGATAAACACTTAGATTTCTGTCTCGACCATTCATTTTTTCAACCTAAGGGATAATTTTGTCTTCTTTATTCTAGGATATAATAGGGCTTCCTCAGTTATTCCAATTTCTCCAACAACCATTGGCACAACTAATATCAATTTTTAGAGCTCTAAAAAGTAAGCAAGGTTATGCTACAATTGGTGGTGGTTCCCCGTTAAGAAGGATAACTATGAGTAGGTTTCTTATCAATTGTATAACTTTTCACGGTTTTGTCATTATGAAGATGTTTTTTTTATTCTATTTGAGGGAAAGTTATACTATAATATTTAGCTAATGTGACTTAATGCTTCATATAAATGTGTTGAAAGTTTTGGTTTTCTGTCATACTTCTTGTTATTGTAACAGTTTTGTCTTAACTGAGTCTTCACTTCTGAAACTACATCACAACCGCAAAAATACCTTCTTTTTTTTTCTTTTTTCATATTTTGACAAAATTCGTCCACCTTCATAGTACTTATGCAATTAGCAGACATAAATCAACCTTAGCGATGCCAATTTTATGCTAGAATTTTTAATTACTTGATTTGATCTTAGTCTATATGTGTATAATTAATCTGATTAGAACAACAGTAATCTTATACATTAGTGTGCTTTAGCTTACGCATACCCACCTTTAGCTCTTTGGCTAATATTTCATTTCGTCCTGACTATTTGCGTACTTCACCATAGATCAAGAAGGATAAGATAACAAATCTTGTTGTGCTTCCACTTTATCCTCAATTCTCTATATCTACTAGTGGTTCTAGCATTCGGTGTCCTTCGTAACATTGTCAGGTTAATAAGAATTTTTCGTCTCATTTCCATGACAAGTCTCTGCAATGAAGCAAACGTGTTGATTTGCCTTAATTGCTATTTGGTATCATTCTCACTGCAGGGAAGATGTTTATCTTTCAAGATTACCTATTTCTATAATCGAATCATGGTACCATCGAGAAGGTTACATCAAGTCTATGGCTGACTTGATTGAAAATGAGCTACTAAAGTTTTCTGTTCCTGCAGAGGTAATTCCTATTTGACTTAGTGAATGCAGTTGAGCCTTTATTTAATGCCTTAATTGTTCAATATATGAAAATTTTCCTTGTAAAATAATATTTGTTATGTCTCACCGGAAGTTTGGTTCTGATTTATTTATCATTGGTATTAATACATCACATTAAAATTGTCAAGTTGTGGAGTTCGGTAGTAGATCCACGAATGTTACTAATTAAAAAGTGAACCTTTTCTGCATTAAGTTCGGAAGTAGAACCACAAATGTCTCCTGACCTGGGAGTAATAGGTCTTTCAAAACAGGCGTTAGTTGTTCTGATATTTAATTGGAACAGTTGGTTCTTTGTTTTAGGATACCACAAATTCAATTATTTCTGCAATTGCACCGTGAAACATCAGCAGTTTCAACTAGGGATTCATAAGGTTGAGCTTTTTTCTGTGTTGAATAAAAACAAAACAAACTATGCTATTGGTTTATCGTTCTCCATATTTATCATTCTTTTTGTTTCCTTATGGTAGGTTATGATATTCTTTGGTGCACATGGAGTTCCACTTAGTTACGTGGAGAATGTAGAAGATCCATACCGAGATCAGATGGAGGAGTGTATCTCTTTGATAATGGCTGAATTGAAATCAAGAGGAATTGACAATCACCACACTCTAGCTTATCAGGTGCTCTAGTTTATATAAAGAACTCAGAAACTTTTTGCTTTCAAATTTTATTAATTTGCATTCTGGATCTTGTTTATAGTTGAGCTTGCTAATACTGATATCTTTTCAGAGCCGAGTTGGCCCTGTTCAATGGTTAAAGCCTTACACTAATGAAGTTCTCGTAGAGCTTGGACACAGAGGTGTGAATAGCTTCCTTGCAGTTCCTGTAAGGTAATAGATCATTCCCCCGGACAATTTCTGGTTGAGTTGAATAATTACTGACAATTTTGGTGTGGGTCATACCGTCACACTGAAGATGTTTAACTGTCATATATACTCGTATTTTTGTTGTTAAATTTTGTAACTTCATCTTTATTATGCTGCCATTTAATCAGCTTTGTGAGTGAGCATATTGAGACGCTGGAGGAGATTGATATGGAGTACAAGCATTTGGCTCTGCAGTCGGGTATTGATAACTGGGGAAGAGTTCCTGCTTTGGGCTGCACCACTTCGTTCATTTCAGATTGATATGGAGTACAAGCATTTGGCTCTGCAGTCGGGTATTGATAACTGGGGAAGAGTGCCTGCTTTGGGCTGCACCACTTCGTTCATTTCAGATCTAGCTGACGCAGTCATAGAAGTCCTCCCTTCTGCTTCAATATTGAATACGAAGGATGTGTCCAGAGAGACTGAGGCTGAGACGGATCCTGTTCAATATGCAATCAACTTATTCTTTGGGTTAATCTTCGCGTTTGTGCTGTTCCTGTCACCCAAAGTGATCTCTGCATTTAGGAACAACCTCTTTTAACATGTTCTTGTTTTTTGGCCTAACACAGAAGTTGATACCTTTGTTCTGAATCTCATGTTTTTTTCAACACCCGCAAGAGAAGACTATCTCCTATAAGTAGTTTTGTGAGTCGTATATACAGTGTTTAACATGGATATGAGATTTCTTCGTTACACACTGATGAAAATCATTAGCATTTGTAAAAGTTAATAAACTTAGCGCAGTGTAAAAGTTAATACACTACATTTCTTCGTTGCCACCTCTGTTGCACTCCCTAACTTAGCTTAGCGTAAAAGTTAATAAACTACATTTGTATTATATAGTTTTATATATTATTTAATTTAAATTTTATTAATGTATATTTTAATTGAAATTATACGTTAGGGGTTGTTGTTGTAGGTTGAAAAAAAAAAGGGTAAAAGGCAATACTATTATTATGAAGATACTGTAAATTGTTATAGGAAAAAATGTTAATAAAATATTATTATATAGGAAACTTTATAATATATAAAATTATTTATTAAAGAGATAGATTATCATAAATATTAATATATATACTAAAAAGATAAGTTATCTCAAATACTCATAAGTTAAATATATAAAAAATATAATTATAAATTTTTACATAAGGGTAATTTTAAAATATTAAATTATTAATTTATATATATGAATTAAAATATTAATTAAATGTATATATATAGTTATAAGTTATATATAAAAGTTAAGTTCACTTTTAACTTTTATATGTAAAAACTAAAAGTTAACTTTTATTAACTTATATATAGTATTAAATGCCAATAAAGGGTACTCTAGTGGTTAGAGGAGAACAAAACGTATAAGAGCGGTGGGGTTCGAGTACGGGCAAAAACTCAAAGTAAATTTCATCACCCTCATATTGACTCTTCATGAAGAGTCAAAGTAAATTTCATCAGAGCTCCATGGTTGACCCTCCATGCAATTTATAGCTTGCAATCACTTCTCTTTGCATATACTTGTCCCCATAGCCTCCCCCTTTTGACTATGGGTTACGCTTTCTCTTGCAAATCCGAGTGTGCCAACCGCACCACCGCGGGCAAGCCCCTCCACGAACTCATCAAGAGCTCTCAAGAATGCTTGCTTCCTTCCATCCGTCAGTAGTTGTTTGTCACTGATCTCAAGATCTATCTCTCAGAGGCTCGTATTCGCCTCCACTATTCGCAAAGCACGGTGCACAGCTACGCCGTCAACCTAAATAAACAGGAGAAGAAGGAACCAAAACAAAACTCAAATAGATGGTTAACATTTTTCTTTTTGCTCCTAATATCTTCTGTAGTCCTTCATTCTATAGCATATTATTTCTATTGCATCTTAAATCTTGTTTCTTTACTATCAGTTAGATTTTTTACTTTAAATTCAAAATTTTATGATTATATCGTGCTGTACTAGTAGGAGAAAGACTGAATTTAACTTAAAAATTTTTCTATTGTTTTTTTTAATGTGATCAAGTAGTTTTGCACTGACACTGCCATCTTATCGTGCTGCATCTCAGGATGAGAATGGGCAAGGGGAAAAGGGTGGACTCTGGAAGCAGCATCCGTGTTATTGCGGGAATGGCGAATGAGTTCAGGCAGCTGACCCTCAACGATCCGTTCGGGCGCCTGGACATGGAGGAGTTCCACACCTTGACTGAGAACCTCAAGCAAGTAATTGAGGAGCTACAGAACCTAATGGGGGAGATAAACAAGAGCCTGAGGTCGATCGAGCAGTGGCGCAATGTCTGGAATGCCGTGTTGGCCGCTGTCTCCATTGGCGTGCAGGTATGCTCCCTCGCGCTGGTGGTTCTAGGGGCACCAACAGTGGCCGTCGCTGCTGTAACCACCATTGGGACGACCATTAAGACGGCACTGGAGGTGTGTATCGGTTCGATTTGGGGACGAAAGAAGAGGGCTCTAAAGGAATACAAGCTGGTAGTGGAGAAAATGCAGGCCCAGCCGCTGGTCTCTTTGTATGACTATCAACAAAGTATTATGTCTCTTGTGCGAATGGTAAAGCGAGACTACAGTGCGTTGGCAGTCGAGATGCAACTCCTTGCCATCCCCCAGCATGACGAAGAAGCCTTGAAGAAGAGGTTGAAGGAGATCATGGCAAAGTTTAATGGCGGGGAGCTCAAAGCCGCCATCATCTCCATGGAAAATATGGTGGATGAGTGCGAGAAAATGATTCGAGTGGCTGAGGAGGCGTTAAGATCCATTAATATACCTTGAGGTTAATGCCGACTTGTTATGTGTTTCAATTTATACTTTTTGTTATGTTTAAGATTTGTGCCTACAGATTATGTTATGTTTAAGATCTGTGTCTACAGATTCTTTTCATTATGTTTCAATTTATACTTTTTATTATGTTTAACTGCTATACTATTTGTCTTATGTAAATCAATTTAAATTTGTATTGTGTTAGTTTCACCATTAATGAAATACCTAGAGATTTATGTCTCAAATGCTATTATTGTGCAATTATTCAAAGATTACGCGATTATGAACTCACAATTAAGAGCAAATAGTATGATCATGCAAATCTCAAAAAACAAATAGAGAGTTTAAGAAGAAACCTTTTGATTTTTTTCTCTCAAAATAAGTCCCAATTTTTCATGTGAAATTCAGTGACTTTTGGGTTCTTTTTTTCAAAATTCCTATTTGTAACTACTGACGGATAAGAAAATCATGACCCAAATCGGACGGCACTCAGGCCTCATAAGGGCCAGAGTGAGTTTAGTCGTCGTCAACTCCAGCACTATGGAGTCAATGGCTTTGCCACCACCAAATCTCCTCAATGTCGCCGCCCAATCTGCCGATGTTTCCCGTGCTCGTCAAGCCGATGTTTTCCTGCCTCTTCTCCGAGAGATTCGGCGCCAGGAAATGGTACTTGTATCCGTTCCTGCATGAATCCTCGACTTCGCTTTTTTTCCATTAGGATTGAAGAAACTCTACTTTGGAGCTCGAATTCGTATCTTTACTTTGGCAATGTTTATTTGACGCCTGGAATTTTCTATGGGTTTCTAATTTCCATTTTTTTTAAAACGCGTCGGTGGTGCAGCAAGATGTTTCTGAAACTTACAGTGTCTCGAATAAAACTCCTCAAGAACAAGCGAGCTGCGCTGGTGCAGCAGAAGAGGTGGGATTTGGCTCTGCTCTTGCAGGCTGGCCAAGGCCAATTAGCTCGAATCCGGGTTCTCTCTCTCTCTTTGCAAGAGGTTATTAAAAATCATCAGCAATCTAATTTTGTAAAGTGGTGTATGGAGTGCATATCTCACAGTAAAAAAAAAATCCAACCTTATGTGTTAGTATATTCACGGAAGACAGTCTTACTCGTAACATAGTAAATAAGCCGCAAAACAAGAAACATTTGTTTCTAGTTTTACTGCCTGAATGTGAGCCTAATATGATTTGTATCATTTAGTTCAGTGAACACTTAAAACTCAAACTTCCTAATGTGAATTTTCAGGATCTGAGCCTCTGCAAAACAACAAAAGAAGAACTCGAGAAAATGATATGAGCCTAATATGATTTGAGCCTCGAGAAAATGAATTTTCAGGTGTTGACAGTAAAAAAAAAAAGTTTTGTAAAAATAAAAATTAATTAATTCAGTAATTAATTAGTCCTTAATTAATTGATTAATTTCTCATTCAACCAACATGGTCTAGTCAAAATAAAATTTGACCATTGTGGTGTGACAAAAATCAATTAATTAATTTGTCAGTAATTATTGATTGATTAATAATCAATTATTGATCATTGACTAATTAATTATTAATTATCAATTACATTTTTTACCACAATGGCGCACATAAAAATAAATAATAATAAAAAAACTGCAAGTAAATTTGGGGTCAAAATCTCCTATCTTGACCAAAGGTTTGCCTCAGCGAAGAAAATATAACAATAAAAAGGATTGCATGAAAACGTGAAAAAGAAATAATAATAATAATAAAAAAAATCAATCAACTCCTATTGTTGGAACTATGCGCCGCATGCAAGAGAAATATGGAAAGAAAATGGTAAAATAAAAGGAGTGAACAATGACGTGCACCATGGCGCACGTAGCAGAAAATAAATAAATAATAATAATAATACGAACATGGCAACGCATAAAAAAATAGAAAATAAAAAAAAAATAAAAAAGGAAAAATCGTGAGAAGTTTGAAAAGATAAAATAATAAAATATATGTTGAGGGGAAGGTGGTCGCATGCCTTGTCAAAAATAGGAGTTTCTTCTACAAGGAGAAGCAGGTATATTTTCTTAACACTTTTTTTCCTTGCACTCTTTTTTCTAGAGGAGCTAACCCTGGTGGAGAAAAAAAAGGGAGTTTCCATTAAGGACTACTATAGAACAGCCTAAGCCTTTATTAAGGACAATGTAAAGTAACCTCGGTGGAGAAAAAAAAGAGTTTTCATTAAGAAGCCTAAATCTTTACTAAGGACAATGTAAAGTAACACCGGCGGAGAAAAAAAAATTTCCATTAAGGACTACTGTAGAAAAACCTAAACCTTTATTAAGGACGATATAGAGCAACTTCGGTGGAAGAAAAAAAAAGTTTCCATTAAGGACTACTGTAGAAAAGCCTAAACATTTACTAAGGATAATGTAGAGCAATCTCAGTAAAAAAAAAAAAAATTTCATTAAGGACTATTGTAGAAAAAGCATAAACCTTTACTAAGGACAATGTAGAGCAACCCCTGGTGAAGAAAAAAAAAGAGAAAAAAAAAAAGAAGAGAGCATGGTGCTCTTTGATAAAGAGAGAGAGAGGAAAAAAATAAAAAAAAAAGGGAGAGGATGCTGTTGAAAAAAGGGGGTCTCGGCAGAGGGGTGCTGCTTGATACAAAGAAGAGAGACAAAAAAAATGATGATGAGGTTACTTGAAAGATTGGCTGATGGCGCTGTTTGACAAAACAAAAAAAGAGAGGGCTCGGCAATGAAGTTTCTCATAGGTGCTGGAAACTTCAAAAGAAAAAAGGAAAGTAAAAGTTGATTGAAGAGCAATTGTTCGAAGGATCTTTGCTTCAGACTGCAGCATATAACCTGCAACACATTGCACCGGAAAGAAGATACTATCGGATTGCATCGCCGTAAACTAAAATCATTGTTGAAAGATGCATCTGCTATTGAAGGTTTTTGCCAGACTCTATAAGAATGGTTGCCGAACCCGCCAACCTAAAATAGAATTTTGCCTCGACAAGAGCTCATCACCAACGATGAGATCCTTGGCCAAAATTCATTACGAGGATAGGAGCCTACCACTGAACTCGTCTCCTAGCAAAAATTATAGAAATCAAAATGTGCCGCTTCAATCCTCATCGCCGAGCTCACGTCAGGACAGAAGCACCACCGTCAGTACTTGTTTGCTGCTCGCCGGTTCAAATCCTGCAAATTCGTTGCTGGTCTCTGGTCCATTGAAGAAGACGAGGAGAGTCTTCTTTCCGGCTTCGCTTCAACTGCACGTGACAATGGGTGAAAGGAATTGTCCATCCGGTGACTGGATCGCCGGAATCGAGCATTTCTTTCCGGCTATCCTGTTCGCCTCCGTCTCAGAAGTAAATCCCTTCATAGGATGCCGAATCGCCACCAAAGGGCGTTGAACTCCGGCCACCGCTCCGGCGAGACACGGAGAAGCCATGGCCGAGGCCGCCGAGCGCTGGTGGTCGGACGGCGAACGGCGGAAGAAGAAAGCGGGCGGCGGACGAACGGCAAACACTGTTTGCCTTCGTCACAAATGCAGCTAAAGTCACAATCGGATCCAACGATCTACCTTTTTTTTAGAGATGATCCAACGGTCAGAATCAAAAGCAAAACTAAAGTATCAAATTTAATCACTCGAAATCCAACGATCTGATTTCATCAAGTAAATGATCCGACGGTTTGGATCAAATCTAAAGCTAAAGAGTCCAGATTTAATCACTGAAAGATCAATGGGCAGGATTAAACAACAATATAACAACCCAGATTTAATCAATTACGATGGGTGGTCTGGATTGAACGAAACTCCAACGGCTCAGATTTAATCATTTAGAAATCTATTAATTTAGATGTAATCAGCGGTTGAGGTTGCTTTGCACAAATCTCAGCCAATCGAATAGCTCTTGAAATTATCTGAATATCAATATTTACAAATTTGGGTCCGATCATTCCAGATCTACCCTCAGAGTTTCGATCAGAGGTCTGGATCTAAGTAGATTTACGAATCAAGAAATCAACGGCTAATATTGATTTGCACAAATTTCAGCTAATCGAATAATTCTCGAAATTATTCAAATAAGGATCCTTACTCATCTAAGTTAGATCTTTCGAAATCCGCCCTTGGATCTTCAATCAGAGATCTAGATCAAAATAGATGAATTGAAATAGCAACGATCGACATTAATTCGCTCGAATCTCAGCTAATCAGATGGTTCTCAAAATGATCCAAACCAGGATCTTCACTCATCTGGCGCATATCTTTCCAAATCCATCCTCAAATCAGAGATTTAGATCAAAACAAATTGATGAACTGAAATATCAACGGTTGATATTAATTCGCTCAAATCTCAGCCAATCGGATGACTTCCGAAATAATCCAAATATCGATCCTTACTCAAATGGATCAGATCTTTCCAGATCCACTTTCAGATTTTTGATCAGAGATCTGGATCACAACATATCTACAAATCAAACTTTCAATAACGGTTGATATTAATTAACCCAAATCTCAGCTAATCGGATAGCTCTCAAAATTATCTGAATATCAATCCTTATAAATTTGGATCAGATCTTTCCAGATCCACCTTTAGATCTTCAATCAGAAATCGGGATCACAACAGATTCCCCTAATTTTGAACGTTTGGCCGTACGGCTCGTTCATCCAATTTTGAACGTTTGGTTCATTGGCTCGTTCAACCAAATTTTGAATGTTTGGCCTATCGGCTCATTAAACTGAATTCGAACGTTTGGTCCCACGACCCGTTCATCCAACTTTGAACGTTTGGCCCATCGGCTCGTTCATCCAAATTCCGAATGATTGGTCCCACGACCCATTCAACCAAATTATGAACTCTTGGTCCCATGACCCGTTCATCCAACTTTGAACGTTTGGTCCATCGGCTCGTTCATCCAAATCTTAAATGCTTGGCCTATCGGCTCATTCAATCGAATTCGAACGTTTGGTCTCATGACCCGTTCATCTAAACTTTGAACGTTTGGCTCATCAACTCGTTCATCCAGCTTGAACGTTTGGTCCCACGACCCGTTCACCCAAAATTTGAACATTTGGCCTCACGGCTTGTTCACCTAACCCATGCACTCAACTCTTCCAATTAATTCAAACATAGTCATGGATCATAAATACTTGATGTGTGTTGTCAATGACGTTGTTTGGGAGGTGAGTACGTCGATACTTCGTATCGGGGCATAGTTCCTCAGCGTTATTACAATACAACTCAAAATTGTTTCTCCATGGCTTATGTCAAGTGATGTACTTTTGTAATCAAGTTATGAATGACATTATTCTTTCAACCAATTTGTCTTCACTTTGTTATATGTTATAGATCTCTTAATCAAAGGTGCCCTAAGTTACTTAGGGGTAATTAACAATGAATGCTTGCGTTCATTGGAAGCTAGAACCCATTAAAACAAAAAGCCTTATAATTTATAAGGTGAATTTGAAACGGTCGCACTACTTTTTAATATTTCAATTTACATTGAAATATAACCAAAAATGACCCCACAAATTCTGGCACGCCCGGTGGGACACGCTTCTCCTTTCATCTTTGAGATCTATACTTATAACTTTCTTCGCCTTTATTTTGAGCTTGTCATGATAGCTCTTATGACTGCATCATAGACCTTTTGGTTGAAAGAATATCTTTAGAGTACATCACTCTATAACAACTGGCAAATCGCCAAGTGTGCGGGAGTAATGACTCACCTGAAAGAAAATCATTACCTAACCTGTCACAAACAGCTGACGGTAAAGGCGTATCAAGTCCGTTGATGGCTGTCAGTTTGCACAAAACTGAAATTCTAAGTTTTATTTATTCATAAAATATATTCTTTTGCTCTTTGCTTATACTCCTCTATCTATGCAGGAATTTCTACAATGTCAACTAAGATCAATATTGTCATGGAGGGAGTGCCAAACATCGCGCTAGGCATTCTGTTTGGCTCGATCTCCGACGTGGCGAATATCATATATACTTCACCAGGAGAGCCAAAGGTCGTCGAGCAAAACAGAGTTGTTGCACAGCAAACAAGAGGAAGAAAGCTGACCACACGAAAGGTGTGGATGAAGAAGGAGGACGCTGAAAAGATTAGGAATACCGCTGCAACTTCTCAAGTGGAACAGTCATCTTTCACTATCCTTGAAATCAAATTCCACATGTCTGGTCCAGAGCGGACTAGAAAACAAGAACGACAGGGTCTGAGGAAAAGGAAGGCACGACTATTGAAACAAAATCGTATGTTTCCTACAAACTTTGATCAACAGCAAAGAGCTCTGAGGCCGAGTGTGCCTACTAAGAACCAGTTCCAACCGTTGTTGGAATTGCAACACAACTCAAACACCGTGGAGGGACTGCAATTGCAACCAAACCAGAAGAAGAGGTCGTACCCAAGGGGGCTAGTCAGGGTTCCCAAGAGGACTTTATCTCAGGCCATTTATGAGGCCTATAAAAAAGCTAAAAGCGCGTTGGCTGTCTGGCGCGCTCATTCTAAAAAAAGAAACAAGAAACCAAATGACTGTCTGGTTCATACTGTGCGGATGGTCAATTATACTGAAGAAGAAACAGAGCAAGATTCTGACAATGACACCTTGAGGTGCATGTCAGAAAAAGCTAAGGGGAAGAGGTTAGCCTCTGTCATTACTAAGGAGCCCGAAAAACGACATGATGTCAGGTCTTCCCCTCTACAATTCCTTGATGAACAGGAAGAAGAGCCAGTTATGGTTGCCACCCTCCTATTCCAACCAACTGATAGAAAAGATGAAGTTATAGCTGAACTAAAAAGACAACTTGAGAAAAGGGATAGGGATATAGACACCCTAATGGCAAAATTTGACCTAGTAACTAGCGCCTTGACCAAAACCCGACAAAAAGTGGCGCAATATGAAGCAGCGTCAAGTCAACGAAGGATGACTCAATCTGAAATGACGCCAAGTCAACAGAAGATGGCGCCATATGAAGCAACACCAAGTGCTCCCCTCCTACGAGCATCTTCGTCACCAGCTCGACAGGAAGCTACCACTCCATCTCTAACAAAGAAGGATATACATGATCTTAGTGGCAAGATCAATGAGGCATTTAGAAATAGGAAAAGTAATGCCCAACAAAAAGAGGAGAAGACCATACCCTTCAGAATTTGATGAGATACCATACTCCAGGGGGTACACAGTGCCCAACTTTAAAACTTTCAATGGGATTGGTAATCCGGAGCAGCACCAGGCTCACTTTATTGCTACGTGTGAGAATACGGGTAACAATAACGCTCTATTGTTGCGACAATTCCCACATAGCCTCACAAATGTTGCCTTCGAGTGGTACTATTCCTTAGAAGGTGGATCGATTAAAACATGGGTCAGCTTTGGGCTGCACCACTTCGTTCATTTTAAATCTAGCTGACGTAGTCATAGAAGTCCTCCCTTCTGCTTCAATATTGAATACGGAGGATGTGTCCAGGGAGACTGAGGCTGAGACGGATCCTGTCACCCAAAGTGATCTCTGCATTTAGGAACCACCTCTTCTAACATGTTCTTGTTTTTTGGCCTAACACTTGATGAGAAGTTGATACCTTTGTTCTGAATCTCATGTTTTTTTCAACACCCGCAAGAGAGGACCATCTCCTATAAGCAGTTTTGTGAGTCGTATATATAGTGTTTAACATGGATATGAGATTTCTTCGTTGCACACTGTTGAAAATCATTAGCATCTGTCAAAGTTAATCAAGCTGAGCGTAAAAGTTAATTAACTACATTTGTATTATATAGTTTTATATATTATTTAATTTAAATTTTATTAGTATATATTTTAATTGATATTATGCGTTAGGAGTTGTTGTTGTAGGTTGAAAAAAAAGGTAAAAGGCAATTATTTTTTTTTGGTAAAAGGCAATACTATTATTATGAAGATACAGTAAATTGCTATAGGAAAAAATATTATTATATAGGAAACTGTATAATATATAAAATTATTTATTAAGGAGATAGATTATCATAAATATTAATAAATATATTAAAATGATAAATTATCTCATAACTTAAATATATAAAAAATATAATTATAATTTTTAGATTAGTGTAATTTTAAAATATTAAATTATTAATTTTTATATATGAATTAAAATATTAATTAAATGTACATATATAGTTATAAGTTATATATAAAAGTTCACTTTTAACTTTTATATAAATATTAGCTTATATAGACTATAGAGTTAAACTCAAATAAAGGAGCACCCTGGTGGTTAGAGAAAGAACAAAAAAAAATAAAAGCGGTGGGGATCGAATACGGGCAAAGTCAATGCAACAAGAATATTAAAGATTCAATCAAGAATTGAGCACTGATCGGTGAAAAATATTAGAACCCAGCGATCCTCTTCATGGAGAATATTAAAGATTCAATCAAGAATTGAGCACCACCAAGGGCAAGCCCCTCCTTGCTCGGAGGCTAGGCTTGTGATATTCTTCACCGAGCAGAGCTACAACCCAGCGATCCTCTTCATTGGAGGGTCAATATCAGCTAAATGGTGAAGATGTTGACCATGAAGAGCTGAAGATCTTTCGGTCTCTTCACTCTATAAAAAGCGTGCAATCAATCCCCCTTTGTATACATATATTTCTGTCTCCCTAACTTCTCCCCCTCCTTGCTCGGAGGCTAGGCTTGTGAGAGAGCAAACCGCTTTCTAATATTCTTCACCGAGCAGAGCTACAACCCAGCGATCCTCTTCATGTAGGGTCAATATCAGCTAAATGGTGAAGATGTTGACCATGAAGAGCTGTGAAGATCTTCTTCGGTCCCCCTAGCCTCTTCACTCTATAAAAGCGTGCAATCAATCCCCCTTTGCATACATATACTTCTGTCTCCCTAGCCTCTCCTTTTCACTCTTTTCACTATATATGGGTTGTGCTCTCTCTCGCAAATCCGAGTGTGTGAACCGCACCACCAAGGGCAAGTCCCTCTACGAACTCGTCAAGAGCTGTCAAGAACACTTACTTTCTTCTATCCGTCGGTTTCTCTCCAAGGGGGAGCCAAAACGAAACTCAAATAGATGGTCATCATTTTTCTTTTTGCTCCTAATATCTTAAGTAGTCCTTCATTCTATAGCATAATAATTCTATTGCATCTTAAATCTTGTTTCTTTACTATCTGTTAGATTTTTTTACTTTAAATTCAAAATTCAAAATTCTATTGCACTCTATCTTTTTGCACTGACACTGCCATCTTGTCGTGCTGCATCTCAGGATGAGACTAGGCAAGGTTAAAGGGTTGGACTCTGGAAGCAGCATCTGCGTTACCGCGGGCATGGCGAACGGGTTCAGGCAGCTGGCCCTCAACGATCCGTTCCGGCACCTGAATATACAATGTACACTCCTTAAGCTAGAATATAAATATCATATATATGCTAAACTTCTACATTAATTATAAAATATAGTCAATTTAGTCCTGAATATAATTTTCTTATTTTAAACTTCTCAAACAAGCATGTTGTAAGTTATGATCCTATACAAAGTACTCTTCCTTCTACCTTAAACCATTCCCCTCCTATTTTAAACCATTTTTTTGAATTAATTTCTTTTGTTGTACAAGAATGGTAAACAAAATATGAAGAACATTAAATGAAATTATGAAATTGCTCAGTATAAATACCAATAAAAACACTATGTAACAATATCTAAAATGGCAACATTTGGATGAACTATAAAATTACCATCTTCATTTGACGGGCTAAATCCGAATGAAGTGCGAAGTTTTTTTATTTATGTTTTCTAATAAGGTGAATCATTTGTAACTTTTCAGATTTACTTATCACTGCAACAGTTTGAGATCGAAAAGAACTTGTTCAACTTGGACAATGTTCAGTTACACATGCACGAAAGATATCCTAGTGCCAGAGAGGCGTGAAGTGCCGGTAGATGGAGAAGGAGCATGGTTTTCAGAAAGATATCCCAGTGCCAGAGAGGCGTGAAGTGCTGCACCGTAGGGCAATGCCGCCTCCTTGACCGTAAAATATGGAGAATGTGGAGGGTGCGTGATTCCCTGGCCACCATTCCTCATCCCGATAAAGTAATAATAAGATGCAGGGACGACCTCGCTGAAAAATGAGAAGTCTTCGGCACCCATCACTGGTTTCTTTTCTCTTACATTGCCTACCTCAAGCAACTCTCCAGCCACCTTCTGGAAATGGCCGTGAAGAACCTCGCTGTTGACTGTAACCGGGAAGAAAGAGTTGTCTTTGTTAAGGAAATGAACAGCCGCGCTGCACCTCTGCACTGATGCTTGTGCAACGATAACCTGTCAGAGAAACCGAGAGAACAAGACTCTGAACAAATTAATAAACAGCGCACAACGAATTGTTAAGCCAGCCGACTACTGGGAGTACGAGAGGTTGGTTTAAGAATATAGCCAGGAGCTAAACCTCTTCAATTCGTTGTTTGAGTTGGAAAAAACTTTCTTTAGAAAAAGCTCGGAAGGTGCCACCAATAGTAACTGAATCTGGAATCACATTGAATGCACCCCCACCTTGAAATTTTGCTACTGTTACTACCTGCAATTAAAAGGTAAGCCTCGGATGAAGAAAATTTTGAAGCAAAGAAAACATGAAGTCATTGCGCCAACTTAAAGTGCACATGAGAGCAACATCACTTAAGAAAAGAAAAAAAATATATATCTTTGATAATAGCCACATAGACTATGAAGGTTTACTGCCTGTATGTGAGCCTAATGTGATTTGTATCATTTAATTCAGTGAACACTTAAACTCAAACTTCCTAATGTGAATTTTCAGCCTTCTAATCAATGTCAAATTCAGGTCCACTGAAATTTGAGCCTCTGCAAACATCTTCTATAAGTTTCCATTTTATCTGTTAGGATTTTTTTTTTTCATTAGATACTCTGTTTGCAGCCATACTCTGTTTGCAGCCATTGGACTTTTTGTATTTGTGATGAAATCTATTTCTGCAGTCTGCGACTGGTAGCTAACTCACTTTGTGAAGGCAAGTGAAGATGAACTTGGAAGCTTGCTACAATTAGACCATTCCTTCCATCTAGATTCATTGCATTTTTCATTTTTTCCACCATGGATTCCATCCAACATAACATAGCTTTTGTCATGTCCTGATAAATAACCTAATTTACCGAGACACAACAATTTGGTATGTTAAACATGTACTACAAAATCCAGTCCATAATTCACGAAAACTATTAATAGAATTCCAATATCATTAAATCACAAATTCCTTTAACAAGTCTCAAAATCAATTTAAGATATTTAAATAAAAACTATCAAGAGCCATCACCTATAATTCAACTGTCCAACTAAAAATAACATAAAGAAGTACATCTCTTATGACAGGATAAAAGAAAATTAGCAAATATGCCAAAACCACTAGTGTCTCATCAGGGAAGCCTCTAGTCTATCTACCCATCTCTAGACTACAACTGATCAGTACCTAGAAGCAATAACAAAGGGGGTTAGCCAATAGCTAAGTAGGGATTTTCAAGAAGATGAATGCATGCTCAACAATGAAATCAACTTTAGGATTTATATGAGTACCATATATAGATGTGCAAATATGAAATAACATGAAACATAAATCCTATCTCATCAAAACATGGAGCTGTTCATGGTCACAAAATTGCATTACGCCTCGCACTCTAACAAGAGTGGTTCCACCCCCAAGCTCCAAAAGTGGAACGACTGCCATCAGGCAACCCGATAGTGTTGCGTCAAACACTTGGAAACCTCAGTATTGTCCAAAGGACAATTTGGCAGTAACCCTGACCGGCAACCACCAATAGCCCACACACAGTCGGCGCTATGGTCTAATAGGTGACCTTGCCGACGGATCTCCAACTCCACGTACGGTGCGCACGCTCGAAGCGTACAACAACAACAAATCTCAACACACCAATATCATATCTCAACTATGTGCAATAATAACAATATCATATCTCAGCCATATACAAATATCAACAATAAACATATTAGAAATGTATGTTCAATAACCAAGTAGAATATGCATTTCTCCTCTTTTCATAATAACAATTAAAAGCAATCACACATCTATATGCACCAATGAAATTTGTACGAGCACAAGAGATATAAGATACAAATCAAAGTAGATAGAAGCAAAAAGGATTGGTGTCTAAGCACACGACTTAGCACCATACAAGAAAGTGAAGGTAGGATCCCTACATGGAAGTAAAGTCCTCTGACACAAGAATAAACCACAGGTGCTCACACCTCAGGCACGCCTAGTCCCAAATCCAAGTTACCTTATAATAAACATGCCAAGGAAATAATATCAATTACTACATAGTTCTAACCATTAATACATCTACAAAACAACATATTCCTATCATTAACATCTCTAATCACAATTTTACCAATTACGCTATGTATATAACTTTATCCCTAGTTTATCATCTTGATACTTTCATCATAACTAGCATGCCTAGACAAAATGATGTTTATCCCTATATTTATCCACAATAAAATTTAGGAGAAACAATGGTATAATCTCTATATTCATCCATAGTAAAATTTAGGGGTAAACATACATCATACTCCCTATGAATTTATCACTTATAGCAATATTTCCCTAAACATGCTTAAGAACTAGGGTTAAATCCGTTACCTGCCCTAGTTACCAAAATAACACAAAAGAGGGAAAAAGGGTCGCCGGAACCCTTCTGCTTGCCGGAAAATCGCCCGCCGCCGACGATCGCGGTCGCCGCCGGCACAGGAAGAGGGCTGAGTGATGACTCCAAATTTCATAGTGTTTTTCATACTTATTTGGTAGTCTTTTGAGCCATAGTCTTACTCTTTTACTTCGCTTTTATACCCTTTTTTACCAAATACTTTGGAATCTACACAATCTTTGGTTTTTAATCAATTTCAGGTAAAAAGGCATTATTATCACTGGTTTTCGAGCAATATCAATGCATGAATGAGTTCTAATCATCAAGAGGAGTCTACCTATCAAATTTCAAGAAAAAAGGAGCCAAATTACAAAAATATGGCACTACCGTATTTTTGAGTGCAACTTTCACGGTACCGTATTTCTCAGCAGAAGTTTTGGGCGAAATACGGCACTGCCGTATGAATCTTCACGGTGCCGTATTCTTCAGCGTTCTCAAACAAAAAGTTTTGACAGAAATACGGCACTACCGTGGGAAATTACATGGTGTTGTATTATTCGACAATTTTGACCAGAGACTTTTGGAAGAATTACGGCAGTACCGTGAGGGTTTCCACGGTGCCATCTTTTGTGCAAATTCTTACCAGAAGGATTTGGCAGAAATACGGCACTACCGTATTTTGGAGAAAAACTCTCATGGCACCGTAATTTTTGTCCTGAACTCACAGAATGAAATACGGCACTACCGTATGAATCGTCACGGTGCCGTATTTTGGAATTCAGAATTTCGATTTTTCCACCCGATTCTTGTATAGACCATATCTTTTGATCCAGACCTCCAAATTGAGATCCGAAAGAGGCGGTGGACTCGTCTTTAAGAGGAGAAAACACAGAAAGTGAAAGGAGAACACGGAGAAATTGAGGGAGAGGCAGAATTGCTAGGGTTCGTCGGTTCTCCACCTGCAGACCACCTCCGGCCACGAAATTTGACAGAGAGCTTCACCTGGTGAAGGAGAACACGCATCTCAAGTTCCAGAGCGTTTGGAGTTGAATCGAAGGAGAAATCGACACAACAGTGGTGACAGCGCTGTTCAAAGCATATTACGGGCTGTAATTTCATTGTAATTCCTTCTTCCCTCTTTTCGATTCTTTCTTCCCTCTTTTCGATTCTTTATCACCCTGAAAACATGTTTTATTGTAATTCCTTCATCATGGTAGCTTAATCTTTCTTTGGGACATGGGGGTGTAATCTCTTTGTTTCTTAATGGCTAGAAAACCCTAATTTTGTCAACTGATCTTATTATGTTAATTTTACTCTTGTGATTGATTGTTCTTTAATTCTCCTTTGTATCTTAAAAATCAGCATGTTTTATAGTTTTGCAAAATAGACCGAGAGATTGATTGTTTGAAATTCGGAACCCTAGGAATTGTTGAGTTTGGAACTATCGTAAGAGATTAGGTAGTCTTTCGAATTCTGATTTTTAGTGATTTTATTGTCATGTTGAATTTCTGATACTTTGGATTGAGTTAATGTGTAAACTTGATTTGATATTACAAGAGATTAAGTATCGAGTCGTTGGAAACCCTTGAGTAAAGCTAGTGTTGAGACTCGGATGCACGATAGTGATCTTTGAGTTTTCACTTGAGGTGATCAACCTAAAATTCGGATGCACGAGAGTGATCATTGAGTTCTTAGCTGATGGTTTACTTATTTTCAGCATTAATAGATCTTGCGCGAGAGTGGGGATCGATTCTTTGTATGATTGGCTGCGCGAGAGCGAGACAATTTATTTATAAAGTAAATTTTACTTTTACCATAATAGAATTAGATTGACAAATACTTATCTTAATCTAGTCATTAGAAATTAAAGTAGATGAACCCTTAGTCCCGATTTCCTCTCTGATATTTTCTCTGTGTTCTTTTCGATAGTTTGATTCACTATTTTTCGATTGCCTAGCTAGCGAGAAATCGATTATTCAGTACTTGACAACAAGGTCTCTGTGGTTCGATATCTATTTTATTACTTCGAGTATCTGTGCACTTGCGGATACAACACTGAGACGGCAGGGAAGAGGAAAGGAAGAAGGATCAAGCCGTCGCCGCCACTCGCCACTGCTACGACGAGATCCGCCGCCACCTGCACGCTCGCCGCTGAACTCGCCGAACGCCGCCGAATGCCGCCAATCGACGCCGGGGAGATGGAAGGAGGGCTGGAGCAAGTCTTCGGGAGTCGTCGCCGGCTCCAATTGTCGCCGGAGGAAGGAACGAGAGAGAGAGGGAGAAGCGGGCGAACGGCGGAAGGGGAAAGGGAACAGTAGAAGATTAGGTTTTTTTATATATATCTATTTATATTTATTATTAATTAATTATTTATTTATTTTATTAATAATTTTTTTAAAAAATATAACAGCTTTAAAGTAAGAATAGAAAGCAGAACTCTAGAGAAGATTGTTCAGATGAATTGGTGTTTCCAACCTCATCCTCCATCATATTGTTCTTACTTCCACCATATTTGTAATAAGACATTCTTTCAGTAAGAATGTGAATGGTGAAGACAGAATTTGATAATAGGATCATGTCATTAATAACTAAAACAATCATGACAGAAGCTAACTAGCACCTTGTTATCGATAATTATTATCTAATGAGACTTTTTATTTGATGCTTCCATCAAATTTATGCGATATAAAACCATTGCAGTCTTTTCTGAAAATATCGTATTCCAAAAGTTTAAGCAGCTACTCTGACAGTTCTGATTAAATGTCCATTCTATGATGCAAGTTTTAAGTCCTTTTGAAAGTGAGTATTAAATAAAATTACTATATAATCTATTAGCAACTTGTTACTTCAGTTCATGATTCCATTTTTCTGGTTGAACATGTGATTAGGGAAGAGAATTTACTGTCAGCATATGATCTCATTGAAGCATATTGCGAATTATCCTGATCCACGTGTGAAATGAAGAAAACACTTGCTTTGTGACGCATATAAGTTGTCAAAGATGTTCACTTCCATATGATCAGAATGTAGGATAGGATAGAAATATCAAACTTTTAAATGTATATTTAATAGAATATATATCCATATGCTAAAAGAATAAATGAAAATATACTGATGTAGTAGCATGATACTAATTAAGTTATCTTGAACTCACTAACATAAATGCCTCTACTATCTAGTTTTTATTATCTTCTATTTATCTTCTATAAAAGAAGCTAAACTGAATACTAATGCACGGAAAGATTGATTAGAAGCACAATAATGTAGCATCAAAGATGGATTCCATTGGCTTTGCCACCAATAATAATAAAAATCAAGAATATCCTGATTGAATAAGAGATGTGAGAAGAGTAATGTGCTTGAAACCTGATGAATCTAGTGCTTACTTGAGGAGAAAGAACCTTTCAGGTTGGTAAAGGGGCACAAGTAAATTCAAAAAATCAACAATATCCTGATTGAATAAGAGATGTGAGAAGAGTAATGTGCTTGAAACCTGATGAATCTAGTGCTTACTTGAGGAGAAAGAACCTTTCAGGTTGGTAAAGGGGCACAAGTAAATTCAAAGATAGATTGCATGACGCATGACAATGGAACGAACAAATAAAAGAAAATTCTTTTTTTGCCTTAATGATTCGAACAACTTAGGATTACTGAATTAGGATTGAAGTTGAGTGAGTTGGACATTTAGTTACTTTGTTTAAATGGAATGGTTGTGAAACACTGAAACCTATATATCTCACAACTAGGATCAAATAACTTATCTTTCCCATGCCTATTAAATTTCTATACATGTTTTGAGCTGCTTGAGTTAATATGAATTGTATGAACATAAGATCTTAAGTTTCAAAACAAGTTTCTGACAATAGTTGTTATATCTTTGCTTAGTCATGTTGGTTTTTGGAAATTTAGATCATTCCCTTGTTCCATCAATAACAATTCACTTGTGTTGTAAAATTGGTTATATTTTGTAAGATTGTTGGCAAATAATATACTGGGGAAAACATCAGTCCTTATCATTATTGGCAATGCAAAATGTTTGTGAATGTATCAAAGGTGCAAAGCTTGCACTTTTTTTATGAACTTATTTTACACCTGGATACCAATACCTTGTTAATGTAGAGATTAAGTATGTAAATTTATGTTGTAAGTGACAATAATTTGGTCTTCTTAATTGAGGTGATTTACATGGATTTTGATTTCATGTTATTGTTTGTTCTAAATTTTTACTTTTCCAATGGACTTCTCTTCTAGACTCATTTTCTTAAAGGATTAGCATTAATTGCTGGAATTTTCAATTAAAGGATTTAAAGTTTATGATTTGACCAGTTGAAGAATAACCTAAGTATACATTTCAGTTCATCAAATGATGACTTAAATTTTGTGGTGAAAAAATTGTTTGTAAATCGATATAATTTAAGTGAGCATTTATAAGTAACCTAACAAAAGAGATTGGAGTTACAAATAAGGTCACTGAATTTAAGAGTATGTCCTTCATGATAAACACTTAGATTTCTGTCTCGACCATTCATTTTTTCAACCTAAGGGATAATTTTGTCTTCTTTATTCTAGAATATAATAGGGCTTCCTCAGTTATTCCAATTTCTCCAACAACCATTGGCACAACTAATTTCAATTTTTAGAGCTCCAAAAAGTAAGCAAGGTTATACTACAATTGGTGGTGGTTCCCCATTAAGAAGGATAACTATGAGTAGGTTTCTTATCAATTGTATAACTTTTCACGGTTTTGTCATTATGAAGATGTTTTTTTTATTCTATTTGAGGGAAAGTTATACTATAATATTTAGCTAATGTGACTTAATGCTTCATATAAATGTGTTGAAAGTTTTGGTTTTCTGTCATATTTCTTGTTATTGCAACGATTTTGTCTTAACTAAGTCTTCACTTCTGAAACTACATCACAACCGCAAAAATACCTTTTTTTTTTTCTTTTTTCATATTTTGACAAAATTCGTCCACCTTCATAGTACTTATGCAATTAGCAGACATAAATCAACATTAGCGATGCCAATTTTATTTAATTACTTGATTTGATCTTAGTCTATATGTGTATAATTAATCTGATTAGAACAACAGTAATCTTATACATTAGTGTGCTTTAGCTTACGCACACCCACCTTTAGCTCTTTGGCTAATATTTCATTTCGTCCTGACTATTTGGGTACGTCACCATAGATCAAGAAGGATAAGATAACAAATCTTGTTGTGCTTCCACTTTATCCTCAATTCTCTATATCTACTAGTGGTTCTAGCATTCAGTGTCCTTCATAACATTGTCAGGTTAATATGAATTTTTCGTCTCATTTCCATGACAAGTCTCTGCAATGAAGCAAACGTGTTGATTTGCCTTAATTGCTATTTGGTATCATTCTCACTGCAGGGAAGATGCTTATCTTTCAAGATTACCAATTTCTATCATCGAATCATGGTATCATCGAGAAGGTTACATCAAGTCTATGGTTGACTTGATTGAAAATGAGCTACTAAAGTTTTCTGTCCCTGCAGAGGTAATTCCTATTTGACTTAGTGAATGCAGTTGAGCCTTTATTTAATGCCTTAATTGTTCAATATATGAAAATTTTCCTTGTAAAATAATATTTGTTATGTCTCACCTGAAGTTTGGTTCTGATTTATTTATCGTTGGTATTAATACATCACATTAAAATTGTCAAGTTGTGGAGTTCGGTAGTAGATCCACGAATGTTACTAATTAAATAGTGAACCTTTTCTGCATTAAGTTCGGAAGTAGAACCACAAATGTCTTCTGACCTGGGAGTAATAGGTCTTTCAAAACAGGCGTTAGTTGTTCTGATATTTAATTGGAACAGTTGGTTCTTTGTTTTAGGATACCACAAATTCAATTATTTCTGCAATTGCACCGTGAAACATCAGCAGTTTCAACTAGGGATTCATAAGGTTGAGCTTTTTTCTGTGTTGAATAAAAACAAAACAAACTATGCTATTGGTTTATCGTTCTCCATATTTATCATTCTCTTTGTTTCCTTATGGTAGGTTATGATATTCTTTGGTGCACATGGAGTTCCACTTAGTTACGTGGAGAATGTAGAAGATCCATACCGAGATCAGATGGAGGAGTGTATCTCTTTGATAATGGCTGAATTGAAATCAAGAGGAATCGACAATCACCACACTCTAGCTTATCAGGTGCTCTAGTTTATATAAAGAACTCAGAAACTTTTTGCTTTCAAATTTTATTAATTTGCATTCTGGATCTTGTTTATAGTTGAGCTTGCTAATACTGAAATCTTTTCAGAGCCGAGTTGGCCCTGTTCAATGGTTAAAGCCTTACACTGATGAAGTTCTCGTAGAGCTTGCACACAGAGGTGTGAATAGCCTCCTTGCAGTTCCTGTAAGGTAATAGATCATTCCCACGGACAATTTATGGTTGAGTTGAATAATTACTGACAATTTTGGTGTGGGTCATACCGTCACACTGAAGACGTTTAACTGTCATATATACTCGTATTTTTGTTGTTAAATTTCGTAACTTCATCTTTATTATGCTGCCATTTAATCAGCTTTATGAGTGAGCATATTGAGACGCTGGAGGAGATTGATATGGAGTACAAGCATTTGGCTCTGCAGTCGGGTATTGATAACTGGGGAAGAGTGCCTGCTTTGGGCTTCACCACTTCGTTCATTTCAGATCCAGGGAGACTGAGGCTGAGACGGATCCTATTCAATATGCAATCAACTTATTCTTTGGGTCAATCTTCGCGTTTGTGCTGTTCCTGTCACCCAAAGTGATCTCTGCATTTAGGAACAACCTCTTCTAACATGTTCTTGTTGTTTGGCCTAACACAGAAGTTGATACCTTTGTTCTAAATCTCATGTTTTTTTCAACACCCGCAAGAGAGGACTATCTCCTATAAGCAGTTTTGTGAGTCGTATATACAGTGTTTAACATGGATATGAGATTTCTTCGTTACACACTGAAGAAAATCATTAGCATTTGTAAAAATTAATAAACTTAGCGCAGTGTAAAAGTTAATACACTACATTTCTTCGTTGCCACCTCTGTTGCACTCCCTAACTTAGCTTAGCGTAAAAGTTAATAAACTACATTTGTATTATATAGTTTTATATATTATTTAATTTAAATTTTATTAATGTATATTTTAATTGAAATTATACGTTAGGGGTTGTTGTTGTAGGTTGAGAAAAAAAAGGGTAAAAGGCAATACTATTATTATGAAGATACTGTAAATTGTTATAGGAAAAAATGTTAATAAAATATTATTATATAGGAAACTTTATAATATATAAAATTATTTATTAAAGAGATAGATTATCATAAATATTAATATATATACTAAAAAGATAAGTTATCTCAAATACTCATAAGTTAAATATATAAAAAAATATAATTATAAATTTTTACATTAGTGTAATTTTAAAATATTAAATTATTAATTTATATATATGAATTAAAATATTAATTAAATGTATATATATAGTTATAAGTTATATATAAAAGTTAAGTTCACTTTTAACTTTTATATGTAAAAACTAAAAGTTAACTTTTATTAACTCATATAGAATTAAATGCCAATAAAGGGTACTCTAGTGGTTAGAGAAGAACAAAAAGGATAAGAGCGGTGGGGTTCGAGTACGGGCAAAAACTCAAAAGTGAATTTCAAAAATGATCCACCATTGATCATTTGACCATTGATATGATGTCCCTATCAAGTAATGGGATGCATCCCATTACTTGATAGGGACATCATATTGCATCCTATTACTGATCATTTGACCATTGATAGGGACACTTGACATCATATTGCATCCTATTACTGATCATTTGACTATTGATATGTCGCAAGGCACGGTGCACAGCTGCGCCGTCAACCTAAATAAACAGGAGAAGAAGGAACCAAAACAAAACTCAAATAGATGGTTAATATTTTTCTTTTTGCTCCTAATATCTTCTGTAGTCCTTCATTCTATAGCATATTATTTCTATTGCATCTTCAATCTTGTTTCTTTACTATCGGTTAGATTTTTTACTTTAAATTTAAAATTTTATGATTATATCGCGCTGTACTAGTAGGAGAAAGACTCAAATAGATGGTTAACATTTTTCTTTTTGCTCCTAATATCTTCTGTAGTACTTCATTCTATAGCATATTATTTCTATTGCATCTTCAATCTTGTTTCTTTACTATCGGTTAGATTTTTTTACTTTAAATTTAAAATTTTATGATTATATTGCGCTGTACCAGTAGGGGAAAGACTGAATTTAACTTAAAAATTTTTCTATTGTTTTTCTTTTTAATATGATCAAGTAGTTTTGCACTGACACTGCCATCTTATCGTGTTGCATCTCAGGATGAGAATGGGCAAGGGGAAAAGGGTGGACTCTGGAAGCAGCATCCGTGTTATTGCGGGCATGGCGAATGAGTTCAGGCAGCTGGCCCTCAACGATCCGTTCCGGCGCCTGGACATGGAGGAGTTCCACACCTTGACTGAGAACCTCAAGCAAGTAATTGAGGAGCTACAGAACCTAATGGGGGAGATAAACAAGAGCCTGAGGTCGATCGAGCAGTGGCGCAATGTCTGGAATGCCGTGTTGGCCGCTGTCTCCATTGGCGTGCAGGTATGCTCCCTCGCGCTGGTGGTTCTAGGGGCACCAACAGTGGCCGTCGCTGCTGTAACCACCATTGGGACGACCATTAAGACGGCACTGGAGGTGTGTATCGGTTCGATTTGGGGACGAAAGAAGAGGGCTCTAAAGGAATACAAGCTGGCAGTGGAGAAAATGCAGGCCCGGCCGCTGGTCTCTTTGTATGACTATCAACAAAGTATTATGTCTCTTGTGCGAATGGTAAAGCGAGAATACAGTGCGTTGGCAGTCGAGATGCAACTCCTTGCCATCCCCCAGCATGACGAAGAAGCCTTGAAGAAGAGGTTGAAGGAGATCATGGCAAAGTTTAATGGCGGGGAGCTCAAAGCCGCCATCATCTCCATGGAAAATATGGTGGATGAGTGCGAGAAAATGATTCGAGTGGCTGAGGAGGCGTTAAGATCCATTAATATACCTTGAGGTTAATGCCGACAGATTATGTTATGTGTTTCAATTTATACTTTTTGTTATGTTTAAGATTTGTGCCTACAGATTATGTTATGTTTAAGATCTGTGCCTACAGATTCTTTTTATTATGTTTCAATTTATACTTTTTATTATGTTTAACTGCTATACTATTTGTCTTATGTAAATCAATTTAAATTTGTATTGTGTTAGTTTCACCATTAATGAAATACCTAGAGATTTATGTCTCAAATGCTATTATTGTGCAATTATTCAAAGATTACGCGATTATGAACTCATAATTAAGAGCAAATAGTATGATCATGCAAATCTCAAAAAACAAGTAAAGAGTTTAAGAAGAAACCTTTTGATTTTTTTCTCTCAAAATAAGTCCCAATTTTTCATGTGAAATTCAGTGACTTTTGGGTTCTTTTTTTCAAAATTCCTATTTGTAACTACTGACGGATAAGAAAATCATGACCCAAATCGGACGGCACTCAGGCCTCATAAGGGCCAGAGTGAGTTTAGTCGTCGTCAACTCCAGCACTATGGAGTCAGTCAATCGCTTTGCCAGCACCAAATCTCCTCAATGTCGCCGCCCAATCTGCCGATGTTTCCCGTGCTCGTCAAGCCGATGTTTTCCTGCCTCTTCTCCGAGAGATTCGGCGCCAGGAAATGGGTTTCTAATTTCCATTTTTTTTAAAACGCGTCGGTGGTGCAGCAAGATGTTTCTGAAACTTACAGTGTCTCGAATAAAACTCCTCAAGAACAAGCGAGCTGCGCTGGTGCAGCAGAAGAGGTGGGATTTCGCTTTGCTCTTGCAGGCTGGCCAAGGCCAATTAGCTCGAATCCGGGTTCTCTCTCTCTCTTTGCAAGAGGTTATTAAAAATCATCAGCAATCTAATTTTGTAAAGTGGTGTATGGAGTGCATATCTCACAGTAAAAAAAAAAAAATCCAACCTTATGTGTTAGTATATTCACGGAAGACAGTGTTACTCGTAACATAGTAAATAAGCCGCAAAACAAGAAACATTTGTTTCTAGTTTTACTGCCTGAATGTGAGCCTAATATGATTTGTATCATTTAGTTCAGTGAACACTTAAAACTCAAACTTCCTAATGTGAATTTTCAGGATCTGAGCCTCTGCAAAACAACAAAAGAAGAACTCGAGAAAATGATATGAGCCTAATATGATTTGAGCCTCGAGAAAATGAATTTTCAGGTGTTGACAGTAAAAAAAAAGTTTTGTAAAAATAAAAATTAATTAATTAAGTAATTAATTAGTCCTTAATTAATTGATTAATTTTCTCATTCAACCAACATGGTCTAGTCAAAATAAATTTTGACCATTGTGGTGTGACAAAAATCAATTAATTAATTAATCATTAATTATCAATTAATTTTTCAGTAATTATTGATTGATTAATCATCAATTATTGATCATTGACTAATTAATTATTAATTATCAATTACATTTTTTACCACAATGGCGCACATAAAAATAAATAATAATAAAAAAGGATTGCATGAAAACGTGAAAAAGAAATAATAATAATAATAAAAAATCAATCAACTCCTATTGTTGGAACTATGCGCCGCATGCCAGAGAAATATGGAAAGAAAATGGTAAAATAAAAGGAGTGAACAATGACGTGCACCATGGCGCACGTAGCAGAAAATAAATAAATAAATAATAATAATAATAGGAACATGGCAACGCATAAAAAAAATAGAAAATAAAAAAAAAATAAAAAAGGAAAAATCGTGAGAAGTTTAAAAAAATAAAATAATAAAATATATGTTGAGGGGAAGGTGGTCGCATGCCTTGTCAAAAATAGGCAGGAGGCAATCGTTATAAAAAGAAGGAAATCGGTAAAGAAAGAGGTATTCACTACTCAATAGATTCGGCTACTGTGCTATTGGACCAAGGAGAGACTTTTTTGGGCGTCGACCAGAGCTTGTGGAGAAGGGATATTTTTAGAAGAAAGGAAGAGGTCTCTTCTACAAGGAGAAGCAGGTATATTTTCTTAACACTTTTCTCCCTCACTCTTTTTTCTAAGAACAGCTAAGTCCTGGTGGAGAACAAAAAAGAGAGTTTCCATTAAGAACTACTGTAGAATAATCTAAGCCTTTATTAAGAACAATGTAGAGTAACCTTGGTGGAGAAAAAAAAGAGTTTTCATTAAGAAGCCTAAACCTTTACTAAGGATAATGTAGAAAAAAAAAAATTTCATTAAGGACTACTGTAGAAAAACCTAAACCTTTATTAAGAACGATAACCTCGGTGGAAGAAAAAAATTCTATTCAGGATCTGGTCCATTGAAGAAGACGAGGAGAGTCTTCTTTCCGGCTTCGCTTCGACTGCACGTCACAATGGGTGAAAGGAATTGTCCATCCGGTGACTGGATCGCCGGAATCGAGCATTTCTTTCCGGCTATCCTGTTCGCCTCCGTCTCAGAAGTAAATCCCTTCATAGGATGCCGAATCGCCACCAAAGGGCGTTGAACTCCTGCCACCGCTCCGGCGAGACACGGAGAAGCCATGGCCGAGGCCGCCGAGCGCCTGGTGGTCGGACGGCGAACGGCGGAAGAAGAAAGCGAGCGGCGGACGAATGGCAAACACTGTTTGCCTTCGTCACAAATGCAGCTAAAGTCACAATCGGATCCAACGATCTACCTTTTTTTTAGAGATGATCAAACGGTCAGAATCAAAAGCAAAACTAAAGTATCAAATTTAATCACTCGAAATCCAACGATCTGATTTCATCATGTAAATGATCCGACGGTTTGGATCAAATCTAAAGCTAAAGAGTCCAGATTTAATCACTGAAAGATCAATGGGCAGGATTAAACAACAATATAACAACCCAGATTTAATCAATTACGATGGGTGGTCTGGATTGAACGAAACTCCAACGGCTCAGATTTAATCATTTAGAAATCTATTAATTTAGATGCAATCAGCGGTTGAGATTGCTTTGCACAAATCTCAGCCAATCGAATAGCTCTTGAAATTATCTGAATATCAATATTTACAAATTTGGGTCCGATCATTCCAGATCTACCCTCAGAGTTTCGATCAGAGGTTTAGATCTAAGTAGATTTACGAATCAAGAAATCAACGGCTAATATTGATTTGCACAAATCTCAGCTAATCGAATAGTTCTCTAAATTATTCAAATAAGGATTCTTACTCATCTAAGTCAGATCTTTCAAAATCTGCCCTTGGATCTTCGATCAGAGATCTAGATCAAAACAAATTGATGAATTAAAATAACAACGACCGACATTAATTCGCTCGAATCTCAGCTAATCAGATGGTTCTCAAAATGATCCAAACCAGGATCTTCACTCATCTGGCGCATATCTTTCCAAATCCACCCTCAGATCAGAGATTTAGATCAAAACAAATTGATGAATTGAAATATCAATGATTGATATTAATTCGCTCGAATCTCAGCCAATCGGATGACTTCCGAAATGATCCAAATATCGATCCTTACTCAAATGGATCAGATCTTTCCAGATCCACTTTCAGATTTTTGATCAGAGATCTGGATCACAACATATCTACAAATCAAACTTTCAATAACGGTTGATATTAATTAACCCAAATCTCAGCTAATCGGATAGCTCTCGAAATTATCTGAATATCAATCCTTATAAATTTGGATCAGATCTTTCCAGATCCACCTTTAGATCTTCAATCAGAAATCGGGATCACAACAGATTCCCCTAATTTTGAACGTTTGGCCGTACGGCTCGTTCATCCAATTTTGAACGTTTGGCCTATTGGCTCGTTCATCCAACTTTGAATGTTTGGCTCATTGGCTCGTTCAACCAAATTTTGAATGTTTGGCCTATCGGCTCATTCAACTGAATTCGAACGTTTGGTCCCACGACCCGTTCATCCAACTTTGAACGTTTGGCCCATCGGCTCGTTCATCCAAATTCCGAATGATTGGTCCCACGACCCATTCAACCAAATTCTGAACGCTTGGTCCCATGACTCGTTCATCCAACTTTGAACGTTTGGCCCATAGGCTCGTTCATCCAAATCTTAAATGCTTGGCCTATCGGCTCATTCAATAGAATTCGAATGTTTGGTCTCATGACCCGTTCATCTAAACTTTGAACATTTGGCTCATCGGCTCGTTCATCCAGCTTTGAACGTTTGGTTCCATGACCCGTTCACCCAAAATTTGAACATTTGGTCTCACGGCTTGTTCACCTAACCCATGCACTCAACTCTTCCAATTAATTCAAACATAGTCATGGATCATAAATACTTGATGCGTGTTGTTAATGACGTTGTTTGGGAGGTGCGTACGTCGATACTTCGTATCGGGGCATAGTTCCTCAGCGTTATTACAATACAACTCAAAATTATTTCTCCATGGCTTATGTCAAGTGATGTACTTTTGTAATCAAGTTATGAATGACATTATTCTTTCAACCAATTTGTTTTCACTTTGTTATATGTTATAGATCTCTTAATCAAAGGTGCCCTAAGTTACTTAGGGGTAATTAACAATAAATGCTTGCGTTCATTGGAAGCTAGAACCCATTAAAACAAAAAGCCTTATAATTTATAAGGTGAATTTGAAACGGTCGCACTACTTTTTAATATTTCAATTTACATTGAAATATAACCAAAAACGACCCCACAAATTCTGGCACGCTCGGTGGGACACGCTTCTCCTTTCATCTTTGAGATCTTTATTTTCTGGCACGCTCGGTCGCACTACTTTCTTCGCCTTTATTTTGAGCTTGTCATGATAGCTCTTATGACGGCATCATAAACCTTTTGGTTGAAAGAATATCTTTAGAGTACATCACTCTATAACTGGCAAATCGCCAGGTGTGCGGAGTAATGACTCGCCTGAAAGAAACCTTTTGTGCAATTATTCAAAAATTACGTGATTATGAACTCACAATTAAGAGCAAATAGTATGATCATGCAAATCTCAAAAAACAAATAGAGAGTTTAAGAAGAAACCTTTTGGGTTTTTTTCTCTCAAAATAAGTCATAATTTTTCACGTAAAATTCAACGGACTTTTGGGTTCTTTCTTTCCAAATTCCTAATGTAACTATTCACGGATCTCAAGAAAATTATGACCCAAATCGGACGGCTCTCAGGCCACATAAGGGCCAGATCTGTGCAGCCTCATCACAAGTTCAGATGGGGAAACCAGTAGCGGTCGCGGTTATGAGAGCAACGGCCTCTGGAGGGAGGCCCTACGAAGCAGCCCATTGTCCTCGAGTGCAATAAATTAGAGTAGAGCGAGTTTAGTCGCCGTCAACTCAACACCATGGATTCAATCGCTTTGCCACCACCAAATCTCCTCAATTTCGCCGCCCAATCTGCCGGTGTTTCCCGTGCTCGTCAAGCCGATGTTTTCCTGCCTCTTCTCCAAGAGATTCGGCGCCGGGAAATGGTACTTCTATCCGTTTCTGCATGAATCCCCGCCTTCACCTTTTCCATTAGGATTGAAGAAACTCTACTTTGGAGCTCGAATTCGTATCTTTACATTGGCGATGTTTATTTGACGCCTGGAATTTGCTGTGGGTTTCTAATTTCCATTTTTTTAAAAAAAACGCGTCTGTGGTGCAGCAAGATGTATCTGAAATTTACAGTGTCTCGAATAAAACTCCTCAAGAACAAGCGAGCTGCGCTGTTGCAGCAGATGAAGTGGGATTTGGCTCTGCTCTTGCAGGCTGGCCAAGACCAATTAGCTCGAATCCGGGTTCTCTCTCTCTCTCTTTCTCTCTTTGCAAGAGGTTATTAAAATTATCAGCAATCTAATTTTGTAAAGTGGTGTATAGAGTGCAAATATTCTTTAACATTATTGCATATCTCACAGTAAAAAAAAACCAACCTCTATGTGTTAGTATATTCGCGGAAGACAAAACAAGAAGCATATGTTTCTAGTTTTACTGCCTGAATCTGAGCCTAATATGATTTGTATCATTTAGTTCAGTGAGCACTTAAAACTCAAACTTCCTAATGTGAATTTTCAGCCTTCTTATCAATGTCAAATTCAGGTCCACTGAAATTTGAGCCTCTGCATACATCTTCTAAAAGTTTCCATTTGATCTGTTTAGGATTTTTTTTTTATTAGATACTCTGTTTGCAGCCATTGGACTTTTTGTATTTGTGCTGAAATCTATTTCTGCAGCCTGCAACTGGTAGCTAACTCACTTTGTGAAGGAAAGTGAAGATGAACTTGGAAGCTTGCTGCAATTAGACCATTCCTCTGAAGTAAGAATAGAAAACAGAAACTCTAGAAAAGATTGTTCAGATGAATTGGTGTTTCCAACCTCATCCTCCACCATATTCTTCTTCCTTCCACCATATTGGCAATAAGACATTCTTTCAGTGAGAATCTGAATGGTGAAGACAGAATTTGATCCTAGGATCATGTCATTAATAACTAAAACAATCATGACAGAAGCTAACTAGCACCTTGTTATGATAATTAATATCTAATGAGACTTGTTATTTGATGCTTCCATCAAATTCATGCGATATAAAACCATTGCAGTCTTTTCCGAAAAAATATCATATTCCAAAAGTTTAGGCAGCTACTTTGTCAGTTCTGATTAAATGTCCATTCTATGATGCAAGTTTTAAGTCCTTTTGATAGTGAGTATTAAATAAAATTACTATATAATCTATTAGCAACTTGTTACTTCAGTTCATGATTCCATTTTTCAGGTTGAACATGTGATTAGGGAAGAGAATTTGCTGTCAGCATATGATCTCATTGAAGCATATTGCGAATTAATTGTTCTGCGCTGGCCGATAATTCAGTCGCAAAAGTATATTGGCACAATATCTATTATTCTGGTTTAGGTTTTCTTACATAACTCAAGTAACATTTGCATTCTCTCTATCTAGCTGCACTTTGATATCTGTTCTTTGTAGGAACTGCCCTATTGATTTGAAGGAAGCCATTTCAAGCGTGATTTTTGCATCTTCAAGATGTGCAGATATTCCAGAGCTTAATTATATTAGAAAATATTTAACAGCTAAATATGGTAAAGAATTTGCCGTCGCTGTCCTTGAAGTCAGACCAGACTGTGGTGTAAGCAGAATGGTAAGACTTTTAGTATGTGAGCTGCTTGCCAAAATCATAGGCAGAAAAAAGGAATACCTGTTTCTATTTGTTTTCAATTCTTTACCTTTGTTAATTTCTAAGTTTTTTTTTTCTACTTTGAAGATGATTGAGAAATTGTCGGAAAAACCTCCCAAAGTTGAGATGAAATTAATGGTCATGTTTCAAGTTTCTACAGAACATAATATCAATTGGCAACCAAATCCATTTGAGGATGAAATCCTGAAGCCTGAAGATGATCATATGGTAACTTTTCAGCATTATGTGTATGTTAATTCCTTAAATCTCTCCGTGTTCAATAACAGCTGAGCTTCTTGTGTTTGAACATGAACAGATGCCCTCAACCAGCCGTATCTGGATCAGTGAGTCAAGTGAAAAGGACTCTGAGAATGATGCTAAAAATAAACCAATCCATATGGATACAGTAACTCCAGGTTCAGATTTCTAATGCAGTAGTCGTTATACAAGGCCTAATGAGTTTAACCGAGTTATATTATTTCAAAATTACTATATTAATAAACTATTTTTTTTTCATTAGACGGATCGTAAATCTAACAATTACATATTGTGTGTTTTGACAAGCAGAAAACAAACCTGTGGAAGAGGGAGTGCGATGTAGATATTACAGCATGGGAAGTGCTTCTTCGAGTCGCACAGATTGGAGTCTGGAGTTTGCAGATGCGACATCTGCTGCTGAGGCTGCTGCTGAATCTGCTGAAATGGCTAGCTTTGCAGCCAGAGCTGCAGTTGAATTGTCAAAGAGTGGCAAGTTTTTTGGACAATAATATGCTGCATGATTCGACTACCTGTGCTGTCGAAGATGATGCATTCTGATTAATTAAAGTGCTCGAAACTTGAAGAATTCAGAACCTTGCAGTGTGGGTTATGAAACAGAACTGAAAATTCTGAATTGGTAAGGTTGGAGTAGCAAATTGATGAGAGTATTTTTTTATTAAAATTAGTCCATCTTGATCAAAATAATGTTTAACATGCTAAAATTAATTAATTTAAATCAAATTTAATTGAATATGATTGTATTGACTGTACATGGAGTTGAAAGGAATAAGAATCATTGTTGATGTGATAATAATGAATACGTACACATTTAAGAACCCTACAGACCGCAGAGAGAGAAGATCACTTAGATATAAAATATATACACTCAATATTCGAAGTAAAAGTGAAAAAAAAAGAAAAAAAAATCTTTGAAGGGATAGAGAGAAAAGGAAAAAATAAGGTATTTTTCTTAATTTCCTTTTTGCCTGATTTGTGTGAAAACTAGCGAGCTGAGTAAAAATTAAAAGATAATAAAAATATCTTTCGCACATTACATAAATAGTATTCTTGATTCTTTATTTTTTTTTAATATCATTTAGTGCGCAACATAGACTATAGAGAGATAAGTATCCTACTAAAATTAAAAACTTTAAGCATTTCACTTTTATTTCACTCAAAATAAATATAACTAAGATGTTTTAATACAATTCTATCTTCTTACATTTCCATTTCACAATTACATTCTTTTGTTTTTGTGCTTTACTTTTCTTTCATCTCTAGAATATACAATGTACACTCCTTAAGCTAGAATATAAATATCATATATATGCTAAACTTCTACATTAAATATAAAATATAGTCAATTTAGTCCTAAATATAATTTTCTTATTTTAAACTTCTCAAACATGCATGTAGTAAGTTATGATCCTATGCAAAGTACTCTTCCTTCTACCTTAAACCATTTCCCTCCTATTTTAAACCATTTTTTTGAATTAATTTCTTTTGTTGTATAAGAGTGGTAAACAAAATATGAAGAACATTAAATTAAATTATGAAATCGCTCAGTATAAATACCAATAAAAACAATATGTAACAATGTCTAAAATGGCAACATTTGGATGAACTATAAAATTACCATCTTCATTTGACGGGCTAAATCCGAATGAAGTGCGAAGTTTTTTTATTTATGTTTTCTAATAAGGTGAATCATATGTAACTTTTCAGATTTACTTATCACTGCAACAGTTTGAGATCGAAAAGAACTTGTTTAACTTGGACAATGTTCAGTTACACATGCACGAATACTGCTGGCATCAACCTAAGTATATAACATAATTTAACAAGAAATAGGTCTTGGGTATTAATTAAGCCTCCGTCAGCGACGGAAGAGACCAGGAACATCCACATCTATTTATAGCTCATCATGAGCATTGCCGGTGGATGGAGAAGGAGCATGGTTTTCAGAAAGATATCCTACTGCCAGAGAGGCGTGAAGTGCTGCACCGTAGGGCAATGCCGCCTCATTGATCGTAAAATATGGAGAATGTGGAGGGTGCGTGATTCCCTGGCCACCATTCCTCATCCCGATAAAGTAATAATAAGATGCAGGGACGACCTCGCTGAAAAATGAGAAGTCTTCGGCACCCATCACAGGTTTCTTTTCTCTTACATTGCCTACCCCAAGCAACTCTCCAGCCACCTTCTGGAAATGGCCGTGAAGAACCTCGCTGTTGACTGTAACCGGGAAGAAAGATTTGTCTTTGTCAAGGAAATGAACAGCCGCGCTGCACCTCTGCACTGATGCTTGTGCAACGATAACCTGTCAGAGAAACCGAGAGAACAAGACACTGAACAAATTAATATACAGTGCAAAACGAATTGTTAAGACAGCCGACTACGGGGAGCATGAGAGGTTGGCTTAAGAATATAGCCAGGAGCTAAACCTCTTCGATTCGTTGTTTGAGTTGAAAAAAACTTTCTTTAGAAAAAGCTCGGAAGGTGCCACCAATAGTAACTGAATCTGGAATCACATTGAATGCACCCCCACCTTGAAATTTTGCAACTGTTACTACCTGCAATTAAAAGGTAAGCCTCGGATGAAGAAAATTTTGAAGCAAAGAAAAATGTAGTCATTGCGCCAACTTAAAGTGTACATGAGAGCAAGCAACATCACTTAAGAGAAAAAAATGTAGTCTTTGATAATAGCCACAGACTATGAAGGTTTAACTGGAAGTAGTCAAATGATTGGTAGTAACATAGCCAATATTGAGATTTACTCTAGGTATTAACTCTCTTTTCAAAGGCAATTTTGTGTCATGTTTTTGCAAAAGCAAAAATAGTTAAAAGTCAAGAGAAAAAAATTGTAGGCTGATTTTAGTAAACCATACCCTGGCCAGTACAATGGTAATAGCGTCAATCAGATTCCAAAAGGTCCTTTCAAGAGTTACATTTCAGTTCTCAAAAGTGAGCCAATCTAGCTGTTAACCAGTTTCTTCAATAAATGTAGAGGACGCTGGGATAAAAATCCTATGTGACGCCCATGCAAATAAATTGATGGAAACACTCATTCAAGAGGCCAAAATTTTGAACTCTATATGGTGACGACGTGATTAGCGTATCCACTGAAAGCTGAAGCTGACAGCACAAACAATGAGTAATAATCACTACTGTTTGTTTGGAATCAAATATTGATATTCCATGGCAATCAAGTCTATATCCCGTAAGATTTTCGTACATCATTCTTGCCTTGCTCACCTCACCTTGCGAAGCCATCTTTATTTTTTTATTTAACAATATAAAGGCTCGTTACGAATTAAAAAATATACCACTTTACATGTCTCCTAACTGCCAACATGATGACTGTCCAACCTGCACCTTACAACTGTCTAATTAAATTTTCCTTTAGTATAAAGGCAATTACAATGTGATAGGTTCCTGCCAATATGGGGAATATATAGCGTCTATCTATGCAGCTTAACACTTGCAAACAAGAGGAACACTGTATTATAACAAAAAAAAAAGTAGTTACTTCATGGAGAAGTTATTGTTCGGAGCATTTATTCACTCCTAAGGGACAAACTTATTGTGTAAGCCTTTTTAAATAATTTGAATTATCTAATAAATTGTGCAAGCAGATATTCTCATTTGCAGACCAGACAAACAGTCAGTTCAGCATGCAAGTGAGAAGCTTTAACTATCAACGAGGGCATGTGAATTTGGTCTTTTCATACAAGACTTACTACATGAGATTAAAGGCATGTTAGCTTTAATTTATGGAGTGCAAGTATTACCTTTCCTCTTAATATTAACTAAAAATGCTTAGAATTATCCTATATTCTTTGTTTCATGTTGCAAAACAATTCAACCATAGCTTCATCAAACAAGATAAATTACAAAGATTCCCAAGGATTGATCATTGAAAGGGTCAAATGTATCAATGATCTGCCGAGTTGTGCTAGTAAGTGAATGTTAGGGTTTGCCTAAAACAACACTTAAACATATAGAAAAGTTCAAATTTGCCAATTATTAGCACTTTTGTTGTCAAATTCTAGCCTTATGTAAAGGCAAACCAGAAGAGCAGAAATGGCTGTGGCAAGCTGAATCAAATTGCTTTTGTTGGACAGTTGAAGGAGATTTCTTGAGCAGGATTAATGACATAAGACATAGGAAACAAGTACCTGTGAATCCAAAGGGTCGGCTTCGCGTGAAACTAGGTGCTGCAAGCTCACAACAACATTTGATGCAGCCAAAATTGGATCAATTGTGTGTTGAGGGATAGCAGCATGACCTCCCTTTCCACTAATAACTGCCTCAAAAAACCCACTACCGGCCATTATCGGACCTGGCTTAGATGCCACGATACCAAGAGGTACTTCAGTATCTAAATGAAACCCAAAAATTGCATCAATGTTGTGAACAACTCCAGTTTCTATCATTTTCTTTGCCCCACCACCCCCTTCTTCTGCAGGCTGGAAAAGGAGGACAATGGTTCCCTGTTGCAGAAACAACCAAGGTTATAGCACAAGGGCAATTAAAGTAATCTAAGTTTTAAATCACATCATAAGAATTATTTCCTTGGGGATAACTCAACAAAGTATCTCAAAGCATTAGTTGTTACATTTACAGAAGCTAATAAGACCGCCATAAAATAACAGCATTAGGGCTGCATGTTAGCCTATGATGACATGGTAAACCTTTTTGCAAATTCCTAGCATAGGGTTCTTCATTTTTCCACACAACAATTCAGCATTCAGTATGTAATGTAAGTCATAAGCAATGCACGTGTCCGCTGCTTTTCCTATAGTAAAAGATCTTTTTTTTGCAGGAACCTATTATAAGGACTTTTTTATTAAAAATGAGAAACACATTTCTTCTTCTTGATGATGATAAGTATATCAAATGAGTTTGTGGACATTTGGATAGCTTTAAGCATTATAGTGGGAAAAGATACAAACCGGGTAAAATCTAAACTAAAAATATATGAAGATCACTATTAGGAAACCTTCAAAGCAGAACAAACATAGACCAACTCTGTATAGTAATTATGTGTTAGCATATAATAGAATCTGAAATAAGTATCATAAATGATTTGCATCTTACGTGTCCTGGCATATGATAGAGAAAAAGGATAGTCATTAAAGAGTTTACATCTAAGATAAGATTAGTAAAACTAAGGTAAATCAATTAGCTCATCTTACCAACTACTTAACATGTCTAAGGTTTTTGGAAAAAGAATGTCGTTTTGGCCCAAATAGGTGCTGTGAATTCTCTATGTAACATCAATTCTCAAACACATGTTTCTTGTTTAATGCTGTCTACTTTAAAAACCACTTTACAGACAGCAAACCAGTAACATGGAACCAGAGAAATTATAGTCGGCAGGAAAACAAAATGATAAGGGAACTTATTCTTATCTCAATTACTTTTCCTGGCCAAAAAAGTTGATAGACATGTGCCAAAAAGGCAGTTTTTGTTGCTTTGGGTTAAATGCATCAAACTAACTACCATGTTAATTACTCGCTAGGCCTTGCTTGCCATACGAAAGTTAGATACCGCCCAATATCCATTAGGTTAAATTATGAAAAACTGATCACCAGTGAACGACAAACCTGTAGATCATCGCGATGCTCTTGAAGGAGCTTAGCAGCACCAAGTAGCATGGCGACATGTGCATCATGGCCGCATGCGTGCATCTTTCCAGGCACCTTACTTTTGTGCTCCCATTCCACTTCCTCCTATCAAATTACAAGCATCAACAAGAAGAAAACATAGTATCAAAGAAAAAATCAATTGCCTCCAAATAGTCACAAATAAACTGTGAGAAAAGGAAATTTGTTATTCTAGTTAATTGGTTAAATCGTAAATCTGCCATTTCTGCCACTAAATTGGTCAACAAATAAGAAAACACATATATAATTTCGATTTAACTTTTTCCCTCATGCAAGTACAGAAGGGCCTGCAAGAAATGTTTTTTTTTCTGGAATCAGAGAAATCCAAATCGGCTAAACCTGCATCGAGAGGGCATCCATATCGGCTCTGAGGGCGACAAACGGAGGCTTTCCAGTGCCGATGTATCCCACGACCCCGGTGACGGCGACGGGGTGCCGGTAAGAGATTCCCAAGGCATCAAGCTCCTTCCTGATGAGCTCGCTGGTGGCGAACTCCTCATACCCAAGCTCAGGATTTTCGTGGATCCTCCTCCTCACGCCCACCATCCAATCGAAGAACTCCGGCTCCTTGGCCCTCGCCAGGAATCCCTCGGCGGCATCGAGCTTCGATATTGCATAGCGCGCCGAGATCAGCAGATCGAAAAGCACCACTAGGGCGATAAACTTGGAGAAGCCCATCACAAATCCACCCCACGGCTCCACCCCCAGCTCTCTCCGACGTCGTTCCTTTTTCTCGTCACCCCCCTGATTAAAAGGTGGGAGCCTGAACAAGTTTGGGGGGTCTGTTCGAGACTTCGAGTTTTATGGAGACAAGCGAGAGACAGGGAGATGATTTTAATTGAAAGTAACACATTTTTGTACCAGTGATTAATGGCAACCACAGATGTGGGTCGCAAAACTCAATTTGCTTCTTCCAACAAAAAGGCGGGTGAGAAAAGTAGCGTAGAAAATAGTGCGGCGGTGTAGTTTGGTTTGGGGCAGAAGCACGTGATGGATTAGTTGGCCACACGTAAGATAATTCACGCATGAGAAATTGTGGCAATTATGTTAATGATCACTGGGCCATCGGTCTAATCCACAATGAGAAAAAATAGTGGATCGGATTTCTCCTCCTTACTACCCGTTAAAATTGGGTGATATTACCATTAAATCAAATTTACCTATAAGAGTTATTTAAATTTTATCTTTGAATATAAAATTTTCATATTTCAATAAACAAATATGAATGTGGAGACATCTTCTTTTTAAAATTCAATTTGATGAACTCTTCCAATATTTTTCATATTGATTTTGTGATTGTAAATTAACGTTGTTGAGATAAAAACAATGGCCAAAATAGAATATAGAAATAAAGTCAAAGATTCCTCGAGGTTTGACAAAGTCTTTGAGTCAAAATTAAGAAGGCTAGACCAATTAGGAAGGTAATATTTGACATATTTTTAGGTTAATTTATAGATTTGTGTATATTTCATTAGGCAACGAATATGGTTGCAATGTTAGACGTGAAGTTTCATGTTTTTAGGTGATATTTTTTTTCTTGTGTTCTTCAATAATTTTGCACGTGAAAAATATGCGAGCACGAGGACTGCGGCAGTCCACTCCGTTCGTCGAGTCGTGACAAAAAGGGGAAGTAGAAAAGAAAGTTAGATGCTGATATATATAGAAGTAGGATATTTTTGTGTGCTTATGGACGGTTTGAAATAAAGCCAAATTATTTTTTTTCATTAAAAACAATTTAATCATAAATATCGAAGAATATTTTTGAAATGAGTCATTTTCAGAATCGTTGAACAACGATGCAATTGGTTCAAATATTAAATTGGACCGGGTAAGAACCAATGTGGAGCATGGTTGATTCCGCCCTACAAATTGGATAGGTCAAAGTCCGCTTTAATCATATTTTTGAAATGGAAGACATAATCTCAACTCGAGATGCTATAATTAACTGAGAATTTTGAAATTTTTGATAAAGATATGTACAAAGTGATCCATTTTTGGATAAACTAAAAATGGATGCGTTGTTATAAATTTAAAAACTAAAGGGTCCATTTTATAATTTTAATATTTTATTTTTTTTATCATTTTTATATAACTTTGCACATGGAAGTGAGGGAACAACGAAAAGGACAAAATAAAGCATGTTTTAAATACACAGAAAAAAAAAAGAAAGAAAAAATAAATAAATTTGATCTTCTGATTTAAGATTAGTATACTCACATGTGGTTAGGAATAAACCCAACTGATATTTAATGAAGAAATATCCGGTCACCAATATCAAATAATATCTTTTATTTTGACACATGGATTGCAAATAGACTCTTAAGTGGAACCTATTGAGTGTTAACATATAAACTCTTACTAGAGCTCTTTGATCTAGACATTAGAGGCAACCAATGAGTTCAACCCAAATTGAATAGAACCATTCTGAGCATGATTGATTAGGTCCTAAAACTAGATATGTCATATAAGAAAGTGAGCAAATGAAATTAGATCAACCATCATAATTATTATGATATATTTAAATTATATATTTGTTAAAATAATTCTAATATTGTATTAAAACTGCCAAGGGCAAGGCCATAAGTAGAGGTGTTCATGACTAAACCATGACTCGATATTTTATCTCGAATTGAATTTATCAGTTTCACAAAAATGTAAGCCGTTTGAATCCTTATGTTATAATTTTTATATATTATCTTAGTCTAACAACACAACCTATATTGCACACACGGTAGCTGAAAACTTGAGCTGACTAGCTTGTGCATTGCTTGCTTTGACATGACTTAATATGGTTTTAGTCGCAGTGTGCTAAATTTTATTATTTAATCTTGCTCATATATGGATTTTAAAGTGCCGTTATTTGCATGGAAAAGAAGGTCAATGTTCGACAATAGATGAACTGAAATGATAATCAGGATTCGACCAACCATACAATCATGGACGACAATGATATACCTTTCTAATAAAAATCTGAATTGTGTCATTTTCCGGAAGTAAACAAATTAAAGGGCTATTACGCTATAAAAAAAAAGAGAGAGAAATGGCAACCGCAGATGGTCTAATCGAGTAGATGCGACCCAAGCTGCAATTTTTTTTTTCTACAATGAGACAAACAGACAAATCATTAATGCCACGGGCAACCTCAAATTTAATATTTCAGAGAAAAACAACTGTGACTGTGTCTTTATCTGTTTGTTTGCTGTGCCCACATTATTCTCTTGATGTCTGTACTTCTTTATGCATTTGGCTTTTTCATGTTGTTTTAACCAACACAAGAAAAAAATATGTTACATACAAAAAATAGCTACTTGTCAAATTCCTTTTTATTTAGTTTTCTTTACTAAATAAAGAGTGAATGACAAAAATGTGGCTTTTGTGGTTAATCTGAGTAATTTATGTTAGTTTGCTGTGTATTTTAAACCTACACAATCTTCATGAATGTTTCATTGTGCTTGCAATTGCATTTATGCTTAGTTTACTCAACGCCATCAACAATAGGGAATTAGGGATTCCAAATGGAAGCAGTGGTTGCAGGAATGCACTCAGTGATAAGGGCACCCCACATACCTTCGCCGCTGCAGGCAAATTGTTCTGATCACTGTAGTAATGGGCAATCTTAATCAAACAGCTGTGTCTCAATGAGCCAGAAGACACTTGGCAAAGGAAAGATGATTGAACAGCTAGATTGAAGATCCAATAGCATACTTTTTTGCTTGCTCAATCCAAGCAAGCACAGCATGGATGAAAGAAGAATCGTAGGTAGGAAAATTGAGCTGAAGCAGAGTTGATTGTGACCATGACAGCAATGGAATTGGACAAGATGAGTCATTCCTTTCACATAAAGATTTAAATGATAGAGAAAACGGAAATTGGATTGGCTCATTTTAAGAATTGCTGGAAGAACTCAAAATGCACGTAATTCTCTTCGTTTTTCAAGCAACTTTAAAACAAGATATAACTTTTGGAGGTATGAACCGTGAAAATATTCCTAGTTCATTGAATGTTCTAAGGTATGTTCATTCAACAATATATTTAGCTAGTGCTGTGTGCGAATTGGTTCTATTGCAGTGTGTTAGAATGAAACACCTATGAACCATGTATTCACATGAATTCCAGTTCTGAAAAGAACTTGAATTTGACAGACCAAGCAACAGACCCCAGAAAAACCTAATGATCATAAAACAACAAAACTACAGAGCTGTCAATTGCGTTCAATAATGTACGGTTGGTATAACAAAAACCTAGACGAATCCAACACATGGCGGAAAAAGCAAATTGCTATCTTTTTCAGAAGGGAAAAAAATTAAACCAAAGGCAAACCAATACCAGCAGTGACGAAGCGGGGATTGTACTGCATACGCTTGTAGGCCCTTCCCCTGGGCTTCTCCTTGTTGTCCATCTTCGCCATTTTTGGCGTCTGCTGTCTCACCTTTCCGGCTCGATCCAATGATGATCCGTGGACCTTACCTGAGCAATCCCTAATACAAGGTTAAGATCGAGTTGGGCTCCAGAACCAGATCGAAAGAAACGAGGATGGAATCACAGGAATACGAAGTCAAACAAGCTTAGAATGAGAAGAAAGATGAAGCTACTGAATCAACTCACCCGTGACGAAGAACTAGAAGAGTGATCGAGAAAAGCCTGGGAGTCTGCGACACGGGAGAATTGGCTCGCGGCGCTCCTCGCCAGCACTTTGGTTTTCAAAATTAAAATTTGAAATTTTCGCAAAGGGGATCTCTTCATAAGAGATCTTATGAAGGGCTTTTTTTTAAAAAAAAAAAAAAATTCTTAGTAAAGCCCATCTTAAGGCAAGCTCCTGTGAAGGTCCTTTCATAAAAAATTTTAGAGCCGTTCATTACTTTAAAATTTTAAATCTTAAAAGGTAACATCTACAGATAGTTTGATACTTGTCTCTGATTTAAATTTTAAATATTATATAATCTATATTTTTATATTAGAAAATTTTAAAAGAGACATTTTGTCGGGAACGATATAAGAATCTTGCATATGACGATTTAATGGTTTCTTTACTACAATAAATATTCTGTGGTTTGCTTTTTAAAATTTAGATCGATTGATGATTTGCCTGATTCTCAATTCTGGAGTCCTGATTGGTTTGTCGGTTCAATCATATTCTATATTTGAAGTCAGATTTCTGCTAGGAATTATGATTTTGGAAAGTAGTTTAATTTGTGATTTTTTCTAAAAAAATTGGGGAAAATTCAGGTTGAAATCTGTGCAATACGAGGAGGGAACTAAACATCTTGAAGCCATCGTTGCCCTAACTACGAACAGAAAGAAGAAGGAAAGGAAAGGCGCTGGAAGATTTGGGCACTGGATGCGCAGTGGAGTCGAGGAGTGGTCGAAGTGAGCATTGACGACAACGACAGCGAGAAGCCGCGATGGGAGCCCCGAAGCAGAAGTGGACGGCCGAGGAGGAGGAGGCGCTTCGAGCTGGGGTGGATAAGCACGGCGCTGGGAAATGGCGCACCATACAAAAGGATCCCGAGTTCAGCCGTTGTCTCGCCACCCGATCAAACATCGATCTCAAGGTTGGCCACGGATTTCTTCTCTCCCAGCATTGTTACGGTGCTTCTAGGGTTTTGACCTCGCGCCTATCTGTCTTAATTTCCTTCCGGTGTTAATTTTCGTGCCTTGTTTACCTTTTTTTTTTTTGGGTTTTCGAATCGAACACGATTGTGGTAATGGAAAACTAAATGTAGAGTTAGGAAGGATTTTTTTTTTTTGGTCTTCTCTACATTTTTTGATCGATTTATATGTAGATTTTATTTTCTGAAATCTAATTAGCAACAAGAAAAAAGATATATCACCGTTTTTTCCTGAATCATTTGGGATCAATTTTTTTGATGACTTTCTTGTCATTGATAGTTCTCGGAGCAGTCCTTGTAGATGTTTGAAGTGACAAAAATATTTTTGTTGTTGTTTCTATTAAGTTTATCTTTTTCTTCATGCGCATCTCTTTGGAGCCTCGACCAGTGTATTAATAGTTCTTTTTCTGTATAAGCTACTATCAACTAATGTTTTGCATAGCTTAAGTTAGTTATATCTTTGTCTCTTCATCAGAACAATCATTTCTCTCAACGATCTATAGCACTCTAAGTGGAGTACAAAGTACTTGCTAGTCTTTGAGAAATTATGGTATAACATAGTAGAGCCAAAGTTTTTTTTACATGAATTTCATATTTTAGGTTGTTAAGCTTTAGCGAAAAATTTATTACTAAAACATGCCAATTAAACAGCATGGGTTAAAATTAAAATCTAAACAATATTTTGCCCACAAGTCTCATCCTTTCTCTTAAAGTACAATCAACCTAAAAGAAATCCACATCATTAATCTGTTAAAGAACCCGTAGATGTTTGATAAAATTTGTTACTGGGCAAATAGAAGAAAACTCACTCCTCAAGTATATTTTTGCCTCTACAGATTCATCATGTATGATTTAAGACTAAACATGCTAATTGCACTCATCTGTCCGAAGCCTTACTTCCACATTCATCATAGCTATCTTGCCTGTATCTGTTTGGTCATGTCACAGTACCCCAACGTGCTTGTCTACGCCACATCCTGTTTTCTCTGATTCATCTGCTGGCACCTTGGTTATAACTCATGAATTCCTCTCTTGTGGTTCAAACATGTATAAATTAATATAATGATCTATATTCTATATTAACAATATGTAAACTGCATTCGCCCTCCCCTGTCGTCTTGCTATATTTCTACAATCGGACTTTCTCTTTTCTGCAAGTTTGGTTATCTTTATTATTTTTCTTCATAATCATGTTGGGAATAGATGATAAGGTCAGGTGTTTACCAATACCAAATTTTTTACATACACATAATTGCATATGTTTCATTTTTTTTCTGCTCACTGTAACTATATTCTTAGGTTTCTATGAATCTCACTTTCTGCCATATTTAGGATAAATGGAGGAATATGAGCATCAGTGCTGGCGGTCATGGATCTCGGGAAAAGATAAAAACACCAAAGCCTAAAGGCATTGCAGCAATCCCAGTTTCTAGCTCCCAGAGCCTTGTTGTCTACGTTCCACAGAAAGATGGAACATCTGTGCTTGCAGACCCTACAAAAAACTCACAAGATGAAAAAAATCCTCCCCGGTTAGTAATATTTTATTTGATTTTTTTCATTGGTGTTATCCTCTTGGAAGCATGTCAACTTCTTTGTTGTAGCTTGTTAGTCTCTTATAACAATAACAATTTTTTTCCACCGTGATCTGACGTTGTGCTGTTGGAACAATAACATGGATCACACAAAACCTGCCATTTCAATCATAAAAATGGAATACTTTCTTGCAATGGAATCTGTGTAGTGCTACGAAATTTACAAGACAAATTTTGGTTATAGAGAATTATCTGGTCATAAATCTGTTGCAGAGTTTTATTACTAGGTTTTCTTGGATTAGCATATAGTAGAGAAGGTTATTTTGTTCTTTTTGTAGGATCTCTGATTCTATGGAATTGTTTTTATCGGCTGATGCTTAAACACTAATTTTATCTATAGGATAAAGACCTCTTAGATACACCTGGATGCCATAAGGTTAAATTTATAAATAGAGCTGATGTGTATCTTGTCAATGTTCTTTCCTTTCTTGTTCTCTAGGTATACTATCATCCTGAGCTAACAAATCGTTGAAATCTAGCAATCAAAACCATATTTTGTAGCGTCTTCAAATTCTGATTGCCTAAATCTCAAGCAATCTACCTAGTGCAAATAATTATGAGTTTTTTTGTGTAGCTTGTTGTTAAGAAATAAACTTATGGATTCTGACTTAAAGAATTTTATCACTGATATCACTATTTTGCTCTTATATCTTAATCTATTCTCTATTCTTTAGATATAATGGTTTGATAATTGAAGCAATTTCATCAATGCAAGATCCTAATGGAACGGAAGTTGGTGCTATTTACAAGTTTATAGAGGTTTGTGGGTTGTACTTGCCTCTGTCATGCTAGATAAAGAAACATCTTTTTTTCACTAGAAGAATGGCAGATCTATGCATTTCTTGTCATTATGTTATTGTTGAAATATCAGATATGCATGCAATGGTTCTGAAAGTTTGTGAAGGGTTCTATGATTTTCTGCGGTCATGTTAAACGCCAGAATTTTCTATTATGTAAATTTAAAATTATAGAAATATGTGATATTTTTATGTGGTAAAAAATTGCACCTCTGGGCTCCATTTCAGTGTATGAAGTTGTGGACTCATCCTTTCACAAATTTAGTTAACCTAGTTAACTCGTCATATCTTTCTTTGGATTTATACACACACACTACAATTTATGATAAGGAATTAAGGATTGAACAAGTCCATATCTATAAGATTGTCATAATCAAGTTCCTGGATAAGAACAATGTGTTATACGGGATCAAATCATAATATCAATCATAGGATTGAAAGATCGTGCCAAATACTCAAAAATACATTTAAATGAATATATATTAATTTACCAACAGCAAATTTAAATCTAGTAACATAGAACCATTTGAATGTTACTAAAACCACATATATATAAACAAACCTAAAATATTAATTGAAGGAAGAATATGTAGAAACGTAGTACTTACAACAACGAAGAAGGATGTTATTGGCTTCGATCTCAAAATAGCAAGGCATATAACATTCTGAGCAGCAAAGAAACTTGATGCAATAACAACTACATGTTTGTAGGGGGCTCGTGCTAACATTGTACAATAACCTACTATTAATTAAAGGAAGAATAAGTAGACATATAGTAGTTGCAAGAAGGTTATTATTGGCCTAGTGATGAGATGAGGAGATAAAGTTGAAGAGAGGCTGATGATAGTGTTAAAGCATTGTTAGTAGATGGAGGTCACATGCAGAGAATGAGTGAACGAAGGCATAATATTGTGTTTCCTCAATGATTTAAACAACTTAGAAACTCAGTTTTGAATTTGTAAGTTGGCATAGTAAAGGTAAGTGAGTTTGACCCTTGGTTACCTACTTTGTTGGATTGGAATGAGTTGCCAATCCTATAGACCCTATGCTCCATTAAGTTTCTATACATATTTCAAGCCACTTGGGCTAATCTAGGTCAATAGAGCATAAGATCCTAAGATACATAATAAGATCCTAACAATGCTACTTAAAAGTTATGATGCGTCCAAAACCTCACTTTGATCTTTTTTTCTTTCGCAATTCTCTGGATTGTGTATTTCCTCTTCAATTAGGAAACCTAGTAAGAATATTGGTTGATTTAGTCTCAAATTTTGGAAATGCGTGTGCCTCTTTTTTTCATGTTTCTCATCGGTTACTTTTGTTGGATTGAAGGATAGAAAAATTATAAAATTTTTGGTGAAAAGATTTTCCATGATTTTATTTCTTAACCCACAGTTATTTATTTTGAAATGGAACATATTTATCTACTCTTCTTCTCGTACCACTGCTTTTCTTTGATTTCATTTGGCTTTATTGTCAAAATATTTTTATTTGTGTATGCATTGTTAATCTACCAATGATTGTTAGTCTGATTTTTCCAATAAAACAAACCTGAAGCGTTTCATTGTGATTTCAATAACCGCCAAGGAAATGCTTGATTTGTCAAATATATTCAAGTTTGAAAAGGAGACTAAGTTGTGGTCTTCGTTTGTATGTTAGATTTTTCTTTGATTAGCTTGCCTTTGATCTATTACTCATTTATTTTCATCTTCATGTTGTAGGTTTGTTATGTGAACTTATTCTCTTTTTTGCTTTCGATATTGGTTGACAATAGAATTTAGGATTATTGATATAACTGTTAGACTTGCTAATGTTAGACTTAGTAATAGTTGGAATATTATTATCTAAATATAGTAAGTATTATGTATTTAATATCTCTATCTCCATATATTGATCATACGAGTTGCTTAATACAATGTGTAACCCTTTATGTTTTCTCTCTCTTCTCCTATTTCTCTCTATTTCTCTCTATTATTATTGGCACATAAATTCATTTCTAACAATATTGCTTCATGGTACATCAATGACTTCTGACAATTAGAGCTTCTTAGTAGGCGTCTTATGACAAATTTGGATGTTAGTGAGCCTCGATAATCTATCTCTAAGGACATCTTTGACCTACTCTTCAAAGGGTCCTATGAGAGTCTCGATTTTCTATTTGTTGTTTTTTACTACTTGTCTGGATTCAGTGTAGGCACCTTCACTTACTGGTCATCTTTTTATGTTGGTCACGTCCTACTGAATTGTCTCTTTGGATTCAGGAATTGTCTCTTGGATTCGTAGGAACCTCCGCTCACTAGTCATCTTTTTATGTCGGTCATGTCCTGCTTGAATTATCTCTTTCATCACCATTGCATCTTTAAAGTCTATTGTTGTCACTATCTTAGAATCCAATCTCAACTTTGGGCCAATGCAAGTTGAGCTAGAGGGGGAGTGTTAAAATCAATCTCAACTTTGGGTTATCCCCAAGTTGAGCTTGGAGGAGAGTGTTAGACTTGGTAATGTTAGACTTAGTAATAGTTATAATATTATTATCTAAATATAGTAAGTATCATGTATGCAATATATCTATATATTGAGGTATCATAAGTTGCTTAATACAATGTAACCCTATAGGGTTTTCCCTCTTTTCTCCTCTTTCTCTCTACCTTTTCCCTCTACTTTTAACAATAACGATCAAGTGAATAATTTTATATATTATTTACTGCCATTTCTTAGCTTCACATTTCAAGCAATGTTGCAAATTTTATATGTACCTGAAGTGGTTTTTCTCTAATTATATCTTCATAATACTAATTCCGATTATTGATCCATTTGGTACTTGTGGCAGCAAAGACAAGAGGTTCCACAGAATTTCAGGAGGTTGCTTAGTTCAAGGTTAAGGAGGCTTGTTGCACAGAATAAAATAGAAAGGGTAATTAGTTCTTGCTTTCACCTGTTAATGATTAATGTTACTTAGATGTTCTATGTTTAATATTCCCATTATCTTTTGTGTAGTGTGATAAATAGTTCTTATAAATATCAATGAGATAGGTGTCGTCACTTGCAATTTTTCAATTTTATTAAGGGCCAAAAGTTGTTGCTTTAAGCCATTGAATTGTTGTGTAATTTTATGTTGATGATTTGTTTAGAAACTGGATCTGGCTAGTGAGTTATCGTAGTTAGTTTTTTTTCTGCTTTTCTCTACCTTTTGCAAGTAAAGTGGTGGTAATATCGAACGGTAGGCAGTAGCCACGATGATATGCTTATTAAAAGGTTTGCTTTAGGGTTTTTAATTTTATACTCTGCGATGTATACCCGGTGCAAAGAGATCGGATTATATTTGCTAATGGAAAAAGCAGATTGTGTAGGTTACAAGGCTTTCCGTTACACTGGATTGAACGCTATTCTGCATTATCGCATTTTTTTTCATAATTTAATGTGCATTTTTGGTTTAATTCAGGCTCTCAAGTTAAATTGATATAAGGTGAATTTTGTTTCTCCACATACAGATAATCGTTGACCATTTCAATATTATCTATTTTATGGAATGCGGAATTTAGGTCCATAAGGGGTACAAGTTGAAAGATTCCTCCTTTGCAACAAAAACTCCTACCCTGAAACAAAAAGATTCAGCAACTCGGGCCAGGGTACTGCCAAATTCCTGTTCAGCGAACTCCATTGATCCCATCGAGGAAGCTGCGATAACTGCTGCTTACAAGATAGCAGATTCAGAGGCCAAATCATTTCTAGCCTCCGAAGCAGTGAAGGAAGCAGAGAAGATTGCAAAGATGGCTGAAGAGACGGATTCGCTATTGCTACTGGCAAAAGAGATCTTTGAGAGATGTAAATTTATGTTATTGATGTTACATGTAATATTGCACTTATGTTTCTGTTTATTCATCAATGTTTAATTGGTTATCTAACGCTACAGGTTCACGGGGCGAGATTATCACTATTGCTTAAAGTGCATGAGGGACAACTGATGATACCTGAATCATACCTGACGCAATTGTTGCTTGCCAATCTGGAACCTACGGCTGTTGGCATGAACGATGAGCATGATGTACATAAATGTGTTGGCAGCGGAAACTTTCGTGGCGCACTGGCGACTGCTGTTGGCGACGGAAACAGAGGAAAAACTAGGAAACAGAGGATAAGCTAGAAACAAAACCTGAAACCAAACTTTGTCACCTTGATTTTGAAATATCAAGTTGTATGTGTATTTATACATAAAAAGACTCGGCTCACGTTCTCGTGACCGGACACTTAACTCGTTTCGCATTCACTCAGACTCAATTTCATTCCGTGATCGACATTACAAGGTCCTAATCCGTTGCACCATAAGCCCGGGGATCTCACAATGTTCCCTACCTAAGTCCTAAATAGTCATCATTCTAGTGTTGCCGAGATACTTGACGATTACTACCTTGACAATGATGTCTTAGTTAATGACACCCAATTAGCTTTGAACTCTTTATGACTTCTCTTAGTGTATAAGAAACTTTATGCATAGTCTTATGTTATGAATGGAGAGTTCTATCTTATTATGAAAGACCCCGCTTACTCAGTTAAGATGAATATTCCCTTCATGAAGGATCACTTAGATATGTATATCAAACTCCTTTCATATTAAAGGCGGTGTTAGCTTCCCTTTGTAAAAACGGAAGGCAAGATGAATATTCCCATTCCTATAGACCATTTTAGTTTGCAAGCAACCACTTTGACTCCATGACATCAAAAGGTTAATGTATTACGGTAACAGACTAGATAACAGATGAATTTCTTTTTAAAGTTAGAGAGTTAACTTGAGCAACACTTTGATCACCAAGTTAGAACTATAGTGATGTGCAATTGTGACCAAGACACATATTATCCTCGTAACTCTTGCTTAAACTATCTCGAGCTTCAATTAGTAACTCATGTTTTTCTTAAACAAGTAATACGGACATTTGCCACTCGAGCTCCATTGTACCATGTTGGTCGAGGTTAGTAGAAGCTAACCTAGCACTAACTTAAATAGACTCTTACCAATAATGGATAAGATAAGCAAGTAAAAAATGAAGCTAGCCATGAGGCTAGCTACCTCTAGCAATCATTCAAATTGTATTGAGCACAACAATCTTATACAACCTTGCAATTAGTATATATTAGAAAAACAAATCTTATTTTCTGAATACAACTTTTGGCTATGGACTGATACTCAATCCAAATGAACAGATTATTCTTTGCTGGCACCAATTCAGAAATGCAATCTACAGCCAAACAACTTGAATAAAGAACTTCCTTCCAATCCAACAATTTGTCAAGCTCTACAAACCTGTGAACTTGTCCCTGTACAGAAACAAAACGAATCAGTAATCTTTTTCCAATAAAATTTTCATTTGCCAATGTGAAGCTAGTGTAAAACCTCTCTTTTGTATAAATAAGATCTGGTTTGTCAATTTGTTTTTTCAGTAAGGTCGTGAGCCAATCGATTCAAACAAAACCTACGGCAAGTTCCGATCTTTCCTGCAGAGATCAAATCGCCACCGGAAAAAGATGAAACCTGCTAAATGATTTTACCTGGAGGAGAAAGATCATCACCACTCATAGAACATCCGGTTGTACCGATCCTTGAGCCAGCGGAAGCTCCTCCTGAACGAGCCCTTCATCCTTCCTTCCACGCCGTAGGCCTTGTAGCTCGCGACGCGCTTCCGCCGCTGGAAGTCGGGGTCGCTGATGGCCCACCGACCCTTCCTGGAAGAGGAATCAGAGGAAGAAGAAGAAGAGGGGGGAGCGGCTTCCTTCTCCTTGACCCCTTTGGAGCCGTAGCCGCTGTACGTGTAGGAACTGTCGTAGCTCCAGTATTCGTAGAGGCCGGAGGGGGGCAGCGCCGCCGTGCGGCCTCGGTACACCTCCAGTTGCATGCCGCCGTCGTTGTAGGACCTCGATTGGTAGTCGGACATGGGAGCAAGCAGGGCTGTTCCTCTGCTCTTTGTCGGGGAAGTTTCCTCAGAGGGAGGAGGCGTGGACTGGGAATAGTAATCGGAGTCACGTTGTCTGAGGGTTGAATCTTTGTGAGGTTGGCAACAAATTATGATATCGGAGAGATGGCGAATGTGAATGGCGAGCGCATTGACTTTGCGCCGCTGCGCTCGCCGTTCTTTGCCCAACTGTCACTCTTCGTCTCTTCCTTCTCGTATTCACGTTTACTTAGAATTTGACAGTTTTATTTTCATCTTTTTTTAGTCTTTGGAATTCACTAAGTTTGGGCAAAATATAATCCACTAACACTTCAAAACGAAATTAGGCGGGTTCGATTTAATTAAATATGTGATAAACAATTGAAATTAGGCAGATTTGGGTTAATTATAATCATGTTCGGGTGATAAAATAAGTCAACTTATTTATGATCTAAAAATAATTAAGTTGTGTCAGGTTATAAATGGGTTGATCTGCCTAACCCAATTACATTATATATTTATACATATAAATTTTAAATATAGGTCTGTCGAACTCCTAGTGCTAACCACAAGCAAAAAATATCTTATAACCCTCTTTTAATTCAAATTTGGACCCACACCACAAGCTCACAATAAAATCTAAATTTTTATTAAATTTTAATAAAATTTTTATTAATTTATTATTTATATATAGAATATGAATGATCAATTTATAATCAGATTGTGTCGAGTCAATAAATCAAGTTAATGTATGACTCATTTAATAAATATGTTATTTAAGTCAGGTTAACTTGATTATATATGAAGTTGTATTCGAGTTAAACATCTTGACCTAATTAATTAAATGAGTCATATTCTGATTAATATAATCCGATTACACAAGCTGACACAACTCTTTATGACTCACTCGAGACCCTAATTCAATATTTTAATTTTGGCGGATGCATTTGAATTAATTAATCCATGATGAAACTTTCATAAAAATTAAAAGAAAAAAAAAATAAATCACACTAGAAGCTATAATTTTTTTGGAAAAAAGTTACATCCATAAATATGTATATTTTAAGAACAAGATCAATTCGTATTTTGTATGGTTGCTGCAAGGATAAGTCAAAATTCTGTCGAACCGGAATTCCTAACTAGAACCGGTTCGTGGAGTAATCGAAGTGAACCCGTCGTCCTTGAACCGGATCCCGGGCCGCGAAAGCTATTCCGGTATCTTATTCCAAGAGACTTGCCGCGGCAGTGAGAAAAGGGAAACAAATGGAGAAATAAAAAATATCGTCTTCTGCTACTTTTACGAAAGGCTCTTCGTTAGTGTTGCATCGTCTGCTATCGCAAACGCTGTTTCGATTGGCTCGACGCCACGGCCCCTTCCTCCGTCCCGTGCTCCCCAGCCCCGCAAACCCTAATTTATAGAGCGATGTACCTCTGATTCCGAGCCCTGAAAATCGCCGATCTGCCTGCACTTCGACCGATTAATGGGTGCCGGCCTCAGCTGCGTCTCCCGCGGGACCGATTTCTCGGAATTTTATTCCGGCCTTGGGTGAAACGGTGTTGCTGAGAGAGATTGGTGGACGGGGCTTCTTCTTGCTTCGCATCGATAGTTGCGCAGCTGGATTTGTCTTCTCGTGCTTGCGGCAGCCCGATGGAGCCTCGCGTCGGGAACAAGTTTCGCCTCGGACGCAAGATCGGGAGTGGCTCTTTTGGGGAGATCTATTTGGGTCAGCTGTTTCTTTTCTCGCAATTTTCTGTTTCAGGAGCTCTAGACTTTTGCTTCTATGGGGAGATTTGTGATTGTGGTCTCGATTGCAGGCACTAATGTCCAAACAAACGAGGAGGTTGCGATTAAGCTCGTGAGTACACCTCTTTGTTTGTTTGTTAATGTAGGCGACATGCTGGATATTTACACAGACGATTGTAATCATGTTCTCATTTTCTCTTTGATTTTATATTTGTTACTGTTCCTATAACATTTTCCTTTTTCAGCTTGTCAGCCTTGTGTGTGTGTGTCATTCCTAGAATGTACTATAATTATTGTTCTATGTAGATCTCGTATGGGTTCCCGTAGCGGCTTCCTTTTTTGTCATGTGCATATCCTCACATTGCCAGGGTGAAGCGCAAGCATCCCCTGGCATTGTTTCTAGCTTCTATTGTAAGTTCTTGATTGATCTCTCTGTTTCACTTTTGTTTTCTTGGCTATTTGGAAGTTTCACTGTATCATTCTACCTGTCATCTGTATAATGGCACTGCTTTCGTTGTTTACTTGTTTCAGTCGATGCATAGGTTGTGATGTGATAGGGTAGGCTTCGTAACATTTGGATTCTCTCACATCAAATGCTTGATACATTTCTCTTGCTATTCGTTGAATCCATTTTACCAGGAAAATGTCAAGACGAAGCATCCCCAGTTGCTGTATGAGTCAAAGCTGTACAGGATCCTGCAAGGAGGCAGTAATGGCCTTTTTATCATTTCTCTTTTAGGAAGCTTAATTCTAGTTGTGACCTTCTTACTCCTCATTCCTTTTTCTTTTCTATTTTATTTGTAGCTGGAATTCCAAATGTGAAATGGTACGGTGTTGAGGGTGATTACAATGTCCTTGTTATGGATATTCTAGGACCCAGTCTTGAAGATCTGTTCAATTTCTGCAGCCGAAAACTTTCTCTAAAGACTGTTTTAATGCTGGCAGATCAGATGGTATGTTTTGTATTGTTGTGTGCCTTGAATTGATATTACTCATCACTGGGAGCATGCTTAAACTGTCTTTATGTCCATAATTTGCTGTAGTGGCAACTGCAAGAGGTCTCTTTCACCCATTCAAATTCTGATATTTAGCTCTTTAATCTGTTTCTTCATCATTATTTGAACTTTATTTTTTTTACACGCTAATTGTTTTTTTATATCCTGCAATGAATCTATATCCATCTCCAGCCATTTCTTATATCAATTGATTGAATTTTTCCTACCTTTATCTCCTGCAGTATGGTCATAATACCTTTTACTCTGTTAATAACCAAACTTTTAATGCCTTTTCTATTTTATCAAATCGATTAATAATGTAACTCTATATTCCTTCACAATTCTGATATTTTCACCACTTCAGATTAATCGAGTTGAATTTCTACATTCCAAGTCATTTCTTCACCGTGACATCAAACCAGACAACTTTCTGATGGGTCTTGGTAGACGAGCTAACCAGGTGTGCCAACATTATGTAGTTTTTTATTCATTTATCTACTAATGATCAACTTCTTCTTTTGCTTAAATGAATAGTTTTTTTTCCATCTAGGTGTATATGATTGATTTTGGTCTTGCAAAGAAATACCAGGATACTTCAACTCACCAACATATTCCATATCGGTAAGTTATAGTTATCTAAACTATGCCTAAACCAATTTTTAGATGCATATGCTTTATTTACGATCAATGTTTGAAAATGCCAGATTGTCTTCTGTAGTTCCTTAAAGCTTTATTGTAAAATTTATATGAAAGATGTTGCAACATCTTACAAGGTGCTTATTGTGGCAATATGGTGTTTTTTGTTTCTTCTTATATAAAAGATAAACAAAATAAGTTTGTTACGTGACTAACATCTTTTGTTTATTTTGTATGATTCTGCAGTGGGAATATGTATTTGAAGTAAACATTTTTAGCTGTCTAATTGATAGAAAAAAAATTGAAGAGAAAGAGATATAACAGATAAGGCGGAAAAAAGGAATCAAACCTAGTTTCGTTCATCCAAATTTCTAAGTTGCATACATAGTAAACTTAATATATCTAGATAAGCCTAATAAAGTACTCCAATCCCTTCTGCTTTTTCTGGATTCTAACTTATAGATTAACATGCGTGATATTCTAATGCTTGTAGGGGTTCCAATTTCCATATCTAAATCTTTCTGAACATCATTGCAGTTATAGATTTTGAGAACTTACCTTCTTCCTCATATTATCGTTCTTATGATCTATTGTAGAGAGAATAAAAACTTGACTGGGACAGCAAGGTACGCAAGTATCAACACTCATCTTGGCATAGGTATGCAGAGTATCCTCTAATGATCTTTATCTTTATTGTATTGAATTGTTTAGTATTTGTGTATCTTTTAAGGGCTGATTCTTTTTTGTTTCATTTTGATTTGTTGTTTCTCTTATGCTAAGAACAAAGCCGGAGAGATGATTTGGAATCTCTTGGATATGTTCTCATGTACTTCTTAAGAGGAAGGTTTGTGCATTCTTAGTTTTTTTTTTATGCCTCTTAGATCTTTTATATGTTTTGATTTTTTTTTTCTTTCCTTTTCAGTCTCCCATGGCAGGGTTTAAAAGCAGGAAATAAGAAGCAGAAGTATGGTAGAATTTGTGAAAAGAAAGTTGACACATCAATTGAGGTAAGCTCCCATCCATGTTATGACTCTTAAAATATTAACTCTTTTTGTCTAGCTAGGATAGTGAAGGCTTTCTTGTGCCATAAGGCTTTGTGTAGGGGATACCCTTCAGAGTTTACATCATACTTCCATTTTTGCCGTTATCTACAATTTGAGGACGAGCCTAGTTATGCATATCTTAAGGGATTGTTTCGGGACCTTTTTATTCGTGAAGGTTGGCTTTCATTCTCTTTTATGTTTAATTTCAGGATCAGCATTCTCTTTATTGATGACAAAATTCTTCATTCCAAATTAATAACCAAAATTTCTATATTGGTACTGTGCAGGTTTTCAGTTTGATTACGTATTTGATTGGACTATTTTGAAGTATCAGCAATCACAGATGGCTGGTGCTCCGCCACGAGCTATTGTTAGTCGGATTCAGAAATTATTTATTGCTCCCTTTCATAGTTTTACTATCCACGGAAAAGTAAATTAACTTTACTGTTGCTACCCAGGATCCAAATGCAGGGCCTAGCTCTGGTCCAGTCCCTCCTGTTCCCAGCTATAGGCAGTCAGGTCTCTCTCTCTCTCTCTCTTACATATATACACGATTATTCTCCTGTATCTCTTCACTTTGGTGCTAATACTTATTCCATTTTTCATATGTGAATCTGTTTTTATCAGTTTAATTTTCTCAGATATTTCTTTGTTATCTTGTGCTAATGTATCAGTCATGTCTTATTTTCTTCACTGTTTTTAGTTATTATATGCTAGCATGATAAAAAAAAACAATTGATTCCATATTGTAATTTGGAGGAATAACCTATAAAGTTGCATTCAGGTGGTGACGAAGGAAGAACAAGTGGTTGGTTGGAATTAGACCCATCTCATCGAGGAAGAATGACACCTCCAATTGCAAATGTTGGCAGCTTGTCAAAGCAGAAGGCACCTGTTCTGAATGATCCGCCTGCCAGTAAACATGCTATGGTGATTTTGCTATTTAGCTTTTCTCTTTTCCTTAGTTCTTTCTATTGTGCACAAGAATTGTTTATTATAATTCATTTGGCCATGTTGCTATTTAGCTTAAAGGATCCATTTTAAGTTATTCTTTTTTTCACTTGTAGTACTTCACCTGCACATGTAGATGGCATCTACCTTTCCAGAGAAAGGTTTTTGGTTTTAATGTGATTCCTGACTATGAATGCATGCACATTAGTTTTCCAGTTCAACTTTTTTGGGACGGTCAAGCGGATCCTCGAGGCGTGCTGCTGTTTTGGGTAGCAAAGATATGGGTGTCACTGAAACAGATCGATCGCAAAATCGTATTACAGGAGCCAGCCCAGGAACTTTCCGCAAGGTTTCAGGTGGTCAAATTAGTTCACTAATTAGTTCTACGGAGAAAAGGCATACTTCTACTGGAAGAAATATATCGACAAATAGGAATTACGAAGCCACGCTCAAAGGATTTGAAGCCCTTAATTTTGACAGTGAGGAAAGGAATAAGTTATATTAATTACTAGCCCTTGGGCGACTTGGTCCCTGTTCCTCTTTTCATGTGTTTTTACTCCGGCTCTAAACGAGGAGCCTTGCTGAGTTTATCGGACTGTGAACTGTGCAGCTGTTTTGAAGAGCCTCATAGGTTGAAACCATCAAACAAGGTGGTTCCACCTGTTGAAAGAGCTCTTTTGTAAATTTGTCTAAGATGTATACGATTCATCCCATGCACCCCTTCTCTCTCTTCGTTATTTCATTGTAATTCTTGGAATTACTTATGTTTGGTTAAACAAGTAAAGAGCATCATCCCATTCCCAGAAATTGGCTTTTTTTTTATAAATATTGTTGTGGTATTTGTTCTGCAACAGGAGATTGGCTTCATTTGAATAATCTCCTTTGCACTTGTGATGCCTATTGTCCGAGAATGGACCTTTTGCACTGTATATTGCCAAAGGTATTATATTTTTTCCCACCGGAGAATGCAAATCTAAAATTAGAATTTGAAGTAAAATTAATTATAAAGTAAGACTTTTTAGATTACAAGGATTGATTTGAGATGCCTTTTAGAAGACCTCATTAGTGTGAGGCTGCATAGTTAGAGTATGCCTAAGCGCCTAATCCCACCTTGATCTTGCTGCAAACGTATTTGATAAAATTGGGAGTGATGACTAAAGCATAAGCACCATCATGTATAACTTCTGTGTATCATGTGTTTTACTATGTAAAGATCTAGTCATGATAATATTTCATCATCTTCAAGAGATCTACATTTCTTCAAGCAGAAGCTCTTTTTATCTCTAGCGCCAAGCACCAAAAATCATGGTTATCAACATTTGGTTCATTGGTGAGACTGGCATCATATCCTATTTTAGAGGACAAGATCTTAGTAGTAATTTTTTTTTTTCTATTCTTTCATAGTATTATTCCTTTATAGGTCTAAGTCTCGAGAGAAAACATCACTGACTTCTCTTCATGAACACCTGACCTTAGTTCAAGGAACATTATAGCAAAACCTTAGTTGATTTTCTATATTTTTGTTTTAAAAATTAGCTAATTTATTTTTTCCTAAAATTATTATTATAAGTTAATTTAATTAATTCAAAATAGTAACACAATAAATAACAATGATTTTATATAAATATTCGACATAAAAAAATAATAGTATAATTTGTCACCTTCGTATCTATAGTCATCTTAAACTAATAATAATATAATAACCCTAAAACAATCTTTATGTATTAATAATATGTTTTAAATTAAAACATAAATACAAATATGCAAATAATGTATCTATCAATAAAAAAAATTAAATGTAGATTAAAGAAACAAATAAGCAAGAATTTTTAGAGGAAAAAGAAAAAAAATAAATAATATAAAAAATGTCAGAAATTTATTTATGCATACATTTTATTGGGTTTCATCTAATTTAAAAGCAACTAAAACGAGAAAAAAATATAATTTATTTTATTTTTTTCCCCTTTTAGAAACAGCGTAAAATGAAGTACTAAACTAGCATCTGAATATATGATTTATCAAATAGAGAAAAAAAAATTCATAGCTACGAGCGGAACTGAATTTTAAAGTTTACTTTGAGCACTTGAAGTGAAGGATGATAATAGCATCTTGATCCCTTTCCCAGTTTTAGGCACCTAACTCGGAGAAAATTGCTTCCTGTGTAATTTATCTTAAAGGAAGAAGTACTGAAGATCTATGTATTGAGAATTATCCAACGATTTTAATATCATCGTGCATATCATCTTTTATGATGATAAAAAAATTCATTAAAAATAATAGAATCTGTGTTATGTTACTGTAACACAAATTCTACTCTATTTTATAATTTTTTTTATAAAAAATTTTATTTATAATAATATTAGTACCAATGGATCACTTTTAATACGTAGATTATTATAATATATTTTTTAAAAGATATATTTAGATGCTAAAATCACTGCCCTTCTTCACATCTCATGTGTAGGTTCCCGCAGTGAAGATTTTTTCACGAACTCGGGCTAAAAAATTTGCTCAGGTTCTCTACAGCGGATTCATATACTGTCAGGTCAGGCTACTTATCGACCTGAGTTGGGCTCAACAATCAACATGGCAGTTCATCGCAGCATCGGAGGCAAGCAATTGCATCGCCCTCCTTTTGTTCCGTCAGCGAAGGAAGCTGCGGTGCTCCATTGCGGTGACGAACTCGGCTCTGGGAGAAGAAATTAGGGCAAACGGCAACAGTTTTTGTTACACCCCGCAGCGCCACCCGGGATCCACGCCGGGAATCTCGGACCTCGGGACGCAATAAAATTGTACCTGTCCAATCAACCTGACAACCGAGAGGTACAGACATAATAAAATAACATAACATGACAAAAGACCCACCCGGCCAATAAAATATCTGAATACAAACCGACCTCATAAACACAAGACCGGCGCAGCGGTCAACAGACTCATAATAACAGGACCGGCGCAGCGGTCCACAAACCCAACAGATACAAGACCGGCACAGCAGTCAAAAGTCCAACACAACATAAACAGAATACAACAACATACTAATATGCATCACAACCCACCCAGACTGGTGGTCAAACACTAACTATCTACTCTGCTCCGGATGGAGCAGCGCCAAGACCTCTAGGCAAATCAAAGAGGGTTAGCCGGAGGCTAAGTAGGGATATATCAAACGGTATGGTGCATGATCAGCTATAAGGGTTTACCAGAAACTACAACCAAGACTCTACATGTCTCATATAGAATATAGTCAAACTCAAGTGTATACTTCAATATACGTGTCAACATGCACAATAAAATTGGGAGCTGATACAACACTGGTCCAAGACCCGCAACTCTATAAAATAGAGTGGTCCCTACCGTTGGCTCCCCGAACAGTAGAAACGACTGTCCATCGACAGCCCGCTGGCGTAGCGTCCTACACCTTAATCAACCCCTCACTGGGCTGATAAACCAAGACCTCAAGCCCACATAGCGGACTATATTGGTCGGAGACGATCACACAACGTCTCGCAGCACCTCAACATAAATCGCACAGGCAATACATCGAGGTACACTGGACTATCTATCGCTATCCAGTCCTCATGTATATAAATATATCTCTAACATGACATAATAAAAATACCAATTGACAGACCATACCAAATACACATACCATGTAGCATGCAATCATGTTATGTCAAACATGAAGTACGACTAGAGCAGAACAGGATCAGATAGTAATCAATAGGATTAATCAGCAATAAGAAGGCGCCGTTAACTATACATGCGGTTGGCACCGTAACAAAGAACGGAGGTAGAATCCCTATCTCAAATAGTAGATGAACAGTATAGATCCAACCCGATAAGCACAAGATCAGGTAACATGTCCTAACAAGTTAAAGTATCGTATAAGCTACAGTGTTCCACTTAATCCATTTTAATCATAATTATCATTAATCATGCTAAACCGGGTTCATTAGGTTAAACAGATCAGATTATGTTCTTAACCAAGTTCGATAGATATACAAGTCCAGGTTTGTTCACAGGCATTCGTATACGTACGGAGAGGGTTCGGGTACTAACCTAGTTCGCAGTCACGTGCGAACGTAAATCGCCACACAACGTCGGAATACGCGAGAACCAGCCAAATACGTGTTGGCACAGAATACGAAGTTCGCCGGAACAGTAGCGCCGCCACTACAGTACTGCCGGAACAGTGTCGCCGGAGCTCGGATCCTGCCAGAAATAGAGGGGAAAGCTTCGCCTTTCACCGGGGATCAAAGACGTACACAACACATCGCCAGAGGAGGAGCAACGCCGTCGAAGTCGCGTCAGGCGTGAAGCTCGTCCAAAACTCTAGCTCGCCAGACAGCAAGACGAGGGAGGGCAGCAGAATAGGGCCAGAGCAGGGGGTCGACGCCGAAGGGAAGGAGGATCATCGCCGGCACAAGGAGAGCAGGCAGACGACACCAGAAGAGAAGGAGGAGGATCGTCGGCATTCGTGTTCGACTTGACGGCACTGCACGATCCCGCGAGCAAAGGAAGCGGCGCCGAACCCGTTTCGCAGGGTCTTCAAGCTTCGTCGACGCCTGTAGGAAAGCTCGCCGGAGGCAAGGGAGGTGGAGGACGAAATCCGAAGGAAGAAACGGGCAGGTGTTCGTTCGATTGCTTGGAAGATGAGTGCGACTAGAGGTGGCCATGGGCCGTGCCCGGGCCCGCCTCGGCCCGACTCCTGGCGGGCCATGCCTGGCACGACCTGATTGTAACCGTGCCATGCCGAGCACTGCATGACAGAAAAATACTTGGGCCCAGGCACGGCCCGCGGCACGTTTAGGCGTGCCGGCCCAGGCACGGTTCAACTTCTGGCCGGGCCCGGATCCGGCACGCGGGCCGAATCTGGCACGCGGGTTGAAACTGGCCCGCGGGCTATGGTCGGCCCAGCGGGCCGTGCCAGGCACGGCCCGTATGTGGCCCACGGGCCGACTTTGGCTCGCTACATTAAAATAAATAAAATATTAATAAAATAAGAAATTGAGAATTATGTATTTTGCATAATTTTTTTTAAAAAATATTTAATTATTATTTAATTAATTATTTTATTTTAAACATATATAATTTTAATTTTAATTTTAATATATTTTATTAAATTAATATTAATTTATTTATTAACAATACTAACAACACATGACTAAAGTTAAAACCAACTCGATTAAATTTCATATTCATAAATTATACATTTAAGCTTAAATCAATTGCCGACATAATGGACATACACAATTGACCCGTAGCCAACTACGCAAGCAGCTACTATGGAAGATATGCGAGCATTGTGTTAAGCATACTTGCTGTCACGCCCCGGTCGGATCGTCCTAGGATGAGCGCTTATCCGCTTCCTAGAGCCGTCCGGCGGAATACCAGAACGCAACTCGCCCTCGGGTTTCCGACCCAAAACTCGAAACCCTAATCTCCCCGGATAATTTTTATCCCCAAATTACAAGGTCGCTCAAAAGCCCTAACCCTAATTTGGAGAAATACCTCCCTAATTTTGACCGAAGTCAAAATTACTGTTCGTGCTTGCGTCAGCCATTTGTTTGCTGACGTCAGCCCTCAAATCGTCCGCCGCACGCGCCGATTTTCGCTTCCGCCGCTCGATTTTGCACGCTGACGTCCGCCTGACGTCAGCGTCTGAATTCGATTTCGAAATCGAATTCGATCGTTGACTCCGCCGCTGCCTTGACTCGCCTCGAAGCGCGAGTCATCATCTTCCTCGCGACGCACGACGCCGCCGCGTCGTTGCTTCAGCCGAGCGCCGCCGCGCCCGGGAGTGGCCGAGAAAGGGAAACGCCGTCCGCCTCCCTCCGACCTCGTCGTCGGCAGCCGCCCGCTGCCAGAGGTTGTCGCCGGAAACACCGAAACAGGGGAAGAGATAGGAAGAGGGAAAGCTCCGTTTTATTCCTCGAAAACGTTACAAAACTCCTCTTTACGCCGACGACCACCGTCGCCGGTGCCCCCATCCCTCCCGCGCCGGTCATCGCCGGTTACAAGCCATTATTCCTCGCTCCGTTTTTCTCTCACTCTCGTCGGCACCTGCGCACCGACCTTCGCCCCTGGCGGCATCAGAGCCCTGCTCTGGAAGGGCGACGGCGCCTCGCCGTCGCCGGTGGAGTCGCCCCCGGCGCTCTGTGTGGTGACGCCCTCGCGCCCCCGATGCTGCTCCATGTCTCGCTTCTTAAAGGGGAAGCCGCCGCTTCCTTTCTCCGCGCGATCCGCTCACGTCCCGATTCCTCGCGCGTTCGAGTCTTCCGCTCTCCAGCCGCCAGCATCGTTGTCGTCTCCGAATGCCGTGCGGATGAAGACGCGGCTGCTGCGTTTTCTTTGTCCGCTCGCCTCGCTTCCTTCACGCACGCCCGCGTGAAGTTTGCGTGAAGCTTATGCGACGGCCGAGTCCGCCGCCTGAAGATTCAGAGCCGCCCTGAAGCTGTGCTCGCCTCCGTCGCTGCCGCGTCCGTCGCGCGTGGTGGTGAGCTCGCGTGGCGAGCTTCCGAACTTCACGGTGAAGACGCGGACGAAAGCTTCGTCCCGTCTTTCGGTCGGTTCCCAAATCTCGGTCAAAATCCGATTTTGACCGGTTTCTCCTTGTGGCTTGGGTTTGGATCAGGCCCAATAGGCTTTGGGCTGAACCGGGTGAACCCGGGCCTGACACTTGCGCTCCGTGCTCCATCTTCTCTATGCATATTGCGCACTCCATGTTTTCAGCTCTACCTCCTTCTTCAATAATAAAAAAAACTCAAGTGACTCTTGTGCTTGGTTTGTTTCGATATATTGCTCCGGCTCATCGTTGATATTATCACTATCCTCCTCACTATCACTTATTTCAAAGTCCTCAACCTCTATCTCAATCTCAACCTCAGAAGGAGAGGGAGAAGCCAAAAATTCTTGTCTTGCATGATCAGATAAGTGGATAAAGTGTTCTTCAAACCTGAATACATCAATTCGTATAATTTGACTAACACGTTCGATAATACTTAAAATAGTGATTCTCCATTGATCAGCATTGAAGAAATTTAAGGTAGATGTAAGGAAGATTGAACGTTGAGAATTTGGCATAATGATAATTATCTTCACTCTTCTATTATCTGTCATTTTTTTCTATGCCTCGTGCTCGTGCTCACCACGTGATAATTATATTATAAAAGTAAATTAATTTAATACTTAATTGATCTTCTCCACGTCTAGTCACGTGGTGAGCACGAGGCATAGAAAAAAAAATGACTAGTCTAGACCGAGAGAGCATTAAATTCTTGATGGCTAAAAAAAAGCTTAAGTTTGAGTTCAATTAAGAAACTAATTGTAATTCAAGACTTAGAAAAGAGATTAAGAGAGTATTAAAAGAGAATGAGAAATTATTCCAAAGATAGTTGGAACTTGTGTGAAGAAATGAGAGGATTGGGGGGTCAATTTATAGTGATGAATTGGGTGTATAATTACATATTTATACCCTATTTTTAATTATTAAAAGGGGCTAAAATAGTAAATTTATACCATAGAGACAATTATATTCCTAACTTTTAAAATTTTTATAATTATTATGAGGGCATTTAGGTAAAAATGCATGTTCATTCACGTGTCGTGCCGTGCCTCGCTCGGGTCCGTGTCGTGCCTGGCTCGGCCCGCGTGTCGTGCCTGGCCCGAGTCCGTGCCGTGCCTGGCCCGGCACGCCTGCGGGCCGTGCCCGGCTCGGCCCACGGGCCGTGAACCCTCATCCCAGCCCGACCCAAGCCGGGCCACGGGCCGTGCCGTCCCCGGCCCGTGTCCTGCTAGCCCGTGCGGGCCGCAGGCCGGCCCAGCCCATTGGCCATCTCTAAGTACGACATAGGAGAAGAAATGAGGGGAAAGAAATGGCTCCCGGGTGAAGGTATGAGTCGCACGACACACAGCAACGGGGAGACGAGCGGACGTGATGGTGCTATCACGTAAGTCTAAATTTAATAATAAAATACATATTTTATAATCGTTTTACTGTTTCTATTTGTCCACATGTGTTACGGACGTAACAGTTTCGGCGGCGACGGCTGCTCTGTTCTAGATTGAAACTCCTCAGTTCGGCGAACGTGGCGGCGATGGATTCCTTCGAGATGAGGCCAACAGCGGCAATAGACACTGACGATGGTCGGATGTTGTCCCATTCTGCGACGTAACAATTTTTGGGTCGCTGCGCTGCTCTAATTGCAGCGGCGAGAGGACTGATCGCGGTGGCAGCGAGGACGATAGCGTCAAAGGCGATTAGGGCAGACGCCTCGGCGAGCTGAAGAGCTGCGAATCGCTATTTTTGGATGCGCTGCTCAGTTCACGCAGCACAAAAAAGGAATGCTGTAATTGGATTCGAGTTGGTGTTCAATTGGCCCGGATCGTGTTGTATTTACATATTATATGTACATAAACATTTATAATATATATAAATTTATTGAAATATATAAAAACATTTTATTAAAAATTTACTATTATAATATTTATATACGTATTTAATTTTAATGTATTTGATTAATATTTTAGTTAATATTATAAAATGTTAACATTTATATATACTATATTTTATACTATATTAATATATAAATAATATAGTTATAAAAATATTTGTTTAAATTTATTATAATTTTTAAATTAAAACTATACTAATAGTAAGTACCTCAAATAATACAGTGCTACAGCACAGCAAAATCAAACGCAGTTAATAGTCTGTTCTAACCATTTACTTCCTTAGAAGGAAAACTTAAGGAATCAAAAACCACAAGGAGTTTTTCGCAGTTTTTTTGAGCTGATGAAAAAGCTGCAAGGAAAATAGAAGAAAAAAGATAAAAATTTTCCACCGTTATTAATTCATCCAATTCAGACAAAAAAATTAGGGAAAAAATATATAACTTTTGTCTTACTCCTTTTTTTTCACGGAATAAATTTTTTTTTTCTCTTTTCTTTCCTCAAAATAACAAAAAGAAAAATAAAATATAATTTTTCTTTCCCTGCAAATTTATTTTCCTGCAGTTTCCTTTTTCTTGTAGTATTCTTTCTTCCAATTCTGTAGCATTCTTTCTTCCAAGGAAAAGGAAACAAAGCCATGGTAAAATTATATGTAAGATGAATATATTGTTGCAGAGTAACTCTGCTGATTCATTCAAAGTAAAATTTAATGAGCTTATACATGCTGTTCCTTTTCTTCCTATAGACCTATACAAGGAAATGAAAGAAAAAAAAATTTGCTCGATTCACATTTTCATCTTCCATGACTACAATAAGAGAGAAGAAGCTGAAGATTGCTCCACAAACAAATGAATCAGTTGGCAGGCAGAGAAAAAACGAGTCAGAGAGGTTAAAAATTGCCAAAGCAACCAAACAAACCTCCATCATACTCGGAAGGCAACTCTGCATGCTTAAGTAACTTTGACTTCAGTTAGTTGACCAAAAGCATTTTGTGAAGTCAGCTTCCCTTGCTGATACTTTTATTGATCAGTTCTACTCACACCATCGCCCAATCTCCTGTGCTGGGGTAAGGTAAGAGAGACTCTCGGACTTGGAATGCGCATGTATTGAATCCTAGGGGAAAGCCTCAAGTTGGGGCTTGGTCGAGGAGATGGAATAGGAACTTTGCTTCCACTGGGTGAAGGTGTAACTCTAGGTGAGAGATTGACCTGCTCGAGTGCCCTCAGTTGTAGGTCAGCTGGGTAATCTCGGACACAGCCAATGCGAGCGCCATTAGCAGTCGTCCATTTGCGTGGTAAGTGGTTGCCAAATTCAGATGCTACTGTATTGCCCAATCCGATGTCCTTAGGATTGTCTTCCTTGCAGGAAATCTGTGAAGTTTGTATAAACTCTGCAGCTTCCACTGTACTGACATGCTTTGGTGCAGCAGCCTTTTTAGCTTCATCTTCATCTTCTATTTCATTAGTGCGCTTTTTGAATGATGAACATTCGTCATCGTCAACAGAACATGTCTGCAAATCAAAGTAAGGAATATATGTTAGATTCAAATTAAAAAAAAAAATAGATATTTTATATTGTTTCTATCTATATATGATAGATTCAAATATGGAGTAAATATGTATATACATACCTTCACATTGCTGAGATCTACATTGTTGTCCTGAAGAAAGATAATGAATTCCTTGAAATTCTCTTCTGTTGGAAGGTAATGACCACTGTAAGGCCATATGGCCTGCAGAATAGCAGCAAAAGATGAATATGGATTCGTTAGAGTAAACTGATTAGATAAAAAATTTCTTTATAATTTACCTCAAGCACTCCATCTGTAGCAACCAATCTTCCAGCCGCTGTTGCTGCTCCTCCTGCTAAAAAACTCGAGTGCTGGAATGTGCCTTTCTTTTTCTGCTCATAAATGAATGTATTGAGTCAGGCAAAGCTTCAATTTAATGATAAAAAACTGAGATGAGAACAAAGAGAGGCCTTGAGATTCATATATGCCAGATTAAAACTGGATTGGCTTTCTGCATACCTGACCAACATATAGAACTCTTGATGTGCTGAGTACAAATATCCACTTTGAACCTTCAGCAGTACAGATTGGGATTTCACTTTGTTTGTAGCTAAGCTTTCCATTCTTCACAGTAACTTCATATGCTTCCCTCTCTTTCTGCACAGGACAAACAAAATTAATGAATCAATCATCATCATGAACGGAGCATGTTAACTGTTACAGAACAGAGACTTGAGAAGAATATTGGTCAGCAAACTCACTGGTCCAAGATATGTAATGCACTGTTTTTGAAGGCGACTCCTTGAGCACTTGTCAAGATTTATTTCACGCCCATCACCTGCATCCAGCCTTTGATTGCAGAAAAACAGACAAAGAGATCAACGCTGAGTTGAATTGAATAGGAAAACTACTAAACCAAAATGGAATTGTATTCTTCTCATGCTCACCAGTAAAAGAATGGTTGAGTGCTCTCACTCTGAAACCAGACATCATAATAAAAATGCAAATTGTGCCCGTAGCGATGACGAGGGTCAATCTGTACAGAACAGGATTAACAATGAAAACTATTCCAAAACAACTACTTTGTGGTATTCTGCACTATGTTTGTTTTCCAAGTAAGCAGAAAAGGGATGATAAAAGAGAAGGAATCCAGTGCTTACAGCTTCTAGCCAGTGTTGTAGTGCTAGCTTCTGAGCTTTTTCATCTTTTGACAAGCCCTTACCAACCTGAAGATTGATTCACCAAATCAAACTCATTGAACAAGACAAAGGAAACCTGAAAGCCCGATGAAATTGACACTCTCTTTACCTTTGCAGCCCTGGTTGCAGCCCTTGCCCATCGTGAAATTGCTGTCTCTTGTTTCTCGACTTTGAAGAATGAGATAGAACTACGCTCAAGTGATGCAAAATCTAGTGCCTTCCACCTACAACAAAGGGATTATATGAGAGGAAATCATTAATAATGTGGAACAAGAACAAATGTCTGCAGAATAGAAGAGAAATTATTTTTGCAGCTCAATTATAGACTAACCAGAGCTCCTCAACCACGACTGCGCAATCAGCAATATTTCTTCTGGTCCGGTAACTCTTGTAGAACCTTTGCAGCGTAATGGCTGCTGCATGAAGCTCACAATTTGGTGTGGGCGAAGAAAGTTCAGTCGGGCAGCGAGGAACCTTCGGTTGGGGGATAACAAGCTTGTTGGTGCTCTTAATCAGATGTAAATTACTGTCATTGACAACTTGTTTTGCCAATGGAACAGTTGCATCGAGCTTGGTTGCTTCTGATTCGAAGCATTTGAAGCTTAGTGTCTTCTCCAACACTAGGCTCTTGTGTGCATTGTACATCATATTCTTTGTCGAATCACTTCTCCTGAAGCTGAATGACCTCAAGGTTATCTTGTCATCTTTCTCGCCAAAGCTAATGGAATTTGCTACTTTGGTTTCTGCCAAACCATAGACCTTGCTCAAACATTCATAAATACAGCAAGCCCCCGAAAGCAAGGAAAAGGATAACCCCATAGAAGCAGCACCAGCTCTTTATCAGAGAAGGCTTATCCTGTTCAATAGAATCGAACTGTGTGAGAGTAAGCTCCAAACGAACTCACAGTAATGACGAACAAACAAGTGTGCACTCTGAGATGCCAAACAAATCTAGGAAAAACTTGCAGGAACAGTAACTTTCAACATCATAATTTTTTTTTTCCAAACAAAGAAATCTGAGTTTCTGTACCAAAATCGAGTCTCATTGTAAGAACTGCGATAGACAATTCAACAAGGAGAAGCAATTTTTACCCTCACCCCTGCCGATTCCCCGGGAGTATTCAACATAAGCAGGTCAGACATGAGAAACTTGAAACGAAATGTCAAAGGTGAAGAACAAACGAAAGTGTTGACTCCATTAAAGAGCAAGATGCATCTTCAAACATTTGGATTGCATGCAAGTTCTACCTTACAGAGTCCAGTCTAGCAGTCTGGAAACGTTAAATCCGACAGTAACAAGAAGCTCAACCCTAATTTTTAGTTTCTTCAAAAGAAAAAAAAAAAAAAGAGAGAGAAAATGGAGCACGTTTGGTGGAGATGCGAGTGAGGATTGAGATGACTACCAGATAGAAGGGAAAGAGGCGAAATCCCAGAGCAAGTTTTCGTCGAGAGGGAGAGTATGAGAGAATGAGGTGCAGCTCCTGCTTACGCTTCATTTTATAGTCGATGGACAATGGCGAGTAGCTTCAATTCAAAACGACGCGGCATTGTAGAAATCAAACTGGTCCACAGCACCAATTAAGAAGCCGGGAATGAGGAGGATTTTCGAAGACAACCACAAGACATGCCCGCCTATTCTCGAAGTCAACGCGCGCCGCATGCTCAAAAGATAATGTTGAACGTGGATAATTGAAATTTATTGTCCTCATTATTGGATTATTCTTGTACGTGAAAATGTTTAAATCATAATTGTGACAAATTAAAATTTGTTTGCAATAAATATTTTGTAGATTATTAAAAAGTAAAACATTTGACTAAGGTGAGACGATTCAGTTTGTAGTATAGAACAATAATAGCAGGTGAAGTTGGTCAACGTATGAAAGTGAGAACGGCCACACTTGGGTTCATTTGACCCACGCCATAATTATATGTTTTCAATGTTGTGAAGATAAATGAGTCTAGCTTAAGAAATTCTAACCTTCATGAGCAGTCAAGGAATTATCCCTAAGCCTACTTTCACGTAAAAAAGAAGATAAGCGTGGCATTTTAATTGTTCAAAAAATATTCAATTAATTGTTAAATGTTATAATTATGCACATTATTGAAATAATCCCACATTGACAGTTGACAAGTCAATTGACATTTCTTTTTTAAAAAAAACCAATCTTTTTGAAAATAATGGCTGGATAACTTGTACTTCCTACGCTGTCTTGTCCTTCTTGGATGCCGCCGACCACTTCCACGTTCGGCAAACGTACAGTCGTGTGACGTGTGGCATGACTCTGAGTTTACGGCCGACCAAATGCGCGCGGTTGCTTCATATGTATCTTATGTGCCGCGTATGGCACAGCCGCACAGGCCACGTGATAACCGTCACGGTCAGCTTTGATTCGTGCCGGCGCGGGTGTGATTAACCATTTAACACGCGTGGGGTCAGGCCTCTGTTAAACATGCCTGCAAACAAAAAGTTTCTGGATGACGCAGACGCATGTCAATATGTCATGCGTGACAGCCTCCTCAATTTGGATTTTGCGTGGGCCCCAATTCATTTTATATTTTAAATGCATCACATCCTAAATTTATTTATTTTTTTGAAAAATTTAACTTAATTAATTTCGGATCATAAATGTTTGACCGATTATGATTAGGATATTATAATTAATTTTGACTCTAAATTGAGTCAGATTTCATAATAAATTTGACTTTTGGCTTCTGAATAGTGAATCCTCCGCAACACTAGAGCTATACACGCGCATGGCCATGGCCCATGGCCTCCCTGCTTCTCACAAGCGTACAGTTCCAAGATCCACTTCATTTCCTCAGCTTTGGTTTTGTCAGCTGGGACGACAGCGAACTCGACGACGATGAAGAACAGCCAGTTACCCCCTTCCCTCGTCGCCAATCTCAACAACGTCCTCGCCGGAAGACGAGAGCCATCCTCACCGGAGGAGGAGCCCTCTCCGTCGCCCGCCTCCCAGTCCGACGCCGATAATGGGCCGAGGAAGCCCATCGTCCTCGTCACTTGCGCCGACGGCATTGGCTCCCCGGGGCTCACCCTTCTCGTGAAGGCACTAATCGGCGGTGGCCAATGCGATGTCCATGTTTGCGCTCCGGAATCGTGAGTTCTCTCCTCCCTCCCTCCTCAACCTGTGATTGTTTCGCCGCTGAGATTTCGATTGATAAATTTACTGCTTCTGGTTTCAGTTTGCGATGTTGTCGGTCAAGTTTTGATCTTGTTTCTTCCCACATTATTTCTTCTCTTCTGTTTTCTTGAAGGGACATGTCTAGCTCTGCTCATTCGATTACCATAAATCACACAGTTGCTGCAACCTCTGCTCAAGTTGAAGGTGCCGCCGCAGCCTTTGAGATTTCCGGTAAAGGCCAAGGAGTAATATTATGATATTGAGAGGCATATGTGCACATTAACGTCATTAAAATATTAAATAAAATATAATATTTTAGGTGTTAAATGACCAATTGGTGTGTTCTTGATATTAGATAAAGGATCTGAGTGAGGAAAACTGGAACTGCATCAAATTATGATTTTTGTTGTGTTTTCAACAGGATTTGCTGCTGATTGTGTGTCATTAGCTTTATCTGGTGCATTATTTTCCTGGTCCAAGCCTGCACTGGTACTATATGTTCTTAACATCCTTTAATGAATATTTCTATTGATTATAAGCTTAAAGTGATCCAATTTTAGGTTATCTCTGGAATAAACAAGGGTCCAAATTGTGGGGATCGGATGTAAGTCTCCAAGATTTTGTTTACACTCAGTTTGGTGCTTATTGGCCAACAAATTACAAGTCTTACTTTATTGTTTAAGAGTCAGACATGTTCTGCCTTTTGACTTTTGATATGTGTGGATTTCATCTAGCTTTTACTCCGGTGGTGTTGCTGGAGCTAGGGAGGGGATGATGTCTGGAATACCATCTCTAGCAATTTCCTTGAATTGGTCAGTGACTTGCACTCTCTTGTTCTAATCTTTGCTTGTTCATTGATTCTTACAGATTAAACAATGTGATGTTGCATTATTAGGAAGAAGGATGAGAGTCAAGAAAGTGATTTCAAGGATGCAGTTGATGTAAGTCTACCTCTGATTAAAGCAGCCATACAGGATATTGAAAAGGGTCTGTTCCCCAAAAAATGTATACTGAACATAGAAATTCCTACTGCCCCATTGAAGAACAAGGTCAGTGAAATGCTAGCTTCCTCTTCATTCTAGAACACAGTATTACAGATTCAGGTTAACTTGAAAAGTACCAAATGTGCTAGAATTTTTTTTTCAATGGGGGTAAAATCTTCATTGTCAGTTCTAGTCAACTGAACTGAGTTCCCTTAATCCTTTAAAACTCATTGCATTTAGATTTTTTTTTTCAGGGATTCAAGTTAACGAGACCCAGTTTCTGTAGATCTAACTTGAGCTGGCTAGCTATTTCCAAAAATAAGCATCCTGCTGGTCATCTCGTCATGCTTCCAGGCCTCGGTGCACAACTTGCACAGCTTGGCCGAGATGCTTCTGCTGCAGTTCGTACATTTCTTTGGTATCTCGATCTTCTTTCTTGTCTGTTCCTTCATTACTTGGAAATTTCTGTTTTCAGGGAGCAGCTCGCCTCACGTCTGATAAAAAGAGAATGGTGGAAGCAGATCCTGATGCAGCTCCAGCGAAAGTTGAGCAAAGAGAAGTGAAGAACAAATCTTTCCGTTTAGAGGTACAGTTTGACTTTAATTTTGATTATCACCCTTTATGATCAAACCAAAACTATACTATATGCGTCGGGTAAACCATAGGAGTCCTTGGTTAATGAAATTCATTCACTTCAGTTGCAGTTTCTTGAGAAGAACAAGGAAGGTTTAGATGAAGATCTTGACATCAAGGCCTTGGAGAATGGCTTCGTGAGTTGCTCCTCTCACTGTTTCAAGTTCTGATTCATCTTAACATTTCTTCTTCTTCTTTTTTTTTGCATGAATTTATTATAAAATACTCTTCTTCTTGAAATCATCCAGATCACTGTGACTCCTATGCATTTAGAACACCTACTTGAGTCTGAGATCCAAGCATCAGTTTCGGATTGGCTTTCAGCGGCCATGAAAAAAGACTAAGGCACCTCCTGCTAATCCAATCTCTATTTCATTGGGTCCTCATTGTGCTGAATAAAATGTATAATGGGCGTTAATTCTTTTAAATTTGACTGAAGTATAAACTGCACAATTTTTTGTCAACATCTGGACTTTTTTTTCTTCTGTGTCTTATTGTAAGAAAATTGGAAAGAAGTATAAACTGCACAATCCTTTTCAGATATATTTTCTTGTTTAAATTTTAGCAATTCCAAAATCCATGTTTAATCAGAAGTGTTCTTGTCTTTATAGAAAGAGTCAATGCCGAAGAAATGACAAGTGTTGAGTGAAGGATAACTTAATGAGTGTGTATAGCAAGATATCAGAAACATCAAGTATCGATCGTTCTTTTAATGCAAGAAAAAAAAACACAACAATATATGCTGTCCAGTTCGTCGTAAGTTCTGTTGCCTTCATTTTCAGATCCTCAGATAATTCTGAAATATGCTGCGATAACAAATATGTTCTTCTGCCATAAGAATCAGTCATACACCTGCGGCTCTTCCTAATCTCTTCCGTAGCATCTTCACTCCCACATATCTGCAGATTGGTCAGCAATGGAAAACCATTCATGCAGTAGTACATCAAGATTATAGCTAAAGTATTGCTTTGGGAATGCCATGATCCATGAAACGTACCTGCCCATCATCAGGACAGTCGCCTGAGGATTGGTTCCAGGAGACCCATGAAACGTCGAGCCATCAACCACCCTGAGTCCAGCCACCCCAAGAACCCGGTACTCCTCGTCCACCACCTTCCCCACACGGCATCCACCGTGGTAGTGCCAAATGGTGGTCACTGTGTCCCTGCAGAACTGCTCCACGGATGTACTGTCATCCGTGTGCTTGGGGATCAGATTTATGTTGGCCACCACGCTTATGTTCATGAGCTTCTCCACGGTATACGCGTCCTCCACGGTCAGCTCGGCGAATCGCTGAGTTTGCACCACTTTAGCAATGGTCCTGATCCCCTGCACGCACCGCCGGAGGTCGTCAGGGTGGCTGAAGTAGTTGAAGGTGATGGCAGGGGTGCTTTCGGGGTCGGTGTCAACGAGACTGAGCTGGCCGGCGGAGAGCGGTCCGTCGACCTTCGTCAGTATGAAACCGCCTTGGAACACCTCGAGGGGGAGGCTTTCCTTGTTCCCTGCGTAGTCCTTGACAGCCTTGAAACTCCTCTGCTTCGGTGGGACGGCGGCCAGCTGCCCAATCTGCCGATTGGACGGTGTGATCATTCGGACTATGGGCTAATTTTTATAATGTATAATTTGTACCTCAGCAGACATGATGCCGTGGTGCCACTGGATGCTGTCGGACGACTGGCTGAAGCCGCTGCTGGCCTCGACGAAGAATCCCGCATCAATGCCGACGGTTTGGATGAGGGACTGCTCCACGGGTTCCTTGGTCGGCATGAAGATGGAGTTCAGGGGGTTGTCGGCCATCTCTTTCCCCACGTGCGCGTTGTGGAGGAGGACCGGAATGCCTTTCTCCTCGAGCTCGTTCCTCGGCCCTATCCCGCTCAGGAGCAGCAACTGGGGGCTGCCGATCGCGCCCGCTGACAAGATCACCTCGCTCCGGCCGCCATCCCAGAGATTGGCCCTGTGGAATCCACCGTTCTCGTCCTTGAACACGACGCCAACCGTCCTCGGCCGCCGCCTCCCTGCGGTTGTTCAATTTCCGTTGGTAGATACCGTGGGATGGACAAGGGCATTTTCGTCCCTCTGGTTTCAACATTTTCAACTGAAACAACTGCCGCTTCAACTATTACCTCTGCTGCTGAAAACAATCTTGTGCACGGTAGCGTGGAGTAGGACAGTGAGCTTTTCCGGGTCTCCGTCGGCGAGGAGGTCAGCTGCAGTGTGGCGGAAGCCATCCTTGTCGAAGGTGATGCCGCCGATCTTGGTCCCGGGAAGGTGGTCGTAGGAGTATCCGTTGAATGGCAAGTAGCCGGCGTCCAGCAATCCGTCGCGTAGCGCTGCCTGCCACGGCGCGATTTCCGGCCAGTAGACTATTCTTCTCTCCACCCAGGTGTAGGATTCGTTCGCCAGCTCTCTGTCCCATCTTGCTGCCTCCATGAAGCTGAAGAATGGTCATTAAAAACGAAGGGAAATCAGTTTCACTCGAGCAAGTAAAGGCGAGCAATTTATACCAGCTGACATCGTTTGCTGACCTACCTATTCACAGTTATTTCACAGATTAGGGAGGGAGCTCGATCCTAAAATTAAATCAATCTGCAGGAGGCAAATAGTTGGACAAAGGAAATAATGCTCCTGGTGAGTAGTAGGTAAAGACAGTTGGACCAAGGAAGTAATGCTCCTCAAGGAGCCAACTTCCACCAACTCCACAATATTTCATATTCATTTTGATTAAATTAAGGACAAGAAAGGGGGGATAGATTAGCAGAGGAAAGAGTGTCAGTTAGTTTAACTGGTAAGAATCTTTGTGGTTGATAACAAGGTATTGGATCAAATTCCGCTCTGATTATTTAATTTGCTTATGTCAAAAAAAAAAAAAAGAAAGAAGAAGAAGAAGAAGAAGAAGAAGAAGAAGAAGAAGAAGAAGAAGAAGAAGAAGAAGAAGAAGAAGAAGAAGAAGAAGAAGAAGAAGAAGAAGAAGAAGAAGAAGAGTATACTGAAGGCATTGATCCCGTTTGTAGAAAAAGTAATATCATATTCGTCAAAACAGAAAACTGAAGGACATACTCTGTTTAAATTTATCACTTTTCTTTCCTTCTCAGAAAACTGATGAACATTTCTGCAACGAAAAGAAATGCGATGAGTCTTGTTCATATACTGATACATACCTTGAGCTGGCCCTGCTGTAGAAGCCAGCATTGATGCAAGTGCCACCACCCAGCACTCTAGCTCGAGAATTGATGACTCCATCAGTGGAAATGAATGGCTGAGAAGGCGAGTTTGGGGAGTCATCAAGCAGAGAGATGTGGAAGTTCCGCAGGTAGGATACGTTGCTGTTGCCGTAGGGAGAGCCACCTCTCTCCAGCAGCAGAACTGTGTAGTTTTGGGAAAGGGTGGCGGCCAAGGGACACCCAGCCGTGCCTCCTCCCACAATGATATAATCAAAGCTTTGCTCTGGCATCGAGGAGAAGCTACTTGCTTTCTTGAGGTCAGGATAGCTCAGATTACTGGCGTCCCTTCCTGCAACTTCATTAGGCCAGAGATCAAACACTTTTCGTCAGAGAACCCCAAGCTTGATCGAGATTCATTCATCAATATCAGCAAAAGGAAGGGGGAGAAACAGGAAGAAGAAAGCTGAGTCTGCTACCGTATGAAATTTTATTAGAAACGGTAGCGAACTCAGCACCAGCAATATAAGAAAGTAAAAAATGCAATCTGCGATCATTCTTTAGAGCTCCAGGGATTGTAAACGATCTCTTTTACAAGGCAAACATTTCTGGCCTGAAGAACAAAGCAGAAGCTAGCAGAAGAAGCAGAGAATTCACCAGGAAGAACAAGATCAGACCTTGTATGGATCTAACGACGGTTAAAAGCAGCAACATTTTGATGAAAATATCTCCTTCCTTGGACACCATGGTCACTGGGCAAAGTCCAGATCTCCCTCCTGTCAAGTGCCAACCCACTCAACATACATATTACTTGAGGGCATTAATTGAACACAGATGAACTGGGCAAGAACAGCAGCCATCCTTCTTGTTCTACCTCGCCGCCCCTTTTACTGCCGCAAAATTACAGCATTACACTTCATCAACTGAACCACTGTCCTTTTGCGATGTGCAAGCTTCAGGATGGAATCAGCGCACTTATTGCAAAGAGGTAGCAGAATTAGTGAGTGGCCCACGTCTTTGAACCATAAATGTGAGCTAATTAAAGAGCATCAACTTCCTGACTCAAGATTTTCTGCTCAGTCACGCTACACAACTAGTCGACAAGGACTTCATACTTGGTCAAAGAAAGCTCCACGCCAAACTGAGGTAAGAAATTTCAAATGAAGATCCACAGGTGACTTGTAGTCTAAGTTAAGCGCTTGTTTAGCCCACTGTTAATAATTTTATAATTATACTAAATTATGTTATATTATATTATATCGTACTCTTAAAATTTATAAGATATTAACCACTGATAAAATTTAAAATAATAATAAAATATATTATTTTAAATTATTTAAAATAATAATATATTTTATATTTCTTTAATATTAAAATTTTAAATTATTTAAAATTTTAAATAAAATTATATGAATTATTTTTTTGAGAACATAAAACTTATTAAAACATCAAATTATAATTTTTTTAATTTTATTTCTTTTATTATTAAATATTTTTTATAATTAAAAACTATTTGAAAGCCTAAACAGGCTCTAAGCCCTAAGTCCTTAAATGAGGAAGAGGACGATGTGAAATCCAAAGATGGTTACATTTTTGAATTTGCAAGCGTTAGATCCATGCTTGGTAATTAAGCAAGCGTAAATGCGGTGGAAAGGTAAGAGGAATACGCGGTAATTAAGCAAGCATAAAGCGTGGCATTTTTCTCTCATTTTTCTTTAATGAGATTTATATTTTATTTTTTTTTCTGGACAATTTCAATTTGCACCGCACCCCCCACAGTTTACATCAATTTTAATTGGCGGATATTTGTTAACTTGTTCGACTGCACTCTCACCTGTATTAAATGTTTAAATACTAGTTGAAAAATATCCTGTCGTGATTAATGCAATTCTCTTCGACTAGAATTTAAGGGAAAATAAATATTTGATCCATTAATGGCGTGTTTAGTCGGAAGAAAAGAAGGAGGGAATGAATGAAAAGTTACAAGAGCACGATAAAATTGTGTTTAGTAGAACGGGTAGAAAATAAGAGAGGAAAATGGAAAGATAATAAAAGAAAAAATAGCCATATTTCTTTTTCGTTCAAATCGGGCGAAAAGCTAGATCTACCTTTTTAATGCCTATTTTCACCTATCTCTTTTTTATGTTCGCTCTCTTCACCATCACTATTGTCACCATCGCCACTACTATCGTCCCTGTTGCCACCTCTTCACCGTCACCTCTTTCTTCTTATTGTTGTTGCCTCTTCATTGTCCCTTTTCACTTTTGTCTCTCATCATCGTTGATGGTGTAAAAATAAAAAGATTAAGTATATTTATCAATTTTTCTAACTTTTTTCTCTAAATAAATATAAAAATATATATTTATTTATTTTATTTATTTTATTTTTTATTTTTCTTTTCTTCCTTTCCTACTGAACAGAGATAGAAAATACTATATAGGCGGATCTATTTATATTTAGTTAGATTTTTAATCATCCAATCCTAAAAATTCAATCACAAATTGAAGATATATTTCCTTTTCTATTTTGATCTCACTACTCAAGTTTGACCTTGTCGATTAATGGCCCGAGTCATATCTCAAACTATAAATCAAATTATAAACTCATCAAAACATAAAAAAATTACTCGATTGATGAACTGCTAAATTCAATTAATCATAATTTTAGTCTGATTCGATTATTGAACTACTAAATAACAGTTTTTTTAACACCGCTAATTGTTAGGCCCGTTCTGAGTATGGGCCAAACGCATGCACGTGGCCCAAGCCTGAACGACGCTTGCTTCAGTGGGTAGCGGATCCGGGCGGGCTGCTAGCGAGTCGAATACCCGGTTGGCGGCTGATGGAGCTTCGTTTGGAGAAGTGCCGAAAACGCGAGCGGATGCTCGCGTGCTAGGGCTACAGTGCCCCCTTCTTCGCGTTTGCTCGATGCGTTCGTCGCTGGCGGCGGTGGTGCCTTCCTCTCCCCCGATCTCCTCCTCTCCCCTCCGTCGAGGGTTCCGGCGATGGTGACGGTCTCCAGCAATCCCGATGGGTATGGGTGCGGTGGTACGGGACGCGTGGAGCATAAGGGGCGGCGCCCCCTTTTCCCTCATCCACCTCCTTCTTCGGCGTCGCCGGTGGTGGAGCCGGCGGAGGTAATCCTTCTTCTCCTCCCGGTCCGGCTTTCCGGCGGGATGGTTCCTTTTTGGGTTGGCGAGCGTCGTCGACTCCTTTCTTTCGCCCTTCACCGTGCCTTCCTCCTCTCTCATTTCCGGCGAGAACCTAGCTGGCCGGCGAGGCTGGGATCTTCGGCTCCCTTCCCTGGTGACGTCCGGCGAAGGGTTTGCCGGAGTTTCCTGGGGTTCCGGTGCCGTCCGTAGTGAAGGGCGTGGCTCCCATCTCTGTTGGCGTCCGGCGATCTGCTGCCAGTTCGCTGGCGTCTCCTTGGTTTCCGGCAACGTCGAGCTCAGCCGGATGGTGCTCCGGCGAGATCCACTGCCTCGTGTTGCGTGCATGTACCTCGGTTTGCATGCACATGCCTCAATTTCTGTGTGCGCACCTCTTGCGGGTTCCGGACGCGGTTCCCATTCCCGGCCGATCAGCTGCCCTCGGCAGGCGTCTTCCTCTCTCCGGCTCCCCGAGCCTCGCGCTCCCGGCCGAGTTGTCCTTCTCGGTCAGCATCTCCTCGCCCCTCTCTGCGTTCCGGTCAAGTGCGCCGACCTTGTGTGGTGTTGCCTGGCGTTGGCCGGTTTGTCTGTGCCGGACGTCTGCGAGACGCCCCTTTGGGCGAGCGGTGAGTCCGACCGCCTGCGTGTGGTCTAGTCGGAGTTAGGGCGTGTGCCCGACGTCCTGCGTGACGTTGTCTCCTGCGCGAGTGTGCACCTCCGCCTGCGTGCAGATTGACTTCTTTTCTGGTGTACCGGACTCGTACGCGCGCTACGCCGACGTCGCTTCTCGGGTCATGTATTTTTGGTGGACCTTGGAGCTGGTTCGTGCACTGGTCCGTGGCTGACGTGGCGGTCGATGACTCGTCGAGACGAGAGTTGAGGTGGCCGCCTGGGATAGGCTGAGGAACAGGTCGAGGACGTGCTCCTGCCGGTCGCGCCTGGATTAGTGGTTTAGCCGCTTAGCCCCTGCGTGGGCGTGCTTGGGTGCGAGTCAAAGTGTTGACTCGGGTGTATTTTAATTAAAAATTTATTACCCTAATTCTGGGCGTGACAGACTGGTATCAAAACCCAAGTTTTGCACGTTCCAACTTGTACACCGGTATTGTACGTGTTGGCAGCTGTGATCAATACGATGATCACAAGTGTCCACAGTATTGAGTTGCTGGTGGAGGCTGTCGGATATGGGGGAGCTTCGCTCCATAGATATCGACAGAGTTGGCGTTGTCCAACTAGAGTTTAACGACTCAACTTTCTTGTCTCCCTAGCAGAGACATATCTTATGGGGGTCGTGTAGCTGAAGTGCGTTACCGCAACTTTTACAGCACCAACCAAGGCCTGGGGTGGCCTAGGGACTATTGTGCGACGACATGTCCCAATGGGCAATCGATAGTGCCTAGGGGATAATCGTGCGGCGATGTATCCCAGACATCAATCGATGATGTCATAGGACAGTCGTTCGACGACTTGTCCTGGAGAGTGGTTGCTGGTTGAGGGACAATCGTGCGATGATGTGTCACGGACACCAGCAGATATCTCCGTAGGATTGTCGTGTGACGACGTATCTTTGAGATCGGTCGATGGCGGCTAAATAATTGTCGTGCGACGACATATTCTAAGAACTGAGGGCATTATGACTCGAGGGACGTATGACGATATCAAGAACTCCAGCCAAGAGTGGCCATATGACCATCGTGAGACAGTGTGTTTGTGAGCTAGCACCCATTTTAGGGGTTTGCTACGTTGTGGAAGTTGAGGACTTCCTATGGGGTATTGGAATTCTATTTCCAAAATACCCAGGTTCCTGCTAAGGAGCAGGTGTATACTGGTATCGCGTTTCTCTTCGGAGACGCTAAGTTGTGGTGGCAGACTCAGGTCGCACACTAACCTTTTCGGGGTCTAAACCGACCCTTAAGCTCTCGTGAGTAGACCTCAAAAAGATGAGATTGTGGTATAATTTCTACTTGGGAAACTTATCATGGGTTGCGCGAGGCATCCTAAATCGACTAAGGCATACTGGGCCATACGGGACTATGTCCGGCGATATACCCAGGTGATGCTGGAAACAAGGGGTTTCCATTGTCGACAACACCCTAGCAGTAGGGTTCTGCCATAGAGAGACATGGGTTGGCAACTCTCCTTGCGAAGGAGAGGTCCTTCATTGGTGAAGGGTTTGTTGGAAGAGTTATCTGACTAGTTATCCTCGGAGCTTCCTAAATACTTTCCCCAAAGGAGAGGGATCATCACAAGTTGAGTTTGTGACAGGATCCACTCCTCCACTAAAGGTCTTATACCGTATTTCTCCAATGGAGTTGGCCGAGCTTCGTTAGCAATGGTGTGGATTGCTCGAAGCCGGGTTCATTCAGTCTACGGTATCGCCTTATGGAGCGTTTATCCTCTTCTAAAAGAAGAAGGATTGGTTGCTAAGGTTCTGGGTAGACTATAGAACCTTGGATAAGATAATGATGAGGGACTATTATCTTATACTGCTTATCCCTGATTTGGGAGATCGATTAGGGAAAGCATTGGTTTTCTTAAGACTAGACCTGAGAGCAGGCTAATTTGCAAATTTGTTTCGCTGAGGGCAACGAATAGGAAAACCATATAAGTAGCCCGATATGAGTCCTGAAGTTCAAAGTGATGCCCTTTGAACTTCTAAAGCCCCTTCTATATTTTGTCATCTGATGAATAAGTGTTGACCCCTTTTCTTAGATGACTACATAGTTGAATATCTGGACGATATCGTGGTGTTGAGGGACAAACCAACTGTATTTGAAGTTGAGTATTTTGTGGTGAATGAGATTTCTTTCTTTGGTCTTGGGATGGACCATGGATAAATGCGCATGGACAAGACAAATGTTCAAGCCATTGCGGAATGGCGCGCCCCCTCAAATCAAACCGAGTATGGAGTTTTCTCGGTGGGGTGAACTTCTATCGAAGGTTCATCAAAGGCTATTCAAGAAAAGTCTTACCCTCAGTGATCTGCTGAAATGGAACTCGAAATGGGAGTGGCTTGATCAGTATCAGTTGGCCTTCCGATAGTGAAGGTCCGTATTGCCTCTGAACTGATCCTGAAGTTACCCGACTTCAGTATGCCTTTCGAGTTTCACACCGATGCTTCGGACCAAGCTATCGGTGGTATAAGTCATAGTGTGGGAAACCTTTAGCTTTTGGGACTTGAAAGCTAACAGGACGGAGTGACAGTATTTGGCCACGAGAAGGGAAAGGTGGTGGGAGTCCACTATCTCCGGACGCGGAGAACCTTCTCGAGGTTATGAAGACCGACAACATTTCACCACATAAAGTAGTTGTCGGCAAAATAAACACGTTGGCCGGAATTCTAGGGTGAATTCCAGTTCCATGGGGAACATAAATCGGGTAAAGACAACGTGTTTCCTTATGAGCTCAGTAGACTAAATGCCCTTATGTGTTGTACCCTATCCAGAGTGAAAAGGAATCTGCTAGTTAGATCAAAAGCAGTCTTAGCTTTTGATAGGGAGGATCAAAAGCTAAGTTCAGCAAGTTATATTGGACGTGCTCCGACGCTACTATTTGGGTCCATATGACATTGTCATGGCCAGAGGCGATAGGCCATTAGTCCCATCGATGGGTGGATTGCGCCGGGAGCTACTGAGGAATCTACATATTAGAGTTTGGGTAATGCATCCAGGACACAAGGGGAAAATTGTCCTGTCGGCACGACTGTGCTATTAGCCCAATATGTGCGCAAGCATAAGGATGTAGGTCCACACTTACCAAAATTTGCCAGGAAGGTAAGATCGATTGGAGACTAGGGGTAGGGTTGTTACAACCACTACCTGTTCCCGAGACGTCCTGGATAAGGGTGTCCAAGGACTTTATTGGTGGGTTCCTATAGTTGACGAGCAAAGCTCAGTGCCGATAGTTGTGGATAGATTCTCTATAGATGGAGTCTTTATCCCAGCAGTTGAGCAGTGTGTAGCAAGGGTTCCTATAGGTCTATTCTTCCAAAATGTGGTGAAATATTTTGGCATCCCATTGGATATCGTGAGTGATAGGGATGCTTGTTGTTCTGGACACTTTTGAGCCGCGTTGTTCAATAAATATTGGTCCAAGTTAAGTTTCTCCATAGCCACATATCCTCAGACAAATGGGCAAACTGAGCGGGTGAATGCTCTTATGGAAGAATTTTCCCGTCGCTATGTGATCACCAGTCAGGGCGACTGGGTGATGTGGATGGATGTGACATGGTATGTCTACCACTTGCAAAGGTCATCATCCACAGGTCCCACCTCATTTGAGCTTTAAGCTAGTGTTAGGGAGCCAGCCCCTAACCTTTGTTGTCGTGGTGCGAAGGGATTCCTGGGGGAAGTGCCCTGTGCCTCAATGAGAAGCTCGGGAATGAATCAATTCACTCCAAGAGGCTAGAGGTAGCTAGGAGTTGGTTGTACAATGGATGTAAAGGTATGCATACCGTCGTTGTTGGAACGAAGAATTAGTCGTGGGCGACTTACTCCTTCTCCGACTAACCTCGCAGATCTGTAGGAAGATCTCGGTGAGGAGGGCTCACTGGGGTCTTATCCGAAGATACGACGGTCCGTGTGAGATACTGAGTCGAGTGGGCTCAATAGCATACCGTTTGAAACTCCAATAGAGAATGTAGATGCACCCTACATTCTATGTGAACTTGGGGAAGTTTCACAAGGATCTGGGCGATCCTTTTCGGTCATTGTCTTACCAAGCCCCACCGACAGTGCGTACGGAGTTCGACCGAGGGATATGTGATATTTTATATCACTGGGTGTTGGAGCAATGTAAGCTGAATCGATATACGGAGTTTCTCATCCGATAGGATGGAACCCCTATGGAGAAAGCAACCTGGCACAAAGCTTCCAAACAATACTTCTCTGATGGCTCGGACGAAGTTCGATCTAAGAATTTTCGAGATTTGAGGTTATCGACTCTTAGGTCGTTGTTGGATGAGTAAACAGTGAGTGTTTCTCATTCATTGGGAGAGAGATATGCCTGAGGACAAAACTCTTTGGTGAGAGGCTTCAGAGTTCTGGTTCACGAGGTTGTAGCTGAGGAGCTACCTCGAGTCGCCGAGGACGGCGACCACCTTAGGTGGGGGAGAATGTTAGGCCTGTTCTGAGTTTGGGCCAAACGCATGCGCGCGGCCCAAGCCCGAACGAGGCTTGCTTCAGTGGGTAGCGGATCCGGGCGGGCTGCTAGCGGGTCGAATACCCGGTTGGCGGCTGATGGAGCTCTGTTTGGAGAAGTGCCGAAAACGCGAGCGGATGCTCGCGTGCTAGGGCTACAGTGCCCCCTTCTTCGCATCCGCTCGATGCGTTTGTCGCTGGCGGTGGCGGCGCCTTCCTCTCCCCTCCGTTGAGAGAGCTTCTGGCGAGGGTTCCAGCGATCCCGGTGGGTATGGGTGCGGCGGTACGGGACACGTGGAGCATAAGGGGCGGCGCCCCCTTTTCCCTCATCCACCTCCTTCTTCGGCGTCGCCGGTGGTGGAGCCGGCGAACGGACGTCCGCCGAGGTAATCCTTCTTCTCCTCCCGGTCCGGTTTTCCAGCGGGATGGTTCCTTTTTGGGTTGGCGAGCGTCGCCGACTCCTTTCTTTCGCCCTTCATCGCGCCTTCCTCCTCTCTCGTTTCCGGCGAGAACCTGGCTAGCCGGCGAGGCTGGGAGCTTCGGCTCCCTTCCCTGGTGACGTCCGGCGAAGAGTTCGCCGGCATTTCCTGGGGTTCCGGCGTCGTCCGTCGTGAAGGGCGTGGCTCCCTTCTCTGTTGGCGTCCGGCGATCTGCTGCCAGTTCGTCGGCGTCTCCTTGGTTTCCGGCGACGTCGGGCTCAGCCGGACGGTGCTCCGGCAAGATCCTCCACCTCGGTTTGCGTGCACGTGCCTTAATTTCTGTACGCGCGCCTCTTGCGGGTTCCGGGCGCGGTTCCCGTTCCCGGCCGACCAGCTGCCCTCAGTCGGCGTCTTCCTCTCTCCTGCTCCCCGAGCCTCGCGCTCCAGGCCGAGTTGTCCTTCTCGGTCGGCGTCTCCTCGCCCCTCTTTGCGTTCCGGTCAAGTGCACCGCCCTTGTGTGGTGTTGCCCGGCGTTGGCCGGTTTGTCTGTGCCGGACGTCTACGAGACGTCCCCTTTGGGCGAGCGATGAGTCCGACCACCTGCGTGCGGTCTAATCGGAGTTAGGGCGTGTGCCCGGCGTCCTGCGTGACGTCGTCTCCTGCGCGAGTGTACCTGACTCATACGCGCGCTACGCCGGCGTCGAGTCTCGGGTTGACGTGGGCATGCTTGGGTGCGAGTATTTTTGGTGGACCTTGGAGCTAGTTCGTGCAGCGGTCCGTGGCTGACGTGGCGGTCGATGACTCGTCAAGACGAGAGTTGAGGTGGCCGCCTGGGATAGGCTGAGGAACACGTCGAGGACGTGCTCCTGCCGGTCGTGCCTGGATCAGCAGTTCAGCTGCTTAGCCCTTGCGTGGGCGTGCTTGGGTGCGAGTCAAAGTGTTGACTCGGGTGTATTTTAATTAAAAATTTATTACCCTAATTCTAGGCGTGACACTAATTATATACACCTGTCATGGCTATTTACATATACATCTTTCTCTCTAAAATGCTTTTATTAAAAGAGTTGCTTCTTGTTGTTTGTCATGGCTAAGAATTAGGGCTAACATGTAGGGAACAAAATAGCACATGTGCGTAACCAACAGACGTGAACACCCATGTCTCAACCTAACCTAGCAAATAGCCAATATCATACGTAGACGATAGTGCACATGCACGAGCAACAGACACCACGCAGGGTATCGAGGAAGAAATAGTTGCGCACAAGCGACATAACACCAACACAGCACAACACACACATATGCGACAAGATCGCACACACCGAGAAGATAGGAGAAGCTACTTTGCTCGGACGAGCAACAAAGAAAAAAAAAATAATAAGAAACCGCACGTGCCTAAACGCTGGGTTAAACGCACACGGAAGCAAAAGAACACGCCAATGCCAGAAAACATTACAGAGCGAGACTTCGCGGGAAAACCAAATATCATCAAAAAATGAAAAGTCAAGAGAGAGATTATCTCTACACGACTTGAACCGGTCGGCTTCACCACTACACAAAAAATTGATGGAGAAACGAAATTGAGCTCCTGGACGCTGAACCACCCACCACACACCACAGGTTATGGTGCGGAGTTAGCTGAAAATCGTCAGCTGAAAATTCACTAGAACTAATAGGGGGAAAGGATACCTCTCGACGCTCTAAACCACCCACCACATACCACGAGAACTCGGCAGATTGCATCGGAGATCGCCGAACATTGCCGGAGAGGAGAGGGAAAAGAGCACGACGCAAGAAAGTGGATGCCCGGGCGTCCTCCCCGCTCGCCTAGAGCCACGTCCGCCCGCCTCCTCCACCCGCTTGCCTGGGGAGCCCAGCCGCCGGCATCCCACGTTGAGAGCCCACCGGTCTGCTCCCCCGTCATCATTGCCGACGACTCACCAGCCGAGTAGGCGCCAGCCACACCGAACGAACCAAGCCCCGCGTTGCCCAGCCTCCCCCGCATGCACGTCTAGGCGACGTCGGAAATCGAAGAGCCACCGACAAGCAGCACCAGCCAGCTCGAGCCATGCGGCCGCCACACTGCTGGCCAAAAGCCTCGCTCGCCTAGTCTGTTGCTTGACGTCGACCGCCGCTGCCACTCGAATCGAGCGCCATTCGCCAGCGAACACAGCTGCTGATTTTCCCTCATGCGAGCCCTAGCTGCGATTGGGCCTCAATTCAGGCCAATTTTGACCTAATCAATGGTGCAGTTGACTGGTCAAAAATGTGGGCCTAACACCTCTCGCAGAAGTTAGAAACATTTATGACAATGACAAGAAAGATTAATCGAATTGTAATTCAATCCACGACAATCGACATTGTCCTGTAAATCTAAGTGATTGCCAAACTTGACAAAATCAGTAATATTCTTCCTAAAAATACTAGTTCAGATTATGTCCAAATTACTGGTGAAATGCCTTTCAGGCAAAAAGTTTGTCACTCGCATTAAATGATTGTGTTATATATATATAGCATTAAATTTTTTTCCCACGTGATGATCACATGACCTAATTTTCCCTTTTATCTCCTACACCTCCACGAACTAGATTGTGAGTTTTTGGCTTATGTAGTGAATTTTGAATAAGAATAGGCAACGATGACAATGGTAGTCTATTATATGATGTACAGAGTTACATTAAAAATGAAAAACATTAACAGTCTGTAAATAGACTGAAAACATACCTTGCACTGTAATCAGAAGATAGAGAGTACAAATAGTTAATTTGTTGATACTCTGAAAACTTCAATGCTAACATGTGACTGAAACAGAGATCATTGGTTGAAGGAAAGGTTTGAGCTCTTATTTTATTTTTCATTTGTTCATATACAGACGCGTATTTGCATGCCTGACATCCTAATCTTGGATCTGATACTTCTCATGATTTTTGTTGTCCTTTAGCAAGGATTAACAATCTGTTCTAGTGTCCTTTATTTAGGAGTGGGGAAGCAAAATGTAAGGCTCTGAATCATTTGAACTTTAGGTGCATCATTCTTATCTGCTGTTTTCGTTTGGTATATTATTTTCCTACCCTATCTTGACAAATTATACATACAATGAGAAAAAAAAAGATCAACATAGAAAAGGAATCCAAGGTATGTAAAAATTTATGAACCTTGAAAGGAAAAATTCTGCTAGATCATGAAGCAATAAAGGAACAGGCCTAATGGTCCATAGATATCATTTTTTTTTTATTTCAATCATGTGTTAGTGAGATTTTCCATGTGAAGCTTCTGTTGTTTTAAATCAGATCTTGGCAATTCAAAATGAAGATTGATGCAGGAAAAACAGCTTAAATCAGCAGAGCTAATGTTTTCTCCAAATTTGTGGATAATGAGAGAATGAAATTGGATGCACAATCTTGCATAAAGGAAATTTTGCAGGTCTGAACTTACTCTTCCACAACTTACAGTTCTTTTTTTCTGAAATGAATCGTTGTTGAGATTGTGATCTAAGGCATCTCTCCTCCCTGCTGCTGCAGACAGTCGAAATAACATCTGGTTATTGTATAAAAAAGCTCAAGTTACAGGAAAAGAAGCTATTCATTTAATGAGAGACTTAGAAGGACAAGGCTGGGACATGAAAGGGTCCATGCACGTGGATCTTAATATCTCTGCTTCTCTCTCACACAGACTCTATCAGCAAAGATCACACAGTTTGGCCAGATCGAGGGCTGGTAAATCTCGCTCTCAGCAACAATCCAAATCCTCCCCCACATGCTTCCAATGTCGAGCAACTATACATAGACCAGAAAGCCTAGTCTGTAGTGCAAAAAATTTCCCAATCAATCCTCCTCCTCCTCCCGGTCCCTAAACAGAGATGAACGGCTAGGTAGCAGTCAGCATCATAAAGTTGAGCGAGACCAGCGGCCTCTGTACCTCTTCAAATTCCTATATTATGCTCTCCTTGCTCCCTCCTTGGCTCAACCAAATCAAGGTCCTCTCCTCCTCCTCCACTGTCACACAATGGCTCTGCTTGAGCTGACTTTTCTGGTCGCTCTCGCCTCTGTTTTCTCGGCTGCGCATGGATACAGAGGAGGCTGGATGAGAGCTCACGCCACGTTCTATGGAGGAAGCGATGCGTCAGGCACAATGGGTAGAACAATTCGCCTCTTTTCTTTTTTCTCACACTCAGTTTAGGCCCTATTTTCTCGGCACTGATGAGGCATGGCGTTGACTATGCAGGAGGGGCTTGTGGGTACGGGAACCTGTACAGCCAGGGGTACGGGACGAACACGGCGGCGCTCAGCACCGCCCTGTTCAACAATGGCCTCAGCTGCGGAGCTTGCTACGAGATCGTGTGCGTGAACGACCGGAGGAACTGCGTCCACCGGGGAGTCATTGTGGTCACTGCCACCAACTTTTGCCCGCCGAACAATGCTCTGCCCAGCGACAATGGCGGGTGGTGCAATCCTCCGCGGGAGCATTTTGACCTTTCGCAGCCTGTGTTCCTCCGCATCGCGCAGTACAGGGCAGGAATTGTGCCTGTCGCCTACCGCAGGTGGTTGCTCAACCATTCATTCGTCTCTTTCACTTCTGCAAGTAAAAAAAAAATTAAAAAAAAAAGCATATGAATTAGCCTTTATAACTGGACGATTACTTCCATTATATTTTTCATTTTCTTCACCGTAAATTATATTTAACAGAACATAGCCTAAAGAAATGCAAACCAAAATCTAAGATAAATTTTAAAGTTTGCAAACATGTGCATCAATTTATTCCTCGGCCAAACCTAAATCTGTCGGCTTGTATGCCCAGTTGGTTAAGTCTGTCGGAGGGCAATTGAAGGCTTTTTGTTTGCCATAGCGAGTTTAAGGATTTCAGTGAAAACAAGAAGAAGAAGATCTATTTACTTTTGCTGCATTATAAAAATCAACTAAAATTTGAAAATTCGAAAACTAAATTGAAAGTGCTAGGGCTAAAAGCTACATGTGCCAGAGTACTTTTACTGTGCCATCTGCCGTGTCGAGGACTTCTGATCAGTGGTAGAAAGTCAATCTTGTTCTCTTCTGTTTCCTGCTCATGTACCTTTTACTTGCCCTTAGCACATGCAGTGTCCTGTTCACTTCTGCCTCCATTTTGACCCCTTGTCACCCCTTACGTCCCCACCGCGCTAAAAAAATCTTCCCTCCTCCGCGTTCTCGGATTGCAGGGTCCCATGCAGGAAGAGAGGAGGCATCCGTTTCACCATCAATGGCCACTCCTACTTCAACCTGGTGCTCATCACCAACGTTGGAGGAGCCGGGGATGTGCATGCAGTGTACGTGAGAGGGACCAGGACAGGGTGGCAAACCCTCTCAAGGAACTGGGGACAGAACTGGCAGAGCAACACCTACCTCGACGGCCAGCCCCTCTCCTTCAAGGTCACCACCAGTGACGCCCGGTCTGTGGTCTCCTACAATGTGGCCCCTGCTACCTGGTCCTTTGGGCAAACCTTCACCGGCCGCCAATTTTACTGAACCATTTCAGCTTGGCAGTCAATTGTAATGTGTCATGGCAGAGTACTAGCATTACCAGTGATGGATCCAGATGTATAGGAGGGCTTATTTTATTCTAGCCTTTCATAGCATGCGTACTTAGTTGCTACTACTGCAGATTTTAGTATTCATTATAGGATAAGGAGCTTCTAAAGAGAAAGCTCCTCGCCATTGTTTGTATCATGTGTCTTTTATGTTCGAACATTATCTAAATATGTAAGTGAATCCGATGGTTTTTAATGATATATCATCTGGGGTATTGAAGCTACAAGATCTAGTGGTCTTTGCTTTTCGAAATCATATAAAACCTAAATAACTTGTATATGTGTGCACAAGGATCTAAATAATTTCTACTCGTAACCATTCATCGAGATCCAAAATGTTGCATATTAACGTCTCAAATGAATCCGCAGATGCAAACGTGAAAGTAAACCTAGATTGCGAAAGGTAAACAGAAGCAAAACGAGGAAAACACTGCAACGCAGAATGACAAGTGAATTAATTTTGAATGTAACATGTGATACAATAATTAGAATCCCATAAGAATGAGTTATTTATTTCATAATTATTAAACCAACACTACAGTCGATAAATAATGTGGTAATAATGAGTCAACGTAATCTAGCCATGATCACAGGTCGAAAGTTTTCTGTCCTCTCCTACTGTGACGAATATGCTTTCTTTCTCCAATTCTTGTCTTGTCACCAGCTTGGTGGAACTGGGCAAAGTGCTAGAAAGGCACTCACTTTCTTCCAGTTTATAATGTCGGACTGAGAAGTAGCTTCCAAGAGCTTTGATGGTACTCTCAATAAAAGTTGATCTACATGGTACATACTCTTTCATTCGGCATAAAAAGTCAACATGAGAGCGTTCCTGGTAAAGAAAACACTATGTTAGCAGAGATTAGGACCAATATCAGACAGAAAGGCATTTTCAGGAGGAGTGAAAAAATTCAAATTTCCAAGAGATGCAAAGTTCCAAGAAGCTATACAGATCGATATTTTGGAGCACGGATAGGTTGCTTCAAGTATTCCATGTTCTTCTCAGCATAATCCCACAAAAATGATGTATGGTGGATCCATCGTTCTTTAATTATGGATTGAGCATTTCCACCAAATTTACGATTATTAAATGCATAATCTGAAAATATAAATAAAGGGCACTCGATCACATACTTCTGAAGAAAAAATGATGGAAACATCTCAAAGCAAGATATTTATATTCATAAAAATATTGAGTCAAGCATTCGGCATATACAAATGCTAGGAACAAATTAATTCAAAACTATATGCAAAGGACACAAGTAAACACAATTTTAGATGGTGTCAGAGAAAAGGTTCTAGTAACGCGACTAAATGGTATTTATGTTGGTTCCCGTGCTGTACAATAATTTTTTAATGTTATTGTATAGGACAGATACCTACGGATATTTTAAGCTGAAATTTCAAATGAAATTCGCGTAGGGCCATTACTATAATGTATTTGTAGGTTCCCATCCTACACAAGGACTGATGAAGGAAAAAAATAATGGATTAAATAACTTTTTGTACTTAATTGTGTGGTTGAAATAAAAATGACCTTCATACTTGATAGTTAAAATCACAATCACAGTTAGAATCTCGGTCCATACTAGTGTTCCCGGTCTTGCCTTAGATGTAGATATGGCAAAAACTGACATCCTGTCAGAGATGATGTTAGGTGGATTAGGGTAGGCTTAATCATGTTCAGGTGCTAATTAAGTTGACTCATATAACTCGTTTATGTTACACATTATATATAGGACAATTCAGATTGATTTTCAAAACATTGGTTAACATTAATCTTAATGTACAAAGATAGCACAAGGCACAAGATTACAACTAAAGACTGAAAGGTCGAGTTACATGGGGGCGTTATACAGTTGTATCACAATTGCAGAATCTATATTTTCTCATGAGATCTAATTAAGTCCAAAAATTCTAATGACAAGCCTTAACAAACTCTAATTTTTCTTATGGCTATTGAGAAGTGTTCCGTAACTCTTACTATTAAGTATCATCATCCAATACACCAATTACAAATAGCACACATGTACAATATTTGGTGCAGGTCAAGCAGAAGTTACACAGCGAAACAGCAAGCCACGAAAGAAAATCTACATGGAGTCAACTAAAGTACACAGTATTTCTAGACATAAAAAAAAAATCTAAATTCTTGATTTCTACATACCATTTTCACGGAGATGGAAGTCACCAAATCCACGAAGAGCGTCACCATACAATTGCCCACTCCAGGACATGATAGGGCGAGGATACGGTTGCAGCCCCGGAATGGCATTCTTATTGCAAATAAAAGAAACAAAGATTGTGCCATCATCAACAATAACCGTACCCCCTCCGGTAAATCTTCTAATAACAGGAATTCCATCACGGAGCACAGACTTCAGGTCAATGAGTTCTGATGGTCTCCTGATGTTATAGGTTCATTCTGATGGTCAGTCTTTTATTAATAGCCCCAAAACCTTGAATACCCAAATCACAAAAGAAGAAAATATTAAGCAATACAGCTATCCTAAAGCAACAAAAAAACAAAAACCAGAAACATATATATAGCGACAAGAATATTTACCCTGATATTCCCATGACTACAGTTGGATGATTCATCCCGTGATTGATGATACACCAATTCTCTGATGAGGTTCGAAGCAACCTTTCTTCCAAATATAGTTGCTTCAGAATCGGAACAGCAGCCATCTTAAGAAGATTCATGCTGGGCAGGCAGGCATTTCTAGCTTGAGCTAAAGTCATTCTCCAATGCAAAACTCCAAACACTATCTACTTTGCCCCTGCATATCACCAGCAAGCAGCTATCAGAAGACTTTCTCTATGCAAAACTCGCAAATAGAGCCATTATATTCCAATTAACTATTAAGGCATGTTAGAGGTTTTGGTTTACTTAAATAGCCCATTTGCTTGTTCATGATTTCAAGAAATAATACTAAGGAGCTGATCAGAAAAACAAAACTACATAAAATGTAGCAATGCTGTGTCATAGATTTCAAATCATAGAAAAACACAAGTCTGATCAAATTCCTAACATAACTTTGAAGCAACAGTTCATTATCTAGTGGATCTTTCGGTTCTAATACTGTTATCCAAAAGTTATCAGTATTTATCAAATCTGGCAAGGTCGTACCAAATGAGGCAGGTGGTGTCTTCCATGGACTCAATGGTTAAGGTGTTTTATATACAGTCTGACCTAACTTCTCAATGGAGTTATAGGGGAAGTGGCAATACAATTCGAACGGCACATATTCTACTAGAGGAGTTCGAGGATATCGACATGGAGCATGTGGTTGATGTTCTAATATTTTTTTTATTTTCGGAGAAAGAGAGAAAAGAACATATGAAAAGAGAATAAATAAAAAGTTCCAAGAAAATTTGTCCTATATGAAATGGTTATTGTTATTGCTCAAACAACAAAATTATCACATTTAGTCAAGAATAAGTGCAGGAAAGAAAATTAAATAAAACTGATTGGAAAAAAGTAGAAATTACAAAGAATTCAAAATCTAATGCAACAGATTGGAGAATGCAGAATGCAGAATCCAAATAGATTCATATTATTATATAAAGTTGATGATTTGCAGAAGGAACTAGAAATTTGGAGGAAACAAGAAATAATATAATGAAGGAATTACACTGTTGCGTATACCAGTGAAGCGCCAAAAACATTAATTAGGCTAATATATCTAGAATTTTTTCCTATTTATATGTAAAAAGATTTTACAACAAACAACAAAACTTTATAATTTATTACAACATCAACAGATGTTCTCCGCACTGCAAAAATAAGATTTACACACGTGAAGTTGTTCGTGCACTTACCTCAGAAATCGATGACAATGACGGCAGAAGAACACTGTCGATCTCAAGAAGGGGACGGCAATTGAGGAGACAAGTAGCTTCAGTGGAGAGACAAGGAGAGATGATGGTAAGGCCCATTGAGGAGGCGATGTCTGAATTCAGCAGAGAAGAGAAGAGGGGCAAAAAGTGACGACTGGAGGCAGCAATGACAGCTTGGCGAAGAGATAATGAGTGACTTATAGGTTTCCTAACAGGGATGGAAAACATGAGAGAAAGGAAAAGATGAGTGTACAGGAAAATCGGAAGGATGGAAAATTAGCATTTTCACCTTTGTGTTTCCTTACCTGGAAAGAAATGAGGAAGGAAAATTACACAGTTTAATATTATTATACAATTTTTATCTGAATAACAAAACTTTTCTTTACAACTTATCATTTTAAATATTTTTTTACAACCTATCATTTTAAATTTTATTTACAACTTTAATCATTTTAACCAATAGCAGGGTTATCGTATCAATACAAGTTAAACTAAGGACCCTTCCAACTAATAAAGGAAAGCCAAGTTCACCTTATAGAATTTTCAGGCCATCAGATCCCGTGATAATATTATTTAATATTCGTAAATCTGATCTTGTTCCTTCCTACCCAGCAAGGACATAAGTAAATTTCATATTGAATGAACATATTGCCAAAACATTAGTAGTTGGCCCATCATTTCTTTTTCTATATCTAGACACTTCACTTGTATGCACTCTTACTCGAACATGTGTACCATCTATTACACCTAGACAATTCTGTAGACCTGGCAATTCGGATTAACGAGTCATAAATGGGTCGTGTCAGCTGTGACCTGTGACCCCATGAAGCCAATTTGAACACGACCCATTTAATTAATTGAGTCAAACTGTTTAACCCGAATAACACATGAATATAGTCAAGTCAACCCAATACGACCTGAATAACCCATTTATTAAATAGGTCATTTATCATCCTAATTTGCATGACCCAACACGGCCCAATTATAAATTTATCATTCATATTTTATATATAAATAACAAATTGATAAAAATTCTATTAAAATTTAATAAAAATTTAGGCTTATGGGCTTATGGTGTGGGCTGAAATTTGAGTTAAAAGATGATTAGAAAAGATTTGGGCTTATGAGCTGGCACTGAAAGTTGGGTGAGCATAAAATTTATATATATAAATATAGAATGTACTCTAGTTAAGTGGGTCAACCGTTTACAACCCGACACGACCGAACATGTTTATGACTCGAACATGTTTATGGCTAATCCGAACCCGCCTAACTTCGTGTTGAGTCAAGTCGGGTTAGGTTTTGCCAAGTCTACAATTCTATATAATTTTATGTACAGTATTATTTAATCAAACAAGTTATTATTTGCATTACTATATTTCGAAAATATTGTACCTTAAAATAAGGATAAAATCTGCTATTATATATCTTTGGAGCAACAAATGACCCATCAGGTTGTGTGATTACTAATATTTCGAGTACCACAATGAAAGAAAAAACATAGCTCTCGATTTTTCACATCATCGGTTATCAAGTATAAAAACTTCACTGCTTTTTCTTTAATGCTACAATTTCTAGTGCCTCTAACTCGGCCAGTGCCTTGCAACAACGCACACAAATGTGTAAAAGCAAATACATTCATTCTTGACATGTCTTGGCAAATTTGATACGACCTAGATTTTTTTTTTTAAGTGTCCGCCGCATTCTATCTTTATATTCAATGCTCGCTACTATTGGTGTATCCATGTATGATAAGTTAAAAAACAAACTTATAAGTGTGGACATTTGTGCAACACAACATTGCACATGTAGCTTGGTAATTTATTTGTTGAACGATGCACACTAATGGAAGTCTCTTCTCTTTGTTGCTTAATGGAGGAGCCATTATGATAATACATATACAGAATGTAAATGTTAAAGATAAATTTCTTTGTTAAGAACTACCTATTAAATTTGTATAATCTAATCAAATATATATTCATGTTAAAGATAAAATTTCCTTGTCTCGTATCTATATCCTATGTTCAAGCAATCCTATGTTGGTATAAAATGTTCATATAAAAGGCAGAAGCTAGCAGATATCATCCTTTAATCCAACCCTAGATCCATTTGTAGGTTAGTACAGAGGTACCACAGAAGATCCACAACTCTTGTATATATTCGTTATTCATTGATTTGTCATTAATTTTAAAAGGCAGATGCTAGCTGATGTATCCGGCCTGCAGAAGCCAGCAGATCCATTTGTTATAGCTAATATGGATCCACACAAATATTTTTAAAGCTGAGGAGATATTGATGCAATCTTAAAAAAAATTAGTGAAGAACTCTAAACACGTTGCAATCTGACACTAGTTCAAAGCAAGTACAAAACTATTGAATGCGGTAGATCATTGTGTTTAGGCAAACTAACACATAGGCTTAAGTCTTAAAATTTTAGTGCAAAAATATTTTTTTTAATTCCAAATTAAGCTGAAATTATCTGATGCTGTTCTTGCAAAATGGCAACTTTTTTAGGGCAAAAAAATACCAGAAAAAGGCGGTGAGCGAGCGTCGTGCAAGCGACGCAGTCGAGCGGCGGCGAGCGAGCGGCGTCGTGAGGGAGCGGCGGCTAGTGGGCGACGACGCGAGTGTTTTGTTTCTGTGGAAGAAAAGGCACGGGAGGAGAAGAGGCGTCGGGCTCGCTTCTGCACTTTCCGCTTGGGAGGATTAAAAAGGAGGAAAAAAGGCTAAGTTTTTCCTTCTATTTTTCCTTGTATTTTTCCAAACAAGTTTTTTCATCCGCCCAAAACAACAAAATTACATATTGCACATTTTCCTCTTAGGATATTAGGGTTCAGAAAGGGGAAGTCAACAAAAATTGAGATTGTTTGTTTAATAAAAAATAGTATTCATTAATAAAAATGATCTCTTCTAGAGCTGCAAATTTGGTCGTGTCATTTATGACCTGATTAGGTTAATCAAAAATATTAATCGGATCGCACTCTGACCTAAACACGACTCCATTTAAACAGGTGAATTTTACACGATCCGAATAATCAATTTAATAAGTAAATTATATATTAACCTATAATTTGACATTAATGGATGTTTATAAACTCAAACTAAGATGACCCATTTAATAATTGGGTCGACCCAATCTCAAGACCGTTTAATTGATCCGACCTACCCAAGTGTGATGCTCAGATCACAGTGGACCGGGCTTGGAAGGAAAGTGGGCCCGGCAGAGGCCCAACTCTACCTGGAGATTGCGGATGCAGCCCATCTGCTCCGCCCAGCTTCCTCGAGCTCTGCCGACGCTGATGAGGCGAGCTCCGCTGGCGTCGTCTGCGGCAAGGTCTCCGGCGACATGGGCGGCGTGATTGACGGTGCCGACGGCGGATCCTTTTCAGGCATTGACGACGGCGGCTCGAAGAAGAAGGAAAGATCCTTGGACTGGCGGATTCGGTGGAGATGATGGCGGACGCGTTCAGCGGCGTGATCCTTGGAAGCTTGAGAAGGAAGGACGGCTGGAGGGTAGCCTCCCTTCCAAACCCGGCAACGCTCCCTCCTTAAGAAGCCGAGCGGGCGACGAACGAAAAAGGAGGAGGAACGGGGAGCGACTTCCCCTGTTCCGAGAGGCGCAAGCAGAAGGTTCCCTTCCAGCTTCAACCAGGAGGAAGAGGAGGGGGAGGCGGGCGGAACGCAGGTGGTGAGCTTCCTCCGCCTCCCCCATGTGAGGCTCTGAGCGTATGTGAGTCGACGGCGGGGGTCGCCGTCGACGGGAAAGAGGGAAGATCCGGTGGGCGGATCTGAGTGAGGCTTGTAAGGGTTTATGTAGGTTGATCCTGATCAAATCAATGTAAATTTCCCTTAGCCTCTTGTGTTGTCTTCTCCGGCTCCGGCGAGAGCTTCTCGGTGTTTTCCGGTGGCGGAAACAATCGCTGAGGTATCCTTCACCATCTACGCCAATGGTCTCTTCCGGCGACGCGCCGACGAAGGCTGAGGCTCGGACGAGGGGTCCGAGCCTGCCGCACGTCCCTCCGTCCACTTCATCCTCTGGCGTCGACGACCGGCGGAACGAACAAACGAGGCGTTCGTTCAAGTGGCTTGAAGACGACACGAACTGGCGTTCGCTTCGAGGCAGGATTGGTCAACGGGAAAGGAACGCACGCGGCTGAAACGAAATCGACTTTCGATTTTGGTTTTCATCTCGCGCACAAACCCACGCGTGGAGGCTGACGTGGACGGGTCAGATGGGCTGGGCGTGACACCAAGTGTTAGGCCCTGGGCTCCCCGGTTCAGCCCAGAGAGGGGTGGGCCGATCCAAGCCCAGGCCCACGCAACATTGGAAGCACGCAGCAGAAAAGGGCTTCGGTCGAAGAAGCGGACGCGGCTGCTGGACGCGGGCAACGAGCGAAGTGGACGGGCGGCGCGTGAAATTCGGCGCTACGACTGGGTTCTCAACGAGAGAACCGAACGGAAGGTGGCGTCTTCGCGGAAGACACGGAGGCGAACTCGGCGGAACTTCCGGACACGGACGAAGACGATGGAGGAAGGATGCGGCGGACGCGGACGCAAAGGAGAGGCTTCGTCTCGGACGACTCGGACGCGCGGAAGGAGTCGACGACTTCCCTATAAAGATGAGGCAGGAGAAGTTGGGACGGGCGATCGGAGATCGGCGATAGAGTGATCGGCGACTGAGAGCTGAGTTTGAGAGAACGTGTAACGGCGGCGACGCTCGCCGCCGACGTGAGGACGAGAGAGAAGACGAGAGGTGAAGAGGGTTTTTGTAGCTTGGAAACGTGAAATAGAAGCTTTTCCCTTTTCGTATCCTTCCCTGTTTCTAGATCCGGCGATTCCTTTGTACGTTCGCAGCGACGGTTTCTGGCGGCGGGTGGCTGCCGAACGACGACTGGAGACTGCGACGACGAGAGCGCAGGCGGCGCATCTTTCTTCTCTGGCGACAGCAAGCGTCGAACGACGAAGAACGTTCGACGTGAGGCGACGACGGCGGCGCACACTCGTGGAGAAGACGACCCGCGAGCCGAGGCAGGTCAACGGTCAACTGTGAAATTCGGATTTCGATTTCGAAATCGAAATCGAACGGCGGCTGACGCAACCTTACGTCATCGGAAGAAAATCGGCACGCGGCGAACGAAATCGGAGGGGCTGACGTCAGCGTGACGTCAGCCGAGTAAAATCAAAATTCGAACGAGCGACGCTTATTTTGACTTCGGTCAAAATCAGCGAAGAGGTATTAATTTGGGGTTTTCGATTCTTTCTCGATTTCTCAAATTAGGGTTAGGGTTTTCTCGAGAGACTTGTAATTTGGGAAGAAAAATTGAGCGGGAACTAGGGTTTTGAATTTGGGGACGAAATTCGGTCCGGAAACCCTAGCGCGATCACGTTCCGGTGTTCCGCCGGACGGCCCTGAGACAACGGATAAGCGTTGTTTTTAGACCGTTCCGACCGGGGCGTGACAACAGGTATCAGAGCTTAAAGTGATCCAGCAATATGGTGAATCAAGGAGATCATATTGCCCGGATCGAGCAGGTGCTCGGTTTGACTGGAAATAGCAGAGATGCGGTGGTTCCTCAGGTGGAGGACCTCCATCGCACAATAGAAGAGCAAAGGTTGCAGATTCTTGCCCTGCAACAAACTTTGGCTGGGATGGCTGAAGCCCAGCAAAACTTTGAAGGGATGGCAGCGCTACAGCAGCAGGTGGCCACCTTGACAGCACAAACTCAGCAGGTGACCGCGTTGCAAGGACAAGTAGCGACCTTGACGACACAGCAACAGCAGATATTGGCTGATCTGGCGGTGACGCGCATGGCACTGGCGCAGGCCCAAGGGGGTGGCCCTACAGCATCCAGGACAGAGTATGGGGCTCCCAACGGCAACGGGAAGGTTCGCACCCCAGAACCTGCAATGTTCAAGGGGGCCAGATCTGCAAAAGTACTGGGTAATTTTCTATGGGACATGCAACAATATTTTGAGGCTAACCATGTCACAGATCAGGAGAAAGTGAGAGTGTGCACAGCATATCTCTCAGATGATGCAAAACTCTGGTGGAGAACCAAAGTTGATTCTACATCAGAGGCGGCCAGTTGGACTTGGGAGGTGTTTCGAGAGGAACTGCGGCAGCAGTTCCTTCCCGGAAACTCGGTGGACCAGGCACGAGAGGCGGTGGATCGGCTCAAGCATACAGGGACGATCCAGGAGTATGTCAGGGCATTCTCCGCGCTGATGTTGGAGCTACCTGAGATGGCAGAGGGAGATAAGAGGTACTTCTTCCTCCGGAATCTCCAACCCTGGGCGGCCACGGAGGTGCGACGACATGCGCCGCAGGACTGGAGGGCGGCTGCAGCTATAGCCGAGTCCTTGGTGGACCAGAGGACTTCAGGGATGACCTTCCAGAGAGCACAAAGGTCGCCCCCGAAGCGACCATCTCCACTGAGACCTAGAGCGCCAGAGAGGGAGAGGCCCTCTCCCCGACGAAACGGAGGACAACCAGCGTGGCGGGAGCATGCTCGACCTGCAGAGCGAGGGCAAGGTCAACTGAGACCGATTACCTGCTTTTTGTGCAAGGGACCGCACCGGATACGCGACTGTCCGGATCGACAGAGGGTGAACGCGATTGCAGCGATTGTGCATCGCGATCTAGCGGAGAAACCGGCGGTGGTGCAGGACGAGGAACCAGTAGAGGCCCGCATAGGAGTTGTGCGCATCGCCTCAGTGGTCGCAGGAGGACCATCGCCGACAACCGCAGAAGCAGAGCCGAAAGACGCAGTCGACAAAGGTAATGTCGAGCAAAAGCCGAGCTCCGAAGAGATGGACCCTCCACACGAGAAGAAAACATGGAGGCAAGTAGTGGAGGAAAAGGCTCCACCGAAGTCCTCGAATTCTTCGGATACAGAAAGGGATGATAGGCCTCAGCAGATCCATGGGAGGTATTGGCCCTTGGTAGACGATTCTGTAGAGTATGACCCAAGGTTTCAACGCTATGAGGCTGCCCGACAGCAAGCAAAGAGAGAACGGCGAGGGCGGGCCTGAGCGCCGCGCCGGACATCGAGGGCGATGTCCAAATTGGGCCGGGGAGAATTGTTAGGCCCTGGGCTCCCCGGTTCAGCCCAGAGAGGGGTGGGCCGATCCAAGCCCAGGCCCACGCAACATTGGAAGCACGCAGCAGAAAAGGGCTTCGGTCGAAGAAGCGGACGCGGCTGCTGGACGCGGGCAACGAGCGAAGTGGACGGGCGGCGCGTGAAATTCGGCGCTACGACTGGGTTCTCAACGAGAGAACCGAACGGAAGGCGGCGTCTTCGCGGAAGACACGGAGGCGAACTCGGCGGAACTTCCAGACACGGACGAAGACGATGGAGGAAGGATGCGGCGGACGCGGACGCAAAGGAGAGGCTTCGTCTCGGACGACTCGGACGCGCGGAAGGAGTCGACGACTTCCCTATAAAGATGAGGCAGGAGAAGTTGGGACGGGCGATCGGAGATCGGCGATAGAGTGATCGGCAACTGAGAGCTGAGTTTGAGAGAACGTGTAACGGCGGCGACGCTCGCCGCCGACGTGAGGACGAGAGAGAAGACGAGAGGTGAAGAGGGTTTTTGTAGCTTGGAAACGTGAAATAGAAGCTTTTCCCTTTTCGTATCCTCCCCTGTTTCTAGATCCGGCGATTCCTTTGTACGTTCGCAGCGACGGTTTCCGGCGGCGGGTGGCTGCCGAACGACGACTGGAGACTGCGACGACGAGAGCGCAGGCGGCGCATCTTTCTTCTCTGGCGACAGCAAGCGTCGAACGACGAAGAACGTTCGACGTGAGGCGACGACGGCGGCGCACACTCGTGGAGAAGACGACCCGCGAGCCGAGGCAGGTCAACGGTCAACTGTGAAATTCGGATTTCGATTTCAAAATCGAAATCGAACGGCGGCTGACGCAACCTTACGTCATCGGAAGAAAATCGGCGCGCGGCGAACGAAATCGGAGGGGCTGACGTCAGCGTGACGTCAGCCAAGTAAAATCAAAATTCGAACGAGCGACGCTTATTTTGACTTCGGTCAAAATCAGCGAAGAGGTATTAATTTGGGGTTTTCGATTCTTTCTCGATTTCTCAAATTAGGGTTAAGGTTTTCTCGAGAGACTTGTAATTTGGGAAGAAAAATTGAGCGGGAACTAGGGTTTTGAATTTGGGGACGAAATTCGGTCCGGAAACCCTAGCGCGATCACGTTCCGGTGTTCCGCCGGACGGCCCTGAGACAACGGATAAGCGTTGTTTTTAGACCGTTCCGACCGGGGCGTGACACAAGCATCACCGCCCCAAAATAATCTTTCCTAATGAAGAATTAACAATCTACTAATTCTAGTGTGTTCTAATGGTTTGCTGCATTAATAAAAAATGATATTGTAATCAAATTGAACATGTGAATCTAACAAATGATATTAAATCAATGAATGTATAAGACAGCAAGCGGCGAACGGGCGTTTGGTTTTGACAAAACGGAAATCTACTTACATGGAAGATGCATCTTCTGACGGCAGAGGCTTTTGGTGTTTCGCTGGTTGACGGGGACAGGCTTTGGGGCTTTGGGCGTTCGGTTGGTTGGCTGATCAGCGATCGACCAGCGGTGAGGGTTAGGGCGTTCGGCGAAGGCCGGAGAGGAGGGCGTTTGGCGAAGAGTGGAGAGCTGCTTACGGCCGAGAGGATCAGGGCGTTCAGTGGCGAATGGGCGTCGAGCGGAGAATAGAACAAGAATCGGGCATCGAACTGGTGTCGGCCGACAAACAAAACATGCGTCAGACGGCGAACTGGCCTTGGGCGAAGAAGGGCAACAAAACAGTCTTGTCGCCGTCGGCTGGAAGAAGAAGGAAGGGGCGAGCCGGCGACCACCGAGGTGAGCTGAGGGGCGACGATGGAGGATGCAGGTGACGATGAAGGACGCACGCGAGCCAGGCGACGATGGAGGATGACGCACACAGCCAGGCGATGGTGGAGGACGAGTGGACGACACTCGCTTGGAAGGAGGAAGGAGGAAGGAGGAAGGAGGAAGGAGGAAGGAGAAATGAGCCACCGGCGCCGATTGGAAGTGATGCAGATAGGTTAATCTGTGTATGATTTGAACCCAAATCCGTCAAATGTCATATCGTATCAGGTCAGATTAGCCGATCATGTCTATTATACATGATATTATTTGGTTAATTAAATAGATCGTATTGTATTTTTTATAGCAAATTTCGATTCCAGTTCATTTAATAAAAATATATTTTCACAAGATTTTTTTAAAAACTGATAATGTAAGCCAAATATAAACAATATTTATCCATTTATATAACAGATCTTATGATAGATCGCAACTGCTCTTACTTCTGCAAGATATGCAAGAAACGATAATAAATCTCGTCATTAGGTTTTTAAAATATAAATTAAATTATTGAACTAAAATGAATAACTAGAGTTGACTAGAACAAAATGTTAAATTGAAAATTAAACTCAAGTCAATTTAAAAAACCAAAATATCTCATCATTCTCTAATCTCTATGACTCTATTAGGTTGAAATTGATAATTGATTGGATAACCTCGTATGGGCATATAGTCAAACAATCTATTTATTTTTAATAATATTTTTACACTATTTATATGATAGTCAATTAAGTCAAATTATACTTTTCATACTAAATACATTTATCTCTTGACTACCAGATATGGTATCCCTTGTTTACAATCATTTTTATTTTTATTTTTTAATGTTTTATTTTTTAATGTAAGAATAAATTTATTTTATTCTTTATAGAAGTCAAAACTAGAGGTCCTAAGGTCTTCTAAGACATTGCAATATTTTGAGCTGATGTCTTCCTAAAACATGCTCTTGTACGCCTCAAAGTCTTTAATTTTCAAGCATTTGAGACAATATAATCTTACATGACGGGATCTGCAGCTTTCAACTTCAAGACAAATGAACTGTTGCTATTGATCAGTGGTCAGAGCAATGGTTGATTGAAACTTTGTTTTTCTTCCTATGAGTCAAAACACCTAAACTGTTACCATCTCTATCTGATGGTTTTTCAGAACTCTTTAGCACAGGTGTCAAAGTTTGGCAGCACTAGCATCTCTAATTGCAGTCGCAAATTTGTTCTTGAGTCTCCGCAAGAGATACCTGCTGACTTTTAGGACCTTGAGTCAACACGTAGCAGCTCAATATTTTCATTCTTAATATCCTCATGGCTGTAAGAGCTAAGGAAATCTATTAGAAAGCTAAGCTGTCAGATGAACACTGGTTTAATTATGACTGATTTAATTTCCCCAAATTGGGACAATTCAGGTTTGTGATTATTACCTTCAAGAACTCATCATGTGTTTTCATCATCATATGTTGCTTGTTAGGATAATGGAGTACTAATTCTGCTTAGATAAGTAACCTGCAAGAATAGAGCAAGCCCTTTTTCTTCTTCTGATTTAAGTCAAATTTTCAGAATGCAAATTCTACTCAGGTTTCTTTCACCTTTGAAGGAGAGAGAGAAAGTTCTTATGAAACAGAAGAATTCAAAGAGAACAACAAGCTCAATCTTATATATAATAATACTTTACTCCTTTTGGATTGAACAGAAACTCATTTCAAACATGTAGTTTATCAGATGCCAACACACACAGTATACACTGATCTAAAATAAATGGAAAATCACTAGATCTCCTCAATAATCACACACTATTCTGAATTCACAGTGCTACAGACTAGAGACAACCATGTTGTTTACAGTCATAGTCCCTAACACGAGGAAGGGGGCTAATGGCTTGGAGGTGAAGGTGGAGGAGTCAAGCCACTCCAAGGGTTGGTGTTGGCTCCAGGTTCCTTGTAGTCCATGGTCATCTCCATCATTTCCCTTCCTTCCCATAAGCCTTTCTGGAACAATAAACATTAGGTTTCTGATAAACAAAGGATTCAAAATCAACCGCAGCTAAGAACATGCAAGAAATAAGAAGACTCACTTGAGGTTCAGGTGGAGATCTCACATCTGAAGACCTCACAACAGTAGTTATTCTTCCATGTCCTTGGCACCAAACAAGAACTAGACAGAATCAAGTTCTGAAAAAACTTTCACTACAAGAAAAGAGGAGTATGAAAGGGGGTGCACCTGAGAGCAGTGAAGAGATGATGAACAGTATGAAGAGCCAAGTCTTGGGCATTATGTCTACTTGGATCTGCTGCACATATCAATCAGAAATCTTCCTTCAGTTCCTCCCTCTCGCTCTTTCTTTGCAACTAGAAAGTTGGGTGAGGATAGAATTATAAGTTTTAGTCAATGACACTTCATGTGGCCTAGAATGTTTGTTTCTAAAGCATATGCATATCACATGATTACAAAACGTTGTGACAAAACAAGATAATGGCAAGAAAGCAGGCATTATTTGAGAAAAAAGTCAAACGGCGTCGGCGCTATAGGGATAAAGTGATGAGTTAATCAGGATTTGGCAGAGCTCTCCTTTTCTGTCATCGGTGAATTTAAAGAGCAGGAAGGAGGGCACAAATAAATGAGTTGACTATTTTGGAATCATTGAAATTCAGCTTTTGGTCTTTGCAGCTTGGAGTTGCTGCTGCTCTCTGTGGGCAGCATAGATCTGCCTGCCTTGCATCATGTAACCAATGAGTTGCTGCTGCTCTCTGTGGGCAAATTTCAGCACAGAGAGCAGCAGCAGCAACTCCAAGCTGCAAAGAACCAAACTTTTCACAGAATAATACAAGTTTACCTTGTTGAGTGGGTGAAACAGGACAGAGTCAACCATCTCGTGATTTCAACCTGAAAGTGACGTTGTTCAGTGGGCGAAACAGGAAAGAGTCAACCATCTTGTGACTCCAACTTTTCTCAGAATAATGGAAGTTCAACTTTTTCAGAACCTAACTTTTCTGATTGAGAATTATTGATGCTTGTTGCTGGGCTACTGAAAAAAGTGGACATAACTTTTATTGCTTTGCCACAGTAGTAGTGAAAAAACAAGAGATAATTGTGCTCTAGAATCTTCCATTGCCTTTTAACTCTTAGCGTGTCCTAGGTTTCTCTTTGTTCACTAGTTTCATAAAAGCTCTACCACCTTTATTCTCTCCATTGATGTTGAAGAATCACTCTTCGCACTTTCTTTTTCTTCAAAAGTTTTTTTTTTCTTGCCCAATTATTCGAACAATAATTGGATATCTTTCTTTTCTTAGATTGTTACTATTCATTTATTTGTAATGTCAACCTCAGAATAGTCTAAAAACATTCATAAGCTATAAAAAAATTATACATATAAACTCTAAGTATAATGAGTAGCATGATACACTTTCTTTACAATGTCGAATGCAATGAGACATACAATATACAACAATTGAATTCATATCATATACCCTACGTCTTAGTGTATCTGACTATATTCAATACGTGATGCATATATTAAATCATAAAAAATATATTTTAGGTAATTCAATTTATGCATGATCCCTCTTCATCACTTGTTAGTGTTTGTGACTTTTAACTTTGATGGCAATGTGCACTAGTGCCTAACCAAAGAAGAATATTTTCTCTTTTTTTCTTTTTTAATTGAGGTTGAGTGCGTCAATCATTCATGAAACTTGCAACCAATTCATGACAAGGAAGTGCACATACTGAAATGTAATTTCATAAAGTCAAAAGAGGGCTGACCTCATTGATTGATGACCCAACAAGGACATAGTGTGTTGAGATATAATGGCACATTCTATAGCGATTTATTTTAAGAATATCTTGTAGTATCTGTATGTAGTTTTTAGATTATAAGTCAAGCACTTGTGTTTGGGAATCTAGACTAATCTAGACTATGGTGTCCCATAACATTTACTATTTAAATTTTAAGCTCACTTAGATGCCTCATTGAAGAGGCATGGATAACGAAGTTCGAAAGAGGATAAGACGATGCCGTTCTTTCTAAGCCAATTATATATTGATACATCATCTGTTAGAAATTCATTTCTGATCTTATGAATAAGTTAACCCAAATAATTTGGAATGTCTATGGAACTTAGTTTATATGTTATTAAAATATAGAGATTAGTCCTTAAAAAAGGATATTATAAGTTCTTTTTGCTAGATATTGATGAATAATGATTCTTTTTCATAATTTTGATGTGTTTATCGATAAAGACATGATTTTTATGAAACAAAACATCAACGACTGTCAACCTAAGATTGGACAATTACTTTCTTAATGATGGCATTTACTCTTTTCTTTTCTTTTCACAGAATCCACTAATGAGAGATCAAATATGTGCTCTAGTATGACTTCTTTCTGACCATGAACTTATGTGGCAAACACAAGAGAGGAGATGAATGAAGAAAGTGTTTTTAATGCATCCTCCAGTATGATTTAGGCTTGTTTCCTACATCTAAAATGTTTTTCAGTAAATAAAAATGATTTGAATTGTACTAAAGTTTTGAATCCAATTATCTATGCAGTCTGAATGACTCCTTTTAGAAACACTGAAACAAATAATAGTAACACTTTACTTGGAAGTATTCTTCTAACTCTTACTTCCCTTTGGCATGAGTCACTAGAGGTTGGGGCCCTAAATGCTTGCTGCAAATGGCTGTAACCCAGGCCTGGGGCAGAAGAGGTGGCCAAACTGGAACTTTGATCTCTTCATTTCTTGTGTTCTCCTCTATTTTTCACTTTACTTCCAAACATATTTGAGAAGTTGATTACATGATCTATTTATTTATTCTGTTCTTCTCTTTATCATCGAAGGTACCATTCAACTCAACTGATAAAGATTTCAATTGTTAATAATCAGATTCTTGTAGAGAATCTTCCTTCAATGCTTTCCATCTCATGAAACCACTTATTTTTCATTCTTTCAATTAAGTAGGCTAAGTTATTTATGTACAAAGCAAACCCTCCTTTCTCACTTTTAAAGTACTTATGTAACTTAACCAAACTATAATATCTACTGTTAGAATTCCTCCTCTTCTTTTCACTCGCCTCCAAAATTTCACTTCCTACTTGTTTATAGCCTCTTGGAAGTCTAGATGCCGAGTCAACGCTGCAGGGTTGACATGCATCAGTGGTGATGTCTCTAACACTTGATTCTTGATGTCTAACTTAGGCTTGAAGGCCTTGACTCCCAGCATTGTCCATATTGAGCTCTTTGCAGCTTCCCTGATATTGTCATCAATTCTCATTATCTTTGGCTTCTGACTCTCATCGTTCACTAAATGGTTATTTTTCAGCATGTTTTCGTCTCTTGAATGCTTGCCTAGTGTAGGATTACAGGATCCTATTATTGGAGATAGCCACTGAATGCTCCAAGTTCCCTGTGGAATCGGAACAAATGGAATTGAACACAGTGGAGGAGCTGCAGCCCAAGGGTACGGCCAGGGAGATGATGCATTATTGAGGCATGGAATTGGAGTGGTACTAGTCTCCTCAGGTCTGGAGATCACTGAGTTGCAGATTGGCACGTTGACACCGAAGCTAAGAACTGCGCCATTAGGAAGAGCTTGGATCGATGAATCGGATGCGGCTATGTCCCGGCAGTGAGATGAACTTTTGCTCTTGCGGCGGCCAGCTCCGACGGGAACGTTCCTCATGCTGCCCCCAGCAGTCCAGTACCGTTGGCAGTTCTTGCAGAAGTGTCTGGGCTGGTTGACGTTGTAGTTGTTGAAGTAGCAGAATTTGGTATCTTGACTTTTGCATCGAGGACAAGGGAGAATCTTGTCGGGCTTCTTAGCTTTAGAACTGCTTTGATCGGTATCTGGTTGTTGTTCTTCTGATTTGCTAGCTGAAGTATCATCTTGATCGGTGGAAGAGAGTTTGTTGTTCTCGGTTGTAGATGTTGTGGACTCGATCTTCTCTTGTGAATCTGCTGATTCATGACCTTGGTCCGTGGACTTTGGACTAGTTTCTTCCATTCGAAGATCCTGTGACTGAAACTGATGTAAGTTTATCAGAAATATAGCATTGATTCTTGTGGGGAATTGGAAAATTACATGTCGATCTGTCTAAAAAATAAACAAAGAAATTGAACTTAGAACTCGTATCTATAGCTAAGAAATCAATCATTAACCACAATTTGTCGATGCAACAAAGGAAACTGATGGGTTCTGCTCACTCCATTTCCTAATTTCCAAGAATGAACAAGCTAAGCTACAAATTTCAGACAAGCCAACCTTTTCACAAGAACCAGAAAGACTCAGATTAATAACAAGAAATCTCCGTGAAATCTCTGCAAAGAAGAACACGCAAAGATTCAGCAAAAAAAAAAAAGTAAAAGCGGAAGAAAGATGCAGTCTTGTCCTGCCACAAAGATCTCTTGCAACCCAAAACTTCATGACCATCGGAAAAGAACAAATTTTTGCCCTCAAAATTAATCAACCACGTACTAAAACCAAACCAAAACAAAACTCAATCTTTCCTCGATCCCGCAACATAATCCAATCTGTTCTTTTCCTCAAGTACCTTCTCGAGGGGAATCATGGCGCCGAAGAGCTTGATCGCTGCCTCCCTGTTCTCCGACATCTCTAGCCCTTTCACTGCCTCTCCTTCTAGGGCTTCGTTCCACTTCACCTCACATCTCCTCACCGGTCTCGGGGTTTAACAGCAGAGGAGAGGGGAGGGGACGCCAGGTGAGCAGGGGCAGAGGGGATTGTGAGCCACAAGTTCCTTTGTGGCCTCGGGGTGGCGTTATTTGATTCTCTTCACTCATCGTCCCAATCCCACCAATGCTTTTGCCACCCAACGCTTTCGACCAATGGAGTAACTCTTGGCACCAAAAGAATCGCCTCGCTGCTCTTCGTTTGACCAATTGCGAGCTGTGTGCACATCAATCCATTACCTTCTTTTTACCATTGCCCAAATGCTAATAGCTCTGCATTTTCTTTAATAATTTCTCTTTTATGGACAACATCTTGCGACTGTGCAGTAGGCAAATTTATTAGATTAGGTAAGGTGGCTCAATTTTGTCATCCAAGAATCACTTTCTGAAACCTCTGGTCTTCATATTTTTCTGAACAGAACTGCTAATTTGTAGAACAGCAATTCTTAGTTAAAGTACTTCCTTTTCTTTTCTGAAAAGAATTTGGTATCATATAATGAAGTGGTTTGCAAAATATCAAAGTTCTTACAAGAGATTCCACATCCCTAACTTGCTGTAGCAGGAAACTTTATGAGAGTTGCCTCGTTCATGCAGATTTAATTCTGCGACACAAGTTTGTCATCCATGGATGCAATGTTCAGAAGTTTCTCTTCCTTGCTCTGAACAGGACTGCTATTTTCTTATTTTATCAGGGAATAACTTCAGATTTTCTGTTCTTGATTCCTGTTCTAGCTTCTGTTATTACAGGACACTTACCAAGATTAAAGTCTGAGGAAAGTTTAGTTTTAAGAAGGAAATGTAGCAATGACCATTGCTCTCTTCTTCTAAGTTATCAATCAATGTTCTTCCTTTTCACAAACTTTATGAATTGTTTAATGGAAGGTCATTATACATGTATTGCTAAATACCAAAGAATTGTAACTTGAACTTCTCTGTCATCCATTTTTTTCCCATAAAAGCCAATAAATAAATGAATATTAAAGCGACTAGGAAACAAGCTATCTTTTCTCTCTAAATTTTAAGTTAATTTCACATTAGCCCCTCCACTTCATAGAAAATATCACTTTGCCGCCATTTTACTTAAATTTTTTTTTGAGAAATAGAAGGGACTCTCCTCCCACCCTTCCAAACTCTTGCATCGTGTTTACTTAGACGGATGGAAAGTGCAAAAGAAAGAAAAGAATGAAAGAAAGGAAAAATAGATGGATGGAATGTGTTATAGATTTTCCTTCATTTGTGTTTACTTGGAATGAAAGAAAGTTTGAAGGATTAATATATATACTCCAATTTTTATTTTTTTCACTTATATATATATATATATTTATTTTGATAATATCATATAATTATTAAATATTAAATATTAAATACGAACAACGATGGTGAGGACAAGTAGTGGCGGTAAAAACAAGCAGTGGCAGTGAGCTCGAGTAGTGGCGACGAGCTCGAGTAGCGACAACAAGGACGAGTAGTCAAAGAAAGCTTGTAGTGAGCAAGGACAAACAATGGTGTGATGAAAAGTGATGTGTAAAGTTAGTAAAGTTAAGATATAGTTTCAGCTTTCTGTCTAATTCGGGTGGAAAATAAATAGAAGGATTAATATCTAATTTTCTCTCTTACTTTCTCTCCTAAATTATTCATCCGCCTAAGTAAACAAGTTTATACTCATTTTCTTCCTACTTTCTTTTGTTTCCTCCTAGCTTTTTCCCCAAGTAATAAGCTCTTGAAGTCAAGTACCCTTTTATGCGCGCGCTCTCTCTCACACACACACACTTAAAAGGTTATTTGGAAGGAGGCATATAGATGGAAGAGAAGTAATCTTTGCATAGTTAGGACCTTATGAATGTATATCACCGATTAATTTGACGATTGTAATATAGATTGTGGATCCCTTATTTGACTCTAATTCGATTGCATAAACTCGAAACCCGAACTTGATCTAAATCCGATTTAGATATTATAATACAATCTAAATCTAACTTAGGTATTTTAGAAAAAAAATAATTTTATTTATATTTTTAGTCAATCTAAATTCATCCCAATTAGCTAATAAGTGGCAAAATTCACTATAAATAAATAGAATTAAGTTAGGTCAAATCGAACCATTTCAAATTAATTGTTATTTACTCAATTAGATTAAGTTGGCATATCCCTTAAACTCAATTTGGATAGAATGAATTGACTTTTTTAATTGTCAATATTAAATATCTTATTCTAAATGCTGAATTTGAAAATATATATGCAGCTCCAGTAAATCAAAATAGAAAAAATAAAAATATTATGATGATATTTTGTTTGATTCTAACAAATGTGTTATCTTATAAAAATTTGAGTTGAAACCAAAAACTAAAAGTCAATCATTTTAATACAAAAATCTAATGTACTAAATCCACGTCACTAAATTTTATTAAAACTATTAACTTCACTTTCGTATACCTCTTCTCTTTTTCTTTCAATTTCCCTTTTTTTTTTCTTTCTCCTACACCAATTAATAATTCAACTAAATTTTTTTCAACGAAAGAATTTAATGAAAAATCTATCAATATTTTAATAACTCAAATCAAATAAGATTTGTTTAATTAAAATCAAATAAAATTAAGAAATTCTTTCCAAATTCCAAAGAAAATATAAAATTTAGAACGGCAACATGGCGGAAAAAACATGGACATCACCACCTGAGCGCACATCTTCAGCAGCCGGGCAACTGAGAAATTTCTCGGCTGCTTGGCTTAAATTTATTATTAAAAATATTTTTTTTAAAAATTCTTTTTTAGAAACAATCAATATGTTATAATCTATCCAATGATACTAATATTTGGGTAGTTTAGATTGTATAAAATAAGAAATTACCCTAAATATTATTGTATAAAAAATTATAAAGAATTTTTTATATAATAATGTTTAGGATAATTTTTTATTATATATAATCTAAATTATCTAAATATTGATACCATTAGATAGATTATAATATGTAGATTATTTTTTTTAAAAAAATTTAAAAAAAATATTTTTTTATTAAAAAATAAAAAAGACCGCTTAGAAATTTTCGACTCCTATGCAGCGAGGATTTCTGTTCTCACCACCTCAGTGGCCCGCACTCCCACCCAATATGGGCATCGTGAGATTTCGGAAGGCTGTCTCTGTCACGTGCGTGGGGCCTGAGCAGCGAGGATCAATCTTAAGCTACGCTTCCCCCTATCCTCCTCCCGGCCGTTGCAGACGATTCAAGGCTCGATCTCGATCCGGCTTCCGTTCTTCTCTGAGATCATAGCCGATCGGTCAAATGGAGTCGTCGGGGCCGCATCGATTTGACATCTTCGAGCTCTTCTCCACATACTCTGGTGAGTGGAAACACCTCTTTATGTCCCGCCGGTTGCTACCTCATTCTTGTATAGAGTTTAGGTTGGGGTTGCTGGTTTTTTTGCGTCGTAGCTGATAACATAGATTATTATTTTTTAGTTTCTTTGAGGAAAGATTTTGTTTTATGGTTCCTTAAGGGCGGAGCTGCGGAGTCTGCCTTTGGGTATTTTGTTTCTTTTGATGGCGAATCGGGTTTTTGTTGAAGAAACCGACTTAAGCACTCGTGTTTTGTTTTGTTTTTTTGATTTTTTTTTTTTTTGAAGAGGATTCATGAAAAGACGAATTCGATTATACATTACAAAAAGTTGGTTGGTTGAGCTCCACGATTTTGTCATCAAATTTGATTTGGAAAGGAGTACATGCTCATGGACTGCAGTAAATCCACTTTAAGATTCTTTAAGTGAAATAAATCGGCTTTAAGGTAGTCTAACGTAACGTTTTAAAGCATGATAAAGAGCATTGAATCTCAACTTTGATCATTTAAATTTTGCAATCTTTTTGTCACAATATTGTTCAAAAGGAAATTATACTTTTCCTAAGAAAGACGATATTATGCACTAATTTGATTATGTTTTTCTTTTTGTATATGGAACTATTTTTTACAAACTATTCTTATTCTCCTATAATGATTTTGTTCCATATTATTTCAATTTCTAAATTTTCAAAGCAAGGACCAATTGGATTCACCCATATGTTTGGTCGGCATTTGTAGAATTAAATATTTGAATATAGGCACGATTTTGGGCAATTATTTCTCAACAATGTCTCTTTCCACTAATTAGACCTTGCAATTTTCTGTGAAGATATTGTGTCGAGGAATCCTCTTTCAAGAGCCAAGGAATTAGTAACTATTCTATCAAAATCACTGGAGGATAGAGGGCAGAGAAGGTTTGTGTCTTTGTGATGTTTAAGATTTTGGATATCGCAATTGAGTTTCTATTTACTTTTCCTTTAATTTGATAAGCTGGGGATTTATATTTCATTTTTTACCTGTATGCATTTTTGTACTAACTTGAATGTAATTATAAAATTCTGAAATAATTCATCAGTCTGATTTCAATGACAAGTTGTGAGATAGTTTTAAAATTCACTGCACTGGAAAGAAGACATTTCTGTACTAAGCTGATCACCTAGTAGCATGATTCATAGAACTTAAAGTTTTATTTTATGTTTTATTAATTTCTTTTTTTGTTCAAATTGCAGGTTTTTGAAGTTCTAGCTCATTTGTGTATATAATGTGATACTATATCACATACTTGGAACTCTGTATTAGAGTTTAGGGTTTATATAATTTAGGGATCCATAAATGTTGTAATTAGTATTAGAATATTAGAATGAGTCATTATCATATACTAGAGACTAGAGTACATGTTCTATATACACATAAACATACTGCCTACTACTCGTCGACCTTCACCCTCTCATCACCCGCTCATCTATTCTTTCCTGCATGCACTTCTCCCTCCCTCTTCTCTACCTTCACCCATCCAACTACAGCACTTCTTCGTCCTTCCTCCTGCATGCCTTTCTCTCCATTCTTCTTTCCTGCAAGTAGTTGATTGTTGCTCATAACATTGGCCCTTACAAGTCACTCATAGCATTGGCTGCGCATGCCACCCACAACAATTGCTTCCAACATTAGTTGTTGCAGGCAGCCAGTAGTCACTCCTAATAGTAGACAATCATAATAAACCAACAAATGGTTGTCATTTGTCATTTTTCTTTAGCTGGTCTTCTCTCATGTCTCTTCCTATGGTTAGGCTATGTGAGCCATCTTTTTAACCACAGAGATCTTATCATCACTTTTCTCTCACAGTCAAGATGAACTTCTCTATATCTTCATTGAATCTAAACTTTGTCGCACCTTAGGGAATTACCATCAAGTTTAATGGCAAAATTACCTTCTTTGCACTTGAGATCCTCGGCAATATGAAATAAAAGGGTCCATCTCTTTTACATTGGGTTTCCTTGGAGGGAAAAGTGGAAGGAAAGGAAAATAAATAAAAAATTTTTCGTTTCCTTGGAGGGAAAAGATGAGGGAAAGGAAAAGTGGAGGGGAAGAAAAATCCTTTTTTCCCTCGTTTTGGCCTTCAAAAAACCGAAGGGAAAAAAAACAAGCTGCTCGCGTCTATACTATCACCATCGCCGTCCATGCCGCTCGCCCTTGCCATCCACCCCACCCTCACCATCCAGCCCACTTGCCCTTGCTGTCCAGCCAGCTTGCCCTCACCGTCCACATAGCTCACCCTCGCCATCTAGCCCATTCGCCCTCGCTGTCCCGCCCGTTCGCCCTCGCCATCCAGCTTACTCGTTGTCGCCCTCGCCGTCCAACCCACTCGTTGATGCCCACACCGCAAGCGCATGACTTGTCGACGTAGTACTTCAGATGTCAATCCCACAAGGACGAGTCGCAATTACCAATTGAAGTATAGTAATCAATAGCTAGACTAACTAAAAATGGTTTAGTAACAAGGAAACGAAACTAGCAAGGACAATGGTCCTAAATAGCAAATCAGCAATCACGGGAAATGCAGTTTTGAGGAGATTCAGGATTTTGGGTTAATTTCTTGCGGGGTTACTATCTGAACTTAAACACAACAATGCAAGTTGACCAATAAGAACTTACCCGAAAGTTCAGGTTACCCCTTTCGGCGGTGTAACCTGGTACTAACCTAGATCAATCTCCTACTTTCGTGGCTTATTGAACTAGGCTAGTCCAATGAACACAAGGGTAAACAATGTCCTCACGTAAGTTCGATCTACTTTCGTGGTAGAGCTATATGTGTCCAGTCTAGCAGATACAATGTCGTGATTCACCTTTCAGTTTGTCTCACGATATCCTAAACATGCACAAACTTGGCCAAAGTAAATACAAGCTAACAATTCAGTCAAAACTGGATATACTAAAATAGTTTATTACGCAAACTATATCAAGAAACAAAGTTGAAATACAAGCATGAAACTACACCCAAAACCCTGAATTAGGGCTTAAGCGGCCATTATAAGGAGCTTAGCACAAAATCCTCAATTTAATTGTCCAAAGGCAAAACAAATAAAAGGAAAAGTGTTTTAGATGAGATGAACCAATTAGATCCACCGATTGGAGGAGTTTCGCCGGGAAATCTCATCGGAAAACACCTCTATGCGTTTGTCCGCCGCCTTTGTCGTCATTCGCCCCCTTGTGCCAATATCTGCCACCGATCGATGTTGTTCTTTGCTATTTTCTCTTCCCTTTTGTTCCTGGAAGCTGTCCCTTTGTCTTCCCCCTCAAATCAATTGGAAATTTGGTCGGATTCGCCCCGAAATAGCGAGGAATCACAATCGATAGACAATATCATAGGTGTGAACGGCTTCACTGTCGTGCCGTGATGTTTTCTGTAAGATTTCGATGAACATAATTACGGCCGTGAAGGTGTTCATGGTTCAACCATGAAGTCTTCTATGAAAAACTGGCTTCCTCTTCACGGCTATGAAGATGATTATGGCTGGGCTGTGAAATCTTATGTGAATTTTTGGTCTTTAGGATTACGGGCATGAGGACATTCACGGGTGAGCCGTGAAGTCTACGGCCTTCTGTGGATTTCGGGCTTGATGCCTTCACAGCCCAGCCATGATCATCTTCACAGCCGTGAAGACGTTCACGGTCCGACTGTGAAGTCTTATGTGAAAACTGGCTTCCTCTTCACGGCTGTGAAGATGCTCATATCTGGGCTGTGAAGTCTTTTGTGAATTTTTGGTCTTCAGGATTACGAGAGTGAAGACATTCCCGGGCGAGCTGTGAAGTCTTCTGTGGATTTCAGGCTCGATGATCACGGGCATGAAGATGTTCATGGTTGAGTCGTGATCAAGGTTGTCAGGATCAAGTGCCTACATAGGATCAGTAAAGGCTCCGCAGGATCGGAATGTAGGATTGTAAGATCCTACCAAAAGAAAATTATTTTTTTAAAAAAATAAATTTATATATTTATATATTAAGATAACATGCATTTTACAAGTAATAAGAAGGCTAACATTCACTCATGAGAGAGAGTGAGAGATAACCAAGCAATCAATAAAGGAAGAAGACAACAAAATGTCTAAAACAGATAATTAACATTTCAAGTTGTGTTCTTTTAGCAAAATAAGAGCTCAAAATAATAATATTATTATATCTTCAAGAACTACAGGAACTGACAACTTCTTTCAAGAAGCAGGAAACAAAGATTACGCGTCTGAGCAAGCAAACTATAATAGCCTAGTCGAGATAAAAACGAGAACATCGACGCGATCCAAGGCGGATCGATGGAAGAAGTCACCCGAGAGGCGTAGATCGAGGCGGCGGGATTGAGAACCTCACCTTGGATCAGATCGAACATGGGCAGGTTCCCTCCTCCCTCTGCGATTGGGTAGCAGTGATGGCGGCGGTGAACAGCAAAGGACCAAGCGCTTGTGGTGGCGGCGAACAGCAAGGGAGTGCACGAGAGCTAATGGTGGCGACAAACAACAAAGGAACGAGAGCTAGCCGGAGTGCTTGTGGTGGTGGCGAGAAGTGAAGAAGTCGCCGGGGGCAGCAGAGAAAGTAACGAGAGAAGATGCTTGAATCGGGAGCAAAAGGAGAGCTTGCGGCGTGAGCGTGATTAGGGTTCAAAAAGTCGCCTGGAGCAGTGGGATCGGCCGATCCTAGCCGTTCCTACGTTCTGGAATGGCAATCCTACCGTTCCTACCTCAAATTCGATCTAGCATCCTATCCAGCACGCAGAGACTGATCTAGGTCATAGTTCGATCCTATGATTTGGAACGTGTTTTTGATAACCTTGGCCATGATCATCTTCAGTGACAAAACTTTTGTTAAGGTCTCCTCTAGGAACATCACGATCATGATGATAATCATGACCAGACAGTGAAGTCGTCGTCCATTAGTCATCATGGCCGTGAACATAATTATGGCCAGGCCATGATGTTCATAAAAAGCTTTTTTTAGTCCAAATTTGCTGTGTTGGCTTGTCTTTTCGTCCTGAATTACCCGGTAGTCTTAGAATCATCAAATATGCTCTAGAAATGAGTGATTTTACCTGAAAATACACAAAAATAAGGAAAAGTGAAGATTCCGAACAAAACAATTAAATAAGCCTGAATTTGATATAAAAGTAATTATGACTTGTTTCGAGATAAAATCATATCATAAAACACTACCAAATTACAAGTCATCACTCGCCTGTCACCCTCCAGCCCGCTCACCGTCACCCTTAGCCTACTTGCCCATCGCCCTCCAGCCCACTCGCTATCGCCTTGGCCCTCAGCCCGATTGCCATCACCACCTCCTCTGTTGCTATGGGGAAGGAATTTTTAGTCACGGGAGTTTCACGTGATCAAGTTTCCCTCCCCTTTCATTTTTCCTCCACCTTTTGTTTTCTTTTCCACCTTGTTTTCTTTCCCTGCAAGGAAGCGATCATTCTGACATTCATTGAGTGTTCTTAAGATAACAATAAGACTTCTCATGGTCAAGTTTCTTTCCTACTTAAATAATGATTACAATGTTGCTTGCATCCAACCCTTGGTTGGTGCTATTGTGTTTGATTATAGGACACTTTGTCCCAGCTTCTTCAAATTGCTGCACCAACCTTGACATCTATAGTTTTTTATGCTTCTGCATTGGCTTTTACTGGTTGATCTAGATCCATTTCACATGTTGCTCGTTCTTCTCATGGCCATGGTTATGACTATGATTTATTTCTCTTTGTTCTCAGGCACTCAAGTCATCCTCTTGAGAATTGTTGTGAATAAGCTAGTCAACTCGTATAATTCTTTGACTCTACATCCTAAATAGCTCTAACAAGTTTACTAAGGTGTAGGATCAATTTTTTTAATAAACTCTCAAGTACACCTATGTGAGTTTACCATAGTGACTAATTCAATAACATATATGATATATACAATGCTTCATCATCTCTTGTGCATAATTGTTATAGTTCCGACTCTTGCCGAATTTGTCTTTCACTCTCTACTCTCTTCATATTAATATTGTCATTAGTCCCTTTACTATTCTCAAAACCAATAAAATAGTGTTTCTCAATTTTTATTTATTAGGTCATATTCTTACTAATGGATTATTCCATTTCTTGGGAATTAATATGTTGATCTTGTTTCGTGAATACTTCGACAATCACTATTTGTTAATTTTTGGTCTGCATCAAGGTTTTCAATCTTGACTTTTACCAACGCATCAATTTAACGTCAATATTATTTGTCTGTATGATATGATTGCTATCAACACATTTGTGTCACAGGACATCAATCCTAGTACACTTGGTAGTTGGTACATGTTGGTGGACCGGGTAATACTAGGAGCATCATCCCGTATTGATTAGTACCTACTATTTCTTTATTTGGCTGTGAAATTTGTATGAAATATAATTTTTTAGAAAATAGTAGGATCCTACAATCACATGTGCTAAGCTTGCCATCTGAGTTCATGGACTCTAACAAATGTGGGGTAAGAGAATTAGTAAAGAAATCAACAAGTTGATTAATTGATGCAGTTAAAGGGGGTACAAATTATTTTTAACAAAGTGATAATCCATTCCATTGTGTTTTATCCTTTTATGAAAAAAATGAATTACTTCAAATGTATATAGCCATTTGGTTAACACAATGCATGGTTATTAGCTCTTTTAAGTGAAACCAAAGTTATTTAAGTATGAATCCACATCATCTCAAGGCTGTGTATCAGTTGGTCTTTTCTCAAACTTTTCCTGAATCACACTACTTATAAGTTAAAATTGCTTCACGATCTCGTTTATCAACAATATGCTTCTTTACCACAAAAAACTTTTCCTCTTCCCAGTATACATGCAAGCAGTGCCAGTCTTCCAATATGTTTTTGTAGATTCATAACCTTCATCCCATAAGACATTTTACTTAGATTATCATCTAGATCGCTTGGCCAGCCCAGATTTAGATCATCATCTTTGAAAAAATTAGCTATGCCACCATCATTCCCTTTAGAGAGTTCACCACATTCAGTACTCACCACATCTATTGTTGAAAAAATCTTATCAACAATAGGAGTATGCTCAATTACTTCTTGTTTGCTGACCTCCTTCTATTTGCCGTCAAGTTTCTTCTCTTCATAGTAGCTTTCATTAAGGACCGTAATTGCAGAAAATTTACTAAATCTTTGTATCATCTCTTGCTTCAACCCTTCCCAAAAAAGTTTAGAAATATACTGTTTTAACCCTCGAAACCAATGGCTTGCTTACCCCTCCATGCGAACAAACGTCATAGGAATTTTATAGTTGTTTGGTGTACCTTGAATGTCGAAATATTGTTCAGCTTGTGCAATCCATCCTACTGGATTAGTTCCATCAAACCCTTATAATTTCACACCATTATGAATCCACCATCTATCCTCCATGTTACTTTGGCTCTGTAATGTAGTCTTCAGGACCTCACTTGAGGTTGGATATGTCTGCTCATTGACAATTACATCCTCATTTTCTTCTCCCTAACCAACTCTCTCAGCATTGCTCTCATCTCATATAAAATGTCAAGATGATAATTCATCTCCACATAACGTTGAACAACCTCACTTCTCGTTATCTTCTCTTCTAACTCCTGCCCCTCTCTAAGTTACCACCATGTGTTACAGTTAGTATGGGTCTTTATTATATGTTTTATTTTGCTTAAAGACTCTCTCTCTTAATGAGTAAATTATGAGAACTATTTCTTTCCATTCAACCTATTTGCAGAAGAAAGTTATATGAGATAGGCAGATGTCAAGCGCACCTGTGACCTGCCCCTTTGACATTAAACTTGATATCCTATGTGGACATTTTGTTGCTCATATGGGTATACTGTTAGTATGATATATTCTATCAAATGCTTGACACTTGGCATCTATGATTAGAACCTATAAGCACTATAATTTAGGAACTTGCTGCTGGACATGGAGACCTACTATTCTCTTTTTTAATGAACATACTGTAGAAGAAATAGTTATGCAGTCACACGTACCTTTTGCAAAATAAACTATTGTACAGTAACAGTAGCTATTGCATTAATCTTTTTCTAATCTATTTCATTTCCTTGATTCAGGGATGTGATATTCAATGATATCTACAAGCTTATGTCTTGCCTGGATTTGTCAGTGAGTATATAAAAAATATATATGCTTTTCATATGACATCCTGTTTGCCATTCCTATCACTGATGATTGGTTATGATTCTGTAGATAGATTCTTCTCAATTCAGTTTCTTTTATGATTTTGTCTTCTTCATTTGCCGTGAAAATGGGCAGAAGAACATTAGTAAGATCCCCTTACAAACTGTTTCAAACATCTACATTCTGTTTTATATTGAGAAACTTGATTGTTTTCTGTATATTCTCAGCTGTAAATAGGGCCATAGCAGGATGGCGGCTAGTGTTGAATGGAAGGTTTCGTTTACTCGAACAATGGTGTAATTTTGTTGAGGTGAGGTGTGTAGTATTTATGTTCACAACTTATCTCTTGTATGGAAATGACTATTAAAAAAAATAAAATTGACCTTTTTGTTGGCATCTGAGATGAAAATGATTGAACATGTCGTTTCCTTTAATTTAATTCCCGTCCTCACGTCCACTTATTCACATGCCTTCAGTTTTATTTTTTATTTGGCAGTTTTCTTGTGCATGAATTTTCTAGCACTTGGATAAGTTTAAAAATACTCTTCTTCTAATGAGTGTTAGTTTTGAATCTTTTGATTACAATATAAACCATAAGCAACCCTTAACATCAAATATGGTAGTAACTAAGGAACTATAGTTGATTATAGTGAGTGAGGAGAATTCATAGTTTCAATTAAAATAAAGTTATTAGTGGAAATTTATTTTTTTTTAAACATGGTGCTTAGAATTTTTGTACAGCAAGAAACAAAAAGCATTCGAGTAATACTGATGTAGTGGTATAGTAAATCTGAAAGTTATTTGTTGGAGAAAAGAAATGTAGTTTTGTGGATCCTTGTTAGACCAAATAATAACTGAGACGAAATGAAAAGCAATACCTAGCAAAAAAAATTCATTTTGGCACTAAATGGATATATAAGGAGAATCACACGAACTTTGTAATCTAGATACATGAAGAAACATAGTTATTTATTGTTTGCATATTAAGCCTGATAGGCATTAGACAATCTTTAAACAAATGCAATATTGCCTATATAAAATGAGAAAAAGAGAAAAAATAGGTTAGATATAAGAATTTTTTTAAAAAAGTATATAGAAGTATGATATCTTATGCTTCATGTGAAAATTTAAACTAGTTTATTTACATAAATAGTTTTTTTTGCCATATACCGTTACATATAAATAAGGAACTTGATAATAGAAAATTGTAGCACATCTTACATTACTACAGTTATGAGTATATAAAATATGTATATTTGGAACTATATATCTAAGTGGAAATAAGAAATATTTTTTAAGTTGAGATTCTAATGCAAATTTAAGATATAAAATGGAAGTGTATACAATATCATTTTTTAGTACTTCAAAGATAGCAGTTTGTTGATTATACGAGGGCATGGAGGATATGTCAGATTGAAATGTTTTCTTTGTCATATTAATTGTTGGCTGAACAGATTTCTTGAGTGATCCTAAGTAATTTTCTTTGAGTGATCTCAGAAGCACCAACGACATAATATATCTGAAGATACTTGGCAACAACTCCTGGCCTTCAGCCGCTGTGTGAATGAAGATCTTGAAGGCTATGACCCAAAAGGTAATTTCCCCTCTTATTGTAGGTATGACACTGATTTTGGCAAGATTGTTATGCAATATGTTTAATTACAGTATATAGTTTAGGTCACTTCTTGCTACTTTAATTTTTTAAGATAAGTGATCACGCAAGAAAACAATATGGTCGCAAAAAGTTTGGAGTTTGTGTTACGCCCCGAGAGCCATCCAGGCCCACATCCGGAAATCTGCCCTCAGGATGCAACAATTAGTGGTATCAGAGCCTAGGTTTTAGTCTAGGATTGGACCTAGGAACTTAGAATAAAATTTTAGGATTTAGGATGCGTATTAGTGGTAACAATACATGTTTCTGATAACATATGATTTTCAAATAAATATGATAACTCATTGTTATGTTACAGAAAGCCGCCTAGAGGTTCTCGGTTGGGTCTCATGGCTGGTCTGGCTTGTGACGCAATGAGCCTGCCTCTTAACTCGAAGCAGAGGGGTACTAGATCTGATGGTGATGGAGGGGAAAACCCTTCATGGTAGTTCGACGTGATCGAGACGATGAGCTAAGTGAGGTTGGAAGTAGGCGGCATATCTAAGAACCACCGCGACAACGAATTGTTGAAACTCTTCAGTTGTACGGATGGAAATAGCAATGTGCTTTAGAACCATGGGAGAACGTAGATTTGGGGTCTTTTCTGGGCAACGTCACCCATGGGAAGCAACGCCCTGGTTGTAGAGTGTGACTAACACTATAAATCTATTGTAATGCCCTGCTGAACAAAGAGTTACGTTAGCAGTGTACTTTCTTGCAGATGATACAAAGGATTGATTTGACGCACTAGAGCAAACTCTGGGTGATGTTAGATATAATTGGGATATCTTTCATCAAGCGTTCAACTCAGAATACTATCCGCAAACTTTTCATGAGACTCTGTGCCATGAGTTCATAACTCTGGAACAAAATGGACGTCCAGTGGATCAAAACTTGGTAGGTTTTCAGCCTTTGGCTAAGATGTTTCTAGATATGGTGTCTACGGTGGTTGAATGCTTGAAACATTTTATTTGTGAGCTGGATCCTCACATTCAGCAAGGAACTAAACCACTACCTCCAAGAGAATTTTGAAGTTGTTATTACTATAGCTTGCTGAGTAAAAAAAATGTGAGACGGTTATCGATGAGACACGCCGACGTAAAGCACCAGCCCAGAGCCGTTCTAGGGAGTACGGGTTATCTGCTAGCAAGAGTCTGCCTATACAGAGGACTAGCTCCCGATCGATCATAAAAGAAGGAAATCTTGGGCCTCATAGTCCATATCTATGAGGGCTTTTCAATCGCCACCACCTGAGTGTTGGGTCGTTACTAGACTCCAGAGCGTGTGGGGAGATTAGTCACATCTCTCGGATTGCCCACTCAACTACATTCAGTGCCATTATTGTCGGGTCATTATAAGAAGAAATGACAACGTAAGTGAAAACAATCTTAGATTACTCCTGGTTCACAAAGGTTTGCATAACCTTCTAGACGAGGACAGACTAAACCTCCTCGCCCTGGTTATAGATCACCGCTTCCATAGGGCAGGCAAGCACAAGTTCCCATGACTAGCTAGGCATATGCTTTATCCGAGTACGATGCACACCGCGTGATCGGCTTCCTCCGGTTGAGGTATAATTTTAGTTTATGATATCCCCTCATGTTTATTAATTGATATATTCACACTCATTTATTTCTTACTTGTTTGTAAAGAAATTGGGATTAGGGCATACTCTATCCCATTATGATATGATGGTGTCTGTATCATCTGGCGGTGTGCTACAGTCATACCTGGAGATATAACAATGCCCCTTGAGTTTTGGTGATTAGGTTATCTACTCGGATTTTATGTTACTGGATTTCACAGATTTCGAGATTATACTAGGTATGAACTGGCTTTCTACCAATCGCGTAGTGGTGGATTGCTATAATTGCACAGTTGTGTTCGGACTTCATGGGTCAATTGTGTACACATTCACTGGAGTATCTGGGCAAATTGCTCCTATAATCTCTGCAGTTTAAGCAAAAAGGTTGATTAATGGGTGATGTCAAGGGTATTTCATGTCTATTGTGGATGTAGGGAATAATCCCCAATTCCTATTGAAGGCGAGCTGATTGTTAGAAAATTAGGGGTACACCATTTATTTTAAGTGTCTAAATATTCTAGAAAAATAGCTAAGTGCAAATTTGGATCTTATGATGTTGTACCCCCAAATTGGTTAACCATAGTCATTAATGCTGGTTTGATCTCAAAATTGTTTGCCTCGACATCTAAGCAAACGATGCTAGAATTAAAGCATTGTACATTATGTACTGCAAAATCCCTGAGTAATTGCTTAGTGTCCATCGTTTCTTCCATATAGGTTTCTCGATTCATAAATTATAGTTTTCTCCGAAGGTGAAAAGTGCGCTCGATATCTAGGTCTTTGGGTAAAAGTGTGTTTGTATTAGCATTAGGAATTGTTCCATGACGATAACACTCGTTAAATCCTTTATTTTTGAGCGATATTATCTGTATTTGCATGGAAAATCAAGAAAAGTAAAGATTTTATATATATGAGAAAAACATTATAAAATTCTATAATTAAGCTCAAATAAGCAAGTAAAATATAGTAGAAAATACTATGTAAATGCAACTAATCAGGGTTCAATGGGAATTAGGGATTGTTTCCCCATATCCACAATAGACGTGAAATACCCTTAACATCCACCATTGATCAACCGTTTTGTTTGAAGTACGGAGATTATAGGAGCAATTTGCCTAGTGTACACGATTTACCCATGAAGTCCGAATACAACTGTGCAATTATAGTAATCCACCACTATACAATTGGTAAAAAACTAGCTCATACCTTGTATCATATTGAAATATAGAAATCTAGTAACATCATATCCAAGTAGATAACCAGATTACCAAAACTCAAGAGGCATTGTTGTATCTCCAGGTATGACTATAGCATACCGCCAGATGGTACATACATTGTCATGTCATACTGAGATAGAGTAGGCTCTAATCTTAATTTCTTTACGAATGAGTAAGAAATAAACAATTGTGAGCTACTAGTATTAATTAATAAACATGTGGGGACATCATAAACTGAAATGATACCTCTCAAGACAGAGCTGGTCACGCACTGTGCATCCTGCTCGGATAAAGTATACGCTTGGCCAGTCATAGGAACTTGCGCTTGTCTGCCCTGTGGAGGCGATGATCTATAACGAGGGCAAGGAGGTCGAGTCTGTCCTCATCTAGAAGGTTGTGCGGACCTATGTGAACCAGGCGCAATCTAAAGTTGTTTTCCCTTACATTGATAGTTCTTTACATTGATAGTTCTTATAATGACCCATCTCCTAACAATAATGGCACTAATCATAGTTGAGTGGGCAATCCCGAGAGATGTGACCAATCTCCTCACACTGATAACACACTCTGGAGGCTGGTAACGACCCAACACTCGGCAGTGGCGATTGAATAGTCCTCATAGATATGGACCTTTTGGCCCAAGATTTCTTTCCTTTCTGAATTGATCGGGAGCTAATCCTTTGCATAGGCGGGTCATAGTAACGACAGCTTCAAAATTCTCTAGATGTACTAGGTTAGTTCCTCGCTAAATGTGAGAATCCAACCCACGAATAAAATATTCCGAGCATGCAACCACCATAGGCACCATGTTTGGAAACATCTTGGCTAAATACTGAAAATCTACCAAGTATTGATCTACTGGATGCCCTTCTAGAGTCATGAACTCATGGTATAGAGTCTCACTAAAAGTTTGCGAAAAGTACTCCATGTTGAACGCTTGACAAAAGATATCCCAATCATATCTGGCATCACCCAGAGTTTGTTTTAGCGCGTCAAACCAATCCTTTGCATCCTTTGTAAGAAAGTATGTTGCTAATATAACTCTTTGTTCAGCAGGGCATTGTAATAGATTTAGAGTGTCAGTTACACTCTGCAGCCAGCGTGTTGATTCTCATGAGTTAGGTTGCCCAGAAAAACCCCAAACCTGTGTTCTCCCATGGTTATAAAGCGCGTTGCTATCTCTATTCACACAGCTAGAAGAGTTTCATCGACTTGTTGCCGTGGCGCTTCTTGGACATGCCGCCTACTCCTGACCTTAGCTTGTTGTCTCGATCATGTCAAGCCACGAAAAGATTTTTCCCCTCCATCATAACTAGATCTTGTACCTCTTCACATCCAGTTAAGAAGCAGGCTCATTGCATCATGAGCCAAACTAGCCATGTGACCCAAGCGAGAATCTCTTGTTCTAGGCGGCATTCTGTAACATAACAGTGAGTTATCACATTTATTTGAAAATCATATATTATATAAACATGTATTGTTACCACTAATGCGCATCATAAATTCAAAAATTTCATCCTAAGTGCCTAGGTCCAATCCTAGACTCTAACATAAGCTTTGATACCACTAATTGTTGCATCCTGAGGGTGGGTTTCCAGATTTGGGCCCGAGTGACTCTCGGGGCATAACAATTTGAATCTAGGTTGCCCTCTATTTTCCCATGCATTCAGTTTAGTTGTCCCTCTTTTCTCTATTTTGTGTTTATTTTTTAGTTAAGTGCTTACTCAATAAAATCATATTGCTAACTTGCTACATTGTTGAGAAAAACTAATATTTTTGTTTATTCTTCTAGGTGCTTGGCCCGTTCTCATTGATGATTTTGTAGAGCATATGTACAGGTTTGTCTACCTTGTAAATGACCAGCGTTGATGATTTCATGTTTTTGTCTTAGTAATGTTTTCTTAGCCATTGTTAGAATGCATTTGAATCAGGAAATTACATTCATAAGGTTTTCGACATCCTTAATCACTGAATTGTGCTAGACAAGATTTTTTTAATATTTTTTTCTGATTTAGAGGGAGATGAATTTTTTCAGAATATATATATATATATATATATATATATATATATATATATATATATATGGTATCAACAGGTGCCTAATATAAGGACTGGCACTAACCGGACACGTTTTCTAAGTGGACGGGGGCGCCTAATTCCATTCGAACGGATGGAAACGGGCACGCGACATGTGGCTGGAACCCCAATCAAACGGTCGCGTTATTTTTTTTCCTAAGTCGACCCTCATTCTCGTCGTTGTCACTGACCTCCTCCCCGCCTCCCGCGTCTCCAAGGCATGGTGTGCCGCCGTCCTCTCTTCCCCCCACCGCCGCTGCCCGCCATGGTTTGTCCTCCACTGCCAAAACCACCGCCGGGCAGCAGCCGTCACCTACGCCTTCGACGCCCTCTCCTGCTCTTGGCGCTCTGTCTCCGATGCGCCCACGTGCCCACTCCCTCCCGGGCGCGCGCCACAAGTCACTGTCTACGCCCGCTCCGAGCGTGGGGGAACTCGCTTTTACGCCCTCTCCGCCTCCATGCTAGCCCTCGCCGTCGATCCCTTCGGCACCGAGTGGCGTGAGGTGGAGGCGCCGCCCTGCTGGCGAGCCCGGTGGTGGCCGTCGTGGGGCATCGAATCGTGGTGGCTGGCGGCACGAGCGAGCTCGAGGACGACACAAGCTCCGTCGAGTTGTGCGACGGCGGGGAATGTGAGGTCTGCGAGCCGATGTCGGAGTGCTTCCGGTGGTCGACGGCGCTCTCTGCTGCGGCGATGAAGAAAGGGCTGTACATGATCGAGAGCCACACGCCCTTCGCAGCGAGCTGGTTCAACCCGGAGGCGAAACGGTGGGGGCGGCTGCTGTTGGCGGGGGCAGTTAGCGAGCGTGCGGGTGTGGGCAGTGGAGGAGACGATGGAGGTGGGGGAGGTGGGGGCAGTTCTCGGCGAGAATGAGGGTCGACTTAGGAAAAAAAATAATGCGACCGTTCGATTGGGGTTCCAGCCATGTGTCGCGTGCCCGTTTCCATCCGTTCGGATGGAATTAGGCACCCCCGTCCGCTTAGAAAACTGCCTTCGCACTAACCGTTCCGATGGACTAGTATTTAAAACTTTGCATGTGATAGCCGTATATTTTTGTGCTGCCTAACTTGGTCAATCAAGCTTTATGTTATTTTTTTTTTCTTCATATGCTCATCTGTCTATATTATTTCTATCATAAGCGCCATTGTGTTCTTACTGGGATCACTCAGGCTTATGAACCTCTTCCAAAATGCAGAATCAATCCATGTAATGGTTGCAGCTCCCAAGAATTTTCTACTTGTACATATATGGAAGCACAACCTAGCATATCCAACACGTTCAGCGGTAATAAGCTGCTAACTTTAAGCCGAAGACGAAGCATGCAGAACATTGGCAGTAGCAAAATCAGCCTTATGTACCGTAATGATTTCATTATTTTGCAGGATTGAATTTGCACCCTGGCTCAAAGAGGAAATCAAAATCTTTGGACGCATCCAGAAGGTCAGAATATCCGGTGAGATTTCACCGATTAAAGACGACCTCTTTTACTGGTCATCTAGGACATCTGGATTCTGATTTATCTGTTAGTATGATTGATGGTACACCAGACAACGAAGAGGGCATGAATAAACCCAGTTCACATGCATGTCTTCATACCTCACCATGTGCTGTGGAGGATAGCCTGTTCAAAGGATCTGCTGCATCCCTTTCTTTAGGCTGCTCTTTAAATTTTGACCCAAAAGCGAGGGTTTATACATGACATCTTTCTTTCTCACAATCGTGTAAGCACCTGCTTGGAGCTTGGAAATAGTATATTTATAAGAAATATGTTGTATTATGGCCACCGTTTTTTTTTGTCATTGTACGATGATCATATTGTATTTATTGTCTGGCCACCAGATATATATATATATTTTTTGTAAGCAAGTGAAGTAACGAGATTGTGGTTTGATCTTAAGATCTTATTATCTGTCAGGCCTGGGTTAGGCCGGTCCGGCCCAAGCCCAGATCCAACTGAATCGTGAAAAGGGCAGCAGCCCAATCTCTCTTCCGCGAACTCATCTGCGTGGAGCTCGCGTGCGACGGAGCTACGATAGGCAAAGCCTGCGGACGCAGCGACTGGATCTCCTCCGATCTTCACGGGCGCAGACGCGGACTGTGATAACTGCGGACGAGGCGAACGACGACCTCGTCGTCGACGACAGAAGCGGAGGCGGCTGGATCTGGCAACGCGAATGGGTCGCGCGGAAGGGAGCGGCGGCGCTTCCCTTATAAAGCTGCGGGCGAGCAGGCGACCAGCCGCCCCCCCCCCCCCCCCCCCCCCCCCCCCCCCCCCCCCCCCCCCGAGAAGTTTAGGCGAACTGCGGTGAGCGAGTTCGGCAACTGAGGAGTCATTGGCAAGGGGTTTCCACTGAGAGAGATTGTAACCGTTGACAAGGGTCGACGGTGAGGGAGGGAAGAGGGAGGTCAGGCGGCGAGGGTCGCCGACGACGAGAGGCAAGAGCTTTGTATCTTCTTTAGGGAATAAAAGAAACGAGCTTCTCCTTCCTTCTTCCTCTGGTCCGGGTTCTCTGCTCCGGTGAAGCAAGGCGGCGGCGGACGGGGTTCGGCGCGAGCGAACGAAAGAGACGACGCTCGTTCGAACGCGTCGAGCGTTCGAAACGAGGCGAGTCAACCAAATCACAGTGGTCAACGCGAGATCGGATTTCGATTCGAAAACGAAATCGAAATCGGCTGACGCAAGCGGACATCAGCGGGCGGAAGTCGAATTACGGCGTGATTTCGAATTCGCGAGCGGCGAACGAAATCTGAGGGTGACGTCAGCAGCCGAGCGGCTGACATCAAAATAATTCGGTGCGGCGAGCGTTGACGAGGAAAGGTGATTTTGACTTTCGATTTGGGTTTTGATTTTGGATTTCTAATTAGGATCTGATTTCCAAATTAGGGTTAGGGTTTTCTCCGTGCAAATTGTAATTTGGGGATAAAAATCGTTCGGGGAGATTAGGGTTTCTAATTTCGGGTCGGAAACCCTAGAGTGAGTTACGTTCCGGTGTTCCGCCGGATTATCCTGAGACAGCGGTTAAGGGCTGTTTTTAGGCCGATCCGACTGGGGCGTGACAACAGGTATCAGAGCAGGCAAACGTGTTCCAGCAAACACGGCACCTTCAACTTCACCCTCGAAGGTGAAGAAGGGTTTGAAATTCCAGAAGATCACCCATACTGCTAGAGGAGCGTCAGAGGACGCCCGACCCAGGCAGGATAAAGGAAAAGCCAAGGAGACGGCTGAATCTGAGGAGATGGTGAACCAGGGTGATCGCATCGGTCAGATCGAGCAGGTGCTCGGTTTGGCCAGTGGTGGAGGCAATGGGATGATTCCACAGGTGGAAAACCTTCAGAAGATTGTGGAGGATCAGGAATTGCTGATCGAGCAGCAGAGGTTGCAGATCGAGCAACAGAGGTTGCAGATCGAGGTCATGCAACAGACCGTGGAGGGTCTGATCCATCTACCAAGAGAGATGGCTCGCATGAAGGAAGACATGCACGCAGAAGTTAGGGTACTGCGCCTAGCCCTAGCGCAAGTATCGCAATCAGCATCGGCACCGGTGGAGCAGGAGGCTCCCAAACCGAGGATGCGCGTGCCCGACCCAGCGATGTTCGGGGGGGGGCTCGATCGTCCAGAGAGGTCGAAAACTTTATCTGGGATATGGAACAACTGTTTTCAGCTAACCATATTTCTGCAGGAGATCGAGTGCAGGTGTGCATCACCTATCTCACAGGCGACGCGAAACTTTGGTGGCAAACCAAAGTCGGCTCTACCTCAGGGACTACTAGCTGGACTTGGGAGACTTTTCGTGAGGAACTGCGGCGGCAGTTTCTTCCCGGAAACTCAGCGGACCAGACGCGTGGCAAACTGGATCGGCTGAGGCATATAGGCTCGATCCAGGAATACGTCAGGACTTTCTCCACTTTGATGCTGGAGCTTCCAGGCATGGCAGAGGACGATAGGAGGTATTTCTTCTTCCGGGGCCTTCAGCCATGGGCAGAAACGGAGGTCCGACGTCACGAGCCGGTTGATTGGAGGGCGGCTGCGGCGGTGGCTGAATCTCTGGTGGATAACAGAAGTTTCAAACCAGCACCACCAAAGAAATCCAGGACACCACCAAAGCGCGGCTCCCCACGGACACCGCCGGGAGCTAGAGTTCCAGAGAGGGGTAGACCATTCTACCGGCAGAACAAGGGTTCACCAGGACGACGGGAGCAAAAGCCACAGGGTTGCTTTTGGTGCGGCGGTCCTCACTGGGTAAAGGATTGCCCCAGCAAGCAAAAGCTCATGGCAATAGCGGCGCAAAATCCAGTCGAGGAGACTGAAGAAACCGAACAACCGCGGATTGGATCACTGCAGGTAGTTCCTCACACTGCCACGGGAGCGCAGCAGTGTCGGGTTGGTGCTTTGAGAATCGGAGCAATGGTGCTGCAAGATCCGCTCGCTAGAAACATCGAGGGCGATGTCCAAATTGGGTGGGGGAGAATTGTCAGGCCTGGGTTAGGCCGGTCCGGCCCAAGCCCAGATCCAACTGAATCGTGAAAAGGGCAGCGGCCCAATCTCTCTTCCGCGAACTCATCCGCGCGGAGCTCGCGTGCGACGGAGCTACGACAGGAAAAGCCTGCGGACGCAGCGACTGGATCTCCTCCGATCTTCACGGACGCAGACGCGGACTGCGATAACTGCGGACGAGGCGAACGGGTCGCGCGGAAGGGAGCGGCGGCCCTTCCCTTATAAAGCTGCGGGCGAGCAGGCGACCAGCCCCCCCCCCCCCCCCCCGAGAAGTTTAGGCGAACTGCGGTGAGCGAGTTCGGCGACTGAGGAGTCGTTGGTGAGGGGTTTCCACTGAGAGATATTGTAACCGTCGACAAGGGTCGACGGTGAGGGAGGGAAGAGGGAAGTCAGGCGGCGAGGGTCGCCGACGACAAGAGGCAAGAGCTTTGTATCTTCTTTAGGGAATAAAAGAAACGAGCTTCTCCTTCCTTCTTCCTCTGGTCCGGGTTCTCTGCTCCGGTGAAGCAAGGCGGCGGCGGACGGGGTTCGGCGCAAGCGAACGAAAGAGACGACGCTCGTTCGAACGCGTCGAGCGTTCGAAACGAGGCGAGTCAACCAAATCACAGTGGTCAACGCGAGATCGGATTTCGATTCGAAAACGAAATCGAAATCGGCTGACGCAAGCGGACATCAGCGGGCGGAAGTCGAATTACGGCGTGATTTCGAATTCGCGAGTGGCGAACGAAATCTGAGGGTGACGTCAGTAGCCGAGCGGCTGACGTAAGTAAAATCAAAATAATTCGGTGCGGCGAGCGTTGACGAGGAAAGGTGATTTTGACTTTCGATTTGGGTTTTGATTTTGGATTTCTAATTAGGATCTGATTTCCAAATTAGGGTTAGGGTTTTCTCCGTGCAAATTGTAATTTGGGGATAAAAATCGTTCGGGGAGATTAGGGTTTCTAATTTCGGGTCGGAAACCCTAAAGTGAGTTACGTTCCGGTGTTCCGCCGGATTGTCCTGAGACAGCGGTTAAGGGCTGTTTTTAGGCCGATCCGACCGGGGCGTGACATTATCCACACAACTAAGACCTTACCAATCACACTCTCTACCTAAAATTATTTCTTTGTCGCAGTCTATCTATCTCACTGCTCCCTATTCAGATGGGGGTAATTATCCTAGGCAGAGGTGAACATCCACCGCCAGAAACGATTTTCAGATTCCTCAAACCCTACAATCAAATTCCAGCCTTTCGCCAATCACGTTGCCTCGTTTATTTCTCAATCAAAATTTATTTTTTTTTCTCCATATTCTAGTAAACATTTTTGTTAAATCCATCATCTTGTGTGAGGGAAAAAGAATGAAAAAGCCTGATGATCATCATTGGATCGAAAGGAAAATTTTGATAGAGAACCGCATCTTGATTGACTTTGCGAGTCATCATCAAGGCTGGAGATAGATTCAAGATTGCCATGATAAAGTCACTGAAGAGTTGACTCATTTACAAGCCAAGAGAATACGATGCTGACATGACAGACCAATATGCTGATGGTGATGAGAGTCTAATACGTTAATGAAGATGAGAGTCAAGAGAAGGCAAATGCCAATGAGTCAACCTATTATAAATATGTTTGATTTTTTTTAATATTAATTAAAAAAAGCACATTTTAATACTATTGTTTATATACTTATGTAGTGCCAAATAAGTAAAATTTTGCATGAATTCTCAAATTGAAGAAATGGAACTTGTTTTTTTTCAATCATATATTCACTATTTTTTTTTTCAAATATGTTACATTTATATCTATCAAGATAAAGGAAGCACATATTTGATTTTCAAAAATGGACTATAATTGATTAATAATCCCAATTTATTGCGTTCACACCACTAGCCTCTGAGCTGGGATGGCTTTGACTCTTGATAGGAAGATACAAGTCAAACCCCATCTTCATCAACTATATTTTATCATAAAAGGGAATAAAAAATCTCTGCAACATACTCTATCCCACACCTGCATGGTCTTCAGGGAAAGGTGCAATTTGGAGTCTCCTTATTTACTTTGGGACATTTGGCAAGATTGCAGAAAAATTATTTAGTTGGCTTCCAAGAATTGGAAGAAAGTCAAATCTTCAACAGATATTAGCTGCAATATTCTTCCTCCATGCTCTTCTTTTCCTCTCCGTGATCTGTTTCTTTGGCCCATGTTCTTTAGTTCTTTAGTACTTCTCAGGTGGAGTTCCCTGCTCCTTTCTGTTTGCTACTTTTTGTCATCAGCAAAGTTTGTTCTTTCTGGAGGTTCTTTGAATCTCCTCAAAGTTGTGCTTGATCTCAAAGAATTCTTGAATGAAACAAAAGAAAAAGTGTACTGAACAAATAGCCAAATAATGCACAACTGTGGCGCCCAAACTGTGATCAGCTTCTGTGCTGGTGGAATTAAGTGCCGACATAACCAAAGCCCATTGTGAAGAAGGAAATCGATAGAGGAAAAATAAATATGAAGTATTGATCTGTTCTGTAGATGCAATTGTAACATCCAGATATGAAGAGGAGCACTCCCATCCCCAGCTCTAAGAAATGAAACCTGTTAGCCGCAAGAAACATTTCTGCAGGTTAGCACAGATGTCGCGTCTCATTGCATAATGCTGGAACAAATCAAGTCTATTTGCTCCTCTAAGAAAAATTATATTTTGCTGGACTCTGCAGAGGATTAAGGCTGGTTTACTTTTACCACAATCTCCTCATTCCTGCATGCATCTTGGTTAGCTGGAATGATCATTTTTTTGACAGAAAACAAAATGTCGTTGGAATCAATTGTGGGAATTTGACTAAAAAGTTTAGGATGCAAGTTTAGCAAAGATGAAACCAAGACCAGAAGTATGATTAACCTAGTAGATCATGTTTTTGGAGAAGAACTGTCATCGGAATTACCTCTGCCAGAACCCTTCAGGTAAGTTTTTTGCAGCTGTTGAAGTTTGTTTAGTCTTCAATGCATTTCCTAGTTTTTCAGTGACAACCCACTCATTCACTCTCCCAGCTTCAAGTAGACCAATGAAGACAGCTTTGCATCGATGCAGTGACATGACACTCTCAAAAAATATCCATACCAAAATTAAGTGCAGAGACCTGTGATAAACAAAGAGAACGAATTGAAAAGGTAATCCTGTAAAGTAACAAGCAAAAGCAGATTACCGAAAACATAATTAAGTTGATCATTGCAAAGTGCAAATATAAGTTTACCAGTGTCAAACCTTGGCGTTCCAACAGAGTTGAGGATGGTAATGGCAATTGGGATGTAGAACACCCCCCATTTTGGGATCATAACTTCCGGGAAAAAACAAGAAACTGGAATGAGAATGCAGTAGAAGAAGAAAGTCACTTTGTGTGATATGATCCTTCTTGCAAAGAAGAAGTTGTAGATCAAAAAGAACTTCTTCACTGAAGAAACTTTCTGCAGAAGAAAAAAAGTAAACAACCACTGAGAAGTAGTACTTTTAGATTTCAGCACAGCTAGAATATGAACATTGTGTTTATTCATAGAGAGAAAAGAAAGATGCACAGTCATGGTACTAGTAAGCAAAACAGTGCAATACAAACTAGGTCAAACAAAAATTGTTAAAAAGGAAGCCTAACCTTTGCCATTATTATATCTGATGCCATTTTCTTAAATAAATTTGCAGGGCCACATGCCCAACGATGTTGCTGGTAACGATATGCTTTGTAACTGCTTGGCAGTTCACTTTTAACCTAACAGACCAATATAAGAAAGAAAAAGATTATCAACAATTTGAAGTTTTTGACATTAAATTCATTCTAAGAACTATATTTCACAAAAAGATGAAAAGTTGTGTTGACAGAGATACAACTAAAAAAGTATCATTATTTCATTGATTTGTCTTTTTCTCAAAGAAACTTGTCAAAGATTTATCAATTAGCAAGGGCAAACCTTGAGGTCTCCAATATACACAAATTTCCAGCCCTGAAGAGTTGCTCTAACTGCTAAGTCCATGTCCTCCACAGTAGTTCTGTGTTTCCATCCTTCAGCTTCACTAATAGCTGTCATTCTCCAAACACCAGCGGTTCCTTCAGCAAAAGAATTCAATAAGAATGTTTTCATCGTCCCAGAGCATAATTATGCCTATCCTTAATATATTGATGTAGAGGCATGTTCTTAATTTACATCTTTTTTCTCTAAAACTGAAGAGTTAATATCTATAACTAGCATAATTCATTGTTCAGTAAAAGAATACATGTACTTAACCTCAAGAGATGTTTATCTGAAAGAGACTCACCATTAAATCCAAAAAATGCCATAGTTGTTGAGCCAGATTGTTGCTCCACTTTGAAATGATAGTTCAGGGACATCTCTTGAATCCTTGTCATGATGCATTCATCAGCATTCACTGCACAGAAGTTAATCATCAGATTCTCTGATGAAATTCAGTTTTAGATTCATATCAAGTAAATGAAAGAAAAATGATTACTAGATTAAATTCTGTTCAGCAATAGCAAATTGGAAGCTAATGTACTTGTTAGGTCGTTGGCACTCCATAAAGCTAACTGGAAGCAAAAGATGATCTGTTGGTGTGTAGAGCAATTAATTACCAAACTTCCAGCGTGCTTGAACAAGGGCAATATCAGAATTGTGGATGAGGAAAGGGATGGTTCTCATAAGAAAATCAGATGGAGGCTCATGATCTGCATCAAATATTGCCACGTAATCACATTTTCTCACATAATCAATATCCATTGCTTCTTTTAGAGCTCCAGCTTTATATCCATTTCTATTGTCCCTCGAAACATAGTGTATGTTCCTTCCTTTCTTTAACCATTTATCACATTCCTCTTGCACTAGTTCCTGCATAAAAGGTATGAAAATTTGAAACCTGAACTTTCGACTGCTAAATGCTTCAGTTGGAACAAGACAGATAGCATAGTTTAGTTCCAGAAGCTACTGAAAACATGCCGTCCGTGAGTGCTACAAGTTCTCTACATGGAACTTCCATAGTTGCAACATCAGTTGATTAACCATGTTTCGGAGAGCAAAGGAAATTTGTTGCAAGACAAAAACTAACCCTAATTGTTAGGTCGGTTGAATCATCAAGAACTTGTATTATGAGCCTATCATATGGCCATGCCAGTGTGCACACTGCTCCAATTGATATCTGGTAGACCTGCACAATACAGCTACGCATTATAAGCAGTAGAGAATGTGAAAAAAGAAAATGTGTTGCAGCAAAACTAGACATCTGTTCCCTCCTTCCTTTGGTTTTGATGCTTAATTTATGTAAATTTCCATCTTGCTTCTTTTCCCTATTGGTCAGAGTAATATCTGAGATATAATCCTTTACTAACACTTACTCTTAAAGTGCATTATATCTGGAATGCCATGGAATGGTAGCAATGAGATATTTTTAGCTGTAAAGTATTATCCTCCAGAATGTTATAGATTAACGTGTGATGCCAACATACATATAAAGGAGGGCATTGCGACTGTGATTTGACTTGCCAATTTTGCCCAAATCACTGTCCTAAACCAGGTTGGAAAGAATTTTTATCACCTCAATTGGTTGATATTTTAAGTTTAGAGATGTACGTAAGATCTGTAAACAAAGCATTATATTTTCTTTTGTAAACAAAACAAAAAAAAAGGAATGCTATAGATTGGCAACAGTCAAATATCATGAGCTGACAGAGATGTTCCAGAATGCCAGGGATTGGTAACACTGAGAATAGAGAGAGAGAGAGAGAGAGAGAGAGAGAGAGAGAGAGTTGATTAATATACTCGTGTGAACCATTACTCTGTGGACACACATTTTCTCCACCAGATAGTTTGAGTGGTGCCACTGCCCGTTCACTAACATCACATCTGTACCATTTGCGTTGACTGAATCATTTTTAATGTATAAGGATTTAAATGTTTAGATTTCACAGATCAGATACAATCTTATCTCATAAATAATTAAGGATGATTCAATCCACCTTCAGTTTTATTTTAAAGAAGGTTGGTAGGATCTAAAGCAACAATTCAAAGAAATCCAGCCCTATTTTATTCTGTAGTATTCAAGTGAGTAGCAGTCTTAAAATAATTCTTAGTATTGAACACAATTCATTTCATACACCCTCAGTTATCCACACCTTGGCAGTTGGCACCAGCTCACAAACCTTAGTTAATTCCTGAAGAAGAAGAAGAGTTATTGCGCACCAGGAAGTCGGTGCAATTAATATCATCCATCCTTCATCATAACTTTCATTGAACATAGAAACATAAACAAGAACTTTCAACATTTTGCATTTCAACATACATTTTAATAGGAACTGTGAAAACAAGCTGAAAAATACGATGGTCAAAGGTTTTGTAAGGACCCCTACATAAACTTCTATTAATGCTAGTGTCTTGAGTAGAATTTATAATATATGATATCCCAGAGGTCTGATTAAATTAAAGAACAAATGTTGCAAGCAGGGTACCTTCTCGCCGATTAGCCCAAATGATTCTAAAAATAAAAAATAAAAATCAGTATGATGATCTACGTATTTTTACCTATCTAACAGTATCAATATCATTATGAATGAAATCTTTTACAATAAGAAGAAAAAATTGTAAAAGATAGTCGAAAATTGCTACAGTAATAAACCACATATTCTATTATCTTTTATATTTTTTTTTCTTATCGTAGAAGATTTTATTCATAATGATATTGGTACCATTTGATAGATAAAGATGTGCAGATCATCATACTAATTTTTAATATTTTTTTAGAACCATTTGGGTGGCAATTTTGCCACCCTTCTTATCCTCAGACTCGCAACATTTGTTCCAAATTAAAGTCACACCTCCGATCACATAAATGCTAGCTCCACCTATCCCAGTTGATCCCTTTTCTACGAAAACCCCCCACCTAACGTATTAAATGTCATCAGTGTGTTCGTAATATTGTAGCACTCATACAATTCAAACCAAACTCTGCTTCCTAGTCTGCAATTATACCAAGTTAGGGTTAGTTCCATAAGGTTTTATTCTATTGCAGCTTGCGATAGTTTCAAAATTGTAATTTGCCTAATACTTTGCTGTTCTATCTTTTTTTTTTTATCTCACATAGCTTTATAGTCTATGGTTTTGCCTCAATGTTCCTCAAATAATCCTAAAATCCTCCTAATTTCATCAAAAGTCAGCTCTAACAGTGCAGGTTTTGTCATCGTCAACCTGAAGAATAATCTTACCATTTTCCAATATCCAGTTGCTAACGTCTTACTAAATTATAGATTGAGTAACAGTATAAACAAATGTAAATGATTATTTGGAGATACACTAAGATTAAACTCTAAGACAACTACAAAATATGTATTGGAAGAAAAAATGGGTTTTTTTTTCTTTGTTTGAAACTACAGGATTCTCAGGGTGAGAACTTCATTCCTTGGGCAAGAAGATCACAAAATGTTACTAAAAAATCATGCATCCCATTCTCGCTTATCATCTCGAACATTTGCTATTTCGATTAAATAAGTTTCTTATTAAAAAAAACCAGCAATGGCGATGAGAATGGAACCTAAATAAGATTTGAATAAATGTATCGGGGGAAAGTTCGTTGGATTGGCGGAGGCAACATTAATTTACCTCTCTCTCATTAAACATGGGGATTTGGATGAGCACCATAGGGTAAGCAAGCGTCCCCATCTCCAAATCCTGCGACATCGGCTCCCATTTGTACACCTTCTCCGGCGTCCGCCCGCAGATCTTCACGTAGAGCGCGACGAGGGCCATCGTGAACTTCTCGACCACAAGCATAACCGACATGGCCAGGCACAGGACGACCGCCGCCTTCATCGCCGGCACCACCGCCACCTCCCTCGCCATTGTCCATAGCTCCGCCACCCGGTTCACGGCTTCGGCGACCGACGGGGATGAGAAGAGGCCATAGGCTCCGTCGATGTACAGGGCCACATTGGTAGAAAGATTACCTGCAGACATGCGAATATGGTATCTTACTGTCGTCCAAGAATATGGGAGGAAGTGGTGCGTCAAGCTTCATGCACCTTTCATGGTGGCCGCCGCTGCTGCTGCTGCCCCGCTACTCTGCCGATAGTTGCGATAAGAAAGAGGAAGACGATGACTTAACTATATATTTTTAATGCACTCACTTTCACTTTAACCCCCTGATGTTTTAACTTTTTAGAAACAGACCCTTTATCAATCACAGTTGCTTTTCTGTTATTGTTGGAGAGAAATTAATGTGGCTCTTAGCTATGGAAACTTTTAATTTTAATTTTCTAAATTAAAAAAAATAAAATAGTGGTGTTAATTCTTTGGCTATAGCCTATAATAAATGGATTAAATAGTTGTCATTGTCACTAGTCAATTATTTGTAAGATTAATATATTAAATTCTACTAATTTTGGAACGTGATAATAATAAAAAAAATCTTAAATTTATATAATTATTATAGATAAAATAACATTTTTTTATAACAAAGACTTGAAATTGAATTCTACCTTTATTAATCACTTATCGGTTAAAAAAATTAATATTAATGAATTTAAATAAATACATTTGAGATGCATAATAATAATTATTATTATATTAGAGTCAAACAAAGTTTCATTTTTAAAGAATCGAATAAAGTTATCATGTGCACAAATAAAAAATTGCATGAATATTGCACATGGTCATGACTTTCCATGTCTTCAATTTATTGCTAATTAACCCATTAAAATATTAAATCTACGTTTGACTTCTAATCATAGGGAAAAATTAAAAATATTTTAGTTCTAGACACCATGCTACATATTTTATCAATTTTTTTATCAATAGTTAATCCTTATAGATACAATTAAATGTTGTTATTGTCCCAAAACTATGAAGCTCATGCAATTAATCATTGCTCGTGTATCTTTATATATATTTTTTTTCGTCTTAATAAATACCAACAAAAGTATATAAGTATATAAACGCTAATTTCTTTTTAAAATGTTTTCTTATTATTTATAACTATCTAAAATATATAACACATCAAAAAATATAGAGTGGCGCATAAGAGTAGGGCTTCAAACATTAAATTTTTTAATTTTTGATGTCTTATTCATATGCACCTAGTCAATTATGTTCATACCTTCATGTGTCACATTGACACTTTTAAAAGTTAAATTAAAATTTTTTAATTTTATTATGTAAAAAAATTATATGGTTCAATAATATTATCTCTTGCCACTCAATTACTACTCTCTTTATCATACCCTTTACAACACTTATCAAAATAAGATTTCAATTCAATAAAACATTTATTTGATATATTCGATAAAATTATATGGGTTATTAGGTTTTTATGGCGATAGTAGTAATATTATATTGAGTAATGTCTAGCAATATATTACTTTTTATTTAAGTCATAAAAATGTCAACATTCGATAAAACATTTATTTGATATATTTTCGTGTAGTTTAATTCTTTTTTCTTAATATCTAAATTAAACATAAGCTATATAGTATGTCATGCATATCTACTTTTAACCATTATGTTTGTTGATTCTCTGTTAGACTCATAACAAATCTATATCTCATATACATTCATTTAGCATAGTCACACATTCCTCATAATATTTAATTATTGTGATTCTACGAAAAAATTTTCTCCATGAAATTTAAGAGTTTATACATAAAATAAAATTTTCTTTTAAATTATTTTTGCACATAAATAAGAACTAAAGATTGTGTTTCTTTAAACAAAAAATTGAAAGGAAAAATAAAAAATACATTAATTCTAGTAGTATTTTGCTAAATGAATTATTGTTCAACAGCTTAGTAATCACAATCTTACCAAGAAGCGGTGATTTAGCAGATGAATTCTTCCTCAAGTACACCATTCAAATATCAGACATTCTATGTACAATCAATTAGCAGATCTACACTGCTAAGAACTAGCAAAATGTATATACCAGTAATCACTATCTTACCAAGTGGCGGCGGCACAACGATTATCTTACTGAGGGCACAGCCAGAGTAAGGTGATTTATCGTTGTCACAGCAAGTGGTGGCAGCAGCAGCAACAAGAAGCAATACGTATCATCCAGCGAGCGGAAAGGAAAGGAAAGGTAAACTTTATAATTTAGATTTCTTTCAACATGATGTTTTTCTGAATGTGCAATATTTCATATCTGTATATTGTTATTTTGCTTATTGTGGCTACTTCAAAGAGGGGTTACCTAATGCTTGCTGAGTTTTATTAATTTTGACCGTGAAGAATATAATTTTTAGCACAAACTTAAGAAATTAGAAGTGTGTAAAGAAAAAAAAGAATATAGGAGAGTAAAACCTCTCCTACTTGACCTGGATTATATTTGTTGATAGAATCTTAGTTTTATGAGTACTATCCATGATTATAGTTGGGCCAAAGGCATTGGATGCTAACTCTGTTGGATGACTTCCCATGACTACATAACAATGGCTCTGTTTTGTGTCAGCCGCTGGATTAAACCATCCGAGTATGTTTAGAGGTAGAGACAAGTAGCATGACAATATTGTGGTGATGAGGAAGAAGCAGCCTGTTTTGTATTGCCTCTTTGTTTGCTCTTGATGTTTATAGCTAGTGTTCATCTTTAATATTACTCTGTTCATTGAGGACTTGTTAATTAGCATACTCTAGCACATGGAATTAACAAAAATCATGATTCTTTAATGGTATTAAACTTTATAATGTCTACTTTCTTCTGATTCATTTATTCATAGTTGAGCAGATGAATAGTTTTGCCTTAGCTAATGGCAAGCTAGCAGTTCGATACAATTCCAGTTAGCACAACTACTGAGAGCCATGCCTTCACTGTCACTTCATGCTGCTTGGGGGAAGCTGCCTGGGTTGCCTCAACGGTATGCAAACCCTTTTTGTGATTCATATCACCTCACTCTCCCCGTCAGGCGTGGTAGGTTTTCTAGCCTTGTAATTTGCAAGTGCTCCTCTTTTTCTGTTTTTGTTGAAATTTTGTTAGTTTTGCAGAGCCCTTCCTGCACACTCTGCGGATTGAAGCAAGGAATAATGCTCGGAAAGAGAGTGCTAAGATAAGGAATCGTAGGATGCAAAGAAAGGTTTGCCTCTTTGCTGCGCCCTAGTATTTTATGACAAAATGTATTGTTGCTTTTACCTTAACATTTATGGTTGGATAAAAACATGGATTGCTAATGCATGCGCTTTCTTTTTTTGAAGTACAATGGCTCGGCTACGAAGCCAAGGCTTTCTGTGTTCTGCTCCAGCAAACAGTTATATGCAATGTTGGTTGATGATCAAAACAAGAAGACACTCTTCTATGCTAGCACATTGCAGAAATCTATTCGTGGAGATCCTCCATGCACCAGCATAGTAAGTGAAGAGTAACATAATATTACTGTTTATCTCTACTTTTTATTTACATTTTAAGTTCATGAAAAATTGCTTGTTGTCTAATGATCTTTGGGGACAAATATCAACTAAAAACTAAGACAAGCACTATTCTGGTATGTAGTAATTATAACCCTGGCTTTCACCGAGAACAAGAGGGGAAATACTTCTTTGTAAAAAAATAATTCAGAAGTTAAAAATATATGCCTGAACACCCATTTGTCTGATCTTTTCAATAAAAAATCCCAGTCTAGTGGATAGGAGTTACAAACTGCATGGTATCTATCGCTCAGCTCTTGCTTAGCCTTTTAAGTTTTCTAAGTTTTTGTCTTATATTTTATAATTATCTGAGTAAATATCATGTTTATGGCTCTCCATTTTTTAGTATTTGTGACTTCGTGTACAGGAAAAATAATAGCTTGATTTAGAGTACTTGACCCACCCATTTAATCTGTGTTTGTGACTCTTCTAATGTCAGGACTTGTGTTTTATAAATATCTGAGCGAGTATCATGTTTATAGTTGCAGCAGGTGTTTAAGCAGTTGTGTTATAATGGATGATCAGTTCTTCCTTACATCTCATTTCTTTGTCTTGCGTGTAATAATAGAAATCAAAATGAAACTCCTCCAATTCGCATAATTAATAGTTCAGTCATGGTGTAATTTGACTGCAGGAAGCTGCGCAAAAGGTTGGTCAAGAGCTTATTAAAGCATGCGAGGAGTTGAATATCTCTGAAATATCATGTTATGACCGCAATGGTTTTGCCAGGGGAGAAAGAATGTCAGCATTCGAGACACCAATCTCACTATATGGTTTCTTGCTTAGGTGGCTAGTCAAATTTAACTGAGTCTTGCATCATAAATAGTGAAACTGTTCGCTTTCGAGTTATATGCTTGTGAAACTTGTAGAATTTATGGAATTTTTAAACTCTATTTTTTTAAAAAAAAAATAGTTTAATAATGCATGATGTGATAGGATGTTCTTAACTTTTTCTTAAAAAAATAAATGATTCTTATAAGATTGAAAGGCAAAATAAAAATAGCAAACAAATTAAAATCTAAAAAAAATAAGTAATGAAAAGACAACACACATATTAGATAAGTTATCAGTGACGTTTTAGTCATTAAAATAATGGTAGGTAAAAGTTAATTAACTAGTTATGAATGTGATGAATAAAATTTCATGATTTGTTGCTCACACAAGCCTGTCTAGCTTATTTGGTAGAGCGCGAGGTTATTAATTTTGTAGTTAAACCCACGGTGGATGTTTTTAGTTGAATGGATACAAAGTTGGATGACAATATCAAAGCACTATCATAGTCTTCACTTTGTGCTAAAAAAACTTTCACCAAAGGCATCTACCCTTTTGATGACAATATCACTACGATATTTTCACAAATATAAGCGACCGGCGTAAATTGATTGATGTGTTCTATTCTATACACGCACAAACCTAAATCATATTTTTCCCAAAATGAATTTTTTTTGCCTTTTGACTGAATTTATCAGAGAAGCTAGGGAAGTTGTGCTCATGCTTCTCTGATCCCTCTCTCTCATTCTCTTGCTCATCCATAGACTGAAGTTGGCCCGGCATGTGATCATCAAAATGATCCATATCCAATAAAAAGGAAAAGAGATTTTTTTTCCTACATTAAGCGATCGATGAAGCAGCTATGTCAGGCAGTGCCAATCTGTGCTGTTTTACGAAGTTACCCTGAAGTGATAGCCGAATAAATGTGGCGTACAAGCATGTGCACCTTTCTATGACCAAGTGTTCATTGCTTGTTTGCATCAAGTACACTGAAAACCTCTTTATTCATTTACCATGTGCCGATCGATCTCGCCACATGCAAATGCTGGAAATCAAATCAAATTTTTGATTTTTTTTTTCTGCATGGAAATCATGAACAGCATGTCTGTCAAGGAACATGTAAAAATATGAAGTAACATGCAGAATTAATCACACAGCAGCTTTGAAGGTGAAATCTGACAGTTCGCATGATCAAGTTGACTTTGGGCTTGGTAACTCATAAAACTTCTGCAGCAGCAAATTTGTGGAGATATGTATATAGCCCAACCGGAAGAGCTCGGTCTGATTAATGAGCTAGGGTTTGCAAATTGAATGCACGCGGTTGTGTGGGGGCAGAGAGACGGCCATCACTGTTGCCCCAGCTGACTTTGGTACAGCTCTAGGTAAGTAAATGCACCCTGCTGTCTTCTTTAATTTTGACTCTTTTTTTTGCAGTTGATGTGTATATAAACCTGTGGAAAGTCTGGAAACAGCAGCCTAATTGGATCCAATCTGGTTTTGAGGTCAAGAAAACGAGTTGCTAGAATTAAAGAAGAGGTAGATGGGCAGGCCACCTTGCTGCGACAAAGAAGGTGTGAAGAAAGGACCTTGGACTCCGGAAGAGGACATAGTCCTGGTCTCATACATCCAGGAGCATGGTCCTGGAAATTGGAGGGCTGTTCCTAAGAACACAGGTGAAGTGCATTCTTTGATTTTTTTTTTTTCTGTTGAAGTTGAATCGATCGCTGACATGTAACAATTTGATTGGCACTACCTGTGAATCTATGAAACAGGCTTAATGAGATGCAGCAAGAGCTGCAGGCTTCGGTGGACGAACTATCTCAGGCCGGGGATCAAGCGAGGCAGCTTCACGGATCAGGAGGAGAGGCTCATCATCCACCTCCAAGCTCTACTTGGAAACAGGTGAACGATCGAGAGTAGTGTTTGCAGAATCTGAAATCTTTCTTTCATGACCTGCTCCTGTGCTGATCGTTTGGGCCAGTTCAGGTGGGCGGCAATAGCTTCGTACCTGCCGGAGAGAACAGACAACGACATCAAGAACTACTGGAACACGCACCTCAAGAAGAAGCTCAGAGGCCAGAACGGTCCCAGGAGCGGTTCCAACGCCGGCCGCTCCTTCTCCAAGGGCCGCTGGGAGCGGTGCCTCCAGACCGACGTTGGCATGGCCAAGCGAGCTCTGTCCGAGGCCTTGTCCGCGAAGAAGCCCGCCAATGGCGCCCAAGTCTTTAGCCGGCCTCTGGCCTACGCGTCGAACATGGAGAACATAGCCCGGCTTCTCGAGGGGTGGACGAGGCGGGGCTCGACGAAATGCGGCGCCGGAGATTATGCCGCCTGCTCAAGCTCGAGCTCCGCGTCCACATCAAGCCAGCCGAGCGTGATCGCCTCTCATTGTGTGATGTCGCCGGAGCCTCTGGAATCGCTTTTTGATTTCTGCGAGTCAGAGGCAGCGGCCACGGCGCCGTTCCTGATGCTGGAATCGTGGTTGCTTGACGAGGAGGCCGTTGGAACGGAGCAGGAGAGCTTCAGTACGGCCGGCTGCATGGCGGCGCTGGACGATCGATGCGGCGTGTAAATTATGAGGGCGCGTTGACCGTCTTTGATTTCTTAATTTCTTCATGGTTTCGTTGCTTTATTAGGGATTGATTATTTGGCTGCTATCGATTAATTATTGTTCTGATTAATTCTTCTGAAATTTGATTGGAAATGAATCCATTAATGCAGGTAATTGAAAGAAGCCTCAATTTATATTAATCTTCTGATTAATTGTGTAAATGTTTACTGAAATGAGCAAGTAATTGAATTAGGAGTGGGCATAAATGCAGCTCATGTCAGTCTAAAAGTCAAATGGCAGTAGTAGTGCAGCCTTTTGAAATCAATATGATGCAGTCGCTTCAATTAAATGGTGAGAGAGGAGGTAGAAGAAAGTAAATGCAGCAACCTACATCACATGTGACCAAGAACTAAAAGCAAATGCTAGACTAGTCTCTTTCACTTTCACAACCCCACACAAAATTAAATTATAAAAAAAATTATAAAGTGAGGGCAGGGATTGAAATACAAAATTTCATCTGGCAGACACTGCATGTGAAAGACCGTCTTTGGCAGGTGCAGCTGTAGCTGCTCCAATTTTTTTTTTTTTAAAAAGGAAAAGATAATAATATTATATTAATGAAGCTTTTTTATTTTTTTTCCTAACAATTTTAAAATAATCATCGTTTATTGATGAACATAGTTTAAGAAAACATACTAAAAATTACAAAAAATTACTTGAAAAGAACCATAATTCTATTTTATTTCCTTTTTCTAAGAGGAAACATAGCCTGATTGGTGACCACCTTAGCCCATTAATCCGATCCAAATTTTCTCTTGGCCCACCTTTCCCAGATGATCTTAATACAGGCCTCAGCAGGCCGGCCCATTTCATATAGATAGATTCCTTCTACCCCTTCCCAATCTCAACTTGTCGGCGGCTATTGAAGTGACACAAATATCGAGCACGATGTCTTTTAGAATGAATAGATTGACATGACAGCAGATCCCTGATTGCAATTCTTAAATTGGATCCGGGATCTAATGGTAAATCCGACAGGCACTTTTAGTGCTTTCCTTTCTTGTGCCTCCACTCAAGTGTCACGCAGCGTTTTGGCCCCATTTATGGCAAAATGTGAGATCGCTCGCTGTCTCCCACTCCCACTCGCCTCTTTAATGCATCCATAAATTGCAAATAACATCCATAAACATCATCTACCTCGTTCCAAACACCAACCACGAACCCCTACCAATCTCCATCCTCAACGTAGACGAAATGCTGAACCGAGTGCCACGCTTCACTTTGTTATCTGTTTCCCGCGGTCCATATACTGCTCCGGAGGCAGCTGATCAGCAGTGCGCAGACGACTTCCAGAGCCCGACATCCGCTTGTGGGCCGCAGTGTTAAAATATCCAGGTGGCCGCATGTCGGTGGAGCTTTATCATTGATTGCCCCCCGCCGGGTCAATTTCTCCGCCACAATTTGTTTGACGTGGCGTATTTTTATTGGAAAGCAAAGGCGATAAGGAGTCATGATCGCTGTCCGAAGCTCTGCAGCTGATTGGGCACCCTGCGTCCTCACAGGCGGTTTCACGACTCGACTGACCGACGAAGCCACATCTGATTGGCGCATAGAATCACTGGGGAAGAAAAGATCTAGCCGTCCACGTGGAATTCCTAGGGGTTGGGAAGGGTACATGAAAGGTAAATGATCGATCGCACGAAAATTCTACGCGGACGTTGAGGGCATGGGTGGGTGCGGGGCCACTCGGGAGGACCCGTCGAAGACCTCTTCAGAAAAGAGAAGGCCAGAGAGACATGACGCTGGATGAGGACTGTGTCTGGAGGAGAGGATTCGATCGCATTCTTATTGTAGTCGACTTTCGATCGATTCGAGGGCTTCTTGTTCGTGTGAACAAAAAGAGGCGACGAGGTCGCCCTAGAGTTGCTGCGATCCGCTCCTCTGGTTTGCCCTTTCAGTAGGTAAGACGATCCGATGCTTCGGCGCTCCAATTTCATCTGTTGTAGGGTTGATCCGCGTTTGTCCAGCTCGTAGTGGTTCAGATTTAAGCTGTTTGGTGGAGTTTTAGAGAGCATCGAATGGGTTGATCCTGTGATATTTCTTTTAGTAAAATTATGGATGTAGTGGTGATTTACGAGATGGCTCGCCCAGACGCATGCTTTTAACGCGTGATTACTTGTGAATTACTAAATTTATGCATTGTGTCTTAATTGAGCTATCTTGAGTGCATTCCTTGAATGCTATCTAGAGTAGGTTGTTTTTGCCCTTCTAGTTCGCTTAAGGAAGAAAAAAAAAAGGCATTTTCACCTAAATTTGGTACTTATGTTTGTTTCTCCGGTTGTGCTTCTCTATTAGCTGAGAAAAAGTTCCTACTTTAAGATGATGCCTTTTAGATGCTTGCTATATTATTTATGAGACTTTCTAAGCTGCTATTATTTCATTTTGCAGTTGCAACTGTTGTTTAGTGAGATACGTGAAACTGATTTCTTTTTTGTTGTTTACATAGCTCAAGTGAGCAACTTTACTTCCATATGTATGCCAGGCTGGATTGATCATTTGTTCTACACTAGCTTCTAAATGATTTTAGGAATTGATTTACAACTTAAATCTGGATAAATTCTATAACAGATAACAAAATCTTTCAGGTGCGCACCATGGCAATAAAGTCGACCACAGCTGATGGAAGGACTAGGAGATCACTGTATATAATTATTGTGGCCGGACTCTGTTGCTTCTTCTACATTTTGGGCGCATGGCAGAGGAGTGGTTTTGGGAAGGGGGATAGTATTGCGCTTCAGGTTACTAAGCAGACAGAATGCACAATCTCACCAAATCTAAATTTTGAGACCCATCACGGAGGATCAGGCAGCCTGAGTGATCTTGGTGAATTAGTAGTCCAAACATTCAAACCATGCCGTGATCGGTACATCGATTACACTCCTTGCCAGGATCAGAAGCGGGCGATGACCTTTCCCCGAGAGAACATGATCTATAGAGAGAGGCATTGCCCACCCGATGAGGAGAAAATGTATTGTCTTATACCAGCACCCAAGGGGTATGTTGCCCCTTTTCCATGGCCTAAGAGCCGTGATTATGTTCCCTATGCCAATGTCCCCTACAAGAGCTTGACAGTTGAAAAGGCTGTTCAGAATTGGGTTCAGTATGAAGGCAATGTATTCAGGTTTCCCGGTGGAGGAACGCAGTTTCCTCAAGGAGCAGATAAATATATTGATCAACTTGCATCCGTTATTCCAATTGATAATGGAACCGTAAGAACTGCATTAGACACTGGCTGTGGGGTAAGTGACATCTGATTGTAAACCAATTTGTGTAAATTAATATTTTTTTGTGGACAACTGTTTCTTGGAAGCTCTAACGAAGTCCTTGTTGATTGATTCATTAAAGGTTGCTAGTTGGGGTGCTTATCTATTGAAAAATAATGTCTTGGCCATGTCTTTTGCACCAAGGGACAATCATGAGGCGCAGGTACAATTTGCACTAGAACGAGGAGTTCCTGCAGTTATCGGTGTTCTTGGATCTATTAAGCTTCCATACCCATCCAGAGCCTTTGATATGGCTCACTGTTCAAGATGCTTGATTCCATGGGGTGCAAATGGTGAGAGCTACAATGTCTCTTCACTTCCTCTTTCAAGTCCAGTTGTTATTGTGTGATAGGTTATATCCTCTTTCTTATACTTCTGCTACACTTTTCAGATGGTATTTACTTGAAGGAGGTGGATCGGGTTCTGAGGCCTGGAGGCTACTGGATACTCTCAGGTCCCCCAATCAACTGGAAGGTGAACTTTCAGGCATGGCAGCGTACCAAGGAGGATCTTGAGGAGGAACAGAGGAAAATAGAGGAAATAGCTGAGCTTCTTTGCTGGGAAAAGGTTGCTGAGAAAGCTGAAATTGCAATTTGGAGAAAAAGAATCAATGCTGAATCATGCCCTGGAAGGCAAGATGATGACCGTGTAAATATGTGTGAAAAAACAAATCCAGATGATGTTTGGTAAGTTATATTTCTAATTCATTTCACTGTCCAATTCTAAGACAAACAGATCTTTATTTGGCCATGGTCATTAATACTTGCATAGAGCGTTGGTAACCCTTTCTTTTGTTTCGGTTCCTAACAATATACAAGTTGCAGTAATTGAGAATAGAAAGAACGCAGACATTTGATTTATGTGTGCCATCGTACTTACACTTCAATTATATTAGGTACAAGAAAATGGAGCCTTGCATAACTCAATATCCCGAGGTTAGTAGTGCTGAAGAGGTTGCTGGAGGAGCTCTCAAGCCGTTCCCCAAGAGGTTAAATGCTATTCCACCGAGAATAGCTAGAGGATCAGTGCCCGGGTTCTCGGCTGAAACTTTTCAAGAAGATGCTAAACAGTGGCAAAAGCATGTTAAAGCGTACAAGAAAATAAATAAGTTACTTGATACAGGAAGGTACCGCAATATAATGGATATGAATGCTGGTTTGGGTGGTTTTGCTGCAGTAATTGAATCTCCAAAGCTATGGGTGATGAATGTTGTTCCCACAATTGCCGAGATATCCACATTAGGTGTAATATACGAGCGTGGGTTGATTGGCATATATCATGACTGGTATGCACTTACAAATGCTTGTTTTCTCTACTATGAATTTAAGTACTTCAACAAAAACTGAATTTTCATAGTACTGCTTGAGTTAGTGTTGCAGACAAACTTTGGACTTGCTCAAGCACTAATTTCATTTTTCTTTCATGTTTGCAACTGAATGACCATCCAAATGCTTGATGACTCATGTGCATTAGCTACTTGAGCACTCTTAAAGTTTCGCAAGATAGTGTTTTCTACTTAGATATCCCTATCACAAAATGCCTTGTTTATTTCTTGGCATCAGGTGTGAAGCTTTTTCGACTTATCCAAGGACATATGATCTTATACATGCCAGTGGCGTTTTCAGCTTGTACAAGAACAGGTAATAAAAATTCTTGAATTTGATTCGCTATGTAAACAAATGACGGTAGCTCTCAGTGGCATCTGGTGCATTACTCACTTTCTACATCTTGTGTGTTTATGCGATTATTACAGATGCAAAATGGAAGATATTCTTCTTGAGATGGACCGAATCTTGCGTCCAGAGGGTGCAGTCATACTCCGCGATGATGTCGAAGTTCTGGTGAAGGTAAAGAAGATCATTGGTGGCATGAGATGGAATGCTAAGATGGTTGATCATGAGGACGGCCCCCTCATACCGGAGAAGATTTTGGTTGCTGTAAAAGAATACTGGGTTGGCGGAAGCAAAAGTTAAAGAAAGAACTACGGTGAGCATTGCTCGTCTAGCAAGACGGCAGCATTCCTGGTTCCTGGAACTTAACATGATTTGCTGCAATTTCAGCTTCACTTCAGCTCCCAACTTAACGATCCAGGGAGAATTCTTTCACCAGATTTATAAGTTCTTCTCCTATAGGTCTATAGCTGCTCCCTTCCAAATTTTGTTTCTTTAAGCGTATGTTTTCTCCCATAGAACTTTGTCCGGCTATTTTTCAGTGTCTAATTGCTTAAGTTATCCATGTGGCTGATGGTCTTATACCTCAGATTATTAGTGAGAAAAGAGCAGAACTCACCATCTACCTTCCAGTCTTCCATAGAGAATAGAACATAACTCACTTAAAATATTTAGGTTAATATATTTTCATTATGATCATATCTCTATTTTCCTTTAGAATACAGAAATATGTTAAAATATATAAACATTCAAATACTGATGAATTTAATATGTTTTCTATCTCTTGTTTCATATTTATTTAGTTATTGAAGCGCCAGGTTTCCAAGTAACTGGTTGGAGAAAATTTCTTAGGCGGGGACATCGCCTAAGAAAATTAAGCGAGATTTCATCACAACTTTTTATTGTTACTTTAGAAATCGTGTATTATTTCATGAACCCCCACAACATTTTTTGCAGTTGATGAATCAAAGTGCTGCACTATTTTCAAAACACTACCAAATGTTAGATTATACCCGGCAGGACAATCCTAGGTGGGGACGCTGTATAGGAAAAATTTTCCTAAAGCATATACTAAAATAAAGAAAAAATTAGCCGGATCTAACCCAGTCAGACCGGTTCAATTAGCTAGACTAATTTGGGTTGACTTGCTAATTAGTTGAAATTATTTTTCAGTAATGTTGGCACTTGGAGAAACAAATGCAAATTGTAATATATCATAAATTCCGCCCAGTTTCAGCCTAGGGCACTTCAATATATAGAGGACATACTTGTAGGAAAATTGTTATATGTATGTGATGGCATCGCATACATATAGTTATATGTATGTGATGAACCATTAAAATCATAACACGTGTCACAGTGAAATTCTAAAAACCGTCTCGCATTTGAGGTTTGGGGTTTTCCTTCCGCTCATCCCTGTGCTCTTTCGTCCTTCGTGTTCCCTCGCTACTCCGCCCTCCGCCCTCGTGCTCTCTAGTCGCCGGCTTCCGGCAACCATCTCCAGCGACCAACTCTTGGTGGAGGCTTCTCGCATTTGGGGTTTGGGGTTTTCCTTTCGCTCGTCCCCGCGCTCTTTTGTCCTCCGTGTTCCCTCACTGCTCCGCACTCGCGCTCTCTGGTCGCCGGCTTCCGAGAACCATCTCCCATCTCCAACGACCAACTCCTGGCGAAGGCTTCTCGCATTTGGGGTTTGGGGTTTTCCTTTTGCTCGTCCCCGCGCTTTTTCGTCCTCCGCGTTCCCTCGCTGCTCCACCCTCGCGCTATCTGGTCTCCAACTTCTGGCAACCATCTCCCATCTCCGGCGACCAACTCCTGGCAAAGGCAATCGCTCTTTGCTCCTCCCTAGCCATCTCTCGCGGGCAAGTGATGAATTTTCTGAGGATGCTGATATTAAAGACGCTTAAAGAGAGACTTGAGTCTACTCTAGAAGATGCTGCTCTTTCGAATGGAGATCCATCTGATGAGAACGGCCACTACAGCCCTCAGTTTCATCTTCAGACCTGCAATGAATTGGCAATTGATCCAGTCTATGGCTGTGTTTGGCGCAGCTAGTCAACGACTTCTACTAGTCAAAACAGCAGAAAATGAGAAGCTACAACGTTTGGCTAACAGCTTCTAGGTTTAGAACCTAGAAGCTACAACGATGGGGAGAAGCTGTCGTTTACCTGCTTTTGGGAATCGCTGCAGCTCAACCACTATCCTCTCTCGCACGACTCTGCAGAGCTCGCCGACCGTCTCCGCCTTCGCCAAGGGAAACGGAACCTCCGAAAACCTCGCCGACAACCGCTACGCCTCCCGCGTCACCCACTGCATCTGCGCATGCCAATGCAGTCGTCTGAAGATCTCGCCCAAGCCATCCGCTTCAGCTGTGCCAACGACAATCTCTCGCGCTGCGCAGGATTGCCGAAGGATCTGTGAGATTAGAGAGAGAGAGGGCTGAGAGTTTGTAATCAGCATAGAGAGAGACGACGCCGACGGGAGAGTGAATAGGAGTGGCCGGCGTCGAGTTTGGGTTGTCGCGTTGCTCTTTCCCTTTAGATCCAGGCCTCTCTCGGAGCCAGTCTTCCGCCGCCTCTGCTTCTTCCTCGCTTCCATGAGACGAGTGAAGGGGGAGAGCTCAGAGAAAGATGATGCCGCAGAAGCACGCAGAGGAAGCCATGGTGTCGAGCAGCAGCAACACCTTGAAGGAGGAGCTAGAGCAGGACATCGACGGACAGGAGCTGGAGCGTGGCGGTGAGTTCGAGAGAGAATCCAGCGGGGTGCGAAGGGAGGATCGAGGAGAGGAGGGAGTGGAGAGAGGGGGCATCGACGTTGGAGGGGGCGGCGCCATGGAGGGAGAGGACGTGGTGAAAGTCGGAGGGAGAGGAGAAGGCGAGATCGTAAGCAGCTAGGAGAAAGAGGGCTGGAGAGAAGAGCTCGGATGGGAGAGAAGGTGGGAGGTGGGAGAGGGCGAGACAGAGGAACATGGAGTGGGACGCCAGGCAGAGAGGGGAACAAAAGGATGAAGCGGCAACGGGGGAGGTGGAGCAATGGGAGGGGCAACATATGGAGGCGGAGGAAGGGGAGGGGAGGGAGCGGAAGGTGGAGGATGGCGCCGCTGGCGTTGCAGAGCACATCGGTGGCGCTGAGCGCGGCCGAGATTGCGGAGCTGGTGGAGGAGAGTCATTTCTGACTCTGCTAACATGAAGGGGATGCGGTTGAAGGTGGAGGACGTGGCGGTGGCAGTGCTCTATCTCAGCAACGATGAGTCCAAGTATATATGTCAGCGGAGTCAATCGGTGAATGGAGCCAAAGCTACTGACAAGCAAAGTGAGTTATCCAAACACCTTCTAGCTTTTTTAGAAAGTTATTTTTTAACAAGTGTTTTTTCAACTAGCAAAAGTTAGAAGCTACAGCTATGCCAAACAGACCTTATATCACCATGGAACCTCTCTTGGCTAGTATTGCTTGGGTTCCTGAGGAAAAATCTATAACAGATGAACCAATAAATGTTTCTTAGACCTCTGATGGTAATCCTCCATCCGAAGGCACTGCATCACACTCAATTAATCAGTACTTCAACAAAAACTGAATTTTCATAGTACTGCTTGAGTTAGTGTTGCAGACAAACTTTGGACTTGCTCAAGCACTAATTTCATTTTTCTTTCATGTTTGCAACTGAATGACCATCCAAATGCTTGATGACTCATGTGCATTAGCTACTTGAGCACTCTTAAAGTTTCGCAAGATAGTGTTTTCTACTTAGATATCCCTATCACAAAATGCCTTGTTTATTTCTTGGCATCAGGTGTGAAGCTTTTTCGACTTATCCAAGGACATATGATCTTATACATGCCAGTGGCGTTTTCAGCTTGTACAAGAACAGGTAATAAAAATTCTTGAATTTGATTCGCTATGTAAACAAATGACGGTAGCTCTCAGTGGCATCTGGTGCATTACTCACTTTCTACATCTTGTGTGTTTATGCGATTATTACAGATGCAAAATGGAAGATATTCTTCTTGAGATGGACCGAATCTTGCGTCCAGAGGGTGCAGTCATACTCCGCGATGATGTCGAAGTTCTGGTGAAGGTAAAGAAGATCATTGGTGGCATGAGATGGAATGCTAAGATGGTTGATCATGAGGACGGCCCCCTCATACCGGAGAAGATTTTGGTTGCTGTAAAAGAATACTGGGTTGGCGGAAGCAAAAGTTAAAGAAAGAACTACGGTGAGCATTGCTCGTCTAGCAAGACGGCAGCATTCCTGGTTCCTGGAACTTAACATGATTTGCTGCAATTTCAGCTTCACTTCAGCTCCCAACTTAACGATCCAGGGAGAATTCTTTCACCAGATTTATAAGTTCTTCTCCTATAGGTCTATAGCTGCTCCCTTCCAAATTTTGTTTCTTTAAGCGTATGTTTTCTCCCATAGAACTTTGTCCGGCTATTTTTCAGTGTCTAATTGCTTAAGTTATCCATGTGGCTGATGGTCTTATACCTCAGATTATTAGTGAGAAAAGAGCAGAACTCACCATCTACCTTCCAGTCTTCCATAGAGAATAGAACATAACTCACTTAAAATATTTAGGTTAATATATTTTCATTATGATCATATCTCTATTTTCCTTTAGAATACAGAAATATGTTAAAATATATAAACATTCAAATACTGATGAATTTAATATGTTTTCTATCTCTTGTTTCATATTTATTTAGTTATTGAAGCGCCAGGTTTCCAAGTAACTGGTTGGAGAAAATTTCTTAGGCGGGGACATCGCCTAAGAAAATTAAGCGAGATTTCATCACAACTTTTTATTGTTACTTTAGAAATCGTGTATTATTTCATGAACCCCCACAACATTTTTTGCAGTTGATGAATCAAAGTGCTGCACTATTTTCAAAACACTACCAAATGTTAGATTATACCCGGCAGGACAATCCTAGGTGGGGACGCTGTATAGGAAAAATTTTCCTAAAGCATATACTAAAATAAAGAAAAAATTAGCCGGATCTAACCCAGTCAGACCGGTTCAATTAGCTAGACTAATTTGGGTTGACTTGCTAATTAGTTGAAATTATTTTTCAGTAATGTTGGCACTTGGAGAAACAAATGCAAATTGTAATATATCATAAATTCCGCCCAGTTTCAGCCTAGGGCACTTCAATATATAGAGGACATACTTGTAGGAAAATTGTTATATGTATGTGATGGCATCGCATACATATAGTTATATGTATGTGATGAACCATTAAAATCATAACACGTGTCACAGTGAAATTCTAAAAACCGTCTCGCATTTGAGGTTTGGGGTTTTCCTTCCGCTCATCCCTGTGCTCTTTCGTCCTTCGTGTTCCCTCGCTACTCCGCCCTCCGCCCTCGTGCTCTCTAGTCGCCGGCTTCCGGCAACCATCTCCAGCGACCAACTCTTGGTGGAGGCTTCTCGCATTTGGGGTTTGGGGTTTTCCTTTCGCTCGTCCCCGCGCTCTTTTGTCCTCCGTGTTCCCTCACTGCTCCGCACTCGCGCTCTCTGGTCGCCGGCTTCCGAGAACCATCTCCCATCTCCAACGACCAACTCCTGGCGAAGGCTTCTCGCATTTGGGGTTTGGGGTTTTCCTTTTGCTCGTCCCCGCGCTTTTTCGTCCTCCGCGTTCCCTCGCTGCTCCACCCTCGCGCTATCTGGTCTCCAACTTCTGGCAACCATCTCCCATCTCCGGCGACCAACTCCTGGCAAAGGCAATCGCTCTTTGCTCCTCCCTAGCCATCTCTCGCGGGCAAGTGATGAATTTTCTGAGGATGCTGATATTAAAGACGCTTAAAGAGAGACTTGAGTCTACTCTAGAAGATGCTGCTCTTTCGAATGGAGATCCATCTGATGAGAACGGCCACTACAGCCCTCAGTTTCATCTTCAGACCTGCAATGAATTGGCAATTGATCCAGTCTATGGCTGTGTTTGGCGCAGCTAGTCAACGACTTCTACTAGTCAAAACAGCAGAAAATGAGAAGCTACAACGTTTGGCTAACAGCTTCTAGGTTTAGAACCTAGAAGCTACAACGATGGGGAGAAGCTGTCGTTTACCTGCTTTTGGGAATCGCTGCAGCTCAACCACTATCCTCTCTCGCACGACTCTGCAGAGCTCGCCGACCGTCTCCGCCTTCGCCAAGGGAAACGGAACCTCCGAAAACCTCGCCGACAACCGCTACGCCTCCCGCGTCACCCACTGCATCTGCGCATGCCAATGCAGTCGTCTGAAGATCTCGCCCAAGCCATCCGCTTCAGCTGTGCCAACGACAATCTCTCGCGCTGCGCAGGATTGCCGAAGGATCTGTGAGATTAGAGAGAGAGAGGGCTGAGAGTTTGTAATCAGCATAGAGAGAGACGACGCCGACGGGAGAGTGAGTAGGAGTGGCCGGCGTCGAGTTTGGGTTGTCGCGTTGCTCTTTCCCTTTAGATCCAGGCCTCTCTCGGAGCCAGTCTTCCGCCGCCTCTGCTTCTTCCTCGCTTCCATGAGACGAGTGAAGGGGGAGAGCTCAGAGAAAGATGATGCCGCAGAAGCACGCAGAGGAAGCCATGGTGTCGAGCAGCAGCAACACCTTGAAGGAGGAGCTAGAGCAGGACATCGACGGACAGGAGCTGGAGCGTGGCGGTGAGTTCGAGAGAGAATCCAGCGGGGTGCGAAGGGAGGATCGAGGAGAGGAGGGAGTGGAGAGAGGGGGCATCGACGTTGGAGGGGGCGGCGCCATGGAGGGAGAGGACGTGGTGAAAGTCGGAGGGAGAGGAGAAGGCGAGATCGTAAGCAGCTAGGAGAAAGAGGGCTGGAGAGAAGAGCTCGGATGGGAGAGAAGGTGGGAGGTGGGAGAGGGCGAGACAGAGGAACATGGAGTGGGACGCCAGGCAGAGAGGGGAACAAAAGGATGAAGCGGCAACGGGGGAGGTGGAGCAATGGGAGGGGCAACATATGGAGGCGGAGGAAGGGGAGGGGAGGGAGCGGAAGGTGGAGGATGGCGCCGCTGGCGTTGCAGAGCACATCGGTGGCGCTGAGCGCGGCCGAGATTGCGGAGCTGGTGGAGGAGAGTCATTTCTGACTCTGCTAACATGAAGGGGATGCGGTTGAAGGTGGAGGACGTGGCGGTGGCAGTGCTCTATCTCAGCAACGATGAGTCCAAGTATATATGTCAGCGGAGTCAATCGGTGAATGGAGCCAAAGCTACTGACAAGCAAAGTGAGTTATCCAAACACCTTCTAGCTTTTTTAGAAAGTTATTTTTTAACAAGTGTTTTTTCAACTAGCAAAAGTTAGAAGCTACAGCTATGCCAAACAGACCTTATATCACCATGGAACCTCTCTTGGCTAGTATTGCTTGGGTTCCTGAGGAAAAATCTATAACAGATGAACCAATAAATGTTTCTTAGACCTCTGATGGTAATCCTCCATCCGAAGGCACTGCATCACACTCAATTAATCATCTCTTTGTCAAGAACTCAGCAAGCTCTGATGCTTCATCTACTGACCAGGAATTTGCTGCAGATAGTTCTAATGCACTACATAAAGATTATCCTACGAAAATGGCGGTAAGGTCGAGCAGTAAAAATTATAGGAAAAGAAGAAAAGAGAAGGCATTCTACAACTCGAGGTTCCTCACAATCCGAGAAGTCAAAGAGGGCGACTATCGTAAGTCGTATAAATTCAAAGGTGGATCGCGTGGAGGCAATTTGACAGTAGGTATCGGTTGATGTATTATTGATCTTCCTGTGAATCTTTAGTTTGTGTTTCTTGGTTTCAAACATTTAATTTAGTGTTTCCAGATTCAGTGATCAACATGTACCTATGTTCTGCTATGTATCAGAGATCCTGCTAATTAACTTGTAGTCAACAGATAGTACATTTGTTTCCTTGTTGAATTCTGCTAATTTAGTTATTATCAAACAAGTAACAAGTTCGTGATGAATCAATGGTGCATAATAATATCAAGTTCTGGAAACTATCAATCAAAGCAATTCTCATTTAGTTTTCTGGTGCTGCTGTTACAGCCAAAAACTTTAGTTACTCTAATAAACCATGCAGCAGAACGGTGTACTGAATTCAGGCAATGGAGATAATGAAAGTTTCGGGCTCATCCGCTGCATGATCAGTGCCCGTGAGAGATGGCTAGGGCAGAGGGCGGAGGACAGAGGGTGGAGCAAAGAGCGATTGCCTTCGCCAGGAGTTGGTCGTCGGAGATGGGAGATGGTTGCCGGAAGCCGGTGACCAGAGAGCGCGAGGGCGGAGCAGCGAGGGAATGCAGAGGATGAAAGAGCGCGGGGACGAGCAGAAGAAAAACCCCAAACCCCAAATGCGAGAAGCCTCCGGCAGGAGTTGGTCGCTAGAGATGGGAGATGGTTGCCGGAAGCCGGCAACTAGAGAGCGCAAGGGCGGAGGGCGGAGGGCGGTGCAGCGAGGGAACGCAGAGGACGAAAGAGCACGGGGATGAGCGGAAGGAAAATCCCAAACCCCAAATGCGAGAAGGTTTTTAGAATTTCACTGTGACACGTGTTATGATTTTAATGGTTCATTGCATATAACTATATGCGATGGCATCGCATATAACAATTTTCCATACTTGTACTTGTGCTTTCTAAGGTCTGTTTCTTTGAGAGAATTTAAAGTGAAGAGAAGAGAAAATATAGAAAATATAATGGAACAAGCCCAAGGAAAAAATTGAGGAAGAAGAAATTAAGAAAGCAACGGGAGAGGATTTCAAACAATAGAAAATTTAAATATTATACTTAGTTTAGCTTATATATAATTTGGACAGAATCTCTAACCTTTCTCGAGCTTTTTTTCTTTTTAAAAAATATAATCTAAAATATATTAGTTTGGTTTTACCCGTATTAACTATTAAGTCATCCACATTCCGGAGGAGGGAGCTGACTGAATCAAACGACACATTTCAGCTTTCCGAGTCAGAAACAGGGGGTTGACTGAACTAAATTCACCCCTGGAGGGGGAGAGCATTCTCCAGTTTGCTTCACCAATTGAGTCTTCATTCTTCAGAACTAAAAAGTAAGCTCCCTTTGTGTGCTTCGGAGAAGAATTATAGTGAACAGGATTGAGGAAAGCTCGGTTTATAATTAAGACCTAAAAAATTATAAAAAAGTTTGTGATACTTGTAGACTAATCAGAGGACGTCAAAGATACGGCAAAGAATCGAGGCCATAACGTATTTGACTGCGCTTTTCTTGTTCTCGCCGTCTTTGAAAATTAATTATCAGAATTCCTGCTCCATCTCATCTTTCTCCACAATCCACCCCCACTATAAAACAGAGGCCGATGTAGCAGAACCTTCCCCATTCCGCAACAAACAAACGTGAAAGAAGTAACAGGAAGCAGAAGCAACAGCAGCCATGGCGATCGCAGTGTCAGATGAACTGTTGGGCACCTTCGTCCCAATTGCCGTCTACTGGATCTACTCAGGAATCTACGTGCTGTTCTGTGACAACTTGAAGAGCTATCGGCTGCACACCAAGGCCGAGGAGGACGAGAAGAACATCGTCTCCAAAGGCACCGTCGTCAAGGGCGTCCTCGTCCAGCAGGCTTTCCAGATCGCCGTTTCCCTTCTTCTCTTCACCGTAGTTACTTAACCCCCTCTGTTTTCCTCTGCTTTCCCCTGTTTTCTTTGCAATGAGCGCAAGTAAAAGTACTCTTCTGCTATTGCAGCTCATCAGCGACGGCAGCGGGATTCCGAAGCCGCAGCCCTCGCTGGACGTAGCCGCCCTCCAGTTCCTGGTCGCCATGTTCGTCTTGGACACTTGGCAGTACTTCATCCACCGCTACATGCACATCAACAAGTTCCTGTACAAGCACGTGCACTCCAAGCACCACACGCTGGTCGTCCCCTACGCCTTCGGCGCGCTGTACAACCACCCGCTCGAGGGGCTCCTGCTGGACACCGTCGGCGGGGCGCTCGCCTTCCTCGCCTCCGGCATGACTCCCCGGACGGGGATCTTCTTCTTCTCCTTCGCCACCGTGAAGACGGTGGACGACCACTGCGGGGTGTGGCTGCCGGGGAACCCGCTCCATCTGCTGTTCAGCAACAACAGCGCCTACCACGACGTGCATCACCAGCTGTACGGCAGCAAGTACAACTTCTCGCAACCCTTCTTCGTGATGTGGGACAAGATTCTGGGAACTCACATGCCCTACTCGCTCCAGAAGAGAAAGGAGGGAGGCTTCGAAGCCCGCCCCATCAAGCACAAGCAGTGATCCGATGCGTTCCAATCGATAGTCCTTCTTGTTTTTGCAAATAATGTATTTTTTTTTTGTTACAATTCATAAGAGTAAATTGATCCGAAATAATAGGCTTTATGAGAACTAAAATTCGAAATATGTAATATACTATTATTTAAAGTTATTAATGTCTATTTTTTTTAATGCTTCACATAAATAGTCAAAATTTTAAATTCTAAACATTTCAATGTGTTTTGGTTGCCTCATACTAGACCTGACAATTCGGATTAGCGGATCAATACTTTCTTAGTGATGACAAGTTGAATTTTGTTTTCTCTTGTGACTCCACTGTTTCTTGGTGTTCTCCCACCATAGTCCTGCGTACTTCCTCAATTTTAGTGCTACAAATTTGACTTTTCGAGTCTTAGGTGCTTCTTTAAAATCAAATACTTATTCCACCGTGTGGATCCACTCTAGAAACTCATCTGGTTGGCAACAGCTCTCAAAATCTCGAATATCCACCCAAAAATCAAAATCCGATCTCCAAGTGAGTGGAGGAAAGGAAGTGGGTTGAGGCTAAAAGTTTCCACCATATAGAGATTGATGGCAAAATGGATTTTTTTTCGCTCCGCTATCATCCTCCAGTACATTGGTTCTTTGGGGTCGTTCTTTCTAAGAGTGTCGTAACTGAGTTAACTGAGTTTGTAACTGTTGAATCTACTTTCATACCTTAGCAATTTCTATGTCACATGTCTTTCTCACGGAGGCGATCAGTTTCCAAGTTTAGACCCTTAAGACTCCCCCTACCATGGCTTCCCCAAACCTCTAATACCACTTGGTGTAAAACAGTGACTAAATCCTGGGAATGAATAGTTGAACACCAAATGCGAAAGACGTTTACAGTAGGAGGAATAGACAACAAGTGAAACTAACAGTTCATTCACCATAAGGACACACCCAGGTGAAAGGATCTAGTTATAAATTAAACACAAAAGTCAAATATTATCATCCACATTCAACACGTGCCAAAATCAAAAACATAAGAAACCCACATTTGAAATATAGCTCAAACCTTGACAGCAACTCAAAACAAAGCTTCACAACATGGAAATCCAGCTATTACTCGAGGAAAAGAGAAAGCGCATAAATATTGGTAACAGAACCTGGAATCCAACTCGTCACCACCTGGAATGAGATTCCCAGGATACAGAACAGAGGACCAAGACTCCAATGTTGCCCTGAGCAACTCCTTTTCCTTTTCTTCCAAAACTAGGGCTTCCTCCCTCCCCCTTTCCTTTTTGTGTTGAAATAAAATTTTAAAAAAAAATTACTTAATGTTAGCATTAACATTTCTAGCCTTAAAGAAATAGACTTAAAATCTCATGTGAGAGCATGAGATTGTTTTGTTCCTCTCCCCCTTCATTTTTTTTCTTTCTTTCATTTTCATCTTCTTAATTTCTCTGATTTGGATGCTCGTTGTCGAAAGGGCATCCGATCAACTTCTCCACAGTCATGCCCGTTGGAGAGAAGTATCCAGTTGTATCCTAATTATTTAATCCAGAATTAACTCGCATGAGAATCTGAATTTTCACTTAAGGACAATCCGCAATGCGCCTCCGGGTTCTATATTTCTAACTCTCTTTTAAATATTATTTTAAGTTTTATTACTTCATAATCTATATTTTTTATTTTCTATTTAATTAAAGGTCTATATAAAATTTTAGACCAATATTTTGTTCCTCCATCCTTTTCCCCTTGAGGATCCACATCAGCTACAAGTTGTGTATGTGTTGCAGTACTGGCATATGACATGGACAACTTTCCCATGAATACATTACAATATAATTATTTGACTGACTTCTAGCTTCAAGTAGACAATTGTCCCCGTCAGTACTTGTTTCTAGCCCTGGGACTACATGGATTACCTCGACATCACGAACACGATCCTTTTAATTAATTGGGGTCAAAATGTCTAACTTAAACATAATCGAAATATAATCGGGTCAGTCCGAATAACCTATTTAGTAATTGGGTCATTTTATTAACCCAGTTTGCTTCATCTGAAATAACTCGATTATAATAATTTAACATTCATATTTTATATATAAATAGAAAATTATTAAAATTATATTATTAAAAATTTACACTTGTGAGCTTATAGTTAGGCTAAAATCTCAGTTAAAAAGAGAGTTAGAGGAGATTTGGGCTTGTGGGTTTGCACTAAGAGTTAGGCGATCTTATATTTAAAATTTTTATATAAAAATATATAATATAATAGAGTTAAATAGGTCAACTCATTCACAACCCAACACAACCCCATTACTTTTAGGGCATAAATGGATTGATCTGTTTATAACCCGACCATGATTATGGCTAACCCAAACTCACTTAACTTTGTATCAAGTCGGGTCGGGTCAACAAGTCATGTCAAGGTCTGCCTCATAGTTAAAGTAAATCTTAATTGCCTTATTTTCTTCATGAAATATAAATAGTATGTATCATTAGTTTATGTTTTATATTTTCTTAATTTTAATTGTATTATTTTTAAAAAATAAGGCAGTTGATATTTTCTTAATTTAATTTAGTTGATATTTTCAAGAATAATTTATTTTAATTTATGTTTTATATTTTCTTAATTTGAATTTAATGTATTATTTTCTTAATTTTAATTTCCTCCTAGTTAAATTCTAAATATTTCAATGTGTTTTCGTCACCGATTTATTCAATGCGATTGATATTGTATTATTTTTCAAAAAGAAAATCGGATTGAGATTGATATCAATGTTGCAAGGGAACTAATTTTTTGCTATAAAACTTTCTTTTAAAAAGATATTTGGTTAATATTATGTTTAAAGGGAAAATTTAATAAAATAATTTTTTTCATTCTTTAATAATAAAGAATTAATGATATTATAGACCACATATGATATATTTTCTGTTTATAATTTAATAAATGAACACTCATAGCTTAAAAGAATAATGTAGACCACTAATTTTATTTTATTTTTATTATCATGGCTATTATTTGCTATCTATTTGGCTATTTGCTCTTATGAATTGTAAAAAAAACAAGAACTTTCTTGCAAAAACAACAAGGATGACGGATTGACTGCTTGAACGGGTCACTGCTTGTGTTTGATCGGGCGGGCTTCGAAGCCTCCCTCCTTCCTCTTATGGAGCGAGTAGGGCATGTGCATCCCCAGAATCTTGTCCCACATCACGAAGAAGGGCTGCGAGAAGTTGTACTTGCTGCCGTAGAGCTGGTGGTGCACGTCGTGGTAGGCGCTGTTGTTGCTGAACAGCAGGTGGAGCGGGTTCCCCGGCAGCCACACCCCGTAGTGGTCGTCCACCGTCTTCACAGTGGCAAAGGAGGAGAAGAATATGTCGGTCCGGGGAGTCATGCCGGAAGCGAGGAAGGCGAGCGCCCCGCCGATGGTGTCCAGCAGGAGCCCCTCGAGCGGGTGGTTGTGCAGCGTGCCGAAGGCGTAGGGGACGACCAGCGTGTGGTGCTTGGAGTGGGCTGCGTTTTTGCGGAGGGGTGCCCATCCGCAAAATTTGCGGAGGAGTGGGCTGAGATGCAAAGCACGAATCTTCGTGCATCTAGCGCATGAATCTCCAAGCAATCAAAACTTAAGTGCAAATAGCGCGTTATAAAATCCTGATATAACACCATCCTGAAATAACGGAGCGTTACGGCCATCAGAACTAACCAAACCTAACCTTGGTTAACCCTTAAAATTTCAATACCCGCTCAAATTTTCTGGACCCGCCGAAAATGCCCGACCACTCTCTAACTCTATTCTCTCCTCTTCTCTAACCTAATCTTTCCAGTTCATCAAACCCTAACTTTGCTGTGACAAAAGTTTTGTCGCCCGATCCTCTCCGACGACTTTGGACGACCTCCGACGACCCGCCGAAAATGCTTGACCACTCTCTAACTCTAATCTCTCCTCTTCTCTAACCCTAATCTTTCCAGTTCATCTAACCCTAACTTTGCTGTGACGAAAGTTTTGTTGCCCGATCCTCTCCGACAGCTTTAGACGACCTCCGACGGCCTCCGACGATGTCCCATTTTGTGATGACGACCTACGACGGTATATGACTTGTTCTTGGTTGGCTTAGGGTTTCCTAATCTTGTTTTCTTTTTTGCAGGATCTCATGGCAAGTTCCTCCGACGACTCTAATCTTCCATTAAGGTATAATGTCATAATTGTATATTTATATTATTTGTACAAATCAAACAGATTCAGATACTGCAGTTTCATATTTATTTCCTAACTGGTGGAAGGAAGAATCCTGCTGAATGGTCATTTACATAGGAAGTCTACCCGCAGCAGCAGGGTGAGAGTGTAGATTATGGTGTATTTGTCATGAAATTCATGGAGTGCCTTTCCCGCAATGTTAAGTTCGACTTCACACTCCAGGACATGCCTAGATTGAGAGCCCTTGTCAGTTTGGAACTATTTAAAGGAGAGTTAATGTCATATTCCTGAAAGACAACTATGTATGTATTCATTGTACACAATTCAGATCATTAAGGTCATGTTATACGAAGTTCGGTTCCTGTTATACGAAATACATTATCTTGTTATGTGATATTGTGTCCTGTTATGTGATATTGTGATTTGTTATACGAAATTTCAGTCCTGTTATACGAATTCCTTCCCATGTTATACGGAATTCAGGTCCTGTTATACCCAATTTTTTCCATGTTATACCCAATTCAATTCATGTTATACGCAATTTCGGTCCTGTTATATGAATTCCTTCCGTGTTATACGGAATTCAGGTCCTGTTATACCCAATTTATGTCGTGTTATACCATGTTTGTGTCGTGTTATACCATGTTTTTACCGTGTTATATCATGTTTGTGCCGTGTTATACCATGTTTGTGCCGTGTTATACCATGTCTATGTCGTGTTATACCATATTTGTGCCGTGTTATACCCAGTTTGTTCACTGTTATACCATGTTTGTGTCGTGTTATACCATATCTGTGCCGTGTTATACCATGTTTGTGTTGTGTTATACCATGTTTGTGCACTGTTATACCATATCTGTGCCGTGTTATACCATGTCTGTGTCATGTTTGTGCCGTGTTATACCATGTTTGTGTCGTGTTATACTATGTCTGTGCACTGTTATACCATGTTTGTGTCGTGTTATACCATGTTTTTGCCGTGTTATAACATGTTTGTGCCGTGTTATACCATGTCTGTGCCGTGTTATACCATGTTTGTGCCGTGTTATACCATGTTTGTGCCGTATTATACCATGTTTGTGCTGTGTTATACCATGCATGTGCCGTGTTATACCATGTTTGTGTCGTGTTATACCATGTTTGTGCACTGTTATACCATGTCTGTGCCGTGTTATACCATGTCCGTGCCATGTTTGTGCCGTGTTATACCATGTTTGTGCACTGTTATACCATGTTTGTGCCGTGTTATACCATGTCTGTGCCGTGTTATACATGACTTGAAATTCGTATAACAAGACCTGAAATTCATATAACACTACACAGAGTTCGTATAACAAGACCTGAAATGCCGTGTTATACAAGACTTGAAATTTGTATAACAAGAGCTGAAATTCATATAACACTGCACAGAGTTTATATAACAAGACCTGAAATTCGTATAACATAGAGACACATTAGATATAACAAGAGCTGAAATTCGTATAACACTGCACATAGTTGGTATAACAAAAGCTGAAATTCGTATAACACTGCACAGAGTTGATATTACAAGAGCTGAAATTTGTATAACACTGCACAAAGTTGGTATTACAAGAGCTGAAATTCGTATAATAATGCACGAAATTGGTATAATAAGACCTAAAATTCGTATAACATAGACACACATTCATATAACAAGACTTGAAATTTGTATAACATAGAGACACATTAGGTATAACAAGATCTGAAATTCGTATAACACTGCACAGAGTTTGTATAACAAGACCTGAAATTCGTATAACATAAAGATACATTAGGTATAATAAGAGATGAAATTCGTATAACACTGCACAGAGTTCGTATAACAAGACCTGAAATCTGTATAACACAACCTGAATATACAAGTGAATGAATATATAAGTGTTTGAATAACAATGTAATTTAGAGTACATTTCTTGATAGATATTCTATAAATTTCTTGATAAATATCTCACAATCTACACTTTCACCATCTTGTTACGGTTCAGCTAGAAATTTTTTGATGGGTTGCAATCAACAGCTTCAATCTTTGGTAAAACTGCTGTGCAAATAGACAATATACAAGTCTCGGCGGAGGGACGAGATGATGCTGATGATGAAAACTGCTGTATAAATAGATGAGTTTGTATAAAAACTGCTGTGTAAATAGACAATATACAAGTCTCGGCGGAGGGAAGAGATGATGCAACGGAGAGCAAGACATCATGCTTGGATCTCAAGTCGGTGGAGGCGAAATTGCAGGAGAGAGGCGGATTCGCGAGGGGAGAGGAGGGAGCTGAGCAGAGTCTTGGTAGAGGGAAGAGATGATGCTGATGATGATGGAGGATGGTCGGAGTGGCGAGGGCCATGAGATGATGCAAAGTCTCATCGGAGGCCGTCGGAGAGTCTCGGAGATCGTCGGAGAGGATCGGGAGAGCAAACTTTGGTCACAGCAAAGAGAAGAGCTGGTTAGAGAAAAGATTAGGTTTAGAGAGTATTCAGGAGGGTTGGGCGGGTAGTGAAAATTCAAGAGTTGACCATGGTTAGTTCGGATGGCTGTAACAAGATGTGTTTATATCAAGGTTAAATGTAACGCTGCGCTATTCGGGTGGTGTAACGGCTGCGTTTATATGTCATCACTTAAGTAAGGCACTGCATCAAGATTCGTATGGGGCTTCATCAAGATTTGTATTTTAAATCTTAGCCCACTCCTCTGCAAATTTTGTGGAGGGACACCCCTCCGCAAAAACACAGTCCTTGGAGTGCACGTGCTTGTACAGGAACTTATTGTTGTGCATGTAGCGGTGGATGAAGTACTGCCACGTGTCCAAGACGAACATGGCGACCAAGAACTGGAGGGCGATTACGTACAGCGAGGGCTGCGGCTTCGGGATCCCGCTGCCGTCGCTGATGAGCTGTAGCAATACCGGCATATTACTTACGGCCATTGCGCAGAAAGAAAACAGGGGAAAGCAGAGGAAAACAGAGGAGGGGCTACGTACGGTGAAGAGGAGAAGGGAAACGGCGATCTGGAAGGCCTGCTGGACGAGGACACCCTTGACTACGGTGCCTTTGGAGACGATGTTCTTCTCGTCCTCCTCGGCTTTAGTGTGCAGCCGATAGCTCTCCAAGCTGTCGCAGAACAGCATGTAGATTCCCGAGTAGATCCAGTAGACGGCGATTGGAACGAAGGTGCCCAGCAGTTCATCTGACACCGCTATCGCCATGGCTGCTGCTGCTTCTGCTGCCTGTTACTTTTTTCATGTTTGTTTATTGCGGAATGAGGAAGGTTCTGCTGCATCGGCCTCTCATTTATAGTGGTGGTGGACTGTGGAGAAGATGAGATGGAGACGACGAGAACAAGAAGAGTACAGTCAAATACGTTATGGCTCCGAGTCTTTCCCGTATCAGTGACGTTCACCGATGATCAGTCCACGAGCATCACAAATTTTTTTTTTCTAATCATTGAATTCTTAGAGAAGAAATGTGTTCTTACTCTGTTTTTGAAAATTCTTAAAGATTAGTACTGTACTGTACCAAACCAAAGAATTATATTTTTCCCAACAGGATCCAAATCAGTGTTTCTGAACTTTAAAGCTTTGATGCATACATTTGATTCAGTCACTTGATAAAACGAAACGAAGATATAATTAATTTTTAAAATATAATTAATTTTTTAAAATATAATTAATTGTTAAAAATAATTCACAGATTTCACTAAATACAATATTCTTACTATGACTTTCTAATTCAAAAGTTATTAAGATATATAGGCAATCTTAAATTGTGCAGCTAAACAAAGGGTTGATTACTGTTGGTAAAAATCACTAGCTTTTATTCTCCAACCAGTAGACTTGGTCATTACACTGTACACAGTTGCTGACTTTAATTGACATTGATTTCCACGGGCAATTTCAGTATCGCGTTACGTCAACTGCCAAAACTGTGACAGAATCAAACGAATAGATTTAAGCTTTTAGAATCAGAAACAAGGGGACTGTTTGACTGTATTGAATATGTCCATGGTTTAGATACTTCGTTGAAGATTGTGATGCTCATGGACTGATCATCGGAGGACGTTACAGATACGGGAAAGACTCGGAGCCACAACGTATTTGACTGCGTTCTTCTTGTTCTCGTCGTCTTCATCTCATCTTCCTCCACAGTCCACCACCACTATAAATCAGAGGCCGATGAAGCAAAACCTTCCTCATTCCGCAACAAACAAACACGAAAAAAGTAACAGGCAGCAGAAGCAGCAGCAGCCATGGCGATAGCGGTGTCAGATGAACTGCTGGGCACCTTCGTTCCAATCGCCGTCTACTGGATCTACTCGGGAATCTACGTGCTGTTCTGCGACAGCTTGGAGAGCTATCGGCTGCACACCAAAGCCGAGGAGGACGAGAAGAACATCGTCTCCAAAGGCACCGTAGTCAACGGCGTCCTCGTCCAACAGGCCTTCCAGATCGCCGTTTCCCTTCTCCTCTTCACCGTACGTAGCCCCTCCTCTGTTTTCCTCTGCTTTCCCCTGTTTTCTTTCTGCGCAATGGTCGTAAGTAATAAGCCGGTATTGCTGCAGCTCATCAGCGACGGTAGCGGGATCCCGAAGCCGCAGCCCTCGCTGTACGTAATCGCCCTCCAGCTCTTGGTCGCCACGTTCGTCTTGGACACGTGGCAGTACTTCATCCACCGCTACATGCACATCAACAAGTTCCTGTACAAGCACGTGCACTCCAAGCACCACACGCTGGTCGTCCCCTACGCCTTCGGCGCGCTGTACAACCACCCGCTCGAGGGGCTCCTGCTGGACACCGTCGGCGGGGCGCTCGCCTTCCTGGCCTCCGGCATGACTCCCCGGACCGGCATATTCTTCTTCTCCTTCGCCACCGTGAAGACGGTGGACGACCACTGCGGGGTGTGGCTGCCGGGGAACCCGCTCCACCTGCTGTTCAGCAACAACAGCGCCTACCACGACGTGCACCACCAGCTGTACGGCAGCAAATACAACTTCTCGCAGCCCTTCTTCGTGATGTGGGACAAGATTCTGGGGACGCACATGCCCTACTCGCTCCAGAAGAGGAAGGAGGGAGGCTTCGAAGCCCGCCCGATCAAACAGAAGCAGTGATCCGTTCAAGCAGTCAAAAACTCAACGTCCTGGCGTTTCACGCGTTTATATTTTTTTTTTCAGTGAGATAATTAATTCGTGTTGTTTAAACTTAATTAATACGTGCAAAATAATTTTTTTTTCCGGTGTACTTAATTTTGACGAGAATTTATTTTAATAAAATTTAGAATTTATTGTTCTTTTAGCATTCTGGGCCAAGATCTCCGCCTTTGGGCTTATATATGTACTCGCTATCTGCTTTAATAGCGTGTTTACTAGAAAGGATGGCAGGGTAAAAAGGATGAACAAGCTCAAAATTCCTTGTTTACCTCAAAGGATGAATGTAAAACAAAGGATTTTGGGGCGGACGGATGAGGGAAAAATCCCTCATTTCACGTCCGCTCAAATCGAGCAAATTCATGCCATAGACGTGCTCGCCGCTCGCTGCGCTCACTGCACGCCGCTCGTCCTCCCAGCGCTGACGCTCTCCTCCTCTTCTTACCCCTTTCCGCCATGTTGCTTGTCCCCCTTTTCACTGCTCTCCGCATGGATTCCTCGGCCACAAAACTGAAGCCCTCTTTTCTCGTCCAGGTGTGCTTTCGCCTCGCTTCCGCTGCTGAAGCTCCCTTCAGCCATGGATGCGCTCGTCCTCCTAGCCGCTCATCCTCCTCTTCTTACCCCTTTCCGGCCAAATGCTCACAGTAGACGACGCCGCTCACAGCAGCCGACGCCACTTGCAACAAACGACACCGCTCGATCTCCCCTCCCCTTCCTCTATGCTAGCCCTAGCCGCCGCTCGCAGACGCTGCAAATGCCAAAGACGACGCAGCTGCCGCTCACAGTGACCGGTCACAGAATCCCTCATTTTTGCATCTTTCACGTGTCCAATAATCCTCGCCCTCTCAAAATCTCTTCCACCCAAAATCCCTTCCACCCTAAAATCTCATCCCCTCTATTATACACACCCTAAGAGGAGAGCGGTCTGTGTTCTATTATGCTTATTTGTATTTGCCTGAGCTCTTCCATTGCGTTGGGTGTTAGGACCGCCACGTCCACTGCACGTGCTATTTCTTTGAAAATAGTTTTAGCATCGTTAGAAAAAAAATTAGGGTGTGATTGCTTGGATGAATGTAAAAGAAGGGGAAAAGGAAAACAAATATATAGAGAAGGAAGAACAAATATGTAAAAAAGGGGGATGGCACCAGACGTTCGCAGTGCAGCGCCTACGCCGAGGGGGGGGGGGGGGGGTCCGGCGAGCTCCTGGGGGGATGGTGGGACGGTGCCGCGGGGAGGGGGACAAGCCTCCACAGATAGAGCAGGGGGGAGCTGCACATTCGCAGGCGGCACTGGGGAGGTCGGCGAGATCCTGGGGGGATGGTGGGACGGTGCCAACGGAGGTCGGCGAGCTCCTGGGGGGATGGTGGGACTATGCCTCGGGGAGGGGGACAAGCCTGCACGGACAGTGGACAGCATAGGGGGGAGCTGGACGTTCGTAGCGCCCGCACGAGGGGGGGGGGGGTCAAAAATGGAGGGAGGGAAAAGGGCGATGTAGGGCGGACGACTCCAACGGAATGCCCTGCGGGCGGGGGGCGGGATGAGGATGACGGGTTCAGGGGGCAGTGAGGGTGACAGGTTTGTGGGTGAAGACCACAGGCGGACGCGAGGGGGTCGGAGGCGGAGGCGAACGACAAGTTCGTTGGAGGGGGGGTGCCCAGGAGGGGAGCAATAGGGAGGTCGACGGCGACGCCCGGGGGGGGGGGGGCAATGGGGAGGTTGACGATGATGCCGGGGGCAAACAGTGGGGACGGAGTGCTAATGGGGACGACGAGGAGCAGTGTCAAGTCCGTGACAGGAGATTGATGCAGACGCTTGATAGGCCCCGCAAGTGCACGGTTTCTATCTAAGTAGTAAATAAGATCGTTCCCACATGGAGCAAGTGTCAAGTACCGACTTTACGCGTCATTGTTAGCTAGATAATTCGAACTCAAAATGAAAGAACTACACTAAACTAATTTTATGGATCCAAGAAGTTGACGACCGGGAAAATACAATTTAAAAGATGTTCGGAACTCTAGATTTCACCGCGTTGAATGTTTTTAATGTAAAACATTGAATCTAATTAGATTAAAACAAACGGATCTCCTTCTCTCGAAGCTCAATCTGACAGTAAGTAACTTAAGACAATCTTTCCTATGGTACGGGTTACCTTCTCTCGAAGCGTAAACCGGTATCTCGCATAAGCTAATTCCCTACTCTCGTAGCAAAATTAGCCCTGAGAGACCCATTAGGCTCTATGAAAGATCGTGAGTCCTCGAGTGACGTCGAACGACTCTCGTAATTCTAATCACAAGTTTAAATGAGCACGATTGAGTGTTACGATTCACCTCTCGGTACTTCTCGTGACACTTAACACATATAAATTGTCTGTACACAACAATCATACGCAATAAGTGCAACTCATTTAAATAAGCTAAATGACTTAACAATTTCACTGAGATTCATAATAATGTTTTACATGAGGAGAATTGTTCAACGGGCTATGCCCGAGTCCCGAACTAGGGTTTTACTCTAGAAAATACATCGTTACTCAATGAAAACCCAATAAAATATATTCGAAAAGAGGGAATTACAGATTAAGGGTGGGAGATGATGAATCTTCAGTCTTCCCTCGAAAGCCCCAAAGAATTTCGTCGAATCGAGCCTTCAATCAAGCAAAAATGCCCTTTTTCGCCCTAGGTCGCTTCTCTCCAAAGTCCGATCCCCAAAACCGCTCCAAAAATCCTATTTTATGGTTCTATCTCTTCCTTGGGCAGTTAGGAAGTTTTCCTCCAAATTTCAGCCAATTCCGAGTTCGGAATCACTCAAATCGGGCGAAAAACCTTCGAAAGGTCGATCTGCGCGGAAGCTGTCACGGCCGTGCTTGGCTCTGGAACTTGCGACGAAGTAAGCACGGGCATGCGTCTGGACACGGGCAGGCCATGTCGACTTCGGTGATCTGCGGGTATATAAGCATGGCCGTGCTTCTGAACACGGGCAGGCCGTGCTTCTTTCGCCGAGTGCTGATTCTGAAGCCGTGATGAACACGGCCGCAATCACAAGCACGGCAGGCCGTGTTCTCCATAGAAAACTCCAAAAACTCTAAATTTTTGCCTGTAACTTCGCCGAACTATTACAAATATTTTCGTAACATTAGATCTTCAAAATTCTTCATAAAAATGTGGAGAAATGAGCTGCATTTCACAAATAAACGAAAAAGAGTGGAGATTCCATACTTTACAAGAAAAGATATCAAAATTTGATATAAAATAGAACTTAAGCCTATAATGATGGTGTTGATATGACTCTAAATCCTATAAAAGTAACACCTATCAACGCTCATCCATCCATTTTCCGCCCGATTCAGGCAGAATCAAAAAGTGGCACTGTGTCTGCCATTTTGTCCGTCCGTCTAAATCCATCCGTCCAAGGAAACGGTGGAAAATCGATGAATCCGTCTGTTTCCTCATTTTTTTTCATTCAAGGAAATATGCCCTTAGAGAAAGAGGGTCTCCCCCTAATTTTTTTTTAGGGAGAAGGGATGGCCGCTTAAAGAGTTGGATTGTAGGAAAAAATAAATCTAATTTGTAAATTTTGATGCATATTAGTAGTATGCTACCATGCACTGTATTTATCTATTTTGATCCAAAGGCTAAAAGGCTATATTTTATTTGTGCAAGTGATCTAAGAATAGAATTTTTAAAGAGATGTTGTATAATACCCTCAAAACAAAAGCAAATCGACAATGGTCACCTGTGTTATCGTTTGTGTTTTGCACTTGTACACCTGTGTGATCCATGTAGTTGAAGTGTTTGCAAGCTGAGTATGAGAAGATCCATGACTTGTATAGCACAAAGATACTTTGTGTTTTAAAGACTCATATATGATATTGTGTTTAGTGCTTGTAATGGAATGACATGTATGGAATGAAATTATGGTTTTGGATAAATGATGCATGACTTTTATGATCTAAGATGTATGGTTTCTTGATCTCTAAGTCTTGTGCTTACTAGAATGGAATTTGAAGTTTGAATTGTGATTTAAGTTGTATGAGTTGTTGTTACCTCCTATATAAATGACGGTTCAACAGGTTATCACTTATGGATCCTGGATACATCATGCCAAATTTTTTTTATATGATATCAATTTTGAATAATTGATTACCATCTAGGGGTGTGACACATTGAATCAAAATAGAAAGTCAATGCACATTAGCATCATGCTAACATGCAACAAAATCTATGAATTAGACTTTTTTTTTCTCACTCCTTGAACTTTAAACTCTCATAGAGGAATGAGAATAGAATTTCTAGGGAGATCCTTTTTTAGAAATTTTAGGCAAACCATGCTACACAGTTAGATCACATAAAAACTTTTTAGGGAGATGACTGCCTAAAGTGGTTAGATTAGAGGGAAACAAATCTAATCCATATATTTTTGATGCATGTTAACCATACCAAAAAATTGATTAACCAATAAACTGATTCTAGTGGTTCAAGATCGGTTTTACATTTTTCGTGAACCTTTGATTGAGTCCAAAGAAATGGTTCACAATTCAATTAACTAAACCATAAACACTCCTAAATATAGAGAATAAACTCCTTGGAACATTTCTCTACTTCATTAAGGAGAGATGTACACTTAGGCGGTGGACAAGTACAAGGCCGTGTCTTTTTTTTTTCTATAATGCAAAGAATTAGTCAAACTTGCTCAATGCAGACTCTTTGTCAAAATTAGCAAGTTTCTTTTAAAAGAAGACTTCTTAAACATAGGAGAAGGGTTTCCAAAATTTATTTAAAAATCCTAGAAGGATTTAGGGCAGATGATAGTGCTAGGAGCGAGCAGGAGTAGTGACTAGATTTATCTGAGGAACTGCAGAGCTGGAGGCAACCAACGGGAAAAAATTTCTTGAGCAACGGGGTTGCTCAGGATTTCTGAGCACCCCTTAGGAGTCCAGCACGTGTCTAACTTTGTGAATCTCAAGAAAGCCTACAGTAAAAAGCAGCTCAATAAATTGCTCCGTCAACGGACGTTTATAGCTTCGTGTACAATAGTGGACACGTTATTTTTTATTATGATCTTAAGATGCACGTTTAATTTTCCATTTCTAGCATATTAAGATGCACGTTATTTTTAGCATCACGTTATTTTTGGCATCACATTATTTTTTAGTATGATTTTAGTATGATCTCAAAATAAAAATATGAATTTCAATATGATATTTTTAGCATCTTAAGATCGTAAGTGCTTTAAAAATTATGGATAGTGTCCATGATCGTGGACACAACATTCACGATCATGGATATTAAAAAAATTATGGATATTTATGTAGGCTGCATCCACGAAAATGTAGCCTGCATTATCGTGGATGCAGCCTATATAAATATTCATGATTTTTTTAAATATCCATGATCGTGGATACAGAATCCACGATCATCGTGGATGCAACCAAAAAGTACCGTGTCCACTACTGTACACGGAGCTATTAACGTCCATTAACTGAGTAATTTATTGAACTGCTTTTTACTATAGGCTTTCTTGAGATTCACAAAGTTAGGCACGTGCTGGACTCCTAAGGGGCTGTGCTCAGGAATCCTGAGCAACCCGATGCTCAGGAAATTTTTTCAACCAACGGTAGTATACTTTAGCAGGGAACTCTACGTCTTTGGCCTTTTTTTTATTATGTCTCTACTCCATTATATCTTGTGAGTTTTTACTTTGAATATAATATATTTTATAGCGGCTAATTATAATTTTACCTCAATTATGAAACTCAAATGGAATTCAAAACCATGACCGAGATAACAACTGAAGCGATCAACTTTTTCTCTTTGTAACTAAGTGAAGTAGGACAAGATTTTAAGGTTTAATACGAAGATCATCTCTAGGTATGTAGCTCAGAAAACTAATAGATTCAAACATGCGATTCTAGCAAAACATGCAAATGAAGAAAACAACAAGAAGAGAGAGAAGAGATGTCATCTATGGCCCCTATTAGGGAGGGGGCCTAAACCCCTTTTTTTGTCCTTGCTCCCGTAACTTGGTGATGAAGCTTAGAAGAGGGTGATTAAACGTCTAACACTCATATCAAAGTAGCAAGAGCAGATCGGTTCAAATACAATGCCCGAATCTCCCTAAACTATAAATGATCCCGTGGGGGGTGGGGGGGGGGGGGGGGAGGGAGATGGTTGGAGACCAGCTTGTAGATGGCGTCATGGCACAAGGGAACTTCAAGGAGAGGAAGAGGACTTTGGTTGAGAAAAGAGAGAAGAGGAGGAAGAAGAAGGTACTCTTGACTCTAGAGGAAGAGAAGGAGAATAGAAGAGTAGTTTCGATTGGAGTCCACTAAACCTAACACACCACAAGCATGCACTCACATAGTATTTTTTCCAAAAGATGTTAGCTAATGTGCAAGTAAAAATACAAGCTCTTAAATCCTCTCCCTCTCTTAACGTTTACTTCATTTGAGTTTACAAAATAGCCCTTTTTCGAAATTGTCAATCAATGGTGGTTGATGGGCGAAGTTTGAATGAATGACATGAATTGCCCACTTCCTTTGGCGCCTAGTTGCTGGTTTGGAGCTTTGCCATACATTGGTGCATGCTAGGTGTCACACTCCGGTCGGATTGGCCTAAAAACAACGCTTATTCGCTGTCTCAGGACTATCCGGCGGAACACCAGAACGCAACTCCCTAGGGTTTCCGGCCCCAAATCGAAAACCCTAACTTTCCCGAATGATTTTAATCCCCAAATTACAACGTCACTCAGCAAAACCCCTAACCCTAATTTGAGGAAATCCAATCGAGGAACCCTAAATTAGAATTTACCCTCAGTCAACCCTTTAGTCAACGAAATTACGATGCCCGAATAATTGCCCTTGCTGACGTCAGCAAGCTAACTCGTTCTGCCGCGCGCCAATTTGGGATGCTGACGTCTGGATGACGTCGACCCGAGAAATCGATTCCGTTTGTGGATTTTGACCCGGTCAAAATCCACTCTTCCCTTTCGTCTTCGTCCTCGCTCACGCCGAGCTTTCGTCCGCCGCCTCGTGGGAACGACGTCGCCTGCGTCGTTCTCACCTCCGTACGTAGCCGATCGACAGCCGCTTGCTTTCGTCGCCAAATCACCGGAAAGCTTGAAACTCAGGGGAACAGGGGAGGTATGAAAGGAAAGCTTTTATTACTACGTCTGGAAGCTACAAAACCTTTCTCGTCGCCGAATCCCGTCAACCGACGCCCCTCTTCCCTCCCTCGCCGGCGACCCACTGGTTGGCCGGCTACAATTGCTCTCTCAATTCGTCGCTCGCACCTCACTCACGCCAGTGTTGAAGGTCGAAGAAGCTCCCCCTAGCTGCTCCTGTCGACGGCTCTTAAAGAAGGAGCCGCCGCCTCCTTCGTTCATCCGAGAATCCCACTCCTCCGCGAGCTCTGTCGCCCAGCGGCGTCCTTCGCGTCGCCCGCCCGATTTGCTCGCGCTGCCAACCGCATTGAAGTCGTCGCTCGTGCCCGCGTCCTTGCCCTTGAGATTAGCTGAGGAGCTTGGCGAGAAGCTCGCGTCCGATTTCTTCGGCGAAGACGCCGTCTTTTGCCGGGCTTCATCTGGTTTTTGCACAGTCAACCTCATATTCGCCCAGAACTCGGTGTCTGGGTCGGGATTTGGGCCAGGGTTTGGGCTTGGGCCAAACCGGCCTGACCCAGGTCTGACAATTCTCCCCTGCCCAATTTGGACATCGCCCTCGATGTCTCTGATGGGCGGATCTTCCGCAACCATTGATGCGATCCTCAAAACACCGATCCTCAGCTCAAGGGTCTCCTCAGCCTCCATGGCTGGTTCCTGTACTACCATTGCCATGAGTTTCTGCCTGGATGGGCAGTCCTTCACCTAGTGAGGACTGCCGCACATAAAGCAACCCTGTGGCTTTTGCTCTCGTCATCCCGGTGAACCCCTGTTTTGCCGTTGAAAGGGCCTACCCCTCTTTGGAACTCTGGCTCCCGGCGGTGTCCATGGGGAGCCGCGCTTTAGTGGTGTTCTGGATTTCTTTGGTGGTGCTGATTTGAAACTTCTGTTATCCACCAGAGACTCAGCCACCGCCGCCGCCGCCCTCCAATCTACCGGTGCGTGCCGTCAGACCTCCTTCTCTGCCCAGGGTTGGAGGTTCCGGAGGTAGAGATACCTCCTGTCATCCTCCTTTATCCGTGGAAGCTCCAACATCAGTGCTGAGAATGCCCTGACGTATCCCTGGATCGAGCCAGTATGCCTCAGCCGATCCAGTTTGTCACGCGCCTGATCCGCCGAGTTTCCGGGAAGAAACTGCCGCCGCAGTTCCTCACGGAAAGTCTCCCATTGCCAACTAGTAGCCCCCGACGTAGAGCTGACTTTGGTTCTCCACCAAAGTTTTGCGTCGCCGGTGAGGTATGCGATGCACACCCGCACCTGATCTCCTTCTAGAACATAGTTAGCAGAAAACAATTGTTCCATATCCCAAATAAAATTTTCTACCTCTCTGGACGATCGAGCCCCCCCGAACGTCGTTGGCTCAGGTACTCGTACCTTTGGCTTAGGAGCCTCCTGCTCCACTGTTGTTGCCGATCGCGATGCTTGCGCTAGGGCCAAGCGCAACACCTTAATCTCTGCTTGCGTGTCCTCTTTCAAGCGTGCCATCTCCCCCGGTAGATGGTTCAGACTGTCGATAGTCTGCTGCATGCAGGCCATCCCTGTCTGCTGCTCCTCGCGCATCCTGGCCATCTACTCTGGCAGGTCGAGCAGACTCTCCAGGGCCTGTTGCAAGTTTTCAATTTGCAACCTCTGTTGCTCCACTTTCCTCTGAAGTTTTTCCATCTGAGGGAACACCGCCGTGTCCCTATCACCTGTCATACTGAGCGTTTGCTCGATCTCTGCTATGCGATCACCTTGGTTCACCATCTTCTCAGGTTTAACCGTCTCTTTGGCTTTACCTTTGGGCCAGGCGTCCTCTGACGCTCCTCTGGTGGTGTGGGTGATCTTCTGGAACTTCAAACCCTTCTTCACCTTCGAGGGTGAAGCAGCCGTGTTTGCTGTAACACGTTAACCTTGCTCTGATACCTGTTGTCACGCCCCGGTCGGATTGGCCTAAAAACAACGCTTATCCGCTGTCTCAGGACTATCCGGCGGACCACCGGAACGCAACTCCCTAGGGTTTCCGGTCCCAAATCGAAAACCCTAACTTTCCTGAATGATTTTAATCCCTAAATTACAAGGTCACTCAGCAAAACCCCTAACCCTAATTTGAGGAAATCCAATCGAGGAACCCTAAATTAGAATTTACCCTCAGTCAACCCTTTAGTCAACGAAATTACGCCGCCCGAATAATTGCCCTTGCTGATGTCAGCACGCTAACTCGTTCTGCCGCGCGCCGATTTGGGATGCTGACGTCTGGATGACGTCGACCCGAGAAATCGATTCCGTTTGTGGATTTTGACCCGGTCAAAATCCACTCTTCCCTTTCGTCTTCGTCCTCGCTCACGCCGAGCTTTCGTCCGCCGCCTCGTGGGAACGACGTCGCCTGCGTCGTTCTCACCTCCGTACGTAGCCGATCGACAGCCGCCTGCTTTCGTCGCCAAATCACCGGAAAGCTTGAAACTCAGGGGAACAGGGGAGGTATGAAAGGAAAGCTTTTTATTACTACGTCTGGAAGCTACAAAACCTTTCTCGTCGCCGAATCCCGTCGACCGACGCCCCTCTTTCCTCCCTCGCCGGCGACCCACTAGTTGGCCGGCTACAATCGCTCTCTCAATTCGTTGCTCGCACCTCACGCGCGCCGGTGTTGAAGGTCGAAGAAGCTCCCCCTAGCTGCTGCTGTCGACGGCTCTTAAAGAAGGAGCCGCCGCCTCCTTCGTTCATCCGAGAATCCCACTCCTCCGCGAGCTCTGTCGCCCAGCCGCGTCCTCCGCGTCGCCCGCTCGATTTGCTCACGCCACCAGCCGCGTTGAAGTTGTCACTCGTGTCCGCGTCCTCTGCTGGTGCCGCGTCCTTGCCCTCGAGATTAGCCGAGGAGCTTGGCGAGAAGCTCGCGTCCGATTTCTTCGGCGAAGACGCCGTCTTTCGCCGGGCTTCATCTGCTTTTTGCATAGTCAACCTCATATTCGCCCAGAACTCGGCGTCTGGGTCGAGATTTGGGCCAGGGTTTGGGCTTGGGCCGAACCGGCTTGACCCAGGCCTGACACTAGGGATGCATGCAAAGCTCATTAATGCTTTGAAGGGGCTGGTTGGCGCATGCTCTTTCATTGATGGAGTGAAAGGGTGCCTTGAAGACTATTGGTGGAATGTGGAGGTAACTTTGACTTGTTTGAATTTGAAATTGATTCCTTGTTGACTATTGACCTGATTTGGGTGCTCATGACATGTCACCATGATGAGGTGGCATCCATGTGTCTTGAAGGTGGTTTAGTGCCTTGGAAGGTGGCGCCAATGAGGGTGCCAACCTTGATGGATGGTGGATATTGTCTTCTCTTGGAGGAGCTTTGATTGAGGGCTGATCCTGAGGGTTTTCTTGATGTGTGGTAGATCTTGGATCACCCTTAATGAGTTGAGATGGAGGGCAGGTTTTATCGCTTTGAGAAGGAGGAGGAGGCTTGTAGTGAATTACAAGTGCAAGCAACCTGGGCTAAAAACAACCTACTACAACAACTAAGAAATTAAAAATACTTAAAAGAAAAATAAAATCTTAGGCTACCATACTCTAAAACAAGACGAGTGAAAGATAGACACAGCAAAATAAATCCCTAAAGATGTTCCTGCATCACTAAGGTATGTTTGACCCTATTATTAATAGTTTTATAACTGTGCTAAATTGTGCTATGTTATACTATGCTACATTGTTAAAATGTATAAGATATTTAGTTAATAACTTTTTATTTACTGTCAAAATTTAAATAATAAATAAATATTTATTTTAAATTATTTAATTTAAAATAATAAATATATTTTATTTTTTTAGTATTAAAATTTTAATTATTTAAAATAATAATAATTAAAATTTTAAATAAAATAATGTGAATTACTTTTTTTGAAAAGTAAAACTTACAAAATATCAAATTATAATTTTTTTAATTTTTATTTTTTTTACTATTTTTTATTACCAAATCTTTCTACTTAAAAGCTTAGCTTAAAAATCGGGCTAGGGGAGCCAACTACGAAGTTGTGACCAAAGAGGAAAGAGCTCGAAGGGCAATTGGAGAATGTCAAAGCCGAATGTGAGTGCACCAAAATCCAAAAATAGAGCTATTTGGAGTTGAATGCAAGTTGGTAGAAAGTGCAAGTTAGTGAACACAATCTGTTGTTAATTGACTCATCACTACGTTGTGTCAAATTTTATAAGCTATTTGGTATTAAGTTTTTAAATACTATTACAATTTAAAATAATAAATAAATATATTATTTTAAATTATTTAAAATTAATAATTTTTTATTTTTATTATTAAAAAATTAAATTATTTAAAACAATAATATTTGAAATTTTAGCCAAAATTAAGTGGATTAGTTTTTAAGAAAAGTTTGAAGGTAAAAATATTAAATTACAGTTTTTCTAAAAGAATTTTCTGCGAATCCTAAAAGCACAAAACTTAAAGCAAAGATATAGAGTTTCAACATTATAGATATTGAGTACGCATATTGGATATTAACAAGAATATAATAGATATTAACTAAATATTATGAATATTAACTAAACATAGTGAATAGTGATTAATATCTATGATATTTTATCAATATTCTCAATTAAATATTTGGTCAATATGTATTATATTCTATTTAATATCTTTGATATTTGATTAAAATTTACTATATTCTTATCAATATATATGATATTTGATTAATATTTACTATATTATGGATAATATCTACTATATTTGATAAATATTTATTATATTCTATTAAATATTAATAATATTTAATTAATATTTCTGATAAGCAAAATCAATATCTACAATATTACGGCGTTTAAATGCAGACTCTCGACCAAAGGGTAATTTTCTAGTGAATTTTTTCCGTAGGAAATTTTTTCATACTCTTGAAATGAAATGCAGGTTGAAAGCGGAGCGCCCTTTAAGATTCGCGAAACGAGGAATCTCCCCGTAAAAAACTTAGGGAGACCTCTCCTTAAAATTTTTCTCCGTGCGAAGACAAGCAATGGGTTCGGGAGCGCTCCTCAGTTTCGTCGCCAACAACTTCGATGTTCTTGCAGGGTTTGTAGCCCCACTTCACCCAATCATCGTGCAGTGTTGTGAAGTCTTTTTTTTTTTTTTTTCTGGCATGGTGTCGGTTTCTTCCGCTCTTGTTTGATCGATTTCTGTATGCGCATTAGAAATTTTGTGTGATTTAGGTCGATGCGCAAACTTCTTGCTTCTGATTCACCTAAGAAAAAAAATATTCAACCTCCTAATTCTCTTTCTTTCCTTTTTTTTTCTTGACTTTAATGATTAGGTTTTCTTGCTGGTTGTTCTATCTTTTGTCATCGAACGAAACCAGCGATTTTGCTTGTACTTGTTAGAGCCTTTATTTTTTTTTGCTTCTTCTAATATTTTTAATATTGGGTTTCTTCCTTTTTTTATAATGGTCACTCCTTGTTTACATTTTTTTTTTGCTTCCTTTGTAAATTTCTCATATGTTAATTGCATAATCAAAGTCTAACTTTTATTTACATTATTTAACACCAATCCAACATATTTTTACTGTTAAACATCGGGTCACGTTGCACCTGAACTATGAATATGCTTGGCTTCTTTTTTCTTTAAAGGGAATCTGTGCTGGTGTATACATGTTCAACCTATAAACAAAAGCCAACTCTTTGGCCTTTTAGGATAATTAGTGAAAAATGACTGAATTAGGAGCTGTTTGGTTGTCCGAATGGGCCTTGCAACAGCTTGTTTGCTATAATTTGTTAGTTGCAGGTGTTACAATTGTTCGTGCCACTAAATTTCCAAGAAAAGAAAAAAATAACTACAGTTGCAACTAGGTTCGTTAGCAAATTTCGTTTTGCAGACTGATCGATTCTTGAGACCTGTTCCTCATAAATTAACATATATTTTGTTGATCTATAATATATAATATTTTTTATGATAGTGAGTAAAATATTTAATAAGATAAATAAATAATAACTTTTATTATATGAAATATGAATACTTCTTGTTACCAAGTATTGAAAATAAGTAATAAATAACAATTTTTTATTGCACAAAATGTTCGGTTAAATTTCAGTTATGTAACCTTCATATATTTATATTGGTCTCTAGGTTTAATTTTTCATACTTTAGTCCCTAAAGGATAAAGCTATAATCTTTCATTCTATTTCTTGTACTTCATTTTCTAAATTTAGTATCTAAATGTTGTTTTTTTAATTTAATTCTTTAAAATTTTAATGTTAAATTCGAGAGCCAAAGTAAGAAAAGATAAAGCTCACTGAGATAAAAACATACATAAACATCAGGGACCAAACACGGAAAAAACACTTCAACTAAAACTAAAGAAAGTATGCCTTCAGAGACCATTAAAAAAAAATAAAGGTTGAAGGACCAAACTAAGAAGAATTGTAGTAATCAATAAAAACTTTTGCTTTCATCATTGACTTAATATGTGTTATTAGAATTACACAATTATTTGTTAATTTGATGATTTTTATTTCATGTTTGAAATTTTAGATTATTAAGTTATAAAATTAATCTATCATGATTGCACTTGTTAAGTATTTTGTTTTAGTGCTCCATCTCTTCACTTGTAATCATTCAAAAAACTAAGACTGGATATTCTAATGTTATTAGCACCTAAGCATTAAATTACAGCTACTACTTGCATTATTTATATTTGTCTGCAGCTAGCATATACAATATTTTTCTTTGCATGCAGCCAAATAGCCTATCACGGTTTCTCCTAGGACAGGAATTGTGAACAATACCATCTTACAAACATTCAGATTAAATGGCTAACAACTACTATAACGGATGGGGATTTATTTATATTGGTTTGCCAGATAACTTTTTGGCGATTCATTTTCTTATTTGCTAGATAGGATCTAACTAACTACCATTTAAAATATAGGATTAAATATTCAATTGTGGACCTGCACATATTGTCGACCAGATAACTTTTTGGCGATTCATTTTCTTAATGAAATGCATATGATCAAGTATTCAATATTTTACCTGTACATAAACACTACTTGCTGGATAACATCATGGGAGCAGTAAGTCTGGTTTAACCTATTTTTCTATTAAAACTTGAACATTATCAACCTACCTATTTGGGTCCTACGACCTTTTTCTGCGACTGTTTAATACTTCATATCATCCAAGACAGCCTGCCCTAATAGGTGACTGCAAATATCAGAATCTATGTTTTATTTTTATTTTCTACACGAAGGGTGATGTACATAAACTGATGATAAATACAGTTGCCTAAAAGATACCTGGAAGCGTGTATGAAAGTGTGTCTTGTCTATATTTTCCTATTCTTTTGACGCCTCTTTTACTTTCTTTGCAGGCCTTTGGTTACACTTGTGTATCCTCTGTAAGTACCTTTTTGATTTGTTGATTGCAAGATGATAAAATTCTCAATTCTGCATAGTATTCTTAGTAAACGGACATTTGTTGTTGTTGACAGGTATGCCTCAGTGAAGGCAATAGAAACTAAATCTCCCGTAGATGATCAGCAATGGCTTACTTACTGGGTGTTGTATTCTTTGCAGACATTGTTTGAGTTGACATTTGCAAAACTCATTGAATGGTATTACTCCTTAGAAATAGCTTTTCATGGATTTCTTGATTTAATATTTTTATGTCTTGGTCCAATCTTTTGGGCTACAACTTCACTTTCCACAACACGGTCATTGTTAATTTTGATCCAATATTTTGGAACTCTTTGATCAGTTAAGCTAAGACTTCATATCTTAAGCATATTATATCTTTGTATGACGTTTGGATCTCATTCAAGCAAAGGAATTAATATAAAATATGCTAAATAAGTATAAATGAACAAATAAATCCACATTGCCTCACTGGTTTGTCATGATAGCTAACATAATAACTGATAACTCGCACTATACAAAGTGTTTATACTGGTAGTTAACATAATGGAATTACTACACTCTAATAACTCTAACATTTGACATCACAAGGATGCCCCAAACAATAGACCGATGGTTAACTTATCTTGCTTATTGCTTAATCTAGTTGTTGAAGTATAAAAACATCCACATTGTCCTGCCAGTTTCGGTAACTAGTACAAATGTATGTCATATATTTTTCATGGCAATTGAAAAGATAGGGATGAATTTTGTGTTTTAACTTCAAGATAATTTATTATAGCTTAGATAGGTTAATGGTTTTAAATGCAGACCCATAATTAGGCTTTTTCGTACCAGCGTCTGTTAGTATTGCTAGATTAGATTGAATTTTGGAATATTTATGACCTTAGGAGTTAGAATGACATTTTTTATTTTCAAACTAAGCGTAGTAATATGTAATAAATATATTCCTTAACAAGAGAATTGCTTTTTCTTTTTAATATAAAAATCATTATCTAATTCTTCATAAAAATATTCATATCCATCAATAGATTAGACGTTATCTCATCACATAAATGCTACGGATTATAGAATTACTCATCCTTTGATAGAGCAACTTCACTTTTATATCATTTTTGCTACCAATGTCTTCTTGTTGTCTTTTAAATAGAAGGATTTAAGGAAATGTATAACAACCTAGGTATGAGAGTAAGAAACTAATAAAATAAGTAAAATATGACTATAATAAGATGTAAACTAATTACTAATTTCATTAAGGGTATGAAGAAAGTAAGTTCAATCAACGCATAAAGACAATGTAAACAAAGAGGGTTCATAGTCAACTACAACGACAGTGCAAACAATTATGTTTTGTAGCTAGTTTCACTTATGAAGCATACGTGTATTACATAGGCTTACATCTTATTTTGAGCACATCAAACGCATAAAGACAATGTAAATAAAAAGGGTTCACAGTCAACTACAATGACACGACAAACAAGGATGTTGTGTAGCTTATTTCACTTATGAAGCATATTACACCTTTATTTTAAGCACACTAAATTCAAATATGACTATACTAAGTAGTCTCAACCTTCTTCTGAAGTTTTCCTAAATGCAAAAGAGAAAATAAAGCTATCTATAAGATCTCTTTGGAAAGCATCTTAATCAATAACAAAAGTACAAAACACAATAGCTAAAAGAAAGAAACAAAACACAGATTAAGAGGACTAAGCAATAATACACTCTTAGAATGCCCCTTTTGATTTCTTCTCCTAAAAATGTTGAACTTTACCTCAAGAAATAGCGTTTTTGTAAAGATTGAGAACTTCAAAATGTCTTCTTGGCTCAAAGGTCTTTATTGAAAGCTTAAAGTAGGAATCAAGATTGCTAGAAAGCTCGTTTAAATACTTGGTGGTTTAAATCAATAAAAAAAACCACATATGATTAATGACTTATTTAAATCTGAAAATCATACCTCTTGTAAAATAATTTTTTTAACATAATATTAATGTTCTAAAAAAAAATCAAATTATTACCCAAACCAAGGTTTTCAATCTCGGTTTGTACTAGTGTAGTGGTTTCGCCTGCAATTGGTACATACTAGTGTACAAACATGGATGTACCAGTTCCAGGTATACTAACAAATGGATGCACCAGGCCAGTAATATCTCAAACCTGTTTAGTATGACAGTATGGACCAAAACTAAAAACACTAACCACAGTAACCTAAAGCATAAATCTATATCTATATTCAATATGATTTTCGAAGGTGAGGACTCTTACCTCAAATTTATCCTGTCCGCTTCTGTTCCTCATCATCTCATGAGAGAGTTCACCAAACTCCTACACCTCCCCAAATCAATGTAATTCTCTCCTCTTTAGCTCCAAACAAAGAAAGAACGATTTGTATGAGGAGTAAAAGAAGGAAGACATTGTTAATAAAAAAGAGAAGGGAAGTGGAAAACATGGGCCCAGTAATTGTTATTACTTGGAGTTAAATAGATAAACATTAAGCAAGTTGGGTATTAGCCAAACATAGATTAAATGTTATCTCATCTTACTCAATATTTTACATGTAAGCCCTTCATCTAATAAAATTACAACTAACTTATAGCAATTCAAACTAGATAGAAATAATTACTATAAGAAGGTTAAAATTTTCAAAATAAATTCTAGAATTTTTATCCATATAATAGGAGTTGAGTGTGTTTGATGCGTTGAGATGAAATAGGCAAGAAAGCATGTAAAAGCTATAAAAAGGTGCGAAGAGAATAAGTTGAATAGATATCTTTGCTCATATCTTTTCTCCAAAGAATTCTTAAGCGCCAAGGGAAGTGCAATCGATGAGGTTTTTACACTCAATTAGTCTATGCTATTTTTCGTTACTTCTTTACGAAAGGTATTTGGCTTGAGAAAAGACTCCAATTACTGATGGGTACCGCTATAATCACACACAATTTCACTAGCAAAATCTTCTACTTCACCTGTCTTACCACTAACATTCAATATCAATTCACGTATATTGATATTGATTTTTCAATTATTGATACACAATGTACTATATTTATCATGTTGGAAATATTATTACTTTTGTACTAAGACCTTTGTATATAGAGGTAACATCTACTAATTCAATAGAATCTATTTACATTATAATATCATTATGATTATCCACCCAAAATACCTCCTCTTTTTTCTTATAATATTACTCATCTATTTTATTTACTTTTTAAAATTTTCTAATTGTAAATTTTTTCTATTTTGATTATGTCGATTTGATGTGGCTGCTACGGTGGTCGATACCAATATCAATGTTGTGCACTATGATAAATGCTTGACATCATCTTTCATGGAGACCAAAAAAACTAGTTGTGTTTTACTATATTCTCTAACGTAGCTTAGTGTGTAGGCTTCTGGAATTCTATTAAATCACTTCAACTTTCCATGATGCATAGAGGATTGATGTGGAACTCTACACGTATGGAGTGCAATAAAATATTTGTTCGGTGGCATATATTTATTAATATTTCTGCAATCTTGAAAGATGTATACAACATAGAATTTACATGAATAATTCAACAACTTACTAATTTTCCATTTGTTTTTATGCTTATCCTTTGTGATGGTGTGACCTTGCTTGAAGAGGGCTGATCCAATTATATGATGTGACAATGACACGTTTCATTAAATTTCCTTTCATATGTTTAAATCTAAATTATTATGTACAGATTTGAGCAAATGAATTTAGAACTCACCTAGTTTCTTCTATTGTTTGGTACTGTATAAACTTTTTCTTTGACTGATATGCAATAAATAATAAATTTCAGCTGCTATATTGTGCCTTTGATTGCAGGCTTCCATTTTGGACTTATATAAAGCTGATTTTTAATTTCTGGCTGGTTTTACCATACTTCAGTGGAGCAGCTTATGTTTATGAACATTTTGTTCGACCTTTGGTTTTGCATCATCAGGATATAATTTGGTTTTCTTCTCCAAAAAAAAATATCTTCAGTAAGCCGGATGATGTTCTATTTGCCGCAGAGAAATTTATCGAAGATAATGGACCAGGAGCATTTGAGAAGCTCATAAGCAAGGTATCTAGTGCTTCACTCAATTTCCACCTAGTATATTGCCATTTCTGGAAGATGAATGTAGGACTACTACTATATCTTGAGATTTTACCAATGAGGCCTTAATCGGATATATGGTTCCATCTTCATATTGTAGACTGTAATAAATGTGATTTCCCTATGCAATTCATACTGAAAAGTGTGATCTCCCTTCATCAATATATTAGGGAAAAAAAAGAAAATGGATGAATTCTTTGGATCATTGCTGGTGAATTGCAATTCTTGCAGCGTGAATCCTTGGACCTTATTTTGTCCTATATATGTCCTCTGTGGAATGCTTGATGAGATCTACCGCAAACTAAAAGCTTAGTAGGATAAATAAGTGGGAAAACATATAAACCTTTATACTGACACAGGCTCAAGAATATTGGTACTTTTTTTAATACCTTAGGTACGATGAATATGCTTAAAGCTATCTAGAATCTTTTTTAATGCTTTGGGTTTACAGAACTACTCTGTTTATAACTGTTTTGGGAAGTGTATAAGTAACTGGCTTTGCAGTTGTCGTGATTGATGAGGTGTCGGTATCCTAAGAAAGGGGATTGACTTTTATAATTGTTGTACCTTTCAGTTTCAAATTATTGATGTTTTGAATTAAATAAACTTCTTATTGGCGTAATCATAAGTTTTGTTTCTTTGTCTTGATAATTCTAGGACGTGAAAATCCAAGTTGCAAGGTACTTAAATATTTGGACTTGCTTTTGCCGGCCATGATATATAGTTGGTTTGTAATATCTTATTCAACAACTATAGTTAAGACTACTATTTTAGAAAATTGATTAAGCAATAGAAGGACATAGTTCTTATATTTTCATTCATACCAAAAGGTAAAGTGAACACAAACAAGTTAAGCATAGATTTTAATCATGTATCTTGTTATATATAGTAGCTTAATATAAGAAGCAAGGGGTTTTGCGAAGAATTCTACAAGTTGATTCTTTAAAGTAGGAAATTGAGTAAAATTTTGTTGGTCATTACCAAGATTGTCATGGACTCTGATACAGCCCAGCCCAGTGGTGTGTCTACACCAGAGGCAAGGCCAAGCATGACGCTGGGCCTGAGCCTGAGCCACTATCGGGCCAAGCCCAATCAAAGGACTGAGAGGAGGTAGGGTTTGTAAAAGGGAGTGAGTGAGGGGAAAGAAGGGTATGATGTTATTCCCTTTTGCTTGTATTTTGAGAACTCATCGCTGTGCGATTTGAGGGACGTCCGGTTATCCGGTTTGTATCAGTGGTCCGACCTGGATCTTCTCTGGGGCGTTGACGACACGCTCTGATGGCTGCGACATGCTTTGATTTCAAATTTGAGGCGCTGGAGAAGGCTGTTGGCGAGTTGTTGGCGGCTGAGGAGTGTCGAATAACGGAGGAGGTGCGGAAGGCGTTTAGTAAGGGCAAGGGCATGGGATTGTAGGGTCCTAGTGGAAGCGCCTCTGGGTCCAACCGCACCCACTCGCGGGAGGAGGTGCGGAAGGCGACCAAAGGACCCAGCACAGATAGCAGGCCTAAGAGCAGTTCACGTCTAAACAAGAGAAGGGACTATGTTTTCACTGCAACCAGCCATATCATCCTATGCATCGATGTGCCAACGAGAACTTGAGGCTGATGATAATGGCAGAGGATGAGGACACTTGAGCCAGAGGGTATCGAGCTAGAGGCCATGGAAGGGGGCGAGCCGGAGGTATCACTACACTCGATTGGGGGCATATCCAGCCTCCTAGACCCTTAAATTGATGGGACGAATAGGGGGGATGAGGTTGTGGCAATGATCGATAACGAAGCTATCCACAATTTCATATTGGAGCAATTGGTGAAGGAGAAGGCTCTGCATCTGGAACCGACCCCTTTTTTAGAGTTCAGCTGGGCGATGGTGGGAGGATTCCGAGGGCAAGTGTTCACGGCTACAAGTCCAACTTGGGACCCACACGGAGACGATCGACGCATATTTATTTGGGTTGGGAGGTGTAGATTTCATTGTGGGAGTGGCCTGACTATGGACCCTTTGGGGCGGTAAAAGCATATTGGGTTCGACTGTACTTGAAATTCCTTCGCGATGGCAAAGAAATAGTCTTGCAAGGAAATTCGGCCTTGATCCGAGTGCAATCCTCCTTCAAGGAGCTAACACGGATGACCAAGGTGGATCATTGGAGTTTGTTATGGGCAGCTGGAGGGGGCAGTGATCCAATGATCGATGGCTCACTGTCCGATGGGCAAGAGGTGGAATTGCTCTTGGTGCTTGGGAAGTATGACAAGGTCTTCGCGGAGACGAGCCATTTCTCACCTTCGCGACCCACTGATCATGCTATTGTAATTAAGGTAGGGGAAGGTCCAGTTCGGGTGCAACCCTATCGCTATGCTCATAGTCAAAAGGATGAGATGACACGACTTGTGACAAAAATGCTCACGGCTGGAATCATTCAACCCAGTTCAAGCCCCTACTCTAGCCCGGTTATCTTGGTGCGAAAAAAGGATGGTAGCCGGAGATTTTGTGTGGACTACCACGCACTAAATGAGATCACAATTCCAGTATCCGATACTGGTAATTGAGGAGCTGGTAGACGAATTGCAAGGGGCTTAGCTACTTTTCCAAGATAGATCTACCGGCTGGTTACCATCAAATACGGGTCGGAGTGGAGGATGTACCAGAGATGGTGTTTCGAACACATGACGACCATTATGAATTCCTTGTTATGTTATTTGGCCTCAAGAATGCGCCCTTGACATTTCAGGTAACGATGAATGACACCTTCTGGCCATACCTACGTAAGTTTGTCCTAGTTTTCTTTGACGACATTTTGGTTTACAATACCACCTGGGAGGATCACCTAACGAATATAGATTAGTTTCTTAAGACTTTGGAGGGGCAGAAATGGGTGGCCAACAAAAAGAAGTGCCAATTCGAGCGAAGACAAGTGGAATACCTAGGGCATATTATTCAGCCAGGGACGGTGGCGATGGACCCAAGGTGGATGCCATCCGAGGCTAGCCTACCCCGTGCACGGTTAAGGAGGTCAGGGGGTTCTTATGCTTGACGGGATATTACTGCCTGTTTGTGCAGAACTACGACAAGATCACCAGGTGGTTGATGACTTTGTTGAAGGAGGGTTTTAGTTGGACCGCAAATGCTCACCAAGCCTTTGAAGAGCTGAAAATTATCAATTATCATGACCACAACACCGGTTTTAGCATTTGACTGATATTTTCAAAAGTTGTTTATGGTTGAGTGTGATGCTTCTACAAAAGGTGTGGGAGCCGTGTTGATGCAGGAGGGCCACCCGATGGCGTACTTCAGTAAGGCCCTCTCCAACTGAAATCTAGCCAAGTCGACGTATGAGAAGGAACTTATGACGTTGGTACTAGCGGTGCAGCATTGGAGGCCCTACCTACTAGGGCAGCATTTCATGGTATTGACCGATCAGAAAGCACTAAGGCATTTGCTACAACAACGGATCTCGACCCCGGATCAGCAGCAGTGGTTAATAAAGTTATTAGAGTATGATTATGAGGTGCTATACAAGGCGGGAAACACCAACCAAGCTGCTGACACTCTGTCACAAGTTTTGGGCACCCCGAGTTATGCGCTTTATCCGTGTCAGTGTGGCAAGACTTACCGCCAGTGCTAGAGGAGGTACAGTCGGACCCAGCCCTACAGAAGATCATGGAGGAGGTGTCCGCCGTTCCCCAGGCTCACCCCTCTATAGCATTGACAAGGGCCGGCTTCTGTACCAACGGAGATTGGTAATTCCAGCCACGTCATCTTGGGTTCCTCAGATCCTTAAAGAATTCCATTGTTCCGCAACTAGAGGTCACTCGGGGGCCTATCGCACTTATAGACGTATAGCAAGCAAAGTCTACTGGTGCAATATGAAAAGGGATGTCTACAAGTTTGTAGCGGCATGCGACGTGTGTCAAAGGCAGAAATATCAAGCCACTTCACCCGTTGGACTCCTACAGCCATTGCCCATACCTGAGGCTATATGGGAGGATATTGCCATAGATTTCATCACCAGCCTACCTAGATCGAAGGGGAAGGATGCCATCCTAGTGGTAGTGGACCGGTTGTCCAAGTATGCACACTTTATTCTCATCCGTCACCCGTATGCAGCTAGCAAGGTGGCTGAACTCTTCATGCAAGAGATTGTGTGCATTCATGGGATTCCACGTACCATAGTCAGTGATTGAGACTCCATATTCATAACCGACTTCTTGCATGAACTTTTCAAACTCTGGGGGTACTTCCTTGAATATGAGCTCAGCTTACCACCCCGAGATGGACGACCAATCGGAGGTGCTCAACCGTTGCTTAGAAACATATTTGCATTGTTTCGTGTCTGACCAACCTCACACTTGGGCCTGGCGGCTACTATGGGCAGAGTATTAATATAACTAAGTTTTCACTCCGCCACGAGCAAGACTCCGTTTGAGATGGTCTACCAGAGATCACCTCCAGTTCTCTTGCAATTTGCGCCCGGGGAATCACTCGTAGACTCAATTGCTAATGAACTGCTGGTCGTGACGAGATACTACGACAGTTAAAGTATAACCTCGAAAGAGCCCAGCAACGAATGCGTAAATATATATATATATATATATATATATATATATATATATATACACACGTATATGTATACATATACGTGTATATGTATACATACACGTGTGTATATGTATACATACACACGTGTATATGTATACATACACGTGTATATGTATACATACACGTGTATGTATACATATGTCAAATGTGTTTTAGGTCTTAGGATCTTCTGATCTCATGACCAAATTCAGCAAATCATTCTAGAACGAAAATATAAGATTTGAAATGTGGTAGGATTTTACAATCTCACTAATCCTACTCAATCCGAAGTTAATAGGTAGGATGAGTTTAAATTTGATTATTATTATACTAAAAATTAATAATATATTATGCCAAAAGTCTTAAATTGAACTGATGTGAGTTCTCGTCGGTAAATTTTATCGTTCTCTTTCTTTGACAATCATTCCTCAGTTTATGTTTGTTGTCATTTACAACTATATTTAGTTGACTATTTATCAAAATTAACTTTTGAACTTTTGTCATTTTTATATAGCGCCATTATTGTCATTTTTTATTTTTTTTCTTATTTTTATTGTCATTATCATATATATTTTATCTTTATTATTTTCCATGCTCTTCTTGTTTTCTTCATTTTGTTGTTTCTAGTTTCATTATATACTTTTATTGTATTCTTTTTTTATTAATGTGTCTCCATCGTCATCATGTCACAAATATTTAATTTTATAGTTTTATATTAGACAACTAATATATCTGAATAACTGTATAAAATGTCGAATATATATATTTTAATACTAGATAAATACATATTAATTTTTTGTTACTTATTACTAATTAGAATATTTATCTTATTCTTAAGTTTAATTAGATAAATATATTTTTTTAAAAATATATTTTAAGTAATTTGGTAGATTCTTATGATCTTATCTGACTTTACAAAGCCTCCATCATTCCTAGGATTTCGATTCTGGTAACCTTGTCTATATATATGTAAGTACATATTTATATATGCATATATATCTAGATATATATATATATATATATATATATATATATATATATATATGAAAACTTCTAGGATGGTTTAAGAAACTAGTATGCACCTCTTCGGATGGCAGTATATATCAAACTGACTTTGTATGAGTACTTGTACAAGGTTGGTAATATATATATCAGTTTGTCCTGATACTATTGGTACTGTGCTTTGATTGAGTACTGTTTGGTTTACCCTTTCCTTTTAGCACTGTTTTAATGGCTCATTTTATTCTAGGGGCCCAAAACACTTTTACGAGTGCATCTTTGAGATCATTAATTTGTATTGATAAAAAGTGGTTCTCCTTGTTGTGTTTAATGGAGAGGAAAGAGAGAGGGAACAGAGGGAAAGATGAAAGGATAGTAGAATCTGGTTGTTTAATAGGGCGGATGAAAAATTGAGGGAAAAGCAAACTTTCCCTTAAAATCGTTTTGCCCAAATGACAAGCCTGCCCAAAATTCCACCCTAATCTCACCCCTTTGACACGTTTATATTAGTATGTAATTAATATTATAATAATTATTAATATTTAATTAATTTTATAATAATTAATAATATTTAATTAATGTTATAGTATTTAATAATATTTAATTAATTTTATTGTTATAATTTTATAGTATTTAATAATATTTAATTTATTTTATAGTTATAATTTTATAGTATTTAATAATATTTACTTAATTTTATAATATTTAATAGTTGATTAATTAGTTTTATAATATTTAAGAATATTAAATGATAATTTTTTAATAGTATTTAATGATATTTATATAATACAAGTGTAAAAATAAAAAATAGAGTGACTATATCAATCTTTCCAATTTTCTTTTTCTCTAATTAAACATAATTGAAAAATCTTTTTATTTTCCCTTCATTTCTATTTTTCCTTCCTTTTTACTTTCCCTTCCTTTCAATTTTCTTTCTTTCCTAAACACAGCTTAATATTTTGGTTTATTGCATTGCTTTTGCTTCTAAAGCGTGTCTTTTGGCTGTTGCTTCATCTTAGTAGCATCGATATTGTAATTGCAGTTATTTTTATTTGGTCTGTTCTCTTTTTGAAGGCTGGAAGTATGTCGAAGTCCAAGAAGGTCAGCAAGCATGTGAGGTTTGCTGACAGTGAGGCTGACAAGGAATCCAAGTCCAGGAAGATGAAAAAGTCTCTGGGATTTCATAAGGCGGCTGCCAATAAGGAATCAAATCGTTCAATGAGCAACGGTGATGTGGCCTTTCATGGGATGCATGTTGAAGGGGAATCAAGCTCTTGGGCTAATAGCAGTTTTATGATTTTTGACGATGATAATATACATTGGAATTAGAACTTCATTTTATAGAGTCTGTAACATAGTCATATTATGACATATTTAAGGTTAGAACTTCAAGTCTAGAATCTGAAAGAGTCTGTAACATAGTCATACGTTAACAAATTTAAGGTTAACAACTATTTTCCGAATGCTGTTGAAGTGTTTGGTACACATAGAACTTTGCTTTCTAATTTCTAGATGCGAATAGGATTATCTTTGGTTAGCTTGGGACGGTTCTTCACTTTAATTTGCTGCCACTAGGTTCAGTCTGTATAGGGGTTTCATGTATATTGTAGGGTTGTAGAGGCTGTTTATGTAAGCATTAAACTATGTATGTATTATGGTTCTTTATGAGTAAATTGTTGAAGTTATCGCATAATGAAGGTGATTATGAACCACAGTGCTCTTCTTTGCATACTCGAGGAACAAACTCTTGCAATGCCCCAGCTTTTGAGAAAGTGCTGCTGCTTTGTGCGTAATTAACGCGATTGTTCCGGTAGCAATCAAAGTCTTATGCCCCGTAGAAAAGCTGCCTTCATTTACTACGTACTTTACTTGCAGTGAACACGAAGAATTGATGTCAATTGTGCTACTACTTTCAGTCTATATGATTTTACTAGTGTAAAGTTGATGGAGATGGATTTAGTGGTTTTCTACTATCTTGTGTTTGGAAGAACAATTTGAAGTAGCTTAAATTTGATCAATTTATATTGAATGACAGATCACAGTAGGTTTCAGAAATATGAAAAAAATAATAAGAAAAATTATTGCTCTTGATCATATTCTTTTTTCACTTGCATGTACATTTTTTATGTAATAATGAATTACACTCAAGGAAAGCTATCTTTAATATTTCTCTGTTGTTGCCAGCTTGTGATATGTTAATTGCTAAATTTCAACATTATTATTATTTCCCACTAGAAAAGGTTTTTTTTATATATTCATGAAAACTTTGTTCTTGTAACTCAATATCTATTTTTCTTTATAAATTACTTATATGTGCGTGAGCACACAACCTTGTTCGCGAACTCTAAATCAACCTTCGTTAAAATTTTTACAAAAAAGATAAATTTATTTTTAATAATAAATTGTAATTTTTTTTAGATTATCTGCAGAATTAAGAGATAATAAAAATTAGACCAAAAACTTTATAAAAGGACTTATAATCTTAAATGCTAGATTCTTAAATTTAAGTATTATAAATTGATATTTTATATTTATAGTTAAATGATAATGAAAATATTAGGAGGGCTAAATAAGACAACTTTGCCGATTTTTCTTTTTCATTTTATTTCATTTTAATTAATAAAAAAGAAAAGAAAGAAAAATAAAGAAAAGGGAGAAGAAATAACTAACTAGATCGCCGGGAGGAAAGGGAAGCGGCTCCGGCGGCCATCGAAATGTCGGTCCGTTCTTTCTTGTCCTTGTCCGTTCCTCTCCTCTTTCTCTCCGCATTGGGTGGATCCATCCCGTGATACTGTCCACGGATCAGCTGGCGCCGTCTTTCAGGTTCTTTTTCCTCCTCTCCTCTGGATACCTCGCTTGCACGTACCTTATTCCTCTGATCGTTTTGATCTCGAGTATGTGTGGTTAGTGTCGGTTTGTTTCTTGGAATCGTTGCTGGATTTGTGTTCCTTGGAAGCAGTTGCTCGCATTTGGTTCTTGACGCCTTGATATTGAAATGCACACGAGGATCCAATGTGCGATATGAACTCGCAAAGGATCTTGATGTGGATCATATTACGAAATTAGATTCACTGTGGAAGCAGAATAATGCGAGATTAAATTAACGAAATAAAGCTGGATAAATTCGCATGAAACATTGAATTAAATTAAACCAAGCATACAGCTGTTTCAAGTAACTATAGTTATCTACTACCAAGAAGTCATGCTATTGGAGATAAAGATGCACCAATTTTGAGAAAAGAATTCATCCTTGAGTGGACCATATTTTAGACACTGGTCGCTCTTTAGTTTGATTGTCCAAATAATGAAGCGTGGAGAATGAAAACTTCTTGATTAATGCTCGCAGATTTAGGCAAGTACAAGAGTAGGAGTAAAATGTTTAATTTCGAGAATAGTTTCATTCAAGCTTTGAGTCAACTCCAACACATTCCTGAATGCTATTTATAGGCTTGGGATCATAACTTCCCTTAGACAAAGGTTTCATGAGCTTCAATTAAAAATAAAAACAAAATAGTACAACCATTCAACATTTGAATCATGTTGCAGACTTGCAGTTGCAACCAATACGAATACTGCAAATTTGACATCAAACGGCTACTAGAAAATGTAGTGGATGCGATGGTGATTCATATTGATGAGAAGAATGAGTCAACTTGTGATGATGATTCATATTGATGGGAACTGGTTAACATGAGAAGAGGAAGTTAGAAAAGTAGTAGATGTGAATTAACAATGATATGGTGTAGAAAATCTGGAACGATATTTTGTTTTCTCTGGTATAAAAAATCATACACACGGTGTGACTCAGATTGCAACAGACTAATTGAATAGGTTTTAACTCTAATTTATGTCTAATTCGAATTACCTCTCCATCAAAACTCCTCCTAATCACCTTAGTTTTCCTATTAATCCAGGAAAGTCTAGCATGAAGTTTATGCTCACATCCCTCGAGGGAGCCAATGAAACATGTGAGGCCTGTACAAAAAGCAGTTTGTTTTCTATCATTAACAACAGAAATATTAGGCCAAATACTATTACTGGGGCGGCATCCCTCCTAAGCCATGTCCAAAAACATGATAACAACGCATGAGTTCATACCAAAGTGACCAGCAACACTAGTCATATGTATTTCCCAAATTGAGATATCCCTTATTAATGTCATAGGGATAGATTATACTATTTCAAAATATTCACTCAGTACTAGGTTAAAGTGAGAGCATAATAAATACTTCTTCAAACAACAAGTCACCCAACTAATGGTATCGACAAACTTATTTTTAGCCTCTATATTAAGGTTCATTTAGAATTTCTCATTTGAAGGCTCTAAGTAATTGCCTAAAATGGTTATCACATTATCACCTCTAGTTTTACTGTAGACAAGAACTCACTCATAAAAAACTTAAAAACTTAGTTCATTGCCCCGTGAGATTGAGGGACCATTGGATAGCCCCGAAGGGCCCGACTAGCTATTTATTACAATCCTTCCTTAGTTTTAAATGTAGTTTTTCTTTCATCCTTATGCTAAATCCTAATTTTAAGGTAACCATTGCAAAGACAAATCTTTGAGAAACCACCTAGACTCAACTTGCTATTCTAACTTATCATGGTGGGATATATAGGAATACTTGATCACAGTCTTGTTATTGACTCAATATTAAATTCACATGTGCCACAATTCATCTTTATTGGGGTCAACAGAGCAGGAACTACATAAGGGCTCAAACTAAAATAGGAAAGGATGCAATAGGGATGATCAAATCGTTTCACCAGCGATATAGCCAAATGCTGCAAGTAGAAGAAAGGAGTGAAACAAAATGGAATTAAATACTGATTAGTAGCAAGATGTTGTTAGACTCTTCTGTTTTCAATAGTAGAAAGACTACATTCCTTGAACTACTGCAAGGTTCAAATCTGCATCGGAGAACAAATAACTCATTTACACTAAAACCCTCCAAAGTCTAAAGAACCATTTTGGGCAAACCTTTTTACTTGCCTTTCGAGGTCAACATGCTCAAAAGTATTATATCTATATGAGGCAAAATTGGTAAAGAAGCCTCGGGTACTAAGTCAATAGCATGTTGAATATCCCAGATGGGAGATACTTCATCAAGAAGCTCCCCAAGTAGGGTATCTACATAATCATCTAATATCAATTCTACTTCATGTGGTATCATTGGAGCACGGTTAGGCTCATGCTCAACCTCTCAATTAGACAAGCCAATAGTTCTACACCCGTAGTAGAAAAGAACCAAGTCTCAGGATATCAAGAGCTTCCTTAGTATAGGATAAGATGCAGAATTTTTCTTAAGTTGTATTCAACCTTCACTCCTTTGCCTTGCTAGGATTGCTTTTGATTCTTAACCACCTAACTTAAACAAATATGTGCTAACCTTACCATTATAAGTTACATTAAGGTCACAAAAAAGCCAATGCCTCCTAGTAGAACATGGAAAGCATCTATGAATGACATCACACTAAATCTAATTTTTATAGGAAGTAAGAGATATGGGTACAAGATATCTTTAAGTTACCAAACTATAAGACATTCACTCAAGCTGCAGGTGGCGCTCAAGTGTAAACTTAAATCTGGTGAGGGCTGTTTGAGCAACCATATTTGTACTATTAATGACAACATTGCAAAGATAATCATTACCAGAACTGAATGCGTGAAAAATTCCAGTTCACCTCCAATCATCACCTCAAGGCAATGTTAATGTGCACATAACATCAGCTAACATGGTCTGGGATATTTCAAGTGCGATGTTCTAATCCTCACCATAATGGACTTAGGAAACATATGCTCTTCGAAGTCATATTCTCCCTTAACCAAGTCAGTGTTCTTCCATGTGAACTCGTTGCAACTTCTCTCATGCCCTTACCAACCTTAACTTGTGACATACACTAGATTCTAGAAATAGTTAGGAGACTAATAGTTGGTGAAGTACTCTCTAACCTCCTCAATGGATTTACATGCTTAACTTTCAAAGTTTGAGTCTCAGTGGTTACTACAAGTTGCGTAACCAACACTCAAGATTAAGGCCTCAATCGAAGGTTTGGTAAGAGTTATTAGAGGAAGCTAAAATCATAAAACATCTTCCTCCTAATCTTAGGTCAAAGGCTCATTGTAAATCAAGCAAAAGCGTTCTGAGTATCCTCTAATTGTACATGAAATCATTAACTCACATGTAGTCACGAACAATTATGTTGTTCTACTAAAGGGTGAATAATTGTTCAAACAAGTGAGTATGATTTTATGGTGAAGACATTTTCTCTCACCTTAGATACATCACTAAAGTGTAGGAATGATGATGGCTCAAGAACTCAATTTCCAAGTTTCTAAAATTTGGTTTGTATTTGTCTGTATGGATGGTATTTATTGCTTTGACCTTGTACAGTACAGGTTAGAACTCACCGAAACCATTTATATGTTTGTATATTTGCATATGCATATATATGTATGTATATTTGCATATCATATACATAAGTATATGCATATAGACATACATTTATAGCAGTACCGGCTATTACATACATTTGTATAGTCTGGTACATTATTATAGACTACTATTTTAAATCTTGCTTTATTTTTTATTCTAAACTCAAACTTGAGTTAGATACCCTATTATATAATCTGTGCTTCACCTAAGTATTTAAATAGGTACCCGACTCAATTAAACAAATTTAAGTTTTATTTTTTATCTCAATTTTTTTGTAAATATAATTTAAAAAATGAAAGCAAATTCATATATTTATATAATTACTTTTGAGGTTAGTATGTTAAGGATTTTAGTTAAATTATAATTTTATTTTTTTAGTTGGGTGGTGGGTACCTATTGCTTTAAACCCATATAAAACCTAGTGAGTCCTTTAGTATAGACAATGGGTGAAGCATCCTCGATCACCATTAAATCCCTAATGCAAGAAGGAATTTGACATTCTTATGTAACACTCTTACGTCCCTTTTGCCCTCTTTTGCTAACTGAATTTGATAGAGAGGTGGAGATTGCTATGGTAATTAAAGACCTTATTGATGATATAGTATCAATGGTTGATTAGCCTTGATTAAACACTGAGAGACTTTGATAGTGGTTTACACAGGTTCACAATTTCAGTATGGCCAATAGTTTGAAGGGTTTTTTTTTTTGGGCATAATCTTTGTTCCGTAAAGTTCATCTTGTTTAGTCCCAACCCTGCCGTTCAAAAAAAATAGTTCACCCACTATAGTTTCAAAATTTTTTCTCGTAATCCACTACCTTTTCCATCTCAAGTTTTCTCTAAATAGTGATAAAACTAGGGAGTTCAGGAATAACCGTCTTCTTCGAGGTGTACAATAAAGTTGCAGTCTATGTGATTGGTTTCCTTCAATATTCGTGTGACTTTACAAATTGAGCTTTGCAATTTAATTGGTTTTGGGGATATAAAACCCAGCAGTGCTTAAAAGAAAGACCACTTGAGTATTACTGTACATTCACATGAGTCCAGATCATACGATTGTCAGCTAGGCTCTCGGAGATGTTGCTCCCGTCTTTGTGGCCAGGGATTTCCTCCAAACTAAGGAAAATTTGATCATTAACAATTTGCGTTTGCCCTGGTCCTATTAGTATGCTAAAGGCGGTTCTCTTGAGTTCAATGTGTAGCTCATAACATCAGAGTCTTTACTTTGCTTGTCAGCATGTTAGACGTATAAGCGAATTACTGCAGCAACAGTTATTTTGAATTATCCTGGAGTGTCGTCCATCTTCGTGGAAGGCATGTATATCATTTAAAGATATCTTATAATCCGTGTGCCAGAAATTGTGAAGAATCTTCTTTTGAAGAGATTATATTATAATACGGAAAATGATTGACCTAGGTGTTATTTCCAGTAAATGCCTGGGTGCCTTACCACATAATTGCGTCCTAGCTATAGAAAAGAGTAGTGTACAAAGAATGACTTTGTGGTCTTTCACCTAGCCAGGCTGTGCATTCCATCGTTCTGTTGTTAACTTCTAGAAGAGACCCCAAATTGATATTGAAACTATGTCTGACACTGCTTGGAGGCAGATCCCAGATGCCTATGCAGCTATGCATGACAAGCCACACATCAGGAAGTGTTCATATGCTCATTACTTTAGTTGGGAGATCCAACGTATTATAGTTTTTTTTTTTTATAAAAAATCTACTATAAGGTTTATCTCGTCAGTAAAAGTATTGCATTTGAAATGCACATGCTTCAGTATGCAATTATAACTCATTTTGTGCTGTTCTAGGAAACCTATATATGTTGTTAGGATCCTATTGCAAGTTTACTAAGTTATTTGTTATCCTCTCGTTGTTTATACCAACTTGATGTTGTTCTTAGTCTTCTGACAGTATGCTTCAAATGGCTCAAACTTGTGTACTAATTCTACTAAACCTTATAAGACCTTCATATGTTCATGAATCTTTCCACGTGGGACTAATGCGCTCATGCGCTCATCCCATTCTCATATGACACATCACAATCTTCCATCATTGCAAAGCTGAATTCGCGCTCATGGTAAAACTATTGGTAAAACTATCTGATCTAACTTACCCTACCAATATAATATAGCATTCGAATGCTTTTCTTTTATACCCTCTTGTTAGTTCACATTGGCATTGTCTCCTACTGCATCTCATCATCGTCAATCTGAATTTACGTTCATAGTAAACTGTATTCCTACTTGATCTAACTTGTCAATCAAATTAATTTCCCACATGGTTCTACAAGTCACATCAGCTGTTTATTTGAAGTACCTTCTGAGGAAAAGTTAATATTTCAGTGGTTACTTATTATTTAGATTAAAGTGAACTCCATTGGATCCTCCATTGGCCAAAATAAGTTATTTGTATAATTGCTTGAACCTGTGCCCACAGAATCCATTGATTAAACAAATGATGATTCCTTATGTCTTCTGTAACAACCTTGCTGTCGATTGGATTGTGCTCATGTGCCCCGTGATGCGCGCTGCTACACGGAACGTTCAGCAAAACTTATAATCTCTGCTCAGGACTATTTAAGGCTGCTTATTGTATTTTTTTAACGGTGTTGGCAATCCTCTTTAAGTAATCAGTAATTTTTAGTCAAACACCACATACTATATATAAACTTAGTGAGTGTGCCAGTTTCATGTTTGGATCCTAATGAGCATCCTATCAATTATTTTGAGACATTCAAACTAAAGGAATGTGTGGTCAATCAAACAGTGAAGTGCGGGTGGATCCAGAGTTTGGACCACGTACCAAACGTTTTCTGTGCTTCTTTGCTGTGATTGACTGGCTAGCATACTAATCTATTAGCAGTTGGGATTGTACAACATCATTTATCATATGCATAATACTGTTAGTTTTGCAGATCTTGTTGGCAACCCGGTATACAAGCATTATTTTTAACTATTTTACCATTAAAGGTGTGGTTTTTTCACTCCCAAAGTAATCATAGGTTGAAGCCTAGTTTACCATTAAAGTGAGATGAAATATTGGTTAGGTGGTTGCTAGTATCACAAAAGCTTTTGTTACCTGTGTGACAGTCTCTATTTATATATTTATCATTCAACATCTTCTATATGGTTGAGGCTGGTGACTTAAAGTTGAGGCACCATTTGTAATCTGAATATAAACTAGTAGCTTTGCAAGAAGATGAGGGGTGTGTAAATATAATATGGAAAGCTGTGCAATTAAACAGAGATAGGGAAAGTAGGGACGTAGGGTAGAGGTTGGTTAGAATTTGTACCATCAATCTTTGTTCTAATTTCTTGCAAATATTTTATTGGGTCCGTCACCTCTAAAGCTTTAAGCTTTTACGAAAGGATTAAATTTAATAAAAGCATTCTATCATAAAAAAGGGTAAAACCAGCTTGACTAACCTAGGTTGTGATCGAATTTGGTTGTTTCTCATCCGATTTGACCCGTCAATATAATAAACTTATACATGGCAGTATAGAAAGTGGAATTGGATGTACTTGTCTTTTTTATTGTTTAATACTTGCATGGCTCTCCTTATTGTGCTGAGAGGAGATTCTTTCTTAGGAATCAAGTACATGACTTAAAAGGGAACAAATAATTTCAGATCCAAATGCTTCCAAATTTCTCTATTATTTGTTCTCCTGTGATCTCTGACAAGCCAGTTCATTGCAATTACGAACACTTGAAAAGTTCACAGCTTAGCAATACCATTTCGCATGATTAACACGTACTATAACTGACATTGCTAATTGAGAAACTTTAACAGAGATTGAAATTTATGTATCTTTTGGAAGAGGGGTTGGTGTGGTCTTTAATTTCGGCTAAAGTTAGCACATGCACTTTACTATTACAAGAGATGCACCAATTTGATTTGCTTACTAAAAATCTTGCATGTCTGCAGTGAATGACAGCCAGTTGTGGGACGAATTATGAAGCTCTCATTTCGGTTGAAGGTTTCCATAGTCTGCTTCTTCAAAGCAGGTAGCTCTAAGTTTACTGCCAGTAAGAGATAAATATAGGATTTCACAAGCGCGAAAAGCTCAAAGTTTCTTTCTTGAATTATTAATTTTGAGCTCCAACATGGTCCCAAGATCTTCCTGCTTCCCCCAAGGGGTGAACAATGTGAGCCCCTAGATCCAGCGTACACTGTGGTACAAATACTTTAAACTCCTTATAACATGGCCTGCTTGGCGTCCTCTGACACTAGTCCTGCGTGGTTGGCTCTTAACTGAGGCCTTTCGTTTCTATAACCCCCACTTGTAAATACTCAAATGGTGGATACAGCATGGCGTATCCCTGGTTGCAAATTTGCTTCTCCCTCTCTCTCTCTCTCTCTCTCTCTCTCTCTCTCTCTCTCCTTGATACATCACCTATTTAAACACAGCAGCACTTAACCAATTCTTTCTCAATGCACACTTAGTCTTCCTCATCAGTGACTGCCATTTGTTCCATCTCTTTGCTTCTCATCTCGTTTGCATTCGCAAATTTAAAGCTAGCGAGCGAAAATGTCCAGCAGGAGGTCTCGATCAAGGCATTCCAGCTCGTCAAGAATCACAGACGAACAGATCAATGACCTAATGATGAAACTGCAAGCTGTTCTTCCTGAAGCACGTATTCGGAGCAATGATAGGGTAGGTTGCCAGGCAACTCCTAAAGTACTTCATAACTTGCAGCTAGCCTCGTTACTCGTTAGTGATGATAGACACCGGGCTTTAATTTGAATTATGGATGAATGCAGGTTTCAGCAGCTAAGGTCTTGCAGGAAACTTGCAGCTACATCAGAAGCTTACACCAAGAGGTGGATGACCTGAGCGAGAGGCTATCGGACTTACTCACCACGACGGACATTAGCAGCGCGCAGGCCGCGATCATTAGGAGTTTGCTCATGTGATACACGTTTGGTGATAGTAGTTCATGATCTAGATGAGACAAAAGGATGGTACACGCACATGCCTCTCTTCCCTGTTAATTAAGAGCAGTAGATCAAATTGGAAACTATAAGTAGGGGTGGGTCATCTTCCCAGTTTGCAAGCTGCATATCAGTGCTCATTCGGAATGTGTGTTTCACTGAACCCTGTATTGCTAATCGATCTCTTCTTGCATCAACGAACCAAGTTCCCTATTTTTTTTTTTTTTTTTTTGCCTTTGGTGCCACAACTTCAAATTTCTAAATTTAACTAGCGTCATTATATCAACTGATTTAATGTGTTTGTTGGAAGATCAAATCGATGTGAAAGTTTGTACAAGTCAATAATGCTCAAAGGATGGTGCGTTCTTTAATCTAGGGATGGTAGCGGATAGGGTATCTGTATTTTTTGTGCTATCCGTAATTTAACTCGAATAACTATTCTACTACCCGTATTCGAATAACTACTCGTTTATTTTTTAGAACTTCTACACATACCTTACCTTATTAAAAATTTAACTACCCATTTAGTACCTGAACCCTATAAATACTCAACTTAAATATCTATTCTATTAAATTTTAACCTATATATATATATCGTTACCCGATTAATATTCGGGTACCCGACCCTATAATATCCTAATAATAATCAAATTTCGGGTAAGATAAAACGGGTACCCGTAAACCTGAATAACATATTAAAAAAATATAGTAAACAAATAAAAAATATATATTTATATACATATATGTAACCGGGTTCGGATAGTGGGTATCCGTCCTATGCTATCCGAACCCGACTCGGGTAACATATGCACTACTCATACTCTACCCAAACCTGAATAACAACTATCTGTGTACTTTTAAACGGATTCAAATAGAATGAGTACCGCTAAATTGGTATCCAATTACCTTCCCTACTTTAATTTGATATGATAGTAGCTCGCTCTTTCTTTACAGTCTCAATACTCCGTCAATAATGGATGCATTGTCAGGAACGTCTACTAAAGATTTTCTAGGAATGCAAGGGTGAGGGTAACTTAATATTGCTGCTTGATAAGGTTGAAGTACACTCTTAGCTTAAAAGAAAGGTGAAAAATGCGTTTCAAAAAATCCACTATAGTGATCAGGTGGAATTTTCGTCACTGTAATCCACAAAATAAGCGTGGGAAATTAAAAAAATTAAGATAATTTTTTCTCGAAAGTAGCAAGAGAAAATTTTTTAGGCGGAGAATCCGCGTAGGAATCTTCAGGCGCATGTGAAATATTAATTTTGCTTTAAAAGTTTTATATATCTGCACAACACTAAGATGAATGAATATTATATATGCTTCAAAGCATTATCAACGGCCAATTTTATCCGTGCTGAAGATTCCGCGGAGACTCTGCTTATGAAAAATTTTTCAAAAGTAGTAGTGTTTCAACAATCATGCAGTCAGACAAGCCTCGTGAATCAATAGGTGGCGGCGTGGCGCGCGTCAAGTCTTTCCAATTTGCCATGCTTTTTTGTTCAACTATGATTTGTTGTACAATCCAATCAGGGAACAGAATCTTAAGAGAAATCAAAGATGACAATTCAAATGCATAATTGGTTCACATCAATACCACTTATTAGAGGTGATCTAATGTGAACTCAGCCTTTAGTAATGAATTGAAAATTTATAAATATATATATAATTATGTGATCTTAATGTGAACTCAGCCTTTAATAAAATAATGAATTGAATAACTGTGTCTACATTCTATTTGGAACTAAGCTGGTTGCCTTTAGTCTAGAACAAGTTGTAAAATTAAGATCACCATTTGTACTTTTCCTCTATCCACTTTAGGAACCTATACAGTGGAAACATTTCCATTGCCATTCATGCCTTTTATCAGCATTTATTTGTGGGTATTATTAGCTAGGTTGCATGTGAAGGAGGTGCTTTGACTCCATTGATGGTGACTACAATATTTTATGGTGCATATTAAAGAAAAAATTTATTATGCGGAGCACTTATCTGAAAAAGTTAAAAAAGAGTTCGAATGTATCATGGATAAATATATTTTTTATCATAAATAAACTATATCAACGTGATCTATTCACTTTAAGCTAGCTAATGGTGCTAATATTATTGTAAATAAATTTATCCATAATAAAAAATTGATAAAAATATTATCATAGAGAAGTATTCTTTGCTGGGATGAATAGCTTATCCACGATGCTAAGAATATCAATTTATTATCGTGGATAAGTTCATTCCTAATAATATTAGTATCATTAGATAACTTATAGTAAGTAGATTACATGAATAAACTTATCCACGATAATATTAGTACTATTAGATAGTTTAGCGTGAATACATTACGTGGATATAATTTATCCACGATAAAAATATATTTATTTATAATTCATTCCAACCCTTCATAATTTTTTTTTCATATTAGACTAAGTTATTCAGTATGCATCGTACATACTGTGGTGGATTAATACACAAGATCGTCGCTCGAGATACATCCTAGTGTTAGTAGCTCTCAAGTCAAAGGTTTCATCACCTGATTGAATATGTTAACATAAGAGAGAATTATAGATTTGTAGGCAATGTGTCTATTCTCCATTGATTAACTTGATCATTAGATTGTTTACAAGGTAAATATATATAGAAAACCTTCTAGTCTATATTTAGTAAATACTAATATTAACACCCCCTCTCAAACTGAAGATGTTGTAAGCAGATGTAGTTTGGAATGAAGATATTAACACTGGCGATGGACCACGAAGTCCGCTGCTGAGATTCTTATCACTGACGACACTAATGATGCTTGCTGAAGATGCGGTGTTGTCTATATAACGATCGGCATAGTGGTAGAGTTCGGGATCTGACGGGGCAGTGTTGGAGGCGTGGTGGTTGGACTCCGAGTACACGATCTGTTCCTCCATGAGGTGCATGGCCAGACAATGGAGGCTCTTGGGGGTGGATCCGGCGGCAATGGAGCCGGCAAGGGCGCCAAGCTTCTTAGCGCGATGGAGCTGCTCACGGACGGCAAAGATGGTGTCGCGGAGCTTCTGGATCTTGAGCTGAGTGTCGAAGGCCTCCAGTATATGGAGTGATCAGGGGATAAAACCCTAGTATGCTGAGCGATCAGTGGATAAAACCCTAGTATATGGAGTGATCAGAGGATAAAACCTTAGTATGTAGAGCGATCAGGGGATAAAACCCTAGTATGTGGAGCGGCTACAAGCCAAGAGCAACGGATAGGAGATAAAACCCTAAAAGGAGCGTGTATGGTGGACAGGGGATAAAACCCTAGAAGGAGTGGCTACACACTAAGAGATCTCATAGAGAAAAAAAAACTCTTGCTTTGATACCATGTTAATATAAGAGAGAATTATATATTTGTAGGCAATGTACCTACTCTTCATTAATTAACTTGATCATTAGATTGTTTACAAGGTAAATATATATAGAAAACCTCCTAGTCTATATTTAGTAAATACTAATATTAACACTCCCTCTCAAACTGAAGATGTTGTAAGCAGATGCAGTTTGGAATGAAGATATTAACACTGACGATGGACCACGAAGTCCGCTGCTGAGATTCTTATCGCTGACGATACTAATGATGCTTGCTGAAGATGCGGTGCTGTCTATACAGCGATCGGCGTAGTGGTAGAGTTCGGGATCTGACGGGGCAGCGTTGGAGGCGTGGTGGTTGGACTCCGAGTACACGATCCGTTCCTCCATGAGGCGCCTGGCCAGACAATGGAGGCTCTTGGGGGTGGATCCGGCGGCAATGGAGCCGGCAAGGGCGCCAAGCTTCTTAGCATGATGGAGCTGCGCACGGACGGCAAAGATGGTGTCATGGAGCTTCGGATCTTGAGCTGAGTGTCGAAGGCCTCCAGTATATGGAGTGATCAGAGTATATGGAGTGATCAGGGGATAAAACCCTAGTATGCTGAGCGATCAGTGGATAAAACCCTAGTATATGGAGTGATCAGGGGATAAAACCTTAGTATGTGGAGCAATCAGGGGATAAAACCCTAGTATGTGGAGCGGCTACAAGCCAAGAGCAACGGACAGGGGATAAAACCCTAAAAGGAGCGTGTATGGTGGACAGGGGATAAAACCCTAGAAAGAGTGGCTACATGCTAAGGGATCTGACAGAGAAAAAAAACTCTTGCTTTGATACCATGTTAACATAAGAGAAAATTATATATTTGTAGGCAATGTACCTACTCTTTATTAATTAACTTGATCATTGGATTGTTTACGAGGTAAATATATATAGAAAACCTTCTAGTCTATATTTAGTAAATACTAATCTTCCTTTCTGCATTTCGTCTATAATCTAGGTGATAGATACGACCTCATCGAGAAACAGGGGGCCACTATACTTTCTCTAGATTTTGCTCGCAGTTTCTTCAAACAACCAGCGCCGCCGTGTGTTCAAACTTAGATTGGGGTAATCTAAGCTGTCCTAGTGGATGTGCAACTAGATCGTTTTCGAATCATATTCTGCTTGCTTTGTTTCTAATCAGTGTCCCTGCCACCGCGTGCTCTCGTCTGCATCTGCCCACATCAGTTCATGCCGTGGATTCCTGGATCAAACATCATGGAAGAACAAAATAAAGCAAAGCCGAAAGTAGGGATGTTTCCTCCTCTCCGTGGAAAGAAGAATCACGCAAAAGATGAGCAAGGCAACAGCAATATTCTTGCACATCTTTATCCTTCTTTATGCTGCCTTGAATTGCAACCATAAACGAGAGAGGAGAAGAGCAGCGCAAGGCCAGAACCAAACTAATTCTTCTTCCTCGCGTTGGCTTTGAGCATTTGATCAGAGGACACAAGCGATGGCGGCGCGAAGAAACGTGGGAGTGGCGGTTGACTTCTCTGCAGGCAGCAAGGCGGCGGCGAGATGGGCGGCGGACAATCTCGTGAGGGAAGGCGACCGAGTCGTCGTCGTCCATGTCATCGCCTGCTACCAGAAGGAGCAAGGGATTGTTCACCTGTGGGAGAACACCGGCTCACGTAATGACAGAATAAAGCTCGAATTCTCTGAAACTAATGATCAATCAATTTATCCAAAACTTCAACTGTTCTACTAAGACCTCACTCACTCCACCTCCAGCCTTCATTCCCTTGGATGAATTCCGCGATACCCGAATCAGCAAGCAATACGGCGTCGCTCCGGATCCCGAAGCACTCAAAATACTCGCCCAGATGGCGGACGACAGGAAGGTCAATATTGTGTGATTCTTCTAAAGATTTTTGTTCAATTATTAAAATAAAATTAATTTTGAGCTCGCAGGTTGAAGTGGTTGTAAAGATATACTACGGTGATGCAAAGACGATGCTCCTTGAAGCCATTGACAAGATCCCACTCCACTGCCTTGTTCTTGGGTGTAGAGGACTCACCAAGCTCAAGAGGTGTGTTAATTTTATCATATGCTATTTAAAAAAAAATCAATATAATTAATCATATTATTTATATATTTAGCTAATAGTGAATACTCAATCTTCTTTCAATATTTACACAAGTGATTATAGTGAATTTATGTATCAAATAACATATAACACATCTATGTTTATATAGAAAGATTTTTATACTTTTACGTTTCTAGAAAATGATTATGAGTTTTCATAGTTTGTTATGACTGTGTAGGGCACTTCTCGGAAGTGTAAGCAGCCATGTGGTGAACCATGCTACCTGCCCCGTGACTATTGTAAAATAATAGATATAAATGTGTATATACGAAATGTATATATATATATATATATATTATGTGTGTAATGAAGAGATTTTTATAAGCATTAAAATTTTTGCTTGATTTACTTTTTGTAATTCTAACGTAAAATATTTGGTAGTCAAGTGTCAAATTTAAGGGCACATCAAGTTCAGCGAAATCATACTAGTTATATAACATTAAGGCTAGGTTTTGTCTATTAATCGGTGCAACTCGATAAATCGAACCAAATTAGTCGATTCAGGTTGAGAGGGGTGAGATTTAATCGATTCGGTTTCAATTTTTCATTTTCAAAATCTATATAAACCGAACCGATTATAACCTAATTAAAAATTTAAAATTAAAAAAAAAACCTTCTGCTAAATACTAATCAGTAATCACTAGTTAGCTTATCACTTATTAGCCACTGGCCCACTCTTAAAAAAAATTAAAAAAATCCTAAAACCCTAAATCGGCACTCACCTCACGCACGCAGTTACGCCGCCCTCGCCTTTGTTGCTCTGTCTCCGTGACTCTATGTACCCTCTATCTTCTGCTCTTAGCCTCTTAATAGATGTACCGCAAGTGCACAGTTCTATCGCGTAATAAAAGTATCGAATCTCATAGGACTAGGAAGTCAAGTACTAACTAATCAATTAATTGTTAGCTAGGCAATCAAATAATGATGAGATGTGTAATAATCTAATTACAAGGGACAAAAGTCGAATAAATCAAGAGCAAACGAAGGTGTGAAAATCTTCATAGAAGATCAGGGTTTGGGGTTTCACTACGCTAGAGAATATGGAAGAATGATAAAAAATAGTCTTAATTGAGTAATCTATGGTCTTTAAGGAAATTCTTCATAGTGTACAAACCGTCCTCTCTCAAGCTACAATATGGTATCTAGCTTAACTCAAGTCTCCTACTCTCATGACTTACTAGGTTAAGCAGATCCAATGAGTTTCGTGAAGAATCATTAATTCCTCAAGTGGTTTCGACCTACTTTCGTGGTCGAAAACATAAGTCCAATCTAAGGGGTTCCGACGTTGTGGTTCATCTCTCAGTTCATCCCACAATATCTTAAACATATGAATGCATAGCCAATGCAATAATATGAAATAATTACAACTAAGATTGGATAATGACAATAGAAAACCAAATTAAACACTTAGTTAATCATAAAATTCCAACATCCTTACAACGAGTTACGCCCAAACCCTGAAAATGAATTTATGCTAGAGCGTTCATCGTGAAATACATCAAATCTCTCATAAAAATCAATGCAAACCAGAGGAGAGGTTAGATCTACGACAAGAGAGGATGGACCATGATCTTCAGCATCCAAACGTTGAAGAAATCACCTCAAAACAGCCTCTCGATGTCACGTTTCACGCCTGAACCCTAAATGCCTCCCTTTGCGAAAATCCGATAGATTTGCTCCACGAAAAGGTTCAATGACTATCCCAAAACGTCTGTGGCCCAATTAGGAATCCCCATGTTAGTTTTTCCCAAATTCTGCTTCAAGAATAGCAAGAATCGAGCGAAAAACTGAACAGGTGTTGTGGATGGCGGAAGTCTTCACGACCGTACATGGATACACAGGTATGGCCATGAAGATTTCGTTGTGTCTTGGATCTAGCATGCCAAGGTCTTTACGGCCATGCAAGGATACACAGGTATGCCTGTGAATATTTCGGCGAATTCTGAAGCTTTTGTGAGGTATGCACAATCGTGCGTGTCTTCACACCTTAGGTCGTGATCTCTATAGTGTACTCCGTTTTAGCTTAAATTTGACGTATGATTTCATTTCATTATAAGAAGTCATCTCATATCTTCAATTCCTCTAAATTTCATTGGTTTAGACGATATTCCCTACATTTCAATAAAACTAAGGAGAAGTGAAAATTCCGAATAATATAGCATTTAACTGTATAAATGAGATGAAACTATTATTTCTAACCTATAATCATATGAAAACTAAATGACAATGTGCTATATAAATACATAATATCACCTCTCACTAGTCAAATGTCTAATAATTATTCAGCTCCATTGGACTCATTAGCTCTTACAATGGCCAATGATGTGTCCATGGAAATCCTTGCTTGACTCCCCCTCAAGTCCCTCTTTCGCTTCGCCTGCGTCTCCAAGGCCTAGTGCAACCTCATCTTCGGCGATGACTACCTCCGCTCGAGGCTGCCCTGCTCACCTCCGCCGTCTCCTACTATTGCCATGCTGGTGACACCAAGGAGCCACGCTACGCTTGCACTGCCGATAGTCCCAATAGGCTCCGTGAGTACCCCCTCGATTCCTTCCCCCTGCAATGGATTCCTTCTGTCATACGTCGGAGCTACGTCGTTCTTTTACGTGTTTCGGTTTTAACCGAACTAGACTTAATATTTTTGGTTCAGTTTAATTCAATTTTAATATATTCGATTTGGTTTTCAATTTGATAAAATTTGAAAAGAAAAAAAAAAAAGGTTGCGTCAATGGTACTAACTATTTATGTGATACATTTAACACCTTCAAATTCTCAAAAAAAGTCTACCATAAGAAAAATAACAAATTAAACCTCTTGTTTACAAAATAAATTAACTAACTTTGTTTACAAAGTATATCCCCGAAAATTAACATAATTAAACCTCTTTCTTTATACAAATCCACTGTTTAATCTCAACCTTTTTTTTGTTATTCCAAATTAAGGTCCATATATGAAAATAATAATGTTACAACCAATTATAATTAGATTCTTTACTTTTTCATAAACTAAATAAAAATCTTTAAGCCTAAAAAGAAAGAAGTATAAGTTTTCAAGCAAATTTTCCGAAATCAACCCTCCCTGCACATCTATCCTTCCTATCTCTAAATTTTATGACGTTCTAATTACTCATCTTACGTATCAAAGTATTTGTGTTTTATTTAATGTGAAGGACTTATATACAATAAAAGCCTCACTATTGTAAGTATTTGCATAGAAGCATAAAATTTATATAAATCTGTTAAATATTATTAATAGCAAAAGAAATTAGATTGGAGAAAGCTAAAGCCAAAGGTGAATTGCGAATTTGCCATAGCCGGGTTGTATTTGTGAGAACCGTGAGAGCTGGAACCGACGGGTCGGCCTAGGCCGGAATGAAGACCACGGGCTCGACCCAAACGAACCCAATCTTGCAGTCAAATCTTTTCCCGTCCCCTAATCCAGTCCGGCGAGTCCGCTATAAAAGCAACACGGAATAGAATTAGGGTTTCGTCTTCTCCCGTTTCCTTCACTGAGCTCGAGCGGCAACGATGGCGACGGCGGCGACGGAATCGGTGCAGTGCTTTGGAAGGAAGAAAACAGCGGTTGCGGTCGCCCACTGCAAGCGCGGAAGAGGGCTAATCAAAGTTAATGGCGTGCCGATTGAGCTGGTGAAGCCGGAGATCCTCCGGCTGAAGGCCTTTGAGCCCATCCTCCTCCTCGGACGGCAGCGCTTCATGGACGTGGACATCCGCATCCGCGTACGGGGCGGCGGCAAGACCTCTCAGATCTACGCTATCCGTCAGAGCATCGCCAAGGCCCTGGTTGCCTACCACCAGAAGTACGTCGACGAGCAGTCAAAGAAGGAGATCAAGGACATCCTTGTCCGCTACGACCGGACCCTTCTCGTTGCCGACCCTCGCCGATGCGAGCCAAAGAAGTTTGGTGGTCGGGGTGCTCGCGCCCGGTTCCAGAAGTCGTACCGTTAGACGTACGGGGTTCTGCAATTCGGGTTTTCCCGTGGAAAGTTTCAGCCTTTCGTGCTCTCTCTCTCTCAGTTTGCTTCTTCTTGTTGGTTATATCGGGATTACTTTGATACTTCAGTTTTGCTCTAGTTTATCTTTAACTCGTGTTTACGATGAAAACGTCCATGATTAAACTCGGTTGTGTGTTTTATTATCAAACAATAGGTAATTAATGGATTATCCGATCTTATTGTCTGTGGCATGTCGTCAATACTGGTTTTACATTGAAAATTTCATGGTTCTGAGTGTTTTGTTTTGCATAAGCTTTTGGATTCTTATTTGATGGCAAAGCTCAAGAGATTTAATGAACCCCCTATATGCGCATGCACTTTTATTGGATACCAACGAAATTTTTCTATGAATGGATTAGATATGCTAATGATTTTGGATTGCTTTGGATTAATGCGGGTGCCTTAATAGGTATGACATGCTATTGTCTGTATGAAAATGTAGGTGCTCCGGACTATACAAATTAAGTTTATGGAACCATAGGGGAGGTTATATGGTTATCTTATAATGGAGAGCACAATAGTCATGCAGGAGAGTCCAGTACGTGATTAGAAGGTAGTTTTAGAACTTCATTTTATGAGACTCAGTAGTTTTTCTGTCGGAACTTTGTGGGAGAATGTTGGGCTATCATATTCCTGTAATTTGATAGACTTGGAGGATTCTTTGTCTAGTATACTGTGATTAGACTATCATGTTCTTTACTTGATTTTGGAGCCGGGTATATTATCAACTATCTGCGTATCATCGTTTATAGTGAAGTGGAGCTATGGAATATTAAGTCCCATTGACTTGATGAATGTTGGAGAATACATGGGTCTTTCCTGTGAGACCATATCCACTTTTTTGTGATAGCTCATAGCTGTGTCTAGTAATGTTGCTGAAGCCATATCATAGTTGTTAGTCCCCTATACTGATTTTGTATTACAGCCAACTTTATTCTTAAGAATCTTCTTTAGTTTATGACATCACACATATGACACGTTGGGATTCTCTTCTGATTCAGAACTCATATTATCAGAATTTTGAAAAGTACATTCATCATGCTAAGGACCAACTTTTGGTGATCTGGACTTCCTGAGTTGTTTATAGGTGCATGTCATCGCTTGAATTTCGTTTTCGTTTAGGCTGGAGTCATACTCATCTCAATTATTTATGATTTTTAAATTATATTGCTAAAAAGAAACAAAAATTTATTTTTATTCGTTCCTTTACGGGCCTGCCTGTTTTGCATACATAGCTTAAACTCTCTGTCTAGAATCCTTGTTGTATTGGCATTGTTTTAGATACACAACCTACACTAGTTTGATGTTTTGAGTAATTGATTTCGGTTCTGTATCTTTTTTTGTGTGCCAAACTAAACTCTCCTGAAGAGCGGCAGCCGCTGGTGAATCCATGATTTCTTTCTTATCGGTTGAATTTAGGAATGCTAGTAGTAGTAAACCTGCCTGAGACCTGCTTTGGGCGACGAGCATCATCCATTCTTTGTGCCATCTTATTCGTTTTACTTGCGCTGCTTTTTCAATATAATAGTACTATTTTATTTCTTTATTTTGTCCAGGATCAAATGTTTCAGTGAACTCATCTTTATCGTTTTTAGCAGTACAATAGTCCACAGAAATCAGGTGTTGCTTTCTTTCAGATGTGTATTAGAATGGTTTCATTCAATTTGTTAGATTGAATGAACATACTCCTTTTAAACAGAATCTCGATTGAATCAATTATGACAGGGGTGGCAACAAGGTTTTAATGTTTTTTTTTTTTTTGTTACGCTAAAAGGGGCGGCAACGACATAACATGAGCAGCATAGCAATCACAAATAACATTGGGATAGTCAGTATGCTAGTGAAAGATGACACACAAGTAGTGTAGTAGGCTCATAGTGACACAAGGGGTAGTTGGTGTGTTGAAGAAGGTGACATGTAGGAACAGTATAAGATGCCATATGGCACATGGACATCAATGTGTTGAAACGCAACGATGCATAATGTCAAAAAATTGAAACACAAGGACTAATAGAGAGGCATAAGAATGGTGGCATTATTGTGACTATGGTTTTAAATTTTAATGCATACTAGTGAATCTCTTGTATGTATTAGTTTATACTAGCATATTGTATTGTGATACCAATCTGAATATAATATACGAGTACATAATATATATATATGTGTGTTTATTTGTATATATCAGATTCAGAAGTTTACAAAGGCACATACCTGAATACAAAATTAACATAGAAAATAGGATTTAGATATAAAATTGTTCGTTTTCAACAAACGATTAACGCCTATAGGAATAAATTAGAGAACGGAGAAGTTTCTTTGAGACATCATGGAGTAGAAGTGGTATACTATTATATAAATGACAATAGTGAGCTTTGACTATGCAAAGGTTCTTGCTATGTTAAGTTCGTCTTCATGATTGAAAAGCCACATGATATATGTTTGATGTAATCAATGTTACGATATGCTAATTCAAAATTATTTTTGCATTGTTGTAGTATGAGAGCAATCATTATACTTGAAAATTATTATTGTGTTGTGTCACATTTAGATCACCTAGGTTATATTGAAGGATCATTTGTAGATGTTACCCTTTTGAGAACAATCTATTTATTGTTATCATGCCAAGCTAGAGGACTTATATGAATTTTTTTTTGAAATAATTGATGACAATGCTTAGGACATTGCAGGTGTAACTAGGGCTATCGGGAAAAAAAGAATCCGTTCAACCAAAAAAATTGAACCAAGCCCAATAAAAATTTTTAGTTTACTTCAGTTTCATTTCTAAATAATTGAGTTGTTTCTAAAATTTTAATAAAATTTTAGTTCAGTTTTTTGCTTTAAATTTTGAATTAAATCAAATAAATTAAACTTTTGAATAAACATATATTGTTTTATATTAATATTCATTTTATAACATTATTATTTATTTTAAAATAAATAATTTTGTAAAATTATAAAAATAATTTCGAACAAAAATGTGTATATTTTATAACTTGCACACACAGTAATAAGCTCCAAACAAAAATTTTTCCTACTAGTTTTTGTATTACCATTCGGTAATAGAAGTTGGTACTGACTTTAATTCTTGCAGCACTCGAAGTGGATTGAGAATTGAGAGTGCGTGTGAACGGTAGCACGCGCAATCTAAAGCAAGGTAACGTCTTTGAAAATCTAAATCATTTGGCCTTGCAGACCTATTGGCTTAACTCTAGAGAAAGGGAGTCCCTTTCTTATCCTTCAAGCCACTGTTCTTTAGCACCAACAGAACACGGTAAAAACACCTAGAGAAAGGGAGTCCCTTTCTTATCCTTCAAGCCACTGTTCTTTAGCACCAACAGAACACGGTAAAAACACCTAGAGAAACCACAAAAGCACTGGAAAAAGAATCTAAATTGCTTGGAAGGAAAGCCATGGATAAAGGAGCAAAACAGCCTCATCCTTGTCACACTGACCACCACCCAAGATAAACTTAAAGATAAGCAAGCACATGACTGCTTTATATAAATAGATAGGCTGATCCATTCATACTTTGAGCGCAAGAATTGGAATGGCAGACATTGCTCTGCTGGTTGTGGAGGACTTTGAGAGGAGAACTCTGCAGTGGAGAGGAGGCGGCGGCCGCGGAAGCAAGCAGGAGTTATTGCAATACGTGGCTCCTTTCACTGTTTCAGATGTCGGAAGGCCAGCTGGACAGTTGGACAACCATTTGAAGCAGATGGGGAAGGCTGCGGAACCCAGAAGCCCTCTTGGTTTGGCTGCCCTCGACGGGTTCTTCTCTGCGTGAGCCATCTGATTACGGGATTAGACAACAAATATCCAAATTGTTGTAACCGGTGAACTGACAGGTATAAATTCCCTTGGGTAGTTAAATATGTGTTCATAAAGTTGGGCAAATTTGAGCTTGAAACGATACGAACAAAATGACGAGTTTTTTCATCGACTACAGCTGCTGCATCGGCCTGTCGCCTTGTGATCTAGTAAGTTAGTATGTAAAACACTCCGGTGGTTGAGCTTTACTAGACAAACAAGCTAAATACTGGAGTAATCATACAAATATGGGTTCACTTAATCCCTCGATTTAATTAATCCTTCCAGGTTATGTGATTTAATAAAGCATGCACGACCGCCGAGGCCCGAGGCTGGATTTCAAGCCGCATAAAGAAAAGTTTCAGTCAAACGTTATTATAGAATGTGAATAACTTCGCGAGAATTACTTGAGGTGCATGACCCAATCATGATTGTGGAAGCGTTTCCTTGTTTGAATAGTTGGAAGACTCAAGCATAGGAAAGTGGACTTAGGAATTTAGTATACTTATTAATATAAAAAAAAGGTGCGTTTAATCTTTCAATGTTAAGATGATCTTTAGGTTATATCACCAAAAACCAGTTAAAAAATATATATATAATAATCAAGTTAGGGAGAAATAGTTGAACCGTTGAGTAAAACAGAGACAATGTTCTAGAAAATACACAGTAAGATAATTAATCCAATAAATAAATAGCTAATTAGGATAGCTTATTATAGCACCAAACTGATGCAGGGACGCTTAGAAAATATTCGCATTGACATTTTGCATAGGGATCTACAAATCATTATGTGATGTCAAGACAACTATAAGTAAAAAAGAAAGGCTCCATAGTTCTCAGAGAATAGATGGCTAAATAAAAAAAAAATAGTAATGTGAAGATTGCAGACTAAGGGCCTGTTTAGCCTACTACCGTTTTAGTACGAAAGTCATGATAATAATCAATTAAAAAATTAAAAATTCTTCAACTTTAACTTCTATTATTCTCGACTTCTCCACTTCTGTACTTACCCTTGTTGTAGCAGGTCAAACAGGCCCTATGAATCCACGAAAATCCTGAAAACGAGCACGCATCAAAGTAGAAGTTCATCTAACTCAGACAGTTCAGAGACCAGAATCATTTACTAAAGACGATAGAAATGGAGATCAAGTTCAAGCCTCTAAGACGCATAAACTGGGACAGAGAAATTTTACTATCAAAAGCATCTAAGCGACTACTTTATACTCAGTATTTTCATTCAACGAAGTTAGAACCTACGACTAAAGAAACTAGAGCTGAATCCACAATCGTTCCTCTACATCATATATATGCTGTCAAAACATAGCGTCTTCACTACCTAAGGCCAGACTCTCCTGCTTGTAGTTTCTCGCAGTACAGATATACATTTAATCAAATTGAAACAGCGTGGGTCTCGTTCATGGCATCTTCCAAATCACAAACATTTGATATATCGAAGGATTTCCTTGATGCAGGAGACGAAGTAACTCGCTACTCGATGTGTTTGCCCTGCGTAGCGAGCTTAGCTGCCACCCGTTCCTTAGACAAGGGTATGTAATAGATCCTCGGAGTGGCTTTAGTTTTTTTGAAGAGATCATCAAGTGTCAAAGCTGGTGGTTCCGGCTCCCTTGGAGGAGGTGGTGGAAGAACTCGCCCAGTGGGCCGATCTGACGATGCTGGCAGCATGGACTGGGAAGGCAGCCCTTGCTGCCTAGGAGGATTTTGGCGAGTATGGGGCAGGATTGCCTGAGGCTTTTGGAGGCTTGCTTTAGCATTGGGTATGGTTGGGTTTGGACTAATGGGCACCGGCAATTCTGGCGGGGCCTCAATTCGTGACTTGACTTCTTGAGGATCAACGAACTCTGCTACCAAGAGATTTCCTCCGTTAGGAGGCCACTGGAGATTGTACACAGCATTGCGGGTTGCATTCGCTTCCTCCGGTGAGGAATACTGCAAGTAAACCCAAAAAAATTGATTAATTTTTTATTTGAATATTAGTTTAAACTTCCAATAATGGAATTGAAACTTTCCAAGAACAAACATAAGACCATACAAGAGAAGAAACCCAGCGGTCAAATAATTTCAAATAGTATAGAATCTGGATTCCAAGCTTTGGCATCGAGACTTATTTTGTTGTTATAATGCAGTTAATAGCATATAGGAAATGGGCAAGAACATTCTAGAATAATTACATTAACAAAGAGCACAAAGCCAGCCAGACAAATAAGATCAAAAAATTCTACAACCCAGATTAGACCAACATATCCAAATCTGCTGTATCACAGCACAAAATAAGATCGGTCAGAATGCCATTCCAAATCATAGGGTAAGTCATAGAATAGCAACTTATATACTAATTATTAGACTTGCATTTTGATACGTATGTGACATTGCACTAATGTTGCACAATAGCTGGTGGTTGACAATTATAATTTAACTTGCTTAGAGATTGAGTTTCTTTCTTATTATGTGGCATGGTAGTTGGTAGTTGATACATAAATTTCATGTTGAGTATTACTTGTTACTTGTTAGAAACATTTATGTTCAATTACTCTTAGCATGTGAATATATTTTCGTTAATAAGTTAGATAGGATCTAATGGATACAGTGCTCCAATCATATGCACCGATCATGTGGAACCTCTATATTTCCTTGTAGGATCTCAATCTAGATAACCTATCCTAGAATACCGTGGGCTGAATTTTTTGCTTTTTGCAGATAAAAATCCTTGATGAACCCGCGCATTTAGTGTGCATGCAAACGTAATTATTTAACACAACATCTTGTGTCAGTAACTATCATCTCAACCTTCCTACTCTCTCCATTTTCATTTCAATATCATAAACATCAAAAGATTGTTCTCTTTTGTATGTCATGATCATATGGAATCTTCACACTTTCAAGTAGGATTTCAAATCCAATAACCTTGCACAGAAATATCATGAGTTGAGTATTTTTTTACCATTAAAAGTTCCTCGGTGAGCCCTAGCTTTAAGTTTGGGTGCAAAAGCAATATGTTTGATACAGCTTGTATAACCCTTGTTTTCAATATCATAAACATCAAAAAGTAAAAAATCGCTCTTTCCTTAAACCAACCCCAAAAAGGCACATTTTTGACTGGAGAGCTTATCGAATCATAACTCAAAATCATCTCTACTTAACAACATTTGAGATAAATCTAATAGCAATTTTGCAGTCATGAAAAGAATTTATGTTTGAGTCCAGTATTTATAGCTCGATCAACAACTTACACAGAACTTTGTAAGTGAATCCAGTATTTATAGCTCGAGTAATGATATAACTGAATTACAAAACAACTCAACTACCTAGCTGCTAGCTCTATGCTCTTAAACCTAAATTAAAGGTAATATACTCATCAGGTCATATATACCACTGCATTTATCTTCACACTATCTGGTACCAAAAGTTTAGAATATCACAACCTAACATGAGAGAAGGTAAATAAATAGTGTGGGCACAAGTCAAAGACTTAAATCCATGAGTATGTTCATCCATAATGATGTGTACTTCAACTTGATTAAGTTTTGATTAAGTTTTGGTAGAGTTCAAGTATTTAGTTTCACGTATTTGGGACATGTCAAGAAGGTATTTTATGAGAAAAAAAAATCAAGTTTTTTGTTAAAATAAATTTTTACTATGATAAAAAAATTTACAAATAATACTATTTATAAGCAAAAGAATGAAAATTACACAAAATTTTGTTCTTATAAATATTAGGTTCAAGTCTGGGTTTGTTCTGTAAATTTGGGTAAAATACCCCAACGCACCTCGGACCAAAAATGAATCTGGCAACTTATAGAACCAATAATTTACACTCCGACTCCAAAACCAAAATTCCAAGTCGGATCAAATTTTTTGATCTTTTTTGCACCCCTCCTAAAGCACAGCATGAAACTCAATCCAAAAACATCATTAGTGGGTATAAAGGTAACTTCATAAAAAAGAGCTTTTCTGATTGGAATCCTCAACATGTGGAGAACTATGTATGATCAGATGCATTATGTGTGACTCAGTTTAAAGATATAACTAAATATATATAAACCATGAAACCAATTGGTCCAAATTGTTACGCTTATTAAGGTTAATATACTAACTAGATCTTATAAAGTACTACAGTTATCATCACACCACCATTGTGGGACCAAGATTAAGATATCACATCATAAGGGAGAAGATAGAGAAATAAGGATGGGTATGCAAGAATAAATCGAAGTCAGCTACTAGATATATATATCATACATTTGGGATCAAGTATTCGAACCAAGTTAGAGTTTCCATATTTTGATTTAAATATTTGGGAACTGTCTATATATTTTATTTAAAAAAAGAGAATTTATATTAAACTAATTATTTAAAATAAAACTTTTTTCAGGTTATATTATTTATAAGAGTAAGGTATCAAACAAAATTATCATTTTAATATTGAAGAATAACCAACTGAGAAGTTAAATATTAAAATTATTTTGTTCTAAGAAAAACTAGGTCAAGGACTTGATATTTGGACAACCCAAGTTCCCCAAATAAGAACTTGAATTTGGAAATTTGTAGAACCTAGAACCTGCCCTAGCTGCAGAACCAGATCTAAATTTCAAGTTGGGTCAGGTATTCTAGTCTTTTTTGCTTACATATATAGGTAGAGGTGCCCATTCGGGATTTCGATAATGGTACAAAAATTTTGGTCCTGATACCATTTTTGGTATCAGTTTTTGGTCCTGATACCAGTACTGAAATCCCGAAGTTTTTATGAGTGCCGGTACCGAATTCCAAAGATTTATTTCAGGAATTTTCCGATATATCAAAATTTCTAGGGAAAGGGAATGCTAGGGCTTGGGGAGCACATGCAAAACATCTAACCCATGTGCGGCAGCAGAGCAGCTAGCCAATAAACCTTTTTACCCATAGACCTTACATTAGGACGTAAGACAATCCAAAATAGAATTAAATAACAAATGACAAGTGAACTAGTCAATATAAAAAAAATGCAACTTACCAGCAACCGAGGATCAAATTGAAACAAATAAGTAATTACAATAAACGAAGTAATGATCAATTAAGAAAATATTGCAAAGCATGAAAGACATACAGTCACATAGCAGTGGGTCTTGATATGGTCCATCCAGAAACTGCAAACAATTCCAGTTTTTGCAAGCAGTTCTTGCACTGCTTTCAGAGTAAAGGGACGCAAAAACTTGTCAATCCGCAGTGAAGTGGTTGCAGGTTTCTGTGATGGTGGCACTGAATGCAGATACGACATTAGTCAAGCAAAATAAATTTTAATACAAAGTAATATGGTGCATATAAATTGTCTTCAACTCACCAATGCGTTCTTTTTGGGAATCACTAGTAGGCTTTGTTTCAGTCTTAGTAGAAGGGCGTCTAGGGCTTGATTGAAATGTACTCTTTGGTGTAATTGATGTACTAAGATTAGATGGTTGCCATTCTGGAACTTTAACAGTTTCAATATTCCAACGCCGTTGTCGTTTGGGAGCTTCGTTACCTCCAACAACTGGCTCTGAACCAGAGGTCCATTGGATGATCAGTTGATTACCATTATAATTACAACAAAACCACCAGTATGCCAAAAGGGTGGGAAAAGAATGATAAAAAGCGTAAAATCCAAACTTGAATCTCAGCCCTCAGACATTATAGGACATAATGAGGAGCCACTTTCATCAGATTTTGATAGTAACAAAAAGTATAGATGCATAATATCCTCATTGAGTAATCAGTTTTAAGATAATTCAACCTTATAGCCGTTTATACTGCTGGCACACGCTAATTGCTTGAACATTCTAAACAGCGTAAAGCACAATGCTCTTGCCATAGAAGAGCTGGAAAAGACCAACTAACCCAGACTTGACAGAAGCAGAGCAATATCCATTCCCCAAACCCCAGTCATTAAGCCTAAGAACAATACTATCAGGCCAAGATTTGCCTTCGTATGCTCAAGGGAAAGCTGCAACTCCTCATGCTGATTTTCAAAATAAGTTACAAGCAGACGTTAATTGCTTGAAAATTCTAAACAGCATAGCGCAAAAGGCTCCTGCCATAGACGACCTGGAAAGGACCAACTTACCCAGACTTGACAGGCAAGCAGAGAAAATATAAATTTCCCAAACCCTAGTCATTAAGCCTAAGAACAATGAATGTACTATCAAGCCAAGGCTTGCCTCCATATGCTCAGGGAAAAGCTGCAACTACTCATGCTGATTTTCAGAATAAGTTACAAGCAGATAATTATCTGCATGCTTTTCATGTAATCATATATTCCCATGATAGTATAAAGTCAAGAATTATGAAGTCAAACCGTCAAACTAACAGAAAACTACTAAATTGGATATTGGTTCCAGGACGATATATTATTTTTTAACTTAATTAACATAAACATGACAACATTTATTTGGTCCTTCGGTAAAGATGCTATTTTACTGTGCATATCTTAGCAATCTTATAATGTAAATTTGGAGTTGTCATGGGATATGCAGCTTGTTACATATTTTAGATCACAAAGTCATCAAGTAAAAACTTCGTGAAAAAGACATTCGCTATCAGAAAGTGTACAAATGTAACAATCATTCAATCAAAAGCATAAATTGAGTGTACATAAGAAATGGTACAATATTTCATCTGTTTTGTTCCAATAACAAGCTCCAATTGAGTTGTAGATTTCACTGATTCCTACTCTCGGATAAAAATTGCTAGATAGTGGAAGAGAACCAGAAAATAAAATCCAAGCCTATATCCAACAAGCACAACCCAGTTCCATTTCAGATAATCAATTAGTCATTTTTTTCACCAGTTCAGATATGAGATGAGATACAGCACCAAAATGAATCATCACATATTTGTAGCACCTTGGTCATGGTATGCAATAGGTTACTTACATGCTAGTTAGCCCATCACATAGTTTAAAAAAAAACCCTGGTTTCACACTCGATATCAAAAATGCCACGACAGCATAATTACTTTGGACCATTTTACCATGGAATTTGCCTTTCATTGCAGCCCCGAAACCACTAAGCAATAAACTAACTAGGAATAGAGCAATTAACTAGGGAGGAATATGTTTGTCGCTTCTGCATTTTTATCTTCTCACCTCCCTCAAGGCATGGAGTATTATCAAAGGCTCAACCTTGATTAGATGCAAGGATAGCAAGAGTAAAATCAATAATTAACTCAAAGTCCCTATGCAACAAAATAATGCATACATTATCAAGAAAAACTTGAAAGGATCTTTGGTCACTCGGTACCATTTTACTCTACCACAGCATTGATATAGTTTGGAAATGTCAATAACTAAACAAACAAAGCCACATCCAAGTATCTAGCACATGCTCCTCCAGAACACTATCACAAACACAAAATAAGTGTTTAAATCCATAATTAATGGGAATTAATTTAAAAATTCGAGAAAATGGAAACATTAAAAATTACTGCAGATATGAGGACTTTATCTTCGTTTGACATTGCAAATAAAAGAGTACCAAACAAAGGAAAAAATAACCAAAAATATTGAGACAATAGTAAGATAAATTTTCATAGTAAATCGAAATATTAATTTCAGGAGGAGATGCAGCATAGCACTAAACATAGATGTAGAGTTGTTACTTGTGCATGGTACTTCTGAATAATGCTGGATTTTTAAATTACCAGAACAAGCTTCATACCATTTAAATATTCAATTGGCTATTTCTAGGCACCTATTTGGTAAGCATGATTTTAAAAATACAATAAATTAACATAAGCAATATTATCATCATGCTTTAGTGTGCAGTAATCTAGCACGAGGTATTCTCGTTACTGCCATTTAAGAACAAAAAGGTTGAAAGAAAATGCAAGCAATTATAGAAGGATAATGTCATAACAAGTACAAGTACCGTCTGGTTTCCTCTTTTCTGTAATAAGTGAGGGCTTTCTACTGTCATCATCAGTATCTTTCTTGTTTGCGCCCAGCTCAACATCAATGTTCGTTGTATTTTCTACAGTAGATTCCTGTTTCATTTCAGATTTTCCTTCCCGATCCTCCAACTTGATAGTAGACTCAATGTGCTTACTTTCCATTACATCATCCTCAATCAATTCATCGCTTGAACTCCTATCTAAGTTCAATTTTTCTGGAGACCCCTCGTCTAGGACATCTTCTTTCTTGATCAGGTCAAAATTTGCGCTCTTCCGGACATCTGTATCTTCAAAAGCGAATGGATGCTGATCTTGCACTTTATCATCATCCAAGGTCTTCACGTCACCACCTACTGAAGGAACACAGCTGGAAGATGGTTGAACCATCTCCGGCTTAACAACTTTTTGTTCTAAATGAAAATCATCAGCATTTAAATTATCCTTAAGTTTATTCTTTTCAATAATTGACACAGAATCAATAGGAATTGACTCACACTTAACCTGGGATCCTAAATCAGGGTCGACCACAGCTACCTGATGATCCGAGTGTGGAGGGCTGACTTTGATTTCCTTACAGGAGCCATCTGAATCATTGTGAACTGCTTCTTCATTATTTTCTTCAGATTCTGTAACCAAGCCGCTTGACTCAAACTGAGGGACCACAGTAAGGCTTTCAGGTGCACAGTCTTCCATGGAAACCACATTTGCCTTGGTTTGCAAAATGTTTGCATCCAAATCAGTAGCAGTTGCTATGGTATCTTGAACATTGACCTCTTGGTTGATGTCCATATCAGTCGTAGTAAGGTCGCAGTCAGTTTTTCCAATTGGATCAGTAATGGACACTGGATAATGCAAATCTATGCCTATTACAGTAGCCTTGGAGCCAGTTTGTCCAGTTGGATCTGCAATCGGGTTGTTAACATTTGCTGCTGAGTTTTCTGTTGGCTCATCAACGCCATCAGGGTGAATATGTGAAACAGTATGGTCCGGCTGGACTTCGTCACTGACTCCTTGAACATCAACAATTTCTTCATCTCGCATCGCTTCAGCCAGCCTCCGTACTAATTCCTCCTTTAGACCCCGTACAGTGATTTTTCTTCTCCTCAACTCATCTTTTAACTCCGTAACTCGCCACTGATCAATAGGTCTGTTGTTAAGCACGGGATATTCAGACATGCTCTCCAGACCCCTTTAGCCCCAACGTAAGTGGTTAAGTTTATCTGCAAGGCCCTATCCAGTAAATATGTCACGATACAGTCAGATGCACAAACAGAGGCATGAAAAATAATTTGCAACTATTGGAAACAAATTCGCATTACAAATAAACATACAAAATACGGCTAACTGTCAAGCTAATCACTATTTGTAGACTTCCGGATAAAATATGCCATCACATTTATGAAAAAGGATCAGAAAAGAAACCATTTGATGGAGAAAACCTAAACAAGTCCACGTAGAGAGATTGTCTTAGATGATATTTTTTTAAAAAATCAAATATTAAAAATAAACAAGACACTAAGAAGAAGACACGCTATCCTTTCATTTCGAAATGCACAAGAAGATGACCAAAACCCTAATGCCAGTTCCCTTACTTGAGAGCACAAGGGGGAGTGAAGAACTCACCAAGCAACCACCTCCGATGGTGACACCACAGCCACGCCAGGGATATCGGGTGTTCAGTAGACAAGCAGGATGAAAACCCTATTTGCACAACAGAAAAACAGGCATTAGATCAAAAACAAAAGCAAAGCCAGCATGAAAACCTCGGGAAAAGAACCCTTCCGTCGGGAGTCACCCATCATCGTAAGAAACAAAAAAAAAAAAGGAAATCGGAAAGGGTGGGCTGACACGAGAACGATGAGAGCAAGAGAGGGAAGCTAAAGCAGAAATAGAAAGAGGAGGAAGGAGAGGAAGGCGAGGGTTTGTAGTTAGGGATGCGGGAAGAAGGCTGTACGAATTATTTATAGTCCAGCTATGTGGGTAAACGAAGCATACTGGCAACGATAAAAAGCTCCAAATTGGACCGAGAGTAGGTTCGGTTCGGTCCGGTTGGACCGGTCATGGCATCACAACTCCGAGGAGTATCTTTCAATTTTGCCTTGTTCTAACTTATATGTGATTATACTTTACGGTACACAAATTTATAATCATTCGGCTATTTTTTTTAAACTACTGTTTGAACTTGATCCTATTAAAATTGTCATTATCTTATAAATAAATAGATAGATATTAATAAATACTAAAGAAGATAAAAATAGGTAGATAATTAATCATGTACTTAAGTAAATTACTTTATTAAAATTATCATTAAAAAGGTACTATAATTATAATTAATTAGGTTAAATAAGGATAAGTGACCAATAACCATCTCAATATCTTTGATTGATTTCTTTTCGAGACTCTTAGTATCTTTTTTAAAAAGGTTATTAGCGTACACAAGAATGACTTCTCCTATAATTTGTTCATTGTTATTTCCTTTTATCTAATATTTGTAGAGACACTATCATTAATTTAATAATTATATTAATATGCATAAGGTTAGCTATTTAGTAAGGACTAGAGAGGTAAATTTTTAATCTCTAAAGTTTTGATATTTTTAGACTAAGAACTCCTTAATTTATTATTGTAGCATAAAATAATACCTGGTAAAATTTGACCTGACCCAACTCGATACGAAGTTAGGCGGATTTGGGTCAGCTATAATCGTGTTCGGGTCATAAACAGGTTAACCCATTTATGAATCAAAAATAATCAGATCGTGTTGGGTTGTAAACAGATTGACCCGCTTAACCTAATTATATTATATATTTATATATAAAAAATTTAAATATAAACTCATCTAACTCTCATTGCTGGCCCATAAGTTCAAATATCTTCTAACTATCTTTTAACCCATATTTCAGCCTACACATATGTTGGTGTATATGCCCTAGGACCTAGTATTGGTCTATTATTGTATTACTTAAGTCTGATATTTATATATCATTCTGGCATTGTCATTATCCATGTTTGTTTACATCTGTGATTATGTACTTACATTATAATGTCCCTGGAGACAGATTGGATCTGTGCTCAAATGATTGTCCCCAGTCAATGTACCTGAGTGGATATGGGACAGCTCTGGTACTTGTGAGACTGGTATATGGGCTGGTTAGGCACGAGGTGCTAACGCATACATATAGGTATATGAGTGATGGATATACTGGACCGACCCGCTGTGAGGCAATGACTTGGTGTCATGAGTTATCCTCACAAGTGATAGGAGATGCATTGATCCCTTGACTTGAGGTCATTGATCATTCTATATGGTTAGGGACATGCTTTGATACAACCTAACACCTCGCCGTTGTTGGGAGGTAATAACGGTTGTCATTGATCATGTCACGACCCATATGAGAAGGTGAATGGACAGACAGAGGATTTGCCCCTTCCTGAGGGAAGCTTGATATCCATGGAGCTCCTCTATGGTTCTATGACTGAAAGTGTATTGTCATACCCAGGTGAGAACCTGATTTAGTCATAGCCATGTGATTGGGTGAAAACAAGTGGTGACACACTTGTCCAATCGGATATCAGTTCGGCAAAGAAACTGTAATGCATCTGTACCTAGTTGCGATGATGAGGATGTCGATGTCGATATCCATTCCGATGACTTGGGTAGTGATGACATGTAAATATATGATATATCGTGGCTTAATTTTATTATTATGTTGGAGTAAATTGCATGTTTCGTCTCAATTATTTACTTAAATACTTCATATTCTTCAGAGTCTTTACTTTTCCTATGTTTTATTAAAATGTAGGGATTTCGCCCTAAAATTGGTAGAATTTAGAGGATATGAAGAGATGGGACGATTCCTCATGAAGAGACAAAGCTACACGCCAAATTTTAGAACAAACAGAGCCCTCAACAGAATGCACGACCATGGATGTGCATCCATGCACGGCCGTGCGTGAGCTGACTATCCCAGGCTCCGACAAGATGTTCACGGGCATGGTCGTGCATCCATGCACGGCCGTGAAGAGTAAGTTTCCCAATCACCGAGCCGTACACGGGCATGGCCGTGCATCCATGTACAGCCGTGTATCGTCTCGCGTCCTACACGACAAGCGCTCGGTTTTCAGCCATAACTTTCTATTTTGGAAGCGGAATTTGCTGAAATTTTGTGGAGACCTTCCTAACTTACATAAGCATGTTTTGGGAATGAAATCATCGGATTTGATCAAGCAGTTGAGGAGAACGAAGAAAAAGGGCGACAACCTAGGGTTCAGGGCAATTTTCTAGGCGACAACACTGTTCCGGCATGATTCTTCCTCCGTTCCGACGTGGATCTTCGTGCTGGACCTTCTTCCATCAAGGAACTACCCTTCCTTTTGATTTGAATTCATTTGCATTAGAGATTTGATGTATTTCACGATGTATATGATAGCGTAAACTCTCTTTTCGGGGTTTGCGCGTAGCCCACTGTAGGAATGTTCAATATTATGAGTTGATCTATATATTTCTCCACTTATCTTTGTTCTTATTCATGCCTAGGAAGTTTTCACTCATGTTTATGTACTGGTCATATATATGCATGTCTTAGATGTTGTGGGAAGGACTAAGAGGTGAACCACAGTCATTGGAATCCCTTAGACTGGACTGGTGATTTCGTTTGGTGAGAGCACTCGAAATCACCCGAGGAACCCTAATCCTTCACAGAACCCATTGGATCCGCTTAACCCAGTAAGCCACGAGAGTAGGAGACTTGGGTTAAGTCGAATTCCAGACCGTGTCCAGAGAGGGAGCGCGTCTGTACCCTAGGAAGGATTACCTTGAGAACTTAGATAAAACTCGATTAAAACATCAAACCTTAATATTTCTTCATGTTTTAGTGCGGTGAAACCCGATACCCCGATTCTCTCTCATAGACTTAAAACCCATATTGTTTTGCTCTCTACTATGCTTGATTTTAGTTCGCTTTAGTTTAATCTCTTGCACTAGGATATTAACCATTTCTCCATTAATTATTAACCCAATTATTGATTGACTGATCAGTTAGTACTTGACCCCTAGTCCTTGTGGGATCGATACTTATTTTATTACGCGATAGACCGTGCACTTCAGTGGAGGAGCCACTAGCGATCCTAACCTTCATTTATCTATTTTTTTAGAATGCTGCGACACTTTAAAGATTAATGGTGTTTATCCTGATGCTATCAAATTAAGACTCTTCCCTTTCTCTCTCAGGGATCGAGCTAGGGTGTGGCTGCAATCTTTACCGCAGGCCTCTATTACAACGTGGGAGCAATTGTCTCAAGCTTTTCTATCAAAATACTTCCCACCGAGCAAAACAGTCCAGCTTAGAAATCAAATCACCAACTTTGCCCAACGAGAAGGAGAGTCCCCGTATGAAGCATGAGACCGGTTTAAGGAATTATTGAGGATGTGTCCACACCATGGTCTACAGAAATGGGTGATCATTCACACCTTCTACAGTGGATTGCTATACCAGACCAGACTTTCTGTAGATGCTGCTGCTGGTGGGGCACTAATGAATAAGAACTATGATGAGGCGATGGAGTTGATTGAGGACATGGCCCTCAACCATTATCAATGGTCAGGAGAGAGGAGCCAACCAGTTCGAAGTTCAGGGAAGTTTGATATCAACGTGATTAACTCCCTAGTAGCAAAAGTATATTTGCTTTTTTCTAAGTTTGACTCTATCAATGTTTCTACTTCTAACTCTATGACTTTGTGATGTTTGTGGAGTAACAGGACATTCCTCTGATGATTGCCATATTTTGAATGCTCCCTCTGAACAAGTCAACGCTATTGGGAATTTCAGGAACCAGAACGATCCTTACTTGAACACATACAATCCAGGATGGAGAAATCATCCCAATTTCTCCTATATGTTAAATCAAGGACAAGTTCCTCCTGTAAATTTTTCTAATCAGAATTTCTCTTCTAATTTCAGGCCCCCTCTTCGAATACAACATCCATTTGCCAATCAAAGACAACAAGATCCTCCTCAAAAGTCCAGACTAGAGTCGATGTTAGAAAATTTCATGGCAACTCAAATGAAGCATAATGACTCTATAAATGAGCAAATTCGTCAGTTGAACATGAAGGTGGACTCTGTCTCCACTCACTTGAAAATGATGGAAAGTCGGATCACAGAGCTGGACCAGCGAACCAGTTTATTGTCAAGACACCCAAGAATGCTTCTAGCTCAACTTGAAGCAAATCCGAGAGATCAGTGCAACGCCATCATGACGAGTAGTAGTGAGCGATCAGAGGAATCTGAAACTGAACACGTGGGGGATGAAGAGGAAAGATCTGAAAGCCAGAAAAAGGAGCCTCATCATGAGACTCCAGACGCACTCGACGCTGAAATGATAATGGGGGTTGTTGAAGACTCAGCAGATTCCGCATGTAATCAGCCACCTTTCAAAATCGAGGATCTTGGTAGTTTTGATATATCATGCACGATTGGTAACATTTCATTCGATCGAGCACTCTTGGATTTGGGTTCTAGGGTCAGCATCATGCCATCCGTCACCTTCAAGAAGCTAGACTTGGGAGATCTCAAATCAACATCTCAGGTTCTCCAGTTCGCAGACAGCTCTAGACTTCACCCGTTTTGGGGTCGCTGAGAATGTACCATTGCATTTAAAGGATTCTCTATCCCGGTAGACTTTGTGATTCTGGATATAGACGAAAACTCTACTTTCCCTCTTATATTGGGCAGGCCATTCCTTGCCGCCGTCAGAGCCATAATTGATGTCCCACACAGGACGGTGAAGTTCTGCATTTATGAAAATGCTATATCATTCAATCTTCCTGCTATTAACAATAAACTCTATCTTTCAGGTTCTAGGGAGAGCAGAGCAGTGGTGGATGAAAAGACTGCACAGTCAAGGACCAAGATGGAACTCTTCCTAGAAGCTTTTTGATGGAGTCATGGACACACATGAGGGCGACCCCATGCCTCTGGAAGACACTTGGGGAGACTCCCCAGGACCTGAGGTGGATGCCCCACAAATTTCGGATCAAGAAGCACTATGTCGCCCTGAACACGGCTAGACCGTGTTGGCAGACACGGCCGTGACTGGAAGAACGGCCGTTCCAGCAGTCGTGACCGACTCCGCGAGACACAGCCGACCCCGACACGGCCAGGCCGTAACAGAGGACACGGCCGTGACACGGTCGAGGAAAAATGCGAACGCCAGCACGGTCCATGACACGCCCGTGACACCTGCCATGACGAGCTCGGCGGACTTCGGCCTCAGTGATCACGGCCGTGATGAGTTCCCCATCCGGCGTCGCCAGCCCACTTCAGCACAGCTAGGCCATGACCAGGAACACGGCCGTGTCCAAACTTTCTGTGGATTTTGGACCCCAAATTACGGCCTGTGATACTCATCACGGCACTGCCGTAAAATCTGCTCGGCCCCAACACGGCCAGGCCGTGACGAGGGACACGGCCGTGACGAGTTCGCCCATCCGTAGCACACCCGTGCCTCTAGCCGTGTTCGCCCGACGGGAAATCCAGACGTTGATCACGGCCGTGACGGCAAGCACGGCCAGGCCGTGTTTAGCCCCAGAAAGCACCCGAAGGTCATTTTTTATCCCGTTCGACGCTCGCAACGGTCTTCGTACCCCCCGGACCGTTTTGTGGGTGTGGTGAGCCCTTCTATAGCAACAACCGGCCATATCCGCTCCATCAACGAGGCTTCACCTGCATCTTCGGAGTCGCTCCAACCTGTCCCTATGGCTACTCTTCCACGAGGGACCCCCACTGGAAGCCACCGCGGATCGCTACAACAACCGGGTCCTCAACTTAGCCCAAGAGACAGCCACCAACGTCCCGAACCAGCCCACGATCAGGAAGTTCTGCTGCTTCGTGGTAGCCTGCTCCGAGATGGGGTAGCCGTCGGCCTTAGCCCAATCGACGGCCCAGTAAGAAGGCCCATGCGCCAGCCACCCCGCGTGTTATTTGTTGTACTTTTATTCCCTAGTTAGTTATTGCTTTCTGGTTGTTAGAGGGCATCTTTGGACCCCTCTTTAGTTGTTAGGGGGTTGTTGGTGTCTCCAACAAACCCCATGTGAGTAGCTTGTGCCTCACCCCTCCCTCTTGTTCTCTAAAAGAGGGCTGAGGGACTACTAGTTTTTCAATTTTGTTGTTGTAGCACCTTCCCCCGCATGAAGGTTTAGGTCACTTCAAACTCCGAAGAGCTCGCCTAGGGTTTCTTCGCTCCTCTCTTGTAATCGTTTTCAGTTTTCAATCAAAACACCCAGAGAACCTCCCAAAGCTTCGGGTCCTTTTCAAGCAATCATTATTCAGTTTGTGTCTTGGACTCGCAGCGTTCCGCCTTCGCAGCCCCGTCTAGGTCCTGTGCGCGCGTGCTTGCTTCAAGAAGTTGGCTCTACTAATTAGGTGAGTAGTTTCATTTGTAGAATCGTGCTCGTTGTCTCCTCGGCTCGCTGGTATTGCTCAAGTCGCGTCTCCGCGGCACGGCTTTTCATCAGTTTTCTCGAGTTTTCATCGCTCCGCACGTTTTTACTTCCCTCGCCTCCAGCCCCTCTCACGTATTCAGCATCATGGTTTCCCCCACCGTAGAGTACTGAATTAAGGATCAACTCACCCATAACATCCGTTGCGTCAATTTTCCTGAACACTTTGGGGATAGACTCGACGACCCGATTGGTCTAGGAGGAGACAAAATGGTGGCAATGACGATGCACACTGAAGATGCCACGGGAGCCGATCTAAAGAAGAAGATATTGGGATTGTTTAGGGATAAAATTTTAATTGACCTTGGGACGATTTATGTGCTTTACTACTCTGTTATTCCATGTCCTGTCAAGATAGTTAAGGAGAAACTTTTGTACCTCATGCTTGTTTTAATAGGTGCAATCCATGGACGACGACAAAGGCAGAAGCTCCATGCCACATACTTAGCTTCCCCACCACTAGATCCACCATGAGCGTCACGCTGGTCAAGCTAGTGACCCTAAAGAAGCGCTTGTTGGGAGGCAACCTAACCTCTTGTTCACTCTTTTACTTTCTTATTTATTTTCATAATTTAGACTTTGTTATTTTTCAGTTTTTATTTCATATTCATACTCTCTAAGCTGTATTATGCTGATGAAATTTTTTCTAGATTTTTCAGGAATGACCGAGCCATGCACGGTCGCACCAGTGCATCCATACACGGCCGTGCACGGCTCAGTAAACTCTTCTGCACTCGAGGCTGAGAGCTGTATGGGCAAGGGCGTGAAGGCGCGCACAGCCGTGACGCGTAATGAGTTCCGCACCCATCCTTCACCGAGACGTGCACGGGCATGCCCGTGCACCAATGCACGCATGTGCATCGTAAGTGAACTCAGATGCGTTCTTCGGCCGAGTGTTGCACGGGCTGAGTCATGTATCCATATATGGCCGTGCACGACATTTTATAAAAGGGAGCCGCTTGCACGCCTGTGTACACCCCCGTGTACGCAACCCTAGCGCCACCGCCGCCGTCCAAATCCGCCACCTTCGGTACCCGATCGGCCTCCGGTGACCTTCCGTCGTCTTCCCCATCCTCCGGCGACTCTTTCCCACAACTTTCCGGCGTCGATCTGCGTTTTCCGCCGCCGCTCGCCATCGCCCTAATTCCTGTCGCCGCCCGCTATTCCGCCACCGCCGACTTTCCCTCTCCGCCTCCGACGCTTCCGACGCTTCCGCCACCTTCCCGTAACCTCCCTTCACCACCAGCATGTCTCGATGCAAACAGGTTACTTCCAAGCACCGAGCCTCCTCTTCCAGCGCCGCCGCCGTCCAACAGCCACCACCTGCTGCTCCTCCATCTCCCTATGGAATCATCTGTAGAGATCCTGAGCATCTTGCCAAACTCACCACCCTCTCACGCCGCCCAGTGGTAACCACACGATTCCTGAATCATGCTACGCTGAATACTCTAGGATTCTACGAGGATGTGCACTGGCTGTTTCAACATGTAGGTTGGGATCAGTTCTTCACTATCTACTATCCCACCTACATTCCCATTGTACTAGAGTTCCTATCCTCCATGGAGTTTCATGCTAGCATCCACACTGATGAAGATGACAGCAGCCTATCCTTCCGGGTCAACAATACTGAGTTTGTGCTTACGTTGACAGACCTGAATTCGATATATGGCTTTCCTACGGATGGAACAAGACTCACACCAACTGAATTTAAAGCAAGCAACTCCTGGGCCGACTTGACCGGTTTCCGACCTTTTGATACCAAGACAGCCAGAGCCACCTGCCTCAGGAACCCTGTCTTGAAGTATGTGCATCATGTCATGGCGCACACTATTTTTGGCCGAGGGGAGTCTGATGGTCTTGTTCGGGCATCCGAACTCCAATTTCTCTGGGCGATGCTGCATGGGGTCCGCCTCAACACTGTCTTTCATTTCGCTAAGCAACTCCTGAAGGTATCAAGGGCGCCGAAGGGTGCCATTGCTCTCGGGGGACTTCTTACCCCTCTGGCTTTTGCAGTAGCGATCCATCCCTACCAGATGGAACAAGCCCGGGGCAACAGCTGACTCGATCTTGATTCCTGCATCTCCATGCGGAAGATAGTCAAGGAGGGAGAATTCTATAGTCTACTCTTCCCCATGAGCGATGTCAAGCTACCACTGCCAAATCCCACGCGCACCACAGTCCGCGAGCAGCAAAACTAGAGAGTTGAGGCAGTCGAGGATCATGACGTGCCTCTTGCGACTGAGCCTCCACCCCCTTCGCAGCGACCTTCTACCCAACTTGACCGCATAGAATAAATTGCATGTTTCGTCTCAATTATTTACTTAAATGCTTCATATTCTTCAGAGTCTTCACTTTTCCTATGTTTTATTGAAATGTAGGGATTTCGCCCTAAAATTGGTAGAATTTAGAGGATCTGAAGATATGAGACGATTCCTCATGAAGAGACGAAGCTACACGCCAAATTTCAGAACAAATAGAGCCCTCTACAGAATGCACGACCATGGGTGTGCATCCATGCATGGCCGTGCGTGAGCTGACTATCCCAGGCTCTGACGAGACGCTCACGGGCATAGCCGTGCATCCATGCACGGCCGTGAAGAGTAAGTTTCCCAGTCACCAAGCCGTACACGGGCATGGCCGTGCATCCATGCACGGCCGCGTATCGTCTCGCGTCCTACACGATAAGCGCTCGGTTTTTCAGCCATAACTTTCTATTTTGGAAGCAGAATTTGCTAAAATTTTGTGGAGACCTTCCTAACTTACATACGCACGTTTTGGGACTGAAACCATCGGATTTAATCAAGCGGTTGAGGAGAATGAAGAAAAAGGGCGACAACCTAGGGTTCAGGGCAATTTTTTGGGCGACAACACTGTTCTGGCGTGATTCTTCCTCCATTCCGACGTGGATCTTCGTACTGGACCTTCTTCCATCAAGGATCTACCATTCCCTTTGGTTTGAATTCATTTGCATGAGATATTTGATGTATTTCACGATGTATATGATAGCGTAAACTCTCTTTTCGGGGTTTGGCGTAGCCCACTTATCTTTGTTCTTATTCATGCCTAGGAAGTTTTCACTCATGTTTATGTACTGGCCATATATATACATGTCTTAGATGCTGTGGGAAGGACTGAGAGGTGAACCACGGTCATCGGAATCCCTTAGACTGGACTGGTGATTTCGTTTGGTGAGAGCACTCGAAATCACCCGAGGAACCTAATCCTTCACAAAACCCGTTGGATCCGCTTAACTCGGTAAGCCACGAGAGTAGGAGACTTGGGTTAAGTCGGATACCGGACTGTGTCCTGAGAGGGAGCGCGTCTGTACCCTAGGAAGGATTACCTTGAGAACTTAGATAAAACTCGATTAAAACATCAAGCCTTAATATTTCTTCATGTTTCAGTGCGGTGAAACCAGATACCCCGATTCTCTCTCATAGACTTAAAACCCGGATTGTTTTGCTCTCTGCTCTGCTTGATTTTAGTTCGCTTTAGTTTAATCTCTTGCACTAGGATATTAGTCATTTCTCCATTAATTGTTAACCCAGCTAGTGATTGACTGATCAGTTAGTACTTGACCCCTAGTCCTCGTGGGATCGATATTTATTTTATTACGTGATAGACCGTGCACTTGCGGTAGCAGCCGTCGAGGCCCTATCAGGTAGCAGCGATGCATTGCTAGGTGCCACTCACTGCTTGTGGTGACCTTAGGTCAGCACTGCCAACGTCAAAGGAACCTACAGGGTCGCACACCAAGATACTCGAGTTTTCATATTGATCAGGTAGCCTTTAGATCGAGTTATTGGATAACTCAGATCTATTTGGGAGATTTCGTCAGAGCCAATGAGCCTGATGAGATGGAAGAAACTTATTGGAGCCAACTTCCATTTTTGGCATACTGACCAAATTAACTATGGTTAGCCTCATTTGACCTTGGGTTAACTTGGATTGGATCCAATAGCTTGGTTAATATGCATAATGGACTTTGGGCTAGGCCCATTGATTAATTGAGCTAATAAGTTGTAATGAAGAGCTAAGAGGCTTAAAGGGTATAATGGGGAGAACATTATCAAATTGGCACATGAAGACTCCTAATTGGATTAGGAGTGGCGCATAGGTATCTTCTTTTGTGATTGATTTGATTTAAAATCTGATCTAATCACATAAGATATTAATTGAGATATAATTTAAGCAAGTGGGGTTGATTATTTACTTAATTAGAATCCTAATTTAAGTAGGATTTTCGCCCAAGCCAATTTAGGCAAGGATTCATGATGGCTTGACCTTGTCATTGCGCATGCATGAATCTATTGCCTCATATGGGCTGATGTAGGCGCATATGGCATGAGCTTGCTTAGGCAAGGCTTATGCGCATATGGTACTAGGGATTTGATCAAATAATTTGATTGGATAATCTCTCTAAATTAAGCCCTAATTGCCCACACTTGCCTTCTCCTCTAACCGCCTCTTAATGCTATATAAGAAGCACCTTGCCGCCCCCCTCTTGGTGCTGATTCTCTTGGAGACGTGGTGATCTTGAGGGGCGATGGCTTGGAGTCTTGAAGCTTCTCTTCTACCATCAAAGGGCGCAAGCAAGCTTCTTCTTCCTCCTCCCTTTTCTTGGCGCAAAGGAACAAGAAGGCTTGTGGTTTCCTCTCCTCTTCATTCTCCTTGGCGCATCCCTCCTTGGTGGTGGCGTAAGGTGATTGGAGGACTCTCCTAAGGCGTGGATCTTCTTCCCAAGGTTAGCATCGGGCGTGGAAGAAGAGAGCTCGAGGCATCCATGTGTGTGAGACTACAGAGGGCGCACGCTTGGACGCCTACCTCGACATCAGTCTCGTCTTGCTTTAAGGTATTTTCTATCTCATCATGTCGACTCTCTCGCTTGACGATCTTCATTGGGTTTTTAGGACTAGCCTGTTACGGGGATATTCTTCCGTTGTGCAATGTGTATGTATTGTAATGACTCTGAAAAATTATAAAATATCCCCAGATTTTCCCAACAACATAAGCCCGATTTATTAATTTTAATAGAATTTTTATCAATTTATTATTTATATTTAAAATATAAATAATAAATGGGTTATTTAAGTCGTGTTCGTGTTAGATAGTTTGACTCAATTAATTAAATATATTGTGTTCGGGTTGGTTTAATCGGATCACAGGTCACAACTAATATGATCTATTTATGACCTATTAACACGAATTGCCAAGTCTAATTAATTATTATAAAATACATAAATTAATATTTATATTTGATGTTTAAATTTACATCTGTATCAATTTAATATCTCAACCTTTTATCAATGGTATATATTTAAGCTCCCTTTGGTGGGATAACTCCGGTTGTTATATATTTTATAGTTGTAAACAATAAGGAGTCCCACATTGCTAAAAGGTATAAGTGTTAATATATTTATATATTTTATAGTTATAAACAATAAGAAGCATATTTAGTCCCATATTACATGGGCTATGTTTTCTTATCTGGAATTCACAACAGAAAGGATAAAAAATATATTAAATTTAGATGCCATCTATATTCAATATATTTTATATTCTTTCCACCGTGAATTTTATCGAAGAAAATATATTGGAAAGAAAAAAAAAAATAGTTCACAAGTGTAATTTTTAATTGAAGAGAGAAGCTTATGTAAATAGTAGTATTCCATTAGAACGTCTAGAGGCCCGAATATTGTTCATCTTCTTCTGTGTTTTTCCTTTCGAACTATTGGAAAAAAAAACTTTCACATCTTCCCTACCTTCAGATGGGGTTACTACGAAAATGTACCTGTAAAAACTCAGTAGCGGGCACGACAAAATTTATGAACACACGAAGACGAGATTCATATTCAAGCGATATTAGTTCCATGATTACGGAGCCTCCTTAGCACAGTTTTAAGAGGGCATGAAGATAACAAACGCACAATGATGGCTGCCACACAAAGGAAAGAGCAGAGAGAATTAAATTACACAATCGCAAAATCTGTGATTACAAATGATTACTCTCTTCTATACATCGGGCAGATGGATTCCAACAACAGAAGAACAATGCAAGTCTGGAAATACTGGTTTATAGACTTTGCTGACGGCGTCACATCAGTTCGATCTCTGTACAATGGAAACTACAACAGTTACATCATCCAATTTGCCTCCTATGAAGGTGGGATAGCCAGCTGCAAAAGCTGCATCTGCAAATGGGCTCCTAGCTGATGCTGATCTACCCACTTCCTGTGCTCTTTTTGCTAGGAACTCGGCAATTTCCTGAAATGTCAAAACATATCGTCGTCATCAGAATATACAAGTTAGATCAATCTGCATACATGCTGTTAATTGTTTTAATCTGACCCTTGGCTCCAGACTTGCTTGAAGCGATTTGGACACGACGGATGCAATTTCTTGTTCATATATATTGTCAAACAGCCCATCAGTTGCTGTCACAATAACATCCCCTTCATCCAAGTCAATTTTGTACATCTATAATTCAAAAAGTTGCACGGGTGAAGAGTCGAGAGCAAGCTAATCCACAAAGTTAATAACTCACAAGTTAGATAGAGAAAGTGATTATACCTCTATATACCTCGAAGGGTCCTCACCCCTTTCAATCTGCAAAGGGAAGTTGAACCCGTAAACCATTGGAGTGGATCTTCTGAAAATAGTGCCATTCCTTATCACAATGAAGCCAGAATCTCCAATATTGGCTACATGAAGAACCTATACAGCACAAAGGAAATGTTGAAAGAAATTTCCATACGGCAGTAGTAGGAGAATTAGAGATCGGTGTGCCTAAAAATACATTTGAGTTTTGAGGACAATGAGATGCACCTGTCCATCAAAATGACCAACCAAAACTGTAGATGAGCCTGGAGAACTTGCTTCTGCAGCACTCTTGATGAGGATCTCATCTGGTTTAGTTCCTTTTGAGGCAAATTTCTTACAATTATCCATCAATTCTCTGGCGTATAGCCCCGCATTGATTCCTAAAAAATAAGGAAGAAATTTACCTACACTTCAATTGCTAGAACGCAAAGATAAGGAGGATGTATAGATCATATAACCAAACGCAATGAAGATCAGTATTAAATTCTATTTTCCTATTACTTGCATGTAACAAAGAAGCGAACAAATAGAAAATTGCATGAAACAAGATACATGAGAGTTAGGTTCAACGTTGGAATCAGATAAGAAACCATAATAGTAGATGCCAATATTAATTGACAACTTGTTTACACAAGGATCAAAGTCCCAGTAGTCGACAATTTCTTTACACAAGGAATTTTCACCGGACCCAATAATAGTAGATAATGTTATTTATATATTTTAATAAAACACTCATGCTTAACCAAACATGTTTTTAACTATTTGCACAATTTATTACATATCCAATATGATTTATAAACTAACAAAATATTATATATTTAATGCACTTTGTAATAAAATATAACTTAATTATTTTATATTTATTTTACTTAATATTTACAATTTAATTAATAAGTCACTATACTTTTAATTTACTATTGATACATAATTAGTCAATTACTTATTTAATTATATAGCTAGTATAATTTATTAAAATCTAACTTATCATATCATCTCTCCCTCCCTCCTAGGTCCCTTTGTCAGACTGTTAGATTTCAACTGTGCCAACATCGCAGGCCAAAACATGATTCCTTATTGTTACATATGCACAACATCAAAGTAAACACTACAGTTAATTGAAAAGCTGACTGTTCGGAAACTCAAAGTCAGCTATCTTACATACAATACTCACCCTCGCTTGTAGTTATATTGTTAAAGCGCAGAGTCACTTCGGATGCCAGGTAATAAAACAAATTTCAATCCTCAGTAAATTGATCGGAGATATTGCAGGCCATTTTCAAATAAAGAAGGTTAAAAAGTAGATATGCTGTATCAACTTTTTCGAAAGTGCTGAAAATTTGCAAGAAAAAAGAAAACGGACAATTGCTGAAAATGGGGGCCAAACCTTCTAGTGACCACTGGCCTACACCATCAGCTACACCAAACCAGTTATTCAGTGCCACAAAGTAAGCATCTTCGCCACCTGTCAATGCCTGGATTTACCATCTCAAATCATTAATCAGTTTTTGTACTGAAACGAACCATGTTGCCAGCTTGAAAAGAAGACATACTAAAATAATACTGCTAAGAAGAAAATAGCAAGTAGTGACAAAAAGAGCTGCCAGCATATCTCATATTAACATTCTGATAATATCATGGCACATTAAAAATTTCACATCTTTTTTAACTGTGCAGTAAATAAAGTTGACGAAATACAATTTGCCATTGGCAATCATCCTATCAGTAGGGACTCTTTAAGTATTTCTAGTTCATACAAACAATATGCACTCATGAAATTTAATTGTGCATCATCAGAAGTATAAACAAGTTAAATGTGCACACAGGTAACTGCAATATTTGGTCAAAAAGTACAGAATAATTCAGACTAAAAACAAACAGGTGTTGGAACAGGTGATATGAGACGTGGTAGCATTTTGAATAAGCCACCAATAGAATTAATTTCAATTACACGCACGAAAAGAAGTAGTCAAGAAATCAAGCATTTGCTGTTTAATATACAGTCTTCTAAAACCCAATATCTTAGTTGATATTTGACCAACGGAACTAAAAGTTCTCCACAATTCTTTCCTGAAATAATTTTAGATCAAGGAGAAGGATTAAAAGGCCCTTTAAGAGACGTACCAAAATCAAGGAAAAGAAAAAAAAAACTAAGCGCATTTGTTAAGCCAAAACTGTCAAGCCATGAAGCCAACACTTCAAGAGTATACAATTTGTGCAACTGCAAATAGGAGCCTAATATGTTGAAATTCCTCTCGTCCTAAATAATCTATATTCACACACTATCATCATCTTCTTACTCTGTCAATCTCATAATGTAAACCACAATTGCTTTCATAGAGTGGTGAATGGATGGTTGTAACTAGACAAAAAATTCAGACATCAGGTCTTTGTAAACTCGCACTCATAAAGAGATATAGATCACATTTGTTACAGGTTTTACATAGATAACAATCATTTATGTTAATCAAAACCCAACTGAAAATTGTTGTCTTGAGGGGCAGGTAAACCAAATCCAACTAGCAAGCCGTTTGATGCCCATGTCTATCGTGAGTCTGGCAAATGAGCAGTGAAGATACTTTTATTGTGTCCACTCCAAATGATTTTATTGTCATCATTTAAAGAAATCTATAACTATTTTGGCTCCGCATTAATTCAAACTTGCCATTTGGGGCAAAAGGAGATATGTCATCCGTCCCAATTTATTAGATCTGTTTATTACAGCAATATAGTAAAGATCTATATAATTGTTGCATAGTGGAGTGTAGGGTTTAAAATACTAGCCTGTATCAAATAATAAATTCATCACATACTAGTATGTGGCATGACTAAAACAAAGACACCCAGGGATGCTGCGTGTGGCGGTAGAGACAAGCAAGGATCGAAAACTCGGTCCGGTGAGCCACCGGTGCCGGTCCCTCGCTGGACCGGTACAAACCGGAGGTACCGACCGGTTTCAGATTGGTACCTCAAACCATGGAGACAAGTACGCCTGGGATAATATGTGTTTGTATGACTGGTGCATAGATTCCAATTTCGATCTCGTACTTTAAACCATGGAGGTGTGTGACTAAGTGAAGGTGCATTCTGAGAGTTGATAATATTACCATTGTCAATCTGGTACAAGATGCCATTTAGAAATATGGTCCCTGGCATGGAGAACGTCCTTCCAAACCAGAGACCATTTAGTAGCATTATTAATATTATTCATGTCCTTTGCCTCAAATAGTTTGCTTAGAAATACCATACACATGTTTTGTGATATATTTTGGATTCTTATTTGTTGTGATAGGGACAAATCCATATCGAAGTCCAATTGAGCAATCTAAGTACTCATATCAAGTCTTGTATCAATCATACACGTCAAGTCTTCCAAACAAGCTAGCATACACTCGGCCCATTGTCACTTGTGAGCTTCTCAAGTGACAGGGTGAGCTCATGCTAACAAACATTAAAGAATCTTTCCTATGGAAGTCCAATTGAGCAATCTAATTACTTAGCATATCAAGTCTTGCATCAATCATACACGTTAAGTCTTCCAAACAAGCTAGCATACACTCAGCCCATTGTCACTTGTGAGCTGACAGGGTGAGCTCATGCTAACAAACATTAAAGAATCTTTCCTAAGTAATAGATTTTGTACTCATGAGAAAAAAATTAATAAAACATTACCCGTGTGATCCAATTATAGGGTGGTAACTAACAAGTCAAGTACTTGAATTCAAGGAATTGAAAGCCAGTTCGGTACCGACCGGTTTGTACCAGTCCGGTGAAAGAGCTGTCTCAGAACTATGGTAAACCAACGGTATTATAGGAAAATTAATATTTTATTTCAGTACCAGTTTTAATAGAGAAAATCTGATTTTGAATCGGTACCGGTACGGTATCGGTACCGTACCAGTATGTACTGAGCGGTTTTGATAAAATATTTAATTATTATATTAAAAAAATTAAATTAAAACTGAATTTTTCGGTTCACCGCCGGTACAGGTACACCAGACCGGTTTTCCGATCCTTGCTTAAGTTTTTATCCTAAATCCAAACCCAAATTACGAAATACTAAATTCATGTATCATATTAGATAACCTAAACACAACTTAGAATATTCAAATAGGTACCCGTGGCTACTCAAACTTGATCAAATAAAAACTTTAATTGAGGTTTTCATCTCAAATGTTTCTATAAAATGTAATATTATGAATTAAACTAATATTATATTTTTATTTAATAATTATTTTAATGTTAGTTGATTAATGACTTAGGAACATAGAATAAAAAGTCAATCCATAACCTTCGGTTCAGACGATACATATTGGTACCGGTACTAGTACAAGGTTTGTACCTATAATATATGTGTACTAGTCTTGGTTAGACTAGTACAAACCGGCATCTTAAACTTTGCTTAGGATAAACTTCTAAATTACTTGTATTTTAATCAGATATATAGTATCAAGTATCATGTATAAGTATCAAGCATAGATACTCTCTAACTCAAACCTAACATGAACCCAAGATACAAAATTTGAACCCTTTCCATGTTTATAATCAAGTACTCAAACCAACTCTAAACTGGTTGAGTTGGGTTAAGTCAAAGGCTTAGTCACATAGGAAATAGTAGAGTGACTTGGGTTGGGCGATTGCCATTCAGTCAGAAAGTAAGATGAATAAATGGCTAAGTAGTTGAGGTTTGATTAGGGATGACAATTATAGAGTTATTTGAGTACAAGTCCTGAGTGATTGGATTTCCAAATCTTCAATTCCTAATCTCTCAAGTCATTCGATTACTTCACACTCATACCTCATAGTTTTAACACCCTATACACTTCTCATGTGGTCATAGCAAAGACTTATCACCTACTACACTATAGTAATGGTCGAAGCATTAACTACTAACTTATTGCTCAATCAAAGCACTTCCTGCGTATTCAAGGCAGTTCACTATATTAGATCGCTATGCTAGCACTAAGCTAATGTGCCAAGTGCATGCCCACGAAATACCTACAGTTCACCAAATGAAGCCATTTGATAACAAGGGCGCCAACAAACCATGCATTTACACATGCACCTATAAAAGGCGTCTTTGTCAAAGTAATGGGAAGTGACAAGTTCTCACTCTCTTATATGATTTGCACATTATTAATTATTTTCTATTTGTTGTCCAAAAATCACAATCTAACTCAATCATTAGGGTGTAGATGTCAACAAAAATTCCTAGGCTCCCTCTTTATGCAAATTCTCAAAGCAGAAAAAGTTAAGTTGGATATGATGACATTAGAGTGTCATTTAGTTCAACTTAGTTCAACTAGTAAGGACCTTTGATAACAAGATCTTGGGGTTGACCTTGAATTTGTCTTTGGTCAAAGGGAACTAAGTTAAGTCCTAGTTTTGTCTATTTGTTTAACATGTTTTATCATATCATCATGCATGTCGAGTCCACCACACTATGTGGTGGCATATGATCCTTTTTCATCTAACAAGGCATCTGAGCTTGTTCCCATACTAGAAAAAAAAACTATGCCTCTTTTCAAAAGTTGATGAGCCAATTAGGAGCATGAAATGAAAATAAAGCAATACAATAGGGTTGTGAGGCAACTATTGACAAGAGTGATCCCATCTCTTGAGAGAAGCCATACAAGTTAGTAGGGAGTAAATTCTTTCATGAAAAGGTACTAATCATCTTCATCAAGAGGCCATCCCTTAGAGGCAAACCCAAACATTTAATCAAGAATGAGAGTACTATAACCAAGTAGGGTGTTTATGTGCATTTCCATTTGTGTGCAATGTTTTCTTTTACTAAAGTTTACCCACAACACAATAGTTTCCTCGAGGCATATAATGAAGATCTTTTAATTCATGATGGTGCCATTGTCATTATTGTTGATTAGAATCAGGTCATCAACGAATTCCACTTTGTAAGTCTAATACTATGTGCACTAGTTACCTCTTTAGTAAAATTATTCCTACAAGCATATTTGATGACTTTGGGAAACCAATTTGCTAGAAGGATGAAAAGATTTTATGAAGGCATTTATGGTGCTTCAAACTTGCAAGACATTGAGAATGATTGCACACTCAACAGATTAAGTACATCTATTAATCTGACTAACCCAAGGCCATAACATAAGAAGCTCCCTTGGCAAAGCACAGTGAAGATATAATTAATCTTAATATTTTATGTATTAATCAATTATGGTTGTCATTAAATGAAATTAGTGGGTGTTTACTAACCCAATGTAGTAGTAAATAGGATATGGTAAGTGGTAGGATCATTATGTGATTTGTATTTGTATATAGGGCTTGACATTATTATAACAGGTAAATTACATTGAATGTAACCCTAAATTTTCTGTATCTAGTTTCTTTCTCTCTCTTGGTACTCTGCACCAACAATGTAGTAATTTTTATGATTCATCTACTTTCAATAGGAGGTTCATAAAAATTTAGTACCATTATGGCTTCCATCATAAATGTCTCAAAAAGGAAGAATTGCATTGGAGTCATTCGTCTTCTAGAACTTTCCAAGAAATCAAGTGAATGATAGCTAAGACTTTTCTACTTAGGCACCATGATACTTAGAGAATAAGAATAATAAAGGGCTTTAAACCAAGAAAGTCATTTGATAGCTTTCTCAGAGCAGATTTCAAATCTTAAGGCTCTACAGACATGTCTCTAATGAATTCGTTTTACACTTGCATGTTAATGTATTAAGTTATAATTAATACCAAAGGAAAATAAGTTCCAAGAGGGTAAAATTTCTTTTAAAATGCACTTTCTGTCTTAAAACACCATTAGATAGTAAAAAAAAAATAATCAATGCATTGAGTAGAATTGCTGCCATCATATGCACTATGGATATCTAGGTTTTAGATCTGATCATGCAAAGGACAAACAATTGTCCATATTTTTCACAAGTTGCTAAAGTTGTATATGAAGAAAACTGACATGAATTTATTGACATTGAAATCTGTGATGGCTATATATTTCAGAACAACCAACTTTGTATTCCTCAACTCAGTTAAAAAGTTTCTAGTTAAAAATTACAATGTAAGGTCTTACATTTCACTTTGGTTGAGCTATGATCATTACACTAGTCATTGATCAATTTTTCTATCCATCCACGAAGTTGTGACGTGAGATATGACCAAAATTGTTACTCAAAGTCACATTTGTCAGCTGACAGAGGCTACAAAACAGAACATTGATTTGTGTACGTCATTTATAATCCCCTTGCTATCCCTCAATCTTTACACTCGTTATATTCACCTTGTGAGATGATGATAAGTATTTAGTTTTATTAACTATCTTGTCCCATCTCATTGGTTGTGCAATATTTTATATTATTGTTTGAATTTATTACTTTTTTAACTTAATTAAATTTGTCTAGTCTCATTTGGTGATACGCATGAGGTGCAAAGGAATAGTGATGGTAGAAATATTTCCCCTTCAGTTCAATCCCAACTTAACCATTCTACCTTAATTAATATTTCTACGAGGATATTGATGTTATATGAAATTGCTAATGACAATTTCTTAGTTGATATAATTAAGCGGACATATTTATAATATTCAAAATTTTAAGAGAAAATATATATGATATACTAGATTTAGAGTGGCAAATATGAAAATCAACCGCTTGGGAATAAGAAATATGCTATTTTTGTCTTATATAAATGGTGAAGCTTTCTATGCTAAACTAGCTGGTGATCAAAACGGTTGGACCAGGAAAATCAAACATCAAATTGCTGGCAAGTTCGTCTGGTTTTGAGAACATTGAGATTATCTAGATACTTTGATTTAGATAATCAATGGGAGAGGCTTCTATACCTTTGAAGGATGCGGCAAGATTGCAGCTCCTGAAGATAAGGAAAGTAAATTCATTGGTCCATGATCCTCCCTGAACGTGATAAAAGCAGTGACTTGTGAGCAAAAGAATGTAATGGACCCAAAAAGTATATAGCACATAGTATCTGATTCATATAATCTGCATTGTCTATAATACACAAGCTGGAAATCTATAACGTATGTTATTGTTACATCACATCAATGTTAAGAAACAAAGAAAAAAGATAGTTAAGCACGAGATAACTGTGTACCTATTTGAACCTGCAGCTTTATCATCCTCATCATGTCTGCTCCCTTCATCAGTGTCAGCCTGTAAACATTAAAAAGGATTAACAACATCAAGCCTCAATGTGAGTATCATTCCTTTCTATGGAACAAAACATGTCAAAAAAACCACAAGTTATGCCCATTGACACTACACTCTTTATAACTATAAGCTGTAACACAAATGGAATTTTTTTCTAAGTTTGTACCTGGTTTTGTCCGTCCATGACAAGTGGAGTGTGGACATCAAAAAAGGGAAAATTACATACTTCTCCGGTAACAATTGTTAAAATGAAGTCATATCTTAAATTCACAATAAATTTTCATATGAACTTATAAACAATACGTAAATTGCCAACCCAGCCTAATACTAACACAAAGGAAGACAATGGATTCAGTGTTTTATTTGTTTCTGTGGCATCTGACAGTTGCTTCTTATTACATTATGCTTCAACACACGTGTCAAACATGTATTGCATCACCCCACAAGTTCATACAAAAGGGCAATTATTTTACAGTATTTAAAAAAGTAAATTGAAGGGTGTTAGATATTTTAATCACATCAAAGCATTGATTGATAGTAGCCTATGAATGTCGGCTAGCATCATAGAATGCTTAGATTTTGCCTAGTTTCTCCTTGTATGAACTCATGTATAAAGGATAAACCAAGGATATTTAGAAAAAAATGTTACCTCCACTAAACTTTCAGTACTGACACTGTCCTGATAATCTTCTTCTGAGGAAGAAATCTCTTCCAATGCCACATGCGTGATGTTCTCAGGTATAGTAGACACTTGTGAAGCCTTAGTTTCTTCAAATTGAGCTTCCATGATTTCAATTTTTTCACGACCTGGAATTTCTAAACTCTCAAGGCTACCAGCCCCTTGAAGCAATATACCATTATAGTCATCTTTCATGTCAACATCCATATCAGAATTTGCTAATTCATCACATTTGCTCCTTGTTTCAGATGTAATTCTATCAGACGAACCCTCTCCATGTTTGATGTCTATACCAGAGATTCTTTCCTCACTCTGTACAAGTGTCTCTTCCCAGGGAGTTGCAGCCCTGGTTTCATCATTCAACTCAACTGGACCAAAACCACTTGACAAATGTGAAGTTTCAGTGACAATGTGTGCTTCTATTTTGTCACCGTTTGTTGGAGAAAATGTCATTTCTGGGACTCTAAAAGCCAGATCAGAGCTTCCATCTGGAGGCTCAATTAACTGGTTTTCTCTTGAAGAAACAAAACTCGAACCAATATTGTCTACTATCTTACAATTCCTAAAAGTATCATCATCTCTGATGTTATTGAATGACTCCTCACGGTTGTTGACTTCATCAGTACTTCCATTTGGAGACTCAAATAACTGGCCTTTTTCTAAAGCATTGATGTCCACATCAATAGATTCTTCTACATTACTAGAAGCATTATAATCTATAAATTTCTGGGACAACTCATCGTGATCCTTCATTTCTTCTGAAGCATCGATGTCCACATCAATAGCTTCTAATACTATGTCATTCCTAGCATCTTTATCTTCTCTGAAGTTCTGGGATAACTCCTCGGAAGCCTCGATTTCATCAGAACATCCACCTAGGGGCTTAACCAGCTGGTTTTCTTTGGAAGCGTTGATATTACCGGAGGTGTCATCTCTTCTTAATTTATTAGACAATTTATCACGAACCTTGATCTCATCAGGTGGCGGTTCAACTAGCCGGTTTTCTTTTGAAGCATTAATATGCACATCAATAGCTTCTTCTGGCTCGCCATTACCAGAAGCATCCATATCTTCTCTTGATTTGTGGGCCGACTCATCACGATCCTCGAGTTCACCAATACATATACCAACATCTACGGATTTCATATCTGCTTCCCGACCTTCGATCAAGGATTCGACATAATCTAACTCTGATATGCAGTTTTCTTCACCTAACTCAGCACCCGCCCTATTCGGTACTTCCATCCTATTAATTTCTTGAATCTCGGTCTTCAAAACAGTGATCTTCTGTTCTCCAGACTTTGCACTCTTCTCCACACCAGCTTCAATTTTTGAAACAGCCTCGAGCAGTTCCGCTTTCCTTCCATTCGCATCGAAGCACCCCTCTTCTCCTAATTCACCAAAAGCTACCGAATCCGATTCCTTCGTCAAAATATCGGACCTTTTAGCTGATCGATGGTTCACTTCGCACAAATCTGTCCCGTCCATTTTCTCCAGATTTTCCGGATCCTTGTCTGAAGCGGAGATTTCAGGGGAAGCAGCAGTGTCGTCCCGCTTCACCTCGCCCGCATCACCAAACCGGAAGATGACGCTGCCGTCGGAGCACTCTGCCGGAGCCACCGCCAAATCCCCAACCAAAACCAGAAAAACGAACGACAACAAGACCCAAAACGCGTTAAATCTCGACGCCGATTTCCGATCCATGGTAGATTAAGTGGAATAGGAACAGGATGAAGACGCAAAGGCAAAGGGAATCCGAGGTACCGGTAGTAGAGACGAGCTCCAGGGTGGACCGCGACAGGGCCAACGGGACGATCCTGGGCTTCGTAGGAGGCGGCGGCGGCGGCCCAGAGAGGGAGCGGCGGAGGGGGAGGGGCGTCGAAGGCGACGGCGACGGCGACGGCGACGGCGAGAGCTTGAATGAGGCCGGCGGGAGGCGGAGGTCAAGCAGCCCAGCGAAGGGGATCTCCGCCATTAACGATCGGTGGCGACGAAAGCGGCGCCGCAGTTGCCTGGCTTTCACATACTAGCGGTAGTGGGGAGGCGAGAGCGGCGGTTTTGTTCGGTATCGTCGATGGCTAGAAGTAGAAGGCGGAAGGGGGGCGGATAAAGCTGAGAAACTCAGAACAGATCAGTGTGGGACACCAAGCCGGGATTGGGAAACCCGTTTCCCTCACGAAGCTTATCCGGATCGTCTCATTAGCACGGGCGGGCCAGTCGGCCCTCCCCCGCACAGCGACACCGGCATTGGCCATTAAGAATCTAAGATCTTGAAATATTTCCATTGTTCATGTAAATTAAGATTTTACCTTTGAGAAAAAAAAGGGAAAACATTTCAAATTTTTCTATAATTTATTTAACCCAATTCCCTAATCCCGTGCCCAATTCCGCACCAACTTTTTCGCTCTTAATAAATCGGTGCTAAATTCTCACCCAATGCCTGATTAATTTGGGCAAAAAGTCTACGTGCAACCTCATAACACTTCTAAAACGCATCATCTTATCAAATTAATCAGCAAGCAATGATTCGAGCAGTGACATCATTGCACAGAATATAAAGAACTCCTAAGTGATCGTGACCATGCAACTTTCTACAAACACCAACCACTCTCATGTTATAGTTAATTATAATTCATTGCTTCAATTTTCCTTTGACTATTCTACTTGTGATTGTTTAGGTCAACTACGTTGGATTAAAAAAATTTATGCCAGTATGGCTGCGTACGTAAGGTAGTTCTCATGCAATTGTCAGAAATAGATTCATGCACGAACGCTTGCTCAACGCCAAAGTGGAGTTATCCTTTTTTATCTAATTTTACTGTTGAAATATTTGATTTGCTGTTCTCAACTGCGCGCAGTGATCGAACTGGAAGTGTAGATCTGGCATCATAATCAAATAGTATCGACGACAGGAACAACTCATCGACGATCCTGTCAGACCTACGTGTACAATTTGGTGCGTCGGTAGGAGCCACAGCAAGTGAAAGGAGGAGATGCAAATTAAGGAGCAATTAATGCAGGAAATTATGAGCTTGCATGGTGGAGCTGATGCTAAGATCAGATGTAGATTAGATGTTGGCCTACGTGGAGAGGGGACCCACGTCCGTAGCAAATGAAACTCAGAGCCTCCACCGCCACTTTGTTGTGTGTAGAGATGGCCATGGGCCGTGCCCGGGCTGGCCCGGGCCTAGGCTCGCCTCGGCCCGACTCCTAGTGGGCCGTGCCTGGCACGGCCCGATTGTAACCGTGCCGTGCCCGGCACGGCACGACAGAAAAAAACTTGGGCCCGGCACAGCCCACGGCACATTTAGGCGTGCCGGCCCAGGCACGGTTCAACTTCTGGCCGGGCCCGGATCCGGCACGCGGGCCGAATCTGGCACGCGGGCTGAAACTGGCCCGCGGGCTATGGTCGGCCCAGCGGGCCGTGCCAGGCACGGCCCGAATGTGGCCCACGGGCCGACTTTGGCCCGCTTCATTAAAATAAATAAAATATTAATAAAATAAGAAATTGAGAATTATGTATTTTACATAATTTTTTTTTAAAAAAAATTTAATTATTATTTAATTAATTATTTTATTTTAAACATATATAATTTTAATTTTAATATATTTTATTAAATTAATATTAATTTATTTATTAACAATACTAACAACACATGACTAAAGTTAAAACCAACTCGATTAAATTTTATATTCATAAATTATACATTTAAGCTTAAATCAATTGCCTACATAATGGGCATACACAATTGACCCGTAGCCAACTACGCAAGCAACTACTATGGAAGATATGCGAGCATTGTGTTAAACATACTTGCGCTCCGTGCTCCATCTTCTCTATGCATATTGCGCACTCCATGTTTTCAGCTCTACCTCCTTCTTCAATAATAAAAAACTCAAGTGACTCTTGTGCTTAGTTTCGATATATTACTCCGGCTCATCGTTGATATTATCACTATCCTCCTCACTATCACTTATTTCAAAGTCCTCAACCTCTATCTCAATCTCAACCCTAGAAGGAGAGGGAGAAGCCAAAAATTCTTGTCTTGCATGATCAGATAAGTGGATAAAGTGTTCTTCAAACTTGAATACATCAATTCGTATAATTTGACTAACACGTTCGATAATACTTAAAATAGTTATTTTCCATTGATCAGCATTGAAGAAATTTAAGGTAGATATAAGGTAGATTGAACGTTGAGAATTTGGCATAATGATAATTATCTTCACTCTTCTATTATCTGTCATTTTTCTCTATGCCTCGTGCTCGTGCTCACCACGTGATAATTATATTATAAAAGTAAATTAATTTAATACTTACTTGATCTTCTCCACGTCTAGTCACGTGTGAGCACGAGACAGAAAAAAATGACTAGTCTAAACCGAGAGAGCATTGAATTCTTGATGGCTAAAAAGAAGCTTAAGTTTGAGTTCAGTTAAGAAACTAATTGTAACTCAAGACTTAGAAAAAAGATTAAGAGAGTATTAAGAGAGAATGAGAAATTATTCCAAAGATAGTTGAAAACTTTTGTGAAGAAATGAGAGGGTTGGGGGGGGGTCAATTTATAGGGATGAATTGGGTGTATAATTACATATTTATACCCTATTTTTAATTATTAAAAGGGGCTAAAATGGTAATTTTATACCATAAAGACAATTATATCTCTAATTTTTAAATTTTTTATAACTATTATGAGGGCATTTAGGTAAAAATGCATGTTCATTCACGTGTCGTGCCGTGCCTGGCCCGCGTGCCGTGCCTGGCCCGCGTGCCGTGCCTGGCCCGGCACGCCTGCGGGCTGTGCCCGGCCCGGCCCACGGGCCAAGAACCCTCAGCCCAGCTTGACCCGAGCCAGGCCACGGGCCGTGCTGTGCCCGGCCCGTGTCGTGCCGGGCCGTGTGGGCCGCGGGCCGGCCGGCCCGTTGGCCACCTCTAGTTGTGTGTGAGCTACAAGATATCGGAATTCAAGGTGTGGAATTTCTTTTGTGAATTCAAGCTCTTGATTGGATTAGCGAGATTCATTTGTCGGTTCACAGATAAGGTTTGCAAATAAGTACTGACCCCTCACTTTACTGAATTATAACTAGTGTTTTTATGTGAGTCGATTAAGGAGCATGAATTTCATCAATTATTCGTCAGGTGGTCATCTTTGGCGACATCATTATACTTTACCATCATCTCTCTGAGGAGATTTCATTTGATTTGAACTTTCGTTCAGAATATTGCAGGATTTGTATGTGCTGATATGGCATTACGATCCCCTGGCAATGCAAAAGTTCATGCATTATCAACGTTTTATCGGTAGATACATAAATGGCTCGATCGAAAAACTAATTGCTCTAAGAAAAGCTACATAAAGATTCAATTTTTTTTTTTTTTAAAAAAATGCGTTAAAGCTACGATCCGGTGCAAGAAAAATGATTCAATTTTTTCCACAAGGAGGCGCTGAGGTTTGGCATCGCACCCAAGCGCCGAATGCAGACAGACAGCAAGAGGGGGCGAAGCGCTCACTTTTTGTTGGGTTTCGTACTCCCCATGCTGCTGCTTTTCGCCTTCACATGACTCGAGGCTGCGCCCCTCTCCCTCCCTCTCTCTCTCTTGTCCTGTAAGAATCCTTCGCTTTTATTTTCCCGTCCTTACTCTCCCTCACGAAGAAAATTCGTAGGCTTCAACAGCACCCAGGCCCCCCACCGTTGCTTGTAGTGGCACCCCCACATTGTGCTGTTGGTGCGCGTTGCAAGGAGAATAAAGGAGTTCTAAGGTCGTTGATCAATGAATATTACAAGGATTCATTCTACGGAAACAGGTAAAGGGTTCTCTTTGATGCGGTATTTGGCCGTTGGTAGCTGTATTGTCGAACAGGGAGCCGGATTTTGTAGTCAAGTAGAGATTTTTGGATGAAAGATCGGAACTTCGCGACGGGAAAGCAAGGATCGAGTGAGCTCGAGCAATGGAGTAGCTTTTAAACGCTTCCTAAAGGTTAAATTTTGGCCATTCCTGGAATTTGTGGAAATTAGGTTTTTTTTTCGACGTCTTTGAAGTTGTTGCTGCTGCTGATCCTCGTAATGGATCAAGAGGGTTACGTATTTGGTAGGGTTTTATTTTATGGATGAATTTTGTGGCCTTTAGACGGCCCTCCCAAGATTGTAGAGCAATAGTAGGTTTTGAATCCAGATGGGTTCTTCAGCATCCAAACCTACTAAGAATGATGCCTTGCTTCTCTGCAAAGAGCGAATAAAGTTCACCAAACAGGCCATTGATTCAAGGTATGCTCTATCGGCAGCTCATCTTTCTTACATTCAATCTCTCCGTAGCATTGGAACTGCTCTGAGGCAGTTTGCAGAGGCCGACCTTTTTGTCGAGCCTTCGCTTTCTACTTCTGAAGTGGACAAGTCTCCATCACATTCTTCTTATGCCTCCCCTTCGCCTTCCCGGTTCGTTGACTGCGCTGGTTCACCTTTGTTGAGCGCAAGCCCATTATCACCTACATTGACCAATATGAGTTACATGAGGGCTTCAGGGCCCATGGCCGTGAGTGTGACACTTGATCAGTCAGCAACTCATTTTGTGGAAGAGGATTCTCTTACTTTTCCCCTGCCGCCACCACCGCCGCCACTCGATATTGGTGCATCTTGGGACTTCTTTGATTCTGCAGATGTGCTTGGAAAGTTTAGTGTAAAAAATGGTGAATGCGGTCAGAGCGTGAATGGTAATAGGATAACAGGCTTGAGACAGCTCAAGGAAGCAGAAGTTCCTAAGATTGAAGAAGGGAATGATACCGCTAAGAAGAAAATGAAAGAAGGTAATCTTTGCTTGGAGAAAACTAGTGAAGAACAGCCGTCTTTTGACTTGGTTGGGAAGAAATCTGCCACTAGTCTTAGTGGATCAGCTGCTGTAATGGCTAGAATTTCCTCATCTGAGCCATGTGGATCAAACATGGGTAATAGTAAAACACAAGAAGAAATATGTCCTGAAAGAGAGGATTTTTCTGAGTTCATCACTCATCGTGCTAAGGACTTTTTGTCCAGCATGAGGGACATTGAGCACCGATTCCTCCGCGCAGCCGAAGCTGGGGATGAGGTATCAAGGATGTTGGAGACAAAGAAGATCAGGCTTGGCATCTCCTCTGAAATGATAGGTGACTCTATATTAACTCTCGTACTTGTTTTGCAAACTTTACAACGGTTAAGTTTCAATCTCATGTATTGCCTTCATCCAATGCCTGGTTGCACAGGTAAACCACCTTCTTTCAGTGTTCTGGTGGCCTTAAATCAGGTTTGTTGTACAGGAGAAACTTCAAGGAAACATGGAGGTTGGCAAATAGAAAATCTCAGAAACTTAATTCAAATAAGTTTTCAAATGAGTAATTTTATATCTCAAATAATACACTCAGTTTGTCGATTACCTTGAATTATCATTTCTAATGCAATTAATTGTTTTAGATTCTAGCAAGAATGTGGCAAAGATTGTGACCTGGAACCGCTCAGTCTCTTCTCTGTCTTCATCATCCAAAAGTCCTCTTGCAACAGCCACAAAAGACGATGGAGCAGAAAGTTGTATTGATTTTGTTGATGAATTTTCTATGATATCTGGAAGTCACTCATCCACATTGGAAAGGTTGTATGCATGGGAACGAAAACTTTTTGATGAAATAAAGGTATCCTTCGTCACTCTTATTTTCTTACTAAAAAATTTAAATTACTCTTAATTTGATTGATTAGTTTATCAGATCAATAAATCCTCCAGTGCGCATTAGATGATAAAATCTATAATGTAATTTAGCACAAACTAACATACTTCTTTTCAGAAACTAATCCTTGTTTATTTCATTTAGTTTGTTATTTAAAAAAGGGAAGACATAATCACTCAGTTAACTTGATAAATGCTTGTTTCTCAGTTATTTCTCTAGCACCTATAATCCGCATTTTTGCGACTATTTACTTGGTCATAGCACAGTCTCTTCTGTAATTACAGAGCAGTGAGTGTATTAGGAGGGCATATGATCAGAAGTGCAACCAACTGAGGCATCAAGTTGCAAGAGATTCTAGTGCGCAATTGATTGACAAAACAAGAGCTGTTGTCAAAGACCTGCACTCACGATTAAGGGTATCTATCCATTCAGTTGATTCAATTTCAAAGAGAATTGAGAAGTTGAGAGATGAAGAATTACAGCCTCAACTGGTGGAGCTGATACATGGGTATGTTTCAATTATCTTTTTTTTTTTCTATGTACACAGAATTCTATCTTGCTAATAGATGCATAATCTTGCAAAAGAAACAACTATTCATACTAAATTGCACTGTTCTATATACTGATTGCAATGTGTTTGACCAAACTCAAATGGCCTTTGGATTCATTGTTTTATTTGAAAAGAGAACTCTTTCACTTTGTCGGAAATTGCTGCAGAAATTTTAGTTCTCTTGATCTAACTCTTAATTTTGATTCTGATATCTTGTAATTACTGGATCAGGATATGCCCGTTTAACATCCACTGTATCACGCCCCGGTCGGAATGGTCTAAAAACAGAGCTTATCCGCTTCCTAGAGCCGTCCGGCGGAACACCGGAACGCAACTCTCTCTAGGGTTTCCGGACTGAATCTCGTCCTCAATTCGAAACCCTAACTTCCTCGAATAATTTTCTTCCCCAAATTACAATTCGCTCGGCAAAACCCTAACCCTAATTAGGAAAGTCCGAGATAATCAAAACCCTAAATTAAAATACCTCACCGGTCAAAATTAATTTTGACCGAAACCCACATCAACCGTCAATGCCACTCGCAAAATCACGTTCGCTGACGTCACGCCGACGTCAGTGATTGAATTCGGAATCGCCGAATTGATTTCCACCGTTACCGCCTGCGTCAGCGTCACCTTGCTGACGTCACTTCTCTAAATCGAACGAATTCGATTTCTGTCTGCGACTTCCGATTTTGACCCGGTCAAAATCGGAAGCGTCCCCTTCGTCCTCCCGTTGAAACAGAGCGCCGCCTGCGCTCTCGATGTCCGTCACCAGAGGAGGATGTTGAAAAGGGGTGTAATGGTAGGGGAAAACGTCTCCGTCTCCGCCCCCTCGTGTGCCGTTGCCGGAAGCCGATATCGCCGTAGACACAGAAACGGGAAAGGGGTTCGCCGGATTCCAGGAAGGAAAACTTTGCTCTATTCCTCGTAAATCAGAGTTACAAAACCTCCCTTTCCTCTCGCTCTCCAGCACCCTCATGTCAGCGGCGAACCCCACCGATTACACTCTCTCGGTCCTCTCAAAACTCGCCGCTCGAAGGTGATCTCTCTCCAGCTTTTTTGTCGCCGTTCCTCTCTCTCCTCGTACTCTGCCTTCGTTCCCTCCTTATAACGAAGGAAGCCGCTCGAGACCGTGTCGTCGTCCGAATCTCGCGGAGCTCGCCATCACAGCCGCGTCCACCGAAATCGAAAATCGCCGCACGCGATTTCCGCCAGGTCTCTCTTCTGATTTCTTCGCCATGGACGACACCGTCGCCCGCGTCGTCCGCTTCAATCGCCGCCGCTGAGCCTCGCCTTGAAGCCGCCCACGTCCGATTCTCCAGCTGACGAAGCCGCATCCCGCTTCATTCGCGCACGCCTGCGCGCAGCTCACGCCGATGCATCCCGATTTGGGCATTGACCACGTGTTGACCCAAATCGGCTCCGTTTGCTGGTTGATGCGTGGATGTGGGCCTCTGCCCAATCCACTTCCTCCTCTTGGTTCAGGTCTCCTCTTGCCCTGATGGGCTTTGGTTGGTGCGTGGCCCATTGGGCTTTGGGCCGGACCGGTTGAACCGGGGCCTAACAATTCTCCCCGGCCCAATTTGGACATCGCCCTCGATGTCCGGCACGGGCGCTCAGGCCCGCGCTCGCCGTTCTTTCTTTCCTTGCTGGCGGGCAGCCTCATAGCTTTGAAGCCTTTGTTCATACTCTATAGGGTCGGCTAAAGTGGACCAATACCTCCCTTGGATCTGCTGAGGCATATCATCCCTTTCTGTATCCGAAGAATTCGAGGACTTCAGTGGAGCCTTTTCCTCCACTACTTGTCTCCTCGTTTTCTTCTCCTCCGGAGATTTTGTATCTCCGGAACTCGTCTTCTGCTCGACATTGTCCTTGTCGACTACGTCTTTCGGCTCTGCTTCTGCGGGGGTCGGTGATGATCTTCTTGCGACCACTGAGGCAATGCGCACAACTCCTATGCGGCCCTCTACGGGTTCCTCGTCATGCACCACCGCCGGTTTCTCAGCTAGCTCCCGATGCACAATCGCTGCAATTGCGTTCACCCTCTGTCGATCCGGACAGTCGCGTATCCGGTGCGGTCCCTTGCACAAGAAGCAGACAATCGGTCTCAGTTGACCCTGTCCTCTCTCTGTAGGTCGAGTATGTTCCTGCCATGCTGGTTGTCCTCCGTTCCTTCGGAGAGAGAGCCTCTCTCTCTCTGGCGCTCTGGGTCTTGGTGGAGATGGTCGTTTCGGAGGCGACCTCTGTGCTCTCTGAAAGGTCGTCCCTGAAGTCCTCTGGTCCACAAGACACTCGGCTATAGCTGCAGCCGTCCTCCAGTCCTGCGGCGCATGTCGTCGGACCTCCGTTGCCGCCCAGGGTTGGAGATTCCGGAGGAAGAAGTACCTCCTGTCTCCCTCCGCCATCTCGGGTAACTCTAACATCAGCGTGGAGAACGCCCTGACATACTCCTGGATCGTCCCTGTGTGCTTTAGCCGATCCACCGCCTCTCGGCTTGGTCCACCAAGTTTCCGGGAAGGAACTACTGCCGCAGTTTCTCTCGGAACACCTCCCAAGTCCAACTAGCCGCCTCTGATGTCGAATCAACTTTGGTTCTCCACCAGAGTTTTGCATCATCTGAGAGATATGCTGTGCACACCCTCACCTTCTCCTGATCTGTGACATGGTTAGCCTCAAAATATTGCTGCATATCCCAAAGGAAGTTACCCAATACTTTTGCAGATCTGGCCCCTTTGAACATTGCAGGCTCTGGGGTGCGAACCTTCCCGTTGCCGTTGGGAGCCCCATACTCCGCCCTGGTTGCTGTAGGGCCACCCCCTTGTGCCTGTGCCAATGCCATGCGCGTCACCGCAAGATCTGCTAATATCTGCTGCTGTGCTGCCATGGAGTTGGTTAACTGTGTCGTCAAGGTTGCTACCTGTCCTTGTAAGGTTGCCACCTGCTGTTGTAGCGCCGCCATCCCTTCAAAGTTTTGCTGGGCTTCAGCCATTCCGGCCAAAGTTTGTTGAAGAGCAGTAATTTGCAACCTTTGCTCCTCTACCGTGCGATGGATTTCCTCCACCTGAGGAACTACCGCATCTTGGCTGTTCCCGTCAAACCGAGCACCTGTTCGATCTGGGCAATGCGATCTCCTTGATTCACCATGCTGCTGGATCACTTTAGGCTCTGATACCTGTTGTCACGCCCCGGTCGGAACGGTCTAAAAACAGAGCTTATCCGCTTCCTAGAGCCGTCCGGCGGAACACCGGAACGCAACTCCCTCTAGGGTTTCCGGACCGAATCTCGTCCCCAATTCGAAACCCTAACTTCCCCGAATAATTTTCTTCCCCAAATTACAATTCGCTCGGCAAAACCCTAACCCTAATTAGGAAAGTCCGAGATAATCAAAACCCTAAATTAAAATACCTCACTGGTCAAAATTAATTTTGACCGAAACCCACATCAACCGTCAACGCCACTCGCAAAATCACGTTTGCTGACGTCACGCCGATGTCAGTGATTGAATTTGGAATCGCCGAATTGATTTCCACCGTTACCGCCTACGTCAGCGTCGCCTTGCTGACGTCACTTCTCTAAATCGAACGAATTCGATTTCTGCCTGCGATTTCCGATTTTGACCTGGTCAAAATCGGAAGCGTCCCCTTCGTCCTCCCGTTGAAATAGAGCGCTGCCTGCGCTCTCGATGTCCGTCACCGGAGGAGGATGTTGAAAAGGGATGTAATGGTAGGGGAAGACGTCTCCGTCTCCGCCCCCTCGCGTGCCGTTGCCGGAAGCCGATATCGCCGTAGACACAGAAACGGGAAAGGGGTTCGCCGGATTCCAGGAAGGAAAACTTCGCTCTATTCCTCGTAAATCAGAGTTACAAAACCTCCCTTTCCTCTCGCTCTCCAGCACCCTCACGTCGGCGGCGACTCGCCACCGATTACACGCTCTCGGTCCTCTCGCCGCTCGAAGGTGATCTCTCTCCAGCTTTTTCGTCACCGTTCCTCTCTCTCCTCGTACTCTGCCTTCGTTCCCTCCTTATAACGAAGGAAGCCGCTCGAGACCGCGTCGTCGTCCGAAGCTCGCGGAGCTCGCCATCACAGCCGCGTCCATCGAAATCGGAAATCGCCGCACGCGATTTCCGCCAGGTCTCTTCCGATTTCTTCGCCATGGACGACACCGTCGCCCACATCGTCCGCTTCAATCGCCGCCGCTGAGCCTCGCCTTGATGCTGCCCACGTCCGATTCTCCAGCTGACGAAGCCGCATCCCGCTTCGTTCGCGCACGCCTGCGCGCAGCTCGCGCCGATGCATCCCGATTTGGGCATTGACCACGTGTTGACCCAAATCGGCTCCGTTTGCTGGTTGATGCGTGGATGTGGGCCTCTGCCCAATCCACTTCCTCCTCTTGGTTCAGGTCTCCTCTTGCCTGGGCTTTGGTTGGTGCGTGGCCCATTGGGCTTTGGTTGGTGCGTGGCCCATTGGGCTTTGGGCCGGACCGGTTGAACCGGGGCCTAACACACTGTCTGATTCAAACTCCTGGACAACAAAATGAATATTGAAATTCTGATTTTGTTTCTTAGTACTCACTTGCCATTTGTGTCAACATATTAATCAAGAAATACAATAAGTCTTTTAAGCAATGTACATTTATATGTATTTTTCATATTATTTTTACTCAAATCATATCTTTGAGACAAAGAATACAATTTTCCACCATTAGGGAGCACCTTTTTGGTGATCTAATTATCAGTTCGTGATGATTGATAACAATGTGTAATATAAAGAAAGTCTTAAGCTGAGACTTGAGAGTTTTAGTTCTTATTATATGCATGGTAATTAGAAGATAAGGCAGATTAAAGAGATAATTGGGTATATCAATGCAAGATCAAAGCAAGATTGTCTTATTCTTTATATTGCACCTTGAATTATAATCATGTAAGGTTTATGTTTAACTTATCTTTCAGGTTGATCAGGATGTGGAAATCTATGCTTGAATGCCACCACACACAGTTCATCAGAATATCATTAGCTTATCATGTGAAGACTTCAACAGCCGCACCGAACAGTGAGGTTTACAAGCAGGCCTTGATCCACCTTCAACATGAATTCGAATACTTCAGTTCTCGCTTTTCAAATTGGTTTGATGCGCACAAAACCTATGTGGAAGCTCTCAATAGCTGGCTTCAGAAGTGCATATTGCAACCTCAGGAACGCAGAAAGGGGAGGAAGGCCATATTTCCACCTCGGCAAGCCATTGCTCCACCCATATTTGTTGTTTGCAACGAGTGGCTTGCAGGGCTTAATTCGCTTGCTTTGGAAGAACTCATTTGTGCAATCGACAGCGTTGTTTCAGTCATCCGTGACACCTTAGAGCATCTCACTGAAGATAGACAATCAGTGCTCGAGGAACCCGAAAAAGTAGAACCAGAAAACAAGGACCCTGACAATTGTGAAAGGTTTAAAATCTTGGATAACATGAAGACGTGCTTGACAAGGCTGTTTGATAGGCTGACAAAGTTCTCTGAGGCGTCGCTCAAAGTTTATGAAGATGTCAAGCAGAGTAACGATGCAGCCCGTGCTGCTTATGCAAATCCTGCATTGAGGTGGTAAAGAGCATCTACTATGGAACTCCTTTGTAAATTGTTTACCGATAGTGGTTGGTATAAATTTTAGTTGCGTTCATGATCAAGTACAAAAGCTGCCGAGTTTATAAATGGAGTGGAACTGCATATTCTTTTGTTGGTTGACCTGAGCGTCCTGAGATGGTACTTTTTTGGTGGTTAGCACACAAAGTACTGGCATAATATTAGTTTTTGGTCTAGAATAGCTTGACGATGGTTTCTTGTTTTGCGCTTTCTGTGGATGAAGATTTGGTAATGGTGCAAGCTTTTCCTACTCAAAGCGAAGTTGAGTACCAAAAAAAACTTTGGTTTAATTATGTCGATGCATTTTTCTTTAATTATAATCAAATCATATCCAATATCCATAAACGTGGAATTATTTTTGGTTAAATTTTAATATATATTAAAATATTAAAAAATAGTGTAATTATTTTAAATTCACCTCAATGAATGTAATTATTTATTGTTAATTATTCCTAAAAAGCTTAAGTACCTTTGATTAAAAGATTTATAACATATAACAAAGTAAAGATAAAATAGTTAAAAGAATAATGTCATTCATAATTTCGTATCATGATATGGTTTACAATTTGATACAAGAGTACTCTACCAAGACTGATATTCATTTGACATAGATCATGGAGGAAAAATCTGAATTGTGTTGTGACAACGTTGAGTAACTACACCCCGATACGAAGTATTGACGTACGCACCTTGATAGTGTGACCGCAAGTGCACGGTTTCTATCGAAGTAGTAAAAGTTATCGATCTCACAGGGATTAGGTGTTAAGTACCGACATATTATTTTATTGGTAGCTAGACAATTCAAAATGAATTAAGAAATCTAAACTAAATTAACAAAACTAAAGCAAAGATCCAGAGACTAAAATGGGAAATTGCAATTTAGAAAAGATCGGGATGTCAGGTTTCATCATATTGAATGATTGTGTTAAAACGTTAAACAATCCAAATGAGAAAACCTAAACCGCTTAAGGCGACCAATCCATTTGTACAGATTGCCCCTTCTCGGTAGCGCAATCCGGTATCTACCTAAGTCAATCTCCTACTCTCGTGGCTTATTGTCTTAGAGTAGACCCAATGGGCTCTATGAAAGATTGTTAAACCCTCAAGTGAGTTTAACCTACTGTCGTGGTTTAAGTCACAAGTTAAAATTAAGTGATTCGAGTGTTACGATTCACCTCTCAGTTCTTTTTGTAACATCGAACATGCGTAGAAAACTCGGCCGAAGCAATCACACGAAATATGCACAACAAAGATCGAATAAGAAAATTTAATTAAATGTCACTTAGATTTAGAAATCATTTAAGACATGAATTTATTCAACGGGCTACACAAGAATCCTGAAATGGAGTTTACGCTACAAATACATCATGTAACATGTGAAAACTCTAAAAAAAAATACAATAAAAGGTGGGAAAATTACAGATCTTAGGTAGGATACAATAAATCTTCGATCTTCTCTCGATAGCCCCGAAGAAATCCGTCCGAACAAGCTCTCGAATGCAAGTTTTGCCAACTTTCACCCTAGTCATCGCCAATGAAAAGTTTGACCCCCATAATCGCCCAAAAATCCTTTTTTTAATCTCAATCTCTTCCTTAGGCAGTTAGGAAGATTCCCTTAAAATTTTGACAAATTTTGACTTCAAAATCATCCAAATCGACCAAGAAGCCGCCAAAAGGTCAGATAGCCAAAAAGTCAAATCTGGCGAAAGCTGTGATGACCGTGATCAGGATCAAGGCTTGGTCGTGATTGTCTCGTCGCAGAGCATTATACCTCTTCACGGCCGTGAACATAAACACACCCTGACTGTGATTGTCTCGTCGATGCTGCAATGTTCTTCCGAGAAGATCATGGTCTTGTTGATGATCAGGACATGGCCGTGTTCTTTACAGAAAGCTCTGATTTGCCTCAAATTTGACATGTGACTTTCTAGCACTGTGAGGAATCTTCTTATGACTTCAAATCTTCAAATTCTTTATGAAAAATGAAATTTTTTTTTGCATTTCACAAACAATTGAAAATAGTAAAGATTCTGCGCTATAAAGGAAAATAATCCAAAATAAGGCAGAAAACAAGACTTTAGCCTGAAAAATATGTAAGAATAAGACTTCAAATCCAATGAAAGTAAAACTTATCAAAATATCACAGACTTAAAATCTTGCTTGTCTTTAAGTAATTAAACCATATAGAAAATCAATGATAATGAAAGAAGATGGTAGCCATAGTCATGTAGATGATATTCAATGAATCAAATATAATAAAATCTAGATCGTTGTTTGTTTGATCAAATCCAAGCTATTGGATCAAAACTAGAAAATATAGACCATCAGATCAAGATCGAAAGATCTGGGGTGTCTGATCAAAATGAAAAGATCTGGGCCGTTAGATTGGAGTTAAAAGATCTAGACGTTAGATCCAAGTTGGAAGATCTGGACCACATATCATTTAATTAAATGTGGATCATTAGATTTGGTATTTGGCTAATCTCGAGCCATTGATTCCAGATTTGACCCTGACTATCAGATCCTTATGATCGAATCATGCAAGCCATTATTTTCAAATCTAATTTGGACTGCCAGATCCTTGATGATCAAATCCAAGTCTTCTATTTTTAAATCTAATCCTGACAGTTGAATCATTTCTCATAATGAAGTTGGATCGTCTGATCAAATCACTTATTCTCTTTGTTTGTCTCAGACGAAAACAAATGAAGTTCGTTCTTCCTCCTTCTGCCATCCGTTGTCCACTGCCCGCCATCTGTCTGCTAGACGCTCGGTGGTTCTGACCGTTGAAGACTCCCTGCATCTCATTGGAACAGTGGCCGCAGGTCGGCAGTGATTCGATGCCAAACAAAATCACGCAAGTGATTTTTTGTTCGAAATAGAGAGGAAAGCAGGGTCACTGAAAAAGCTCTCGATTCCGGCGATCCATGCTTCTAATGGACAGATCCTCATAAGCACAAGTTCGCATGTCAGAGGAGAAGGCGTGGCCTGAGTTTTAATTTGATCAGACGGTTAGATGGCGTGTTCTTCGTGAAGAACTTAGCAGTATGTGTAGGGAAAGAAAATAGGGGTGGCCGGAAAGAATCTTTCGATTCTGGCAATCTAGCCATTAGATGGCCGGATCCTTCTGCTCGACAATTCGCATGCTCTAAGAGAAGGTGTGGTCAGAGTTTCAGTTTGATCAGACCACCGGATGTTGGATGCGACAAGGAGAACTCGAGGGTATACAAGGCTTGACAGAAAACAGGAGATCGCTGGAAAATTGTTTGATTCCGACGATCTGACTGACAGATGGTTGGATCTTTCCGTCTGCAGGTTCGCATGATCGAAGAGAAGATGCAGCCGGAGTTTGTGCTTATCAAATGGCTGGATGTTTGGTTCAAATTTAAGATTTTCCAGCCATGGCGACGAACAACGACGATCATGAAGTTTTCAGCGTGAACGAGAACAACAACGCAAACGCAATGAAGGAGGTGGACAGAGACTTGGCCATAATTCTAGCACCGAAGAGAAGACGGATGCAAAATTTTGAAGAGCGGCAACTCAAAATTTTTTACCAAAACCTTGATCTCGCTTAGTCGTGCAGCCAAATTTTAATCTGTATCATTGAAGACCCGTGTGATTGATTTTTTTTTTACTAGAGTATCGTTTTTTAGGATTTAGTTGATTTTGTAGGAGTATCCTCTCTCTACAGAGAGAGAGAGATAAAAAAAATATAAAAATTTACGTTACCTGATGTCGTGTGCTTCTTCTTTCTTGCAGGATTTTCCTTACTTTAAGCACTTTCTCTTTTCTTGCAGAATTTCTTCTTGGATCATCTTCTTCTTCCTCACGTGAATTTCAACCAAACGAGGGTTTTTTTTATCTTAGATGAGAGCTTCAGCCGAATAGTCAAATAGCCTTTTTTTTTTTTTTTTATTCCTCTCTCCTATTTTATAATCTCTTTCTTCCTTGCTATTTTTGACTGGGACGTATGCCACTTTCCCCTATCGCATAACAGCAAACTAATTTTTTGATTTTTTTTTTATCTTCCCCATCTGCGCACATGACCACTCATCGCTCAAAAATAGATTTTACCTCTTCGCTCTTTGCTATTTTATTTATTTTTATTATTTTTGTTGCCACGATACACATCATGGTTTCATCCCACGATCAATTTGTTTCTCTTCGACCAATATATATATATTTTTTATTTTATATTTTTGGGTGTCATGTTGGAAGGCTCCCATGATCACTTTTTTTTTTATTTTTTATGCACATGGCTGGACATTTCTTAAAAAATAGCATATGGAGCGATATTATTTTTTCATTCAACTCTATTTTTTTTTGGCATATTCACGTTATATCATCGTGGTAATAAGAGTTAATTAATAATTAATTAATTAATTAATTAATGTTTTTTGCTGTGTGCAAGCTAGACTCAAAATTGTCTAAACTACTCTCATAAACTATAGTAGTTGAACTATGAAGTAGTTGTTTGGGAAAGCTGGCCGTTGGGCGCACCAGTGTTTAGCTGCTGGCCGAAAGAAGCAGCGCATTAGCTGCTGGCTGAAAGAAGCTAACGCGGCGTTCACCTTCGTTCGTTCACGTTCACGCGGGCGGACGTGACGAAACAGGGGAAGCGAGCGGGCGTATCCTCCTCCCGGCGGCGTCGCTCGTCCATGGTGACAGCAGGGTCGGCGGCTCCCCAGGCGGCGTCCAGGCGACCCCCTTCCTCCAAGAGGCGGCGCCCTTCCTCAAGCGACGTCTGTGCAGCCCGGCGACGCCAAACGAGCAGGCGGCTCGCCCTTGGCGTCGAGGCCCTCGTCCTCGCCGGCGGACGCTCGCAGGTGGCTCATTGTTGGCGTCCGGCGGCTTTACGATCTCTTCCAGGCGCTGCGCATTCTTCCCGACGCGAGGCGGCATCAGGCGGCGACATTCGAAGCGGTGACTCGGTGACCCGATTAGGGTTTCGATCGAGGCGGCAGTGCGGCGCTAGGGTTCCTGCGAACCCGTCGGCGGTCGGTTGGGCGACCAGCAGTGACCGACGGCGATCGTTGGACGGCGAGCGTGGGTAGAGGCGAACGCGTGAAGAAGAAAAGGGAAACAACGTGCGTACGCGGTTCTCGCGTGCGGTGAGAAACGGACGCGTGAGGAGCTACGCACGTGGATTTCACGTGCTCTGGTGCTAGTGTGAGGATTTGGCTCTTTACGATACATTTTTTTTACTGTTTGAGGCATGAGGAGTGAGGCACGTTATAAGGGGGCTTCGAAAGAAGTTCTACCAGTCTCGGTGTAAGTTTTTTAGTTAAAAAAAAATTGCCCATGACACAAGGGAAGGGGCAGTTCTCGGCGCCGGCGCGATGGAGGAGCTGCAAGAAATCCATCGCCACGAAGCAGAGAAAGGGGAAACGTAAATATGTGTAATTGTTAATTATAGGAAAGACAGTAGAGAGATGGAAATGGAAACTGAGGTAATTGAATTGTATTTTCTCCAAATTTTCTTTCAAGTGGTAATTAATTTAATCTAAATTAAGTTTTAATTATTCTCTCCAAATTTGATCTTACTACTCAAATAAATTTAATTATAATTTAGATATTGCTTAATGAACTGATTTCAACTTAAAGTTTTAGTCTTACCTCTTAAATAGTTTTTTTTACATATATATTTTTGGTTCTAAAAAAAGTTATGTTTTGCCACTTAACCAGCACTGATAGTTTTCCAAACAGCTTCTGCTTCTCTCAGCCAGCTACTTTTCAACCAGCAATTCTCCAGCCAGCAGCCAGCAGAAGCAGAATCAGCCCCAAACTGGCCCAAAATTGGTGCACATTAGAAGTAAGTGAGAACAGAGCGTTTGGAAATTATCATGAGAACCAAATGATCCAAGAACTCAGAAACTAAGCACTTAGACAACGATATGACGATTGAGCACTATAGTTGTGTTGCTAAGTTTTGCACTTGAGATCAACCACTTTATCAACGAGGTGTTCAAGCTTTCTAAAGATTGAGTCTAAGACGTTTGGGTTACAACAACCATGTAACGATGCTTCAGTGACCTTACCTGAAAAATCATAGCTAAAATAACTCTATCAAGTTCATGAGCCATGGTTATAAACCCCTGACAAACCCGATTATAAGGGGAGGACGTGGATAGTGAAAGCAATTAAATCAACATAGTCATAGGCAATATAACCTAGTGTTCATTTGTTGGAAGTAGCAACCTAGGCTTAGCACTATAGCTCAAGTATAGCCACTCTTTGTTATTTTTTTTCCAAGGTATGTCACTCAATAATCTAATATTGCTAATAGGACTAAGCGTGCCACCCTTTTGGGAGAGGAGGGTAACCCAAAAATTTAACAATTCTAATGCAGTATGGAAGTATATTTTAGGAATGAAAGTCATGCAACATAATGTAAATAAAAAAATATTTTTCATCAAATATGTGTAAAGAGCAAAACTAATCAAGAGTATAAGTAGTGTTTTTGTAGCTAGGTGTCACACTCTGAATTTTTCACTATAGGAAATAGAGGTGTCCCAAAAATGGTTCAACCTAATGAACCAAATCGAAAGTTTTGGTTTGTTCGATTTTAAGCCAAATTCAATTTGGTTCGGTTCGGTTCGATTTAAGATAGTTAAAAGAATTTTGGTTCAGTACAATTCGGTTTGGTTCGAATCGGGTGAACCGAAAAAATTAAAATTTTAATATAATATTAATATTTTTATATAAAATATATTACATTATTATTTTTAATTATATAAAATATGTTATATTATTATTTTTAATTATATAAAATATATTATATTATTATTTTTATTAAAAATTAATAATATAATATTATAAACAAGCTATATATATATATATAGCTTGAGTACACAATGTGTAACCCTCGAATGCACCCTGATGTACACAATGTGTGACCCCTAGATTACTAAGTACGTGATGTCTTGCATTTTGGTAGTATTTTCTAATATTATTTTATCTTAAAACAACGCATATTCTGGTGCTTTTATGTAATATTCAGGCTTATTTACTTGCTTTCTTCGGAATCTTCACTTTGCCTTGTATTTTTGCAATTTCAAGTAAAATCACTCATTTCTAGAGGTTATATGAAGATTCTAAAGTCATGGAGTGATTTCTAGTGATGAGACAAAGCTACACAAAAAATTTGGGATCAATCAGAGCTTTCTTTAAAAAATACGGGGTTAACCGGTGCTTTTGCTAATGACCGAAACTCATAGACTGCTTCACAGCCTGGTGAACCCCACGGGGTTCACCCGTGATTCTTACTGGGCAGCCCAACACCTGCTCGAATTTTTAGTGATTTTAAGCCCAATTGATGTCCAAATTTAGCAAGTGAGGACTTTTTGGAAAGCTAATTCGAAGGAGAACACAAGAAAGCGGCTAGGGCAAGTAGGGCTGGCGACAAGGGCTTCCGGAGAGGATTTTGAGGGCAATTTCACAACGGATCTTCACCAAACTTGGAGGAAACGTTCGCATCATCTTCTCCTACCTCTCCTTTATCTTTGTTTCTAGTTTTCTTTGTCGATTTGAGAGATTTGTGCAGATTTGTATGACTTTTCTAGTTTAAACCTTTATTTAGGGCTCGAATGAAGCCCTTTGACTTGATCTATTGTATGAACTAAACTTTCTTGATGTTTTGAGTCTTATCTGAGCATATTTTATTTAGTTATGCTTATTTTATAATATTACCTTGATCAAGTAATGTTGTGCGCTAGCCGACGCAATTCATACCGAGAGGAGGATCGTGACGGTGGAACCCCTAGATAAAACTTGTGAATCCATGACACGAGAGTGCTTAGTTTTCGCTCGAGGGTAACATAATTTTTCATAAAACTTATTAGATTTATCTGGAACGATCCACCGCGAGAGTAGGAGATCGTTCCGGATAAGCACCAGGGTGTACCACTGAGAGGGGGCATTCTGTAACTTAGGAAAGATTCCTTATGTAAAATGATAAACTCATGCATCAACTAAATTCCAGTTCAGATAGATTAGTCAATGTGGTGAATTCCGTAGTCCTAATATCTCTCAATTAGACACCCTTTATATTTTATCGTTGTTTTTCCAATTTTATTTATAGTTAAGTTAGTTTATTTTATTCTCAAAACACAAAAAATTGGATTGCTTAGCTTCTAAATATCAGAATAGTTGGTACTTGACCTAGCTCCCTATGAGATCGACAATCTTTTATATTACTTCGATAACACTGTGCGCTTGCGGAGAGTGTCAAGTTTTTAGCGCCGTTGCTAGGGAGCTTCGGTCAATATTAATAAATTTATGAAATTTAGTAGACTAAGCATTTTTTTTCTTTTTTCATCCTTTTTTTTCTTTTAGCTATTTCCTTTCTTAAGCTTTATCATTGTGTCAAATCAATATTTTTTGCAAAGGAGCTTAAGAACAGGTGATCTGTATGACCTAGATTTTGAGGCCTTTATCTTTGAATCTGGAGAATGCCCGAGTACCTTTGGCTGCTGAAAATATGAGATCGGGCATTGCTCGCCCGAATGTGGAAGCCAATAATTTTGAGATCAAGCCTGAACTGCTGTTAATGGTTCAATAACACCAATTTAGAGGCTCTCCACTAGAAGACCCTTACATGCATTTGGCCATATTTTTGAAATATTGTGATACTTTAAAGATTAATAGTGTTTCTACTGATGCAATTAAGCTAAGACCATTTCCTTTCTCTCTAAGGGATCAGGCTAGAACGTGGTTGCACACTATACCATATGCTTCAATTAGAACATGGGAAGAGCTTTCACAAGCTTTCGTGTCTAAATACTTCCCTCATAGTAAGACAATTCAGTTGATGATTCAGATTACAAGTTTCATGCAGAAAGATGAGGAATCACTCTATGAAGCATGAGATAGATTTAAAGAACTTCAAAGAATATGCCCACATCATGGACTTCAAAAATGGGTACTTGTTCACACTTTTTATAATGGGCTAAATTATAACACGAGGCGTATTGTTGATGCAGCTGCTGGCGGGGCTTTGATGAATATGACTGTGGATGATGTCATGAACCTGCTAGAGGATATGACCCTCAATCACACTCAATGGTCAGGTGAGAGAGTTAACTCATATAGAACTGCAATTCCAAGTAAGTATGATTTGCATGAATTGAGCTTGTTAGCTGCGAAGGTAGATACTTTATCACGAAAGTTAGATTCTTTTATTGTCAATTCAGTTGAAGCCACTAATACTTATTATGAATTTTGTGGAATTTCAGGACATAAATTTGCTGAATGCCAATTAGGAATCTCACAACCTAAACCTTTTGAAGAGCAAGCCAAAACCTTTTGGAATCTCAACCCAAGACCACAGTTAGACCCATATTCCAATACATATAATCCACGTTGGTGGGACTATGAAAAATTTTCCTATGAGAACACTCCCAACACAATTTCTCAACCTAGCTATAAGCAACCTCTTGCATTTCAACCGAGGCAGTTTGTGTCACCTCAAAAGTCTAACTTAGAGTCACAACTAGAGACTATTGTGGCTGCACAAACCAAGAAAATTGAGAGTGTTAGTGAAACCATTAGGCAACTAACATCTAAATTGGACGCTCTTGAGGCTCACAATAAGATGTTGGAAACCCAATTGGCTAATTAAGCTTGCACCTCTATAAGAGCCTCTAGTAAACTCCCATCTCAACCTGAGATAAACCTGAGTGGATGTTGTAATACAAATATAACTTGCAATGGGAAACAACTTGAGGAGCCTAGGATGCCTGCACATGACACTGATATTAGATCTCCCGAGACATTTCAACCTGAACAATCAAAAGAGGAGATAGAATATGAGAAATCACCAGAAGTTATGCCTTATTTTGTAGGGTCTTGCCATAATATTGATGTTGTTGAGGAAGTGGTTAACCACCCTATGATTGACAAATTGCTTGTGGATCGTATAGATATCTGATAGGTTCCGCAAGTATACGGACTATCGAAGTAATATTTATGTATCGATCCCATAGGGACCAAATACCAAGTACCAACTGATCTAGTTATCACAAGCTAAGCAATCCTTTAATTGGTGTAAGTAAGTTACTAAGTGAAGGCTAAAGAAAGATAACAAACTAATGTCACGACGATTGATCTAAGGATGCACGAGATCAGGGCCCGGATCTACCACCTTGATGTATTATGCATGGATAAATAATAATATAGAAGTCCCCTTTTTCGGTTCTAGGGTAATCCACAAAAGTGCAAGTTGTCCTCTCTCAAGGATGCAACAAGGTGTTCACCCGGTTAGATGTCTACTGTCGTAGCACGCCTAGCCGAATAAACCCAATGGGCTCCGGATTGTGTATATCATCTTCATCAATTGTACATGTTGTCCTCTCTCAAGGATGCAACAAGGTATTTATATGTCTAAGTGTCTACCGTCGTAGCACGCTTAGCCAGATAAATCCAATGAGCGCAAGATGATATCCACTACCCGTAGACAATCAACTACTCTCGTATGAAGATTGAGATACTCTTGCCTAGGGTTTCCAACATCCAAATGTACCTTTCAGCAATCCTAGATGTCTAACAGCATGAAAAATAATGAAATGATATACTTCATTCATGAGGTGCAACTAGGTATGATAGAACAATATAGGGTTCACAAAATAAGGTTATAATCCAAGCATAAAACATTCAAGGGGCTTTCCTGGCCCTGAAACAAGATTAAGCTACAATATTCATGTTCTAAGGTAAAGCACTAGTCAATCTCAACGTGACGTCCATGAACCGGTGAAAACAAGAGGAGAAATCTAAAGAAGAAGATAAGGACTCCCTCGAGGAGGAGGAAACTGCAGGATGGTGTCGCTTTCTCCCCCTAATCAGGCGTCCGCACCTTCCTGCTCTCGCAGCGAAGGTTCTTCTTCCTTCCATCGGCTGGTTCTATCCTCCCCTCCTCTTTTGCCTCCGTGCGTGCGTGAATAGGGCACCCAAAAAGATTGCTTCCTTTTTGTTCTCCCACCTCTCTCTGACGAATTCCTCTTTTGCCCTTACGAAACTCTTTCTCTGACGTAGGGAAGGCGAGGGGTAAAATCTGGAAAATCAGCATCATGCGACACAGAAGTCACGGGGTGTGATTCTGGTTGCTGGGTGGGTTGTGATTCCTACTGTGAACACAGATCCAGCTGAAAATAATTGCATTCCCCCGCTTTTTCCCTGAAATGAGGTAAAAACACGACCGAGTGTAGATTCCGAAGATATTGCAATAATTCGAAGTATAATCAAGTATAAATGTAGGAATAGTGAAGATATAACGGCAAAATCGTATAAAAATTCATATATAAAAGCGACTTAACAAATCACGCCAGCCTTAGACTCTTGCTTGTCCTCAAGCAAAGATAAAACGAAGCTAAGCTGTGAGGGTGATCTATAAGACTAGAATCCAAACCCTTCTAGGATAATGCTACCACTGATCAATGCAATGGTCAATCACTCCACAAGTGGTAGACTCCTATCGGATATCGAAATGATAAGCCTTGGAACCCAGATTAAATGCGTTCCACACATAGTTTCCACATTCAACAATCAATATCCTAGTTCCTCCCGATACATGGTTTGGGTCCTCCAAGTTGTTTGCGATGGAGGTAAAAAGAAAAACATCAACATGTTCCACAAATACCACGAAAGTGTACAAGGTTTTTTTTTTGTTTGGAATGTTGCTAGAGGATCTTTGTCCTCTCTCCATTTTTTTTTCAAAATGTCTCTAGACTTTGCTAGAGAATCTTTTTCTCTTCTTTTTTTTTCGTGTGTCTCTAGACTTTGTTAGAGAATCTTTTCTATTTGTTTTTCTCTATGTTTTTTTTTGTTTTGAAATGACTTTTTCATTCGGATGACTCTTGACAAAAGTGGAGGAGGTTTCAGTGTTAACGGGTAGGGAGGAGGAACCAGTCAATATCAAATATAGTGTGGTAAACCAATGGCGTCCCGCAATTTAAGTAGGGTGCGCAGCCTAGCAAGAGTCAATCCTTTAGTCGTCAACCACAAGGGAATGGATCGCAGCACAATAGATCAATACAGGCAAAAATCGGTAGAAAAGCAGGATCATGCATATAGATCATATAAATAGAAAAGAGCAACTTAACATTATGCCTAAAGACAAGCAAGATACACTATGGGGTTCTAGAACAACGACAAGGTGAGATGCTACACAAGGTTGACCAAGTCATGAATACAAATACCAAAACAAATACCAAAGGGTAAAAGCACTGGATGGTAAAACCTAGTCATAAGTACTAATCATAAATACCCCGTCTCACATGGCAAAATGAGGCATCGTCCTCGATGCCAAAATAGAAAAGCATGAAGGCATACAAAAATGGGAGGGGTCCAGAGAGACTCACAAAGCTAGTCGCGGGGGTCATCCCCCGCATCACTAAGATCATCTTCATCAGAGTCAGCAGAAGAGGTGGAGGTAGCATCATCAGTGTCCGCAGGCTGCTGGAAGGGGGCGGTGCTCCGAAAGCCCGGAAAATGAGAGCGGAGGAAGGAGTAGATGTGTTGCCCGTTCTCCAGCAGAGTATCAATCTGGCGGCCTTGAGTTTGGAGCTGCTGCTGGATGGTCCGAAGGAGCTCATGGGAGGAAGGCTCGTGAGATGCGCAAGGGGCAGGTCCTGAGGTAAAGGGGGCGGTGGCACCCATGGAGAGAGTAGGATCGTCGGCAGTAAGGTTCTAGTTCTCGCGGTAGCGAATGGATGTGCGCGCGGTGTTGGGCAGTGGTATGGTATGCTGGCTGCCGCGGAGGATCAGATGATAAATGTCGCCTTGGCGGAAGATCAGCTTCATGGCAATGCAAGCTTCAATGTTGATGCGCCGACTTCCTGTGGCTTCAGGGGTGCCGTGTGGATTATGCCCCAAATGAAGGGTCAGTGGAGTAAGCAAGCCACCGATGGTGATGGTGCCTTTCGTTCCCCGCCTGACATGTTCCAAGTGTTTAGCTAAATGAAAACCAGAGTTGAGAGGGAATTGGTGGAGCATCGCCCACAAGAAAATCAACTCAATGTGGCGGAGCATACAGTCACTGTCTCCGCGCGTGAAAATGGTGTGGGAGAGCAAGCGATGGGCATAGCGGAGATAGGGGTTAGAGATCGCACTGGCACGCGCGTTCTTAGAAGAGAAATGCCCCTCGGAGGAGATGCTATTCCAAAACGTATTCTCCCAGTTTCCGATGGGCTTGCGAACCTCGACATCCACAGGAAAACCATACACGGAGTTGAACTCTTCGAGCGGAAGGCAATATTCAATGTTATTCATGTGGAAGTAGACTAAAAATACCTCATTGTTGGGCCCGGAGTGTCGGGTGGAGAACGAGCTGAGCACCTCCATTGTCAGTCCAATGTGAGTGGGGGATGCCAAGTTCAGAAATCGGTCCCAGCCCAAGTTTCGAAAAAGCCATAGGATGTCATCTAAGAGTCCTAGCTGAACCAGTGTTTGAGTGTCCATGTACCGTGTGTTCACGATCCGCCTCCGGGACAGAGCAAAGTAACGAGCTTCTGTGCGACATTGCAGAAGCGAATGGAAGTGCCCGCAGTTGTAGGATGGAAGGCTGGGTCAGGTGGTTGGGATGAAGGGGTTCGCGAACCAGCAGGTTGCTTTCCTGCCCGACGCCGGCTGTAGGTGGCGGTAGGAACAGGGTCGTTCAGTGGAGATGATGCAGGAGAGAGAGTAGGTGCAGGTTGCGATTGATCGTGCCGACGCTGCTGGTAGAGGCCTTACTGGCGCATGCTTTGCGAGGAGCCATGGAGAGGGTGGAGGCATCGGCAAGGTGGTGGCAGAGAAGGCGACGACGAAAAGAGGCGAAAGGGGGCGAAAGCAATGCTAGGGTTTTCCACGGGGCGTGTAAAGTTGGCGGATAGAGGATTGAAAGGGCGTGGACGGAAGAAGGGTTTATGCAGAAGGGGATTTTAAGTTAAGTTGAGGGCCCCACAAAAGCCACGGGGTGAGAATGTGATCGCTGGGCGCCCCGAGGAAGTTTCTGTGGAAAACATGAAGTTGCGCTGCGGAGCTGTTTCCAGATTCCACGGGCGAGGTTTCGATCGCTAGGTCCCCCGAGGAAGTTTCTGTGGAGAATATGAACTTCAAGGATTTTCACAGCGAAACTGTACTCAGATTCCACGGGCGAGGTTTCGATCGCTGGGTCCCCCGAGGAAGTTTCTGTGGAGAATATGAACTTCAAGGATTTGCACAGCGAAACTGTCCCTAGATTCCATGGGCGAGGTTTCGATCGCTGGGTCCCCCGAGGAAGTTTCTGTGGAGTAGGGGTTTAAGAGCGCCAAGACAGCAGAATTGGACGGGAATGCCACGGGTGAGACCGGCGTCGCTGGGCCAGCCATGGAACATTCTGTGGAGTGGGAGTCTGGGAAGCAGAATTGGCCCCCGGAAGTCACGGGCGAGACTGTCGTTGTCGGGTTGACCGTGAAATTCTGGAAATAAGGCGATTAACCCCCGACAGCACCCAGATCATCCCTGAATAATGATAAACATATAATTAAGCTCTACAAAGGGATCAAAATAGAGTAAACATGAATACCATTACAATACCATTCTAATACCGTCAAGGGTCAATGCTAAGCAAAAGCAGCATGGAATAAACCACTTAAAGCACCAGCAGAGTAAACACATAGCCAACTAAACCATGTGAAGGAAATGAAAAGAAACTGGCAAGTGGTCTGAGGCCCCCCCATAATCTAGAAATTCATCAAGCCCCACAAATTAAGCAAAGGAGAGTGAAAACCGACAGGTAACAGACGTACTCAACAAATGTAAACAGAGTACCACCACACCCCACCTAAGCACTACAAATGCAGGCAACAAGCGTAAATACCACTGAGTAAGCTACTAGATGGCGGAGCAAAATGAATACACTGCCGGTAGACTACTTAGAGGGAGTAAAAACTAGGAACATGATCGATAAATCTCAATAGCAGCTCAATACCATCACAATATAGGAGGTGAAAACAGCAAGTAAAAATACCATGGTATTTGCTACAGGGAGGACTAGCAAAGTAGATACTCCGCTAAGCAAATTCACATAGAAAGAGTTCAAGCAAGCAAACGGTCAACAAAATCATGATAGAGTAAAATTAAGCAGGCGATCTATAAGTCAAAATACCACCGCAGCTCAACAAATGAAGATACCAGTAAGTTAACTACTAACAAATGAAAATAGCATGAAGCAGGTTACTAGAAGAATTAGCTAAATAAAGAATAGAGCTTGGGTTGCCTCCCAAGAAGCGTCGTTTTAAGGTCTTTGGCTTGACCCTAGTGCCGTGTCAAGATGGAGTTGAAGGATCGGAAAGGTGGACAAAACTTTGCTTCTCAAGAGGCTCATGAGCGAAATAGTGCTTTAAGCGTTGGCCATTAACCATGAAGCTTTCAGACTCCCGACCATTGATCTCTATTGCCCCAAAAGGATAGACTTTTTTAACGGTAAACGGTCCAGACCATCGTGTCTTCAGCTTGCCCGGGAATAGTTTAAGCCTAGAGTTGAATAGGAGCACTTGGTCTCCTTCTTTGAACTTCTTTCTCAAGATTTTTCGATCATGTCATTTCTTTGTGCGCTCCTTATAGATACGGGCATTCTCGTAAGCGCTCAATCTAACTTCATCAAGTTCATCAAGTTGTAGCAACCGCTTCTCTCCAGCAGATTTCAAGTCAAAGTTCAACGTCCAAATGGCCCAAAATGCTTTGTGTTCCAATTCGACCGGTAAATGGCAGGATTTACCATATACCAGCTGGTAAGGGGACATCCCAATAAGTGTTTTGAATGCGGTACGGTATGCCCAAAGAGTATCCTCCAATTTCATTGACCAATCCGTTCGGGCTCATGATACTGTCTTCTCCAAGATCTTTTTCAACTCACGGTTTGATATTTCGACTTGTCCACTGGTTTGTGGGTGGTATGGAGTGGTAACTTTGTGGGTGACTCCATATTTCCGCAGAAGTGTTGTAAACCGTTGCTCGATAAAGTGGGAGCCACCGTCACTAATCACGACTCGCTGTACTCCAAACCGAGGGAATATTATCTTCTTGAATAGCCGCATTACAACTTGAGAATCATTAGTAGGCGAAGGTAATGCTTCCACCCACTTTGACACATAGTCTACCGCCACCAATATGTACTTATACCCAAATGAGGAGGGGAATGGCCCCATAAAGTCAACTCCCCATACGTCGAAAATCTCAACTTCCAAAATGTTGTTCAGGGGCATCTCATCCTTCCGTGATATGTTACCGGTACGCTGGCACTAGTCACAGGTGAGTACGAATCTCCTGGCGTCGCGGAACAATGTTGGCCAATAAAATCCACTTTGAAGAACCTTGAAAGTGGTCTTGGATGTGCTGCAATGCCCCCCATAAGCAGATCCATGGCAATGAAATAAGACATCACGGTATTCAGCTTCAGGTAAGCAGCGCCGGTAAACTCCATCGGCACATCTTTTGAAAAGGAAGGGTTCATCCCAAAAGTAATGTCGGACATCAGAAAGGAACTTATTCTTTTGCTGGTACGTAAGTTCAGGAGGCAAGATGTTAATGGCTAAGAAATTCACAAAATCCGCATACCAAGGTGTCTCAATGCTGGAGAGTGCCATAAGTTTCTCATCGGGGAAGAAATCATTAATACATGGTTCATGTTCTGGTTCCCCTTTTTGTACATGGGTAAGACGTGACAGATGATCTGCAACTGAGTTTTTGGCCCCTTTCTTATCTCGGACTTCGATGTCAAACTCTTGGAGAAGTAAAATCCATCTAATCAGCCGCGGCTTAGCATCTTTCTTCGTCATCAAGTACCTGATGGCTGCGTGGTCAGTAAAGACAAGGACTTTAGAATCAACAACATAAGACCGAAATTTGTCAAATGCAAAAACCACGGCTAAGAATTCCTTTTCTGTTGTTGCGTAATTCATTTGCGCGTCATCAAGCGTGCGACTAGCATAGTAGATTGCATGCAACCGGTTCTCTTTTCGTCGTCCTAATACCGCGCCCACGGCGTAGTCACGTGCGTCGCACATGATCTCGAATGGGAGGGACCAATCCGGCGGTTGGATGATCGGTACCGAAATCAGGGCTTCCTTCAACATGGCGAAGGCTTGCAAGCAATCCCTGTCAAAGATAAAAGGCACATCCTTAGCAAGAAGACAGGTTAATGGTCTGGATATTTTTGAAAAATCCTTTATAAAGCGCCGGTAGAAACCGGCATGACCCAAAAAGCTCTGAATGCCCTTCACAGAAGTTGGAGGTGGTAGCTTCTCAATTGAATCCACTTTTGCCTTGTCCACTTCTATTCCCCTCTTTGACACTAAGTGCCCGAGTACGATGCCCTCTTGTACCATAAAATGGCACTTTTCCCAGTTCAGCACAAGGTCAGCTTCTTGGCATCGCTGCAACACACGAGACAGATTAGCAACGCAAACGTCAAAAGAACACTCATACACGGAGAAGTCGTCCATGAATATATCCATCACATCTTCCACAAGGTCCAAAAATATTGCAGTCATACAACGTTGGAACGTGGCCGGAGCATTGCACAGGCCGAATGGCATTCGCCGGTAAGCGAACGTGCCATAGGGGCAAGTGAACGTCATCTTCTCTTGGTCCTCCGGTGGATAGGAATTTGTAGTAACCCGGAATATCCATCTAGAAAACAGAAATGAGAATTGTTAGCAAGACGTTCTAACATTTGATCAATGAAGGGTAAAGGGCAGTGATCTTTGCGGGTGGCTTTATTTAATTTACGAAAGTCGATACACATTCGCCAACCCGTTACCATCCGTGTTGGTATTAGTTCATCTTTATCATTCTTGACCACCGTCGTGCTTCCTTTCTTCGGTACAACATGTACCGGACTTACCCACTCACTGTCGGAGATGGGGTATATTACCCCTGCATCAAGAAGTTTTAAAATCTCCTTTTGCACCACTTCTTTCAAGTTCGGGTTAAGTCGTCTTTGACCTTCAATAGTGGGTTTGCAGCCTTCCTCCAAAAATATCCTATGCATGCAGATAGAGGGATTAATATCTTTTATATCCTCTAATTTATACCCAATAACATTCTTATACTCTCTAAGTGTATCTAAAAGCAACTGAGTTTGTACCTTGTCGAGACCCGCGTTTACTATCACCGGTAAAGTAGAGTTTGAGCCTAAGAATTCATACCTCAAATTATCTGGTAACGGTTTAAATTCAACTTCTTTGACATCTTTTACCGCGGTTAGTGGTTGCTCGAGGTTGAAACGCTCATAGAGAGGGGCGGTGTCCAATGGTTCTGAGCATGTCATAACTTCTGATTCGGCTTCCTCTTCTTGTTCATTTTCAGGTAGGCATTCTTCTAAAGGATCGGTGCTATTGATTATGGTGCAAGTACTACCCAACTCATCCTCCATAACATCTACGCTATAACAAGTCCCTGCAAAAGAAGGACGTTTTAGGCATTCAGAAATATCGAAATCGATAACATCCTCACCGACGTTTAGCGTGAGCTTCCCATTTTTGACGTCGATTACGGCACCAGTAGTGGCCAGGAAAGGTCGGCCAAGAATTATGGGAAGTCGGGCGTCCTCTTCCATTTCCAACACGACAAAATCCGCCGGAATAAAGAATTTACCGACTTTGATCGGTACATCTTCCAATATGCCAACCGGATGCCGAACTGAGCGATCGGCAAGTTGCAATGAGATACTTGTCTTCTTTAGTTCCCCCATATCCAATTTCTTACAAATTGAGAGCGGTATAAGACTCACACTGGCTCCAAGGTCGCATAGAGCGCGATCAAAGCTCACGTTCCCAATCTGACACGGGATTGAGAAACTGCCAGGGTCTTTTAGCTTGGGAGGTAATTTGCTTTGAATTATGGCGCTGCACTCCTCTGTCAATGCCACAGTTCCTTGGATTTCTAATTTCCTCTTATTCGACAATATCTCCTTAAGGAACTTCGCATAAGATGGCATTTGTGCAAGGGCATCGGTGAAGGGGATATTGATATACAACTTCTTAAGTACCTCTAAGAATTTGCCAAATTGGCGATCAAGCTTCGCCTTTGCCAATCTTTGCGGAAAAGGAATAGCTGGCACATAAGGGGGTGGTGGTGTGTATGCCGATCCTTTATTCTTTTCTTGTTCAGCATTGGGTCCTTCCACACCATCTCCTTCTTTCCTTAAGGTTTCTTGCTCGGAATCCTTTTCAATATCCACATTCATGCTCGGCTCGTCAAGCTGCTTCCCACTGCGTGTAACGATAGCGTTGCAGTGCTCTCTAGGGTTGGCTTCGGGTTGTCCTAGAAGTCTCCCAGGAGGTCTAGACGAAGAGGAGGCCTGTTACGCGATTTGGTTTTCAAGCATCTTGCTATATGTAGTTAAAGCATCAACTTGGGAAGCTAGTTGTTGGATAGTCTCGTTCATGCGCTCATTCTGCTTAACTTGCCCTGCCATGAAACTTTCTAACATAGTTTCCAAACGTGACTTTGTCGGTTGAGGTGGAGGCGACTGTCTTGGTTGTTGGAATCCCGGAGGTTGTCTATAATTTGGTTGTTGCGCTGCGTTACTGTTGCGGTAAGAGAAATTTGGGTGGCTCCTCCACCCAGGGTTGTACGTGCTAGAGGATGGATCCTGCCGCGGCCTTGAAGGGAAGCTATTGAGAGCATTCACATGATCTTGTGTGGAATCCCCGAAATGAGGAGGTCCCACGTGGCAATCGGTCGAAGCTTGTCCTGATGTACCACAATTTTCGCAAGAGACACTATTGACGGTGGCGGAGTTCATTCCCAAAGTATCAAGCTTGTGAGCTAAAGAATCCACCTTAGCCGCTATAGAGCTTAACGCATCAAGTTCAAACTTGCCACTTGCCTTGGATGGCCCTGCCCTCTCAGTGGACCACTGGTGGTGATTTATCACCATATCCTCTATGAGATTGAAGGCTTCATCAATTCCTTTACTCATCAATGCGCCACCAGCTGCTGCATCAATGGTAGGTCTGGTATTGTAGTTGAGCCTGCTATAAAATGTATGGATAAGGAACCACTTCTCCAATCCGTGGTGAGGGCACATCATTTGATATTCTTTGAAGCGATCCCACGCTTCACACAATGAGTCAGTGTCCTTTTGAGCAAAATTAATGATCTGGGCTTTCAATTGGGCCGTCTTGCTTGGTGGAAAATATTTTGAGAGGAAAGCACTTGACCCCATGTCGAGATAGATCCAAGTGAGAGCGAGTGCAGCCAAGCACGAGCGTGGTCCCGTAATGAAAACGGAAATAGTCTCAATCGTAATGCGTCATCCGATACGCCATTCATCTTCAGTGTGTCACATACTTCAAGAAAGATTGACAGATCCAGATTTGGGTCCTCAAGTGGCGAAGCTCCGAATTGATGTTGAGTTACCATGTTCACAAGCGTCGGCTTAATTTCGAAATTATTCGCCTCGATCGGAGGCCGAGTTATGCTGGTGTGTAGCCCTTGTGCGTTTGGTGAAGCAAAGTCTCTAAGTGTTCAGCGGTTTTCCATCTTTGGTTTATCGATTGGTTCTTCGGAGTTAGTTGCCTTGGACTTAGCTTTTCTACGGCGTCAGAATGTCTTCTCAATTTCAGGATCTACAGGTATTAATTCTCCCGACCGTTGGGTCCTACGCATAAACCAAGCAAATTCAAAGGCAACTTTTCCAAATAACAAAAAGATGTTCAGTGATTATCAGAAATGTAAAAAGAGATTAACACTAAATAACAAAAAACTAATAAACTAAAATAAAGAAAAAGAAATGAAACGTCTAGTCTAGCAATAACTTAACCGCATCGATATTGATAAATTTGGTCCCTGGCAACGGCGCCAAAAACTTGATAGGTTCCGCAAGTATACAGACTATCAAAGTAATATTTATGTATCGATCCCACAGGGACCAAATACTAAGTACCAACTGATCTAGTTATCACAAGCTAAGCAATCCTTTAATTGGTGTAAGTAAGTTACTAAGTGAAGGCTAAAGAAAGATAACAAACTAATGTCACGATGGTTGATCTAAGGATGCACGAGATCAGGGCCCGGATCTACCACCTTGATGTGTTATGCATGGATAAATAATAATATAGAAGTCCCTTTTTTCGGTTCTAGGGTAATCCACAAAAGTGCAAGTTGTCCTCTCTCAAGGATGCAACAAGGTGTTCACCCGGTTAGATGTCTACTGTCGTAGCACGCCTAGCCGGATAAACCCAATGGGCTCCGGATTGTGTATATCATCTTCATCAATTGTACAAGTTGTCCTCTCTCAAGGATGCAACAAGGTATTTATATGTCTAAGTGTCTACCGCCGTAGCACGCTTAGCCAGATAAATCCAATGAGCGCAAGATGATATCCACTACCCGTAGACAATCAACTACTCTCGTATGAAGATTGAGATACTCTTGCTTAGGGTTTCCAACATCCAAATGTACCTTTCAGCAATCCTAGATGTCTAACAGCATGAAAAATAATGAAATGATATACTTCATTCATGAGGTGCAACTAGGCAAGATAGAACAATATAGGGTTCACAAAATAAGGTTATAATCCAAGCATAAAACATTCAAGGGGCTTTCCTAGCCCTAAAACAAGATTAAGCTACAACATTCATGTTCTAAGGTAAAGCACTAGTCAATCTCAACGTGACATCCATGAACCGGCGAAAACAAGAGGAGAAATCTAAAGAAGAAGATAAGGACTCCCTTGAGGAGGAGGAAACTGCAGGATGGTGTCGCTTTCTCCCCCTAATCAGGCGTCTGCACCTTCCTGCTCTCGCAGCGAAGGTTCTTCTTCCTTCCATCGGCTGGTTCTATCCTCCCCTCCTCTTTTGCCTCCGTGCGTGCGTGAATAGGGCACCCAAAAAGATTGCTTCCTTTTTGTTCTCCCACCTCTCTCTGACGAATTCCTCTTTTGCCCTTACGAAACTCTTTCTCTGACGTAGGGAAGGCGAGGGGTAAAATCTGGAAAATCAGCATCATGCGACACAGAAGTCACGGGGTGTGATTCTGGTTGCTGGGTGGGTTGTGATTCCTGCTGTGAACACGGATCCAGCTGAAAATAATTGCATTACCCCGCTTTTTCCCTGAAATGAGGTAAAAACACGACCGAGTGTAGATTCCGAAGATATTGCAATAATTCGAAGTATAATCAAGTATAAATGCAGGAATAGTGAAGATATAATGGCAAAATCACATAAAAATCCCTATATAAAAGCGACTTAACAATATCTATTTTGCAGCTAAAGAGAAGGTGAAGGACAATGAAAAAGCTAAACTTTTTGCTATACTCCTTGATTCAACTGAATCGGTTATCCTAAACAAGGTACAATTTAAAAATCTGCATGAGGAAGCAACCAAGGTAACTGATGAAGGAAACATAGACTTAAAATCATTTTCTGACACTTTAAGGTATGAATTCCTTGGTGTTTATATATATATTCTGATCTATGAATAACACTATGGTCGAGCTAATGACCTTAAACAAGTGCTTCTTGGGAGGCAACCTAAGTCTTTTCTACTTTTCTTTACTTTTGTATTATGTGTTTTATTTAATTAGTCTTTTGATTTTGAAGTTATGTAGTTTGTTTTGCCTTGCATTAGAATACTAATGATTTTGCTTTCTTATCACTATAAGAATATCCAAAAATCAAACTTTTGGAGCTTTTTGATTCATTACGCTGAGATAGGACTTTTAAAGGAAGAGTAAAGGTGCCAAGGTAAACTTCATGGAGAGATGATAAGATTTGGGGAGATGGTGATGATGATGAAGATGACCCCTAAGAGGAAGGATATGTGGATGTGTTGAACTCTGATGATATACATATGCTACTATGCTCATAATTTGGTAATCTCTATTGCAATATTTTTTTTAGGCTGTTATTTACTGCTATGATGTTCTATTCTACTACTGATACTCTTTTGTACTGATACTATGGTGGTTTCATGACATTTTTATGATATTTTATTCATGTTGTGATGCTATGGTACTTGACACTTTATGATTTGATTGTGATGCTACTCTTTATCATAGTATATTTTTATGTGTGGATGCAACATTTTCTGATAACACTTTTGCGAATTAGTTTTATAATGCTATTGAGATATGTTGTATATTTGTCATACTATTATGATATGCTATTGTGATGATATCTTTCTTGGATATTCTTGCCTGGATTTTGATAGTGTGATTCTATGATGCTTCTATTATTATACACTGAGTTTGATTCGAGTATTTTGCATGAATGATATTGCAATATTTTGATGATCTTTCTGTGATGAATTGTTGATTCCATGATACACTTGGATATATATGATAATGTTGTGATCCTATGATAGCCATGTGTAAACTTTGAGATTGAATCCATGCATGGTAGGATGTGGTTATGATATGTTGAATGCACCATCGAATTCTCTCATCGTTTTGCCTAAATCATTTTCCCAGTCATCGAATTAATATATTCTATGATCATATCCATTTGTTCTATGATTCTGAAATCTTTTGATTGAAATGATTGAAACTGTTGATTAGTGGGTTACACATTTCTGTGAATGTTCAAGGATGGCAAGCTAGTAGTTTACATATGATTTTATATTGAGGTACATATTTACTTATTTATTCCATGATTCCATGCTACTTGTTGGGAAATGATCACAAGTATGATCTGTAGAGCATGATATGAAAAAAAAAAAGAAAAAAAAAATAAAAAAAATAAATGAAGACTCCTCTATTTGGCACTGCGAAAAATTGACAGTGGTACCTAAGACATGAGTTGAAGTCTAATATCACCTTCTATTTTGAAAGCTACTGTCAATACTTGAATACAATGAGAGGTGATCATGCTTGTTCTTCAATAATACATTTATATCTGACCCAACAAGTTGATTTTGGATGAATTGGATTTGCATAAGTAGAGTTATTGTATGCCCCTAGCTGAATGCCTTGATTTCTAGAAATTATGGGATCTATCTGCTGAACTTTTTGATCAATATCTCATCATCTGATTTCTCATATCTGGATCATGGATTTTTTATAGATATTCTCTAACTTGGATGTATGTTTTCAGCTAGTATAACTTCTTTCATACTTGTCATGCATTTCATCTTAGTTTATTACTTGAGGGCATGCACAAATTTAAGTCTGGGAGCATTATAAAAGATTACCATCAGTTTTGGTAGCTTGTCTTGTGACAGGTGATAAAGTTTGTCCTGCAATAACACATTTGATTGTGGAAGAATTGAATTGATAAATGTAGTATGTATGCTAGACTGGATTCTTTGTATGCTCATAACAGAATGCTTTATCATTTAAAGATTGTGGGACCTGCTTGATTCAATTATTGTTAATAGACTCATTATCTGATTTCTCAAATTGGATCATGGTTAGCTCATAGAAATATCTGACTTGGTTGTATGCTTTCAACTTGAATAACTTCTTTCACACCTGTTATGTGTTTCATATTATTTTATTGCTTGAGGACAAACAAATATTTATGTCTGGGAATGTTTGATGTCTTGCATATTGGTAGTATTTTCTAATATAATTTTATCTTAAAACAAGGCATATTCTGGTGTTTTTATGTAATATTCAGGCTTATTTACTTGCTTTCTTCGGAATCTTTATTTTGCCTTATCTTTTTGCAATTTTAGGTAAAATCACTCATTTCTAGAGGTTATTTGAAGATTCTAAAGCCATAGAGTGATTTCTAGTGATGAAACAAAGCTACAAAAAAAATTAGGGATCAATCAGAGCTTTCTTTGAAAAATACGGCCAAGTGAACCCCACGGGGTTCACCAGTGCTTTTGCTAATGACCGAAACTCACAGACTGCTTCACAGCCTGGTGAACCCCACGGGATTCACCCATGATTCTTACTGAGTAGCCCGACACCTGCTCGAATTTTTGGTAATTTTGAGCCCAATTGATGTCCAAATTTGGCAAGTGAGGACTTTTTGGAAAGCTAATTCGAAGGAGAACACAAGGAATATAAAAGCCCTAATTTTTATTGCCAATTTGGAGAGAAATTATGGGACGAAGCGGCTAGGGCGAGTAGGGCTGGCGACAAGGGCTTCCGAAGAGGATTTTAGGGCGATTTCACAACGGATCTTCACCAAACTTAGAGGAAAAGTTCACATCATCTTCTCCTACCTCTCCTTTATCTTTGTTTCTAGTTTTCTTTGTCGATTTGAGAGATTTGTGCAAATTTGTATAGCTTTTCTAGTTTAAACCTTTATTTGGGGCTCGGATGAAGCCCTTTGACTTGATCTATTGTATGAACTAAACTTTCTTGATGTTTTAAGTCTTATCTGAGCATATTTTATTTAGTTATACTTATTTCATAATATTACCTTGATCAAGTAATGTTGTGCATTAGCCGACGCGATTCATACCGAGAGGAGGATCGTGGCAGTGGAACCCCTAGGTAAAACTTGTGAATCCATGACATGAGAGTGCTTGGTTTTTGCTCGAGGGCAATATAATTTTTCATAGAACTCATTGGGTTTATCTGGAATGATCCACCGCGAGAGTAGGAGACCGTTCCGGATAAGCACCATGATGTACCACCGAGAGGGGGCATCCTATAACTTAGGAAAGATTCCTTATGTAAAATGATAAACTCATGAATCAACTAAATTCCAGTTCAGATAGATCAGTCAATGTGGTGAATTCCGTAGTCCTAATATCTCTCAATTAGACACCCTTCATATTTTATCATTACTATATTCCCAAAACACAAAAAATTGGATTGCTTAGCTTCTAAATATCAGAATAGTTAGTACTTGACCTAGCTCCCTGTGGGATCGACAATCTTTTATATTACTTCGATAACACCGTGCGCTTGCGGTGCATGTCAGTACGCTCCCCTGTGTAAACACTAGCGCCTCTATGAAAACCCCCGAGGCCCGAGTGCCCTCTGTGTGAGTACAATATTGTACATAGCCCCCACTCTATGCCCCAAGCAGCCCACAATCTTCCCCAACACTAGTGTGCAAGCTAATGAGTGTGCTTGCACCCTTCGCTCAACATTTTTTTTTTAAAACAACAACAAGTTATATTATCTCAAAAGAGCCTCCATCAGAGGCAATAATACATTGGAGTTCCTGGGGCCAGTCCAAAGACCAGGAATTACAGATAGAAGAAGTAGAGGCATGATGGGCTAACCAATTAGCAGCTTGGTTAGCTTCATGTTTTACATAGCAAATGGAAGCCTGATTCTAGTTAGAGGGCATATATCTAATTTCTCTAATTAGTGGTGTCAAAGAGTGCTGTGAGAGATGACAATTGCCGTCCACAAGAGCGATTGCATTGCTGCAGTCGGTTTCAAAGATGGCCTTCCTTCCAAATTGATGTTGCCGAGCATAGACGAAGCTGATTGCACTCCTGAGCGCAAAAAGTTCTGCATGAAGCGGATCCATCACCTGCACATGAGAGGCAATCGCTAATAAGCATATACCATTTTGATCCCTAATAAGATATCCGACACCCCCTTGATGAGAATGCGGATTCCAAGAACTGTCGTATTTATTTTAAGCCAACCTGGTGGGGGGAAAGACCATCTGGTTCGATGGAAATTATGTTTGGTAATATCATCCTTTCCCTCAGCAAGGAAAGATCTTTGAGTCATGTTAAAATCAATAAGAGCAAGCCGAATAACTTTAGAAGCAACAGGTGGAGATCCCTCAAAAATGGCAGAGTTTCTTTGCTTCCAAACATTCCAGAAAACTAATAAGATAAGTTCAGAAATCAGTTGTGGCTCAAAAATCCAATCACCAGCCACCCAGGTGTCTTTGGGAGGAAGAGTGATATTCAAAAAAGGCGTAAATAAACTCCAAATATGTGATATAAAAGCACATTGAAAGAATAAGTGGGAAACCGTTTCCACTTCAGCGCCACATAGAACACACGGGCTTGCCTTACCAATTCCACAAGACCTAAGATGGGAGTACGTTGGGAGGCGTTGGTGTAACAGCTTCCAACCGAAGAGCTTAATCTTCGGGGCAACATGTAACACCCAAAGCCGTCGCCAACCAGCCCAAGGGTCCTCGAGGTCCAAATGGGTGCCCAATAACCAGGAATAGGCATATTTGGGTATTGCACAACCATTTGGGTCCTCTCGTCAAATCCACATATCGTCATTGGGATCAGAAGTGATAGGAATTTGAAGTATATTATTAGCAAGGTCTTTCCCCATCAGAGATGAGAGCAGTTGGTGATTCCAAGCATCAACCTGCATCAGAGAGTTCACCATGTTAGCATCTTCAAATTGAAGAGGAATCTCAGTGCACCAAGGAAACTCCAAGAGCGACGTCCGGTCCCCTTTACCAATTCGAACATGAAAACCCAGCTTAAGAGAGTTAACGTCTCTGGGAAACTTTCTCCAACACCAACAAGCCTTCCTAGGGGAGGTTAAGTGCCAGGGGTAAATAGTACCATATTTGGCCCTGATAACACGGACCCAGATGGTATTAGCATTGTTAAGAATCTAAAGAGTTCTTTTGGCTTGCAGAGCCAACCGAGAGTAGGAGAGGTCCTTAACCCCAAGACCACCATTCTTTTTAGGCATAATGATAGTGTCCCAATTCACCAGATGCATCCCAGAAGTGGAATTAGAGTTCTGCCATAAGAATTTGCGAGAAAGACCATTAAGTTTGTCAGTGAGATGATTAGGAAGCCAACTAAAGGTTAGAGTGTGGATAGGAGTGGCAACTATAGTAGAGTTGATAAGGGAAATTCTACCAGCCTAGGAGATAAGTGAGGCCTTCCAGGAATTTAAGTGATTCATGATAGCATTTTGAGAAGCTTGGAAAGTCACCTGAGAAGGGACTTTAGGGGAAATAAATGTGCCCAGATATTTAAAAAGGAAAGATCCTTCTCCCATAAAAAAATAAGATAAGATGGATTGTTTCAGTCGAGTAGAATAGGAGGTGGGAAAGTAAATCTTAGATTTGGAAGGATTCAGCTTAAGGCCAGAGAAAATAGCAAATTGCTTAAGGGTTTGATGGATAGCTTTGCAAGATTTGGGATTGGCTCTAAAACATAGGATAAGGTCATCAGCATAGATCAAATGAGATATATTAACAGAGCCATTTAATCTAAAAGGAGTGAATTTCCTCGTGCTCATCTTATCATTAAGAATGATACTCAAAATATTCATCACAAGGACAAACAAATAAGGGGACAAGGGATTACCCTGACGCACTCCCCGGAGACTAGAAAAATAAGGGGAGAGGCTACCATTGATACAGCAAGTAAACTTGGGAGATTGGACACAAGCTTTGATCCAGGCAATAAAGTTTCTAGGGAACCTATGCATTGAGAGGGCCATGTAAATAGCTTCCCAACGAATATTGTCAAAAGCTTTTTCAAGATCAATTTTGAAGAGAACAAGGGGGTATTTACCATTAGAAGTATTCATAGAATGGGTAAGTTCCTGCACAGTGGAAATATTATCATGTATACTTCTGTCTTTAATAAAAGCATTTTGCTCTATGTTAATGATGGAAGGCATGTAATGCTTGAACCAGTTAGCCAACGGTTTAGCAAGAATATGGTATGAGACGTTGCAAAGAGAAATAGGTCTAAAGTCCCTAACAAGCTTAGGCGAATTTATCTTCAGGATAAAGACTAGCTGGGTTAAACCCCAATTAGGGGGAATAATATGGTCACGATGAAACCGGCCTAAGAAACGAATAAAATCAGGTTCAATAGTGTCCTAAAAGGATTTAAAAAATTCATTAGTATACCCATCAGGGCCATTACTTTTGCCATTGGGAAGATTGGAGATAACCAGTCTAATTTCAAAGGAGTGGAAAGGGAGATAGAGATCAGATCTAGCGAGGTCCGGAAGAGGGATACAATGAGGGGAGGACTGGAGCTTGGCCATATCCAAAGGAATATGGTTATAGCTAGCAGGCATATTCCAAAGATTGAAGTAGAATTGTGTAAAGCTCTGGGTAATGGAAGGAAGGTCATAAATTGTTTCCCTAGACTCAAGAATAAGACTATGGATATGATTAACACGAGCACGGATAGAGACCATGCGGTGAAAAAAAGTAGAATTAGAATCACCGGCTTTGAGCCAGTTGATCTTAGCCAAGGTCCACCACTTTAGGTTAATCTGCCGAGAAAGAGCTTTAGATTTGTTAATATAGCTCCGAAGGAGGCCTTCTTCATTAGGCGTAAGACCACAGGTAGCCTCTAAGGATTGAAAGGACAAGATATGATTTAGCGTCAGCTCCAAATTCCTCTCAAGGCTCCCAAGCCGAGTTTTACTCCATCTAGTAAGGTCAACCATGAGCTTAGAAAAACGATGAGAGAATTCCCAGTCATTATCAGTGTGAAGCCCAGAATGATTCCAGTTGGAATCCACAATGGAATGAACCTCAGAATAGTCAGGCCAATAAGATTGGAATCTGAAAGATCTAGTTTTCTTCCTAGAAGAACTCGCGATAGTTAACAAGGTAGGGGCATGATCAAACACCCCACGGGCAAGGTGTTTAACGGTAGAGTGCCCAAACAGATCCAGCTAAGAAGAATTAGCAAAGAATCTATCAATCCGAGTCAGAATTGTTTGCCGACCTTTTCTATTGTTACACCAAGTATAAGGGGGACCCTCATAATTCAGATCAATTAAACCATTATCATAAATGAATTTGCGAAAGCAAGTAGAAGAGCAAGTATTATAAGTATCAAGACCCCCTTTCTTATCCTCAGAATTGAGAATGCAATTAAAGTCTCCACAAATGACCCAGGGAGTGTCGTGAAGAGAAATCGAGGATAAGTCTTTCCACATAGCATTACGGACTAAAGTATTAGTGCTAGCATAAAAAATAGACAAAAGCCAAGGTTTACCAAAATTGGAGTGAATGGCAACGTGAATGGCTTGGTGGCCAGAAGCAAGTACCTGAATCTTCTAGTGTGAAAGAGACCAAGCAAGTAAAATACCTCTGGAGGCACCAACTGAAGGAAATTGAGTGTAATCCCAACCTTTGCCTAAAACGTGGATGAAGTTCTTCACGCTAGCTGCTGAGAGATGAGTCTCCTAAAGAGCGAACATGGAAAAATTAAACCGGCTACGTAACAATTTTATGTGATCACGGGAAGCATTTCTACCCGCACCATGGCAGTTCCATGAAAGCAAAATCATGATAAAATAGATGAGTTTAAGAGAGCGTGTTTATGCGCAGAAGAAGAATTCGCCCCCTGGCGAGATCGTTTGTATTTGGTCTCCTTTTGGACCAGAAGGGAGGTGGCCTTCGCTGCAACAATGGCAAGCCTTAAGTGGGGTGCATTGTCCTCATACTCGACTCCAGAAGAGGAGGCAGGATCCGAGTCTGGCAAGGCACGGCCATTAAATGCCATAGCGAACTTTGGGCCGGTGTTTTGAACCAGCGCGCCAAAATCACTGTTGGCCGCCGGAGTAGAGGCACCAGGTTATGATGGGCTGGGAACAATCATGTTGGAGGGAAGGTCCGCGTCGGGGGAAGTGGAGTGAGGGAGCTGAGGCCCTTGAGTCAACCCCACGGAAGAGGGTTCCGCCATCACGTCAAGGGAAGGGACTGGCAGAGAGGCAGAAGGCTGCCGAGCATTAAAGTCCACCTGACAATCCATTTCAGAATATGAGTTCGTAACCAGGGTTGTGTCACTTGCAACGGGAGGCTGGTTCGACACAACGGTCTTCTGGGCATCTCCTTTTGGAAGAGGAATCATGAGTTGGGCCGCAACCGGCTTGTCGTGGGCCATGGACATAGGCCCATCAGCCCTTTGCGCCCGCCAGGAGGGTTCATTTTCAGATGGTCGCGTCGGCAAGGAAGAGTCCTCCATCCCCGCTTCCGAGCGGTGCTCCACCTTGGGATCTCGGTGGGGGCGATTAGCCAAGGAGTCCTAGGGACGACAACGAGGCCCCCGACGTTGCACACGGAGCCAAGGGGCAACATCGGGGACCGAGGGCTGGACCGGAGGCATCGGAGATGGAGTCTCTGGCGATGGCGATGAAAGATGGTCAGGTTGATGGCTGACATTGGAAGTTCCAATCGGGTAGGAAGTGGCAGAGTGGCCGAGACATCCACAAGCCGCGTAGAGAGTCGGAATGTTCTCGAAAGTACAAAGTTGGAAGAAGTCGCGGTCTTTAGTAGCAACCCAAACTCCTTCACGAAAGGATTTTCGGAGGTCGATTTCAATGCAAATGTGAACATATTTGCCTCTGTCAAGCATCAGGGATCGATCGTCAACTTTCAACGGTTTGCCTATTTTGGAGGCAATGGTGGCGAGTCCTTCCATGTTCCAATATTCGAACGGAAGGTCTGGAAGCCTCACCCACACCGGCGCCGATTGGATACTTTGTTGTAAAGCTTGGAAGTCAGGCTGCCACGGCATTAGACTCAGTGTTCTTCCTTGGAAGGTCCAAGGACCACTGGTGAGGATAGAGAGCGCTTCGTCCTCATCCTCAAACTTGAAGAGGAAGAAGCCATTTTCCATATCAACTATTTGTGGAGATAGATGCCATTATCGAGGAACAAGGGAATGAAGGATGTGCAGCAGCGGCGGTCTGGTAAGAAATTTACCAATAAGGCAGCGGCGCCAGGGCTGCCGCCAAGCTTCCAATTTGTCCTTATCAAAGATGACCCTGTCTGGATATTTACCAGCAACCTTCTCCAGAACTGCAGCAGAGAAATTAGTACTCACTGGAGGAACGCCAACATGGGCGCGGAACAATCCTGCCCATGAGCCACTTTGGGAGACGTTAGGGTGAATAGATGGCTTAGCCCAGGTTGGGGCCGTAGGAGAGGTAGTGGAAGGTCTCCCATGGCGGACAACCGAGGGAGACGCAAACTGCGAAAGATTGGAGACCTGAGGAGAAGCATGAATGCCCAGATCAGGGGGAAGGCGAGGAGTGCGGGGAGGGAGCTAGTCACGAGAGCGAGAGCGAGGTGGAGCCATTTGGCTTGGTCTTCCCTTAGCTCAAGATGACGAGAGAAAACTCCAATAGAGGTTGTGGAATACCAAGTCATGACCACAACTCAAAAATCAAAACAACAACACAAAGAACATAGTGCACTTGTAGAAATATGGTACACGAAGAAAATCCAATGACAACATCATCATAACACCCCCAATCTAAGTGGAAAATATCAACAACTCATATAAAATATGTTGATATATGAAAACCTCTCAATTTGGCTACACGCTAACTTCAAACACTCATATTCTAGTATTCTACACAATGAAACAATACATACACTTATGCATAATTTTACCTAAGAAGATCAGCGTGATCTCTTTAGCCATCAGCGGAAGTAAGCCTCGATGTCATCTCGTCGCAGCTTAAGTGATTCTTCTCCTCACAGTGGCTGCACAAATCTCCAAATAGTTGCTGCCTTCTTGTGTCTCATCTAAGATGATCACTGAAAAGTCCAGATCTCGTCGTCGTCGCGTCGGAGAAGATGAAGTTGCCCTCTAGTTGTTGCTCTTGGTGGTGCTTTTGTCCAAGGAAAAGAAGGCTGAAATGTCCAATTCCCCACTTATGCAACTTTTCCTATTCTTGGAATGTTGCTTGCGCCACTTATGCCAACCACCCATGATGCTTGGGTGGTTGCATGAAATGTGCACCCAAGTGAGATGCTGAAGTTGGAGGTCCATCAAGGGTGCATCTCCTCCAATGTCAGCATAGCTTGCATGCTGGGTCGGTCTCCACTTATATACAACTCTTTGACATACCCCCAAGGTCCGAGGTTTGAGCTCTGCCTGTGCCCCCAATAGTACCCTAGGTCTTCTACATGTACCCCTGTGTGTGCACTCATTCTCCGTACTATGCGCACGCTCTCTCATTTATACCCATTGACCGGTTACTAGTTCGGGACCCTACTAGTGTGTGCGCACTTCTTACACACTCATGCTCCACGTCATGCACACATGCTCCCGTGGACGCTCTCTCATTTCTACCCATTGACTAATTACTAGTTCGGGACTTGGTCGAACTGTCGGTTAACTAATCGAACCGATATATAATATATTTGTACATAAAATATTTATTTATATATAAAAATAAATATTTTATATTAAAATATTTACATTTATGCAATCGACCAAAATGGTTAATTGCCGAAAACTAATGGTTCTAATACTAATGATTAACCAAAAATATTTATATTTTTATCTTAAATTAATTTATAATTTTAAATAATTTTTTTATATCAGTTCGGTTTAAACAAATCGCTCACGGTAATCGAACTGTGAGCATCTCTATTTGTAGTATGACAAGATTAAATTTTTAGCAAGTGCAGTTCAATAATTTGTCTTGACGGTAACTACACATGATACGATAAAATATTTTTCATTCTACTATATACTGCTAGGGTCAAGAGCTAAAAAACTTTGTTTTTACTCTCTTACATGTAAGATAAAAGAAAAAAAACAAAAATTTTAATTTCACAAAAATTAGAGCAATGCCTTTCTGGTTCTCTATTTAGCTATATCTATATTGACATATATCACAAATGACTTAGAAGTCATTATTTTTTCAACTAAGGAGGTAATTATACATAGTTTATAGGTAATTATAAAGTTTCAATTTCTTTATGAGATTAATAAAAAAAAATAAAACTAACTCAAATTAGCTTTTCTAACTTTAATCTAGGTAGGAGCGAGTATATGGGACTTCGGTACCAAACTCTTGAATTTATATTTTTGGTACCGGTATTGATATTGTTTTGGGATTTCAATACTGATACCAAAATCTGATATTTTTTTTTAAATTTTTTTTTAAAATACTCAAATTTTGATGAAGAATTTGCCAAAATGCAACCTGTGGTAGTACAAAGGCATGCCAATAACCGAAGACAATTATGGAGGTGACAATGCCGAGCATGGGTTGTGCATAGCTAAGCATCCATCCAACATTGGGCAAAGCGTGCCAAAGAAGATGGAAAACATCCACCAATTGAAGGAGAGCTTGTGTGCTTGCTTGTGGGGTTCGAACTCATCAAACTAGTAAGCACCAATGCTATGTTCTGTTGGATGGAATCCACTGTAAAAAGGATGGAAAGTATAATAATCTTTTTACTGTGAATTTCATTCAACAGAACATAGCCTAAATGTTAGAGAGAGTTTTTCACTAATTGTAAATCTAATCACAAAATTCTAAAGAAAAATAAATAAAATGAAGTAGTTCAAATTTAATTTTATATTCAACTAAAATAATGGACGCTCAATTGATTACTATTGAGTATAGCGGGATTTTGGTTACAATACTAATACTTACCTCCTCAAGTAATGTTTTTTTACTAGTACGATATTAAATCTTAAAATTTTTATCCGCATCAATATAGAATTCCCAAAATTTATTTTGGTATCAATATCTAATTCTAGAAATATTGATTAGGTTAATTATTCAGTACTATAGACTAAAATATTTATTTATTAAAATATTAGATGAATAGATATATTGTTAATTATTTATAAGAGTAAATATATAAAATAAGTAAATTATATATTTGATCTTCCATAATTAAAAAAAATGTAAACTAAAATCTAGATAGTGTTATCGTAATCCCGAAAAAAACTTTGGTATTAGTATTGATGTATAGAATATCAAAATTTTCAATATTGTATTTAGATATTGATAATTTGCTCACTCCTAATTGTCAAGTTTTATTATCTCCAGTAATTTGATTGCATTAAACTCACAACCTGTTTCAGATGAGGGATATTTGGAGGGAAAAGAAAGAAAAACATTTTTTCCTTTGTTTCCCTAAAAATAAGGGAGAGAAAGGAAAGAAAATCATAAGGAAATTTGAGGCATTTTTCCCCTCAAACCAATCCCTCTGATTTAGACGAAAAATGAATTTCCGTCCCTTACGCCTCTCGCTCCCTCACCGTTCGCCTTTTCTCCTCGCCATTCGCCTCTTCCATCGTCACCTTCCTCCAAAACCCTAGCCATCCCTTCTTTTCTATCCTTCCCACCTCGCGTCTCCTGTGCCGCCGAAGTCCTAACCATCAACCTCGCGTCGATGCAGTCACCGTCGTTTGCTCCTTCGGCATCGAGCAGCTCACGCTCCTCACTCAGGCCCGCCGCCCGCTCCTCACTTCTCGATCCGCTCTACCCCCTGCCCTCCTCCCCATCCTTCTCTCGCTTGACCCGCTCACCTTCGCCATCACTGCCCTCGCCGACGCTGAGGAGCTCGCCAGCCCAGCGCAGCCGCCGAAGCTCTCCTTCGTCCTCGCTTTGCAGGCGGCAACGTCGAGTTCGCTTTGCAGGCGCAACTTCCCGCCGGGGAGGGAAGGGTCCAAGCAAGGGAGAGTGAAACAAGGGAGGAGGGTAGCGTGGAGGAGGGCAGGCGGCAGCATCGGCGAGGGTAGCGTGGAGGAGGGAAAGCTTTTTCTTTCCTTCTTCCCTATGAAACAAAAAGAGGAAAATAAAAAAAAATTCATTCTACTTAATTTCCTTTCTATCCTTTTTTTTTTCTTCTTTTTCTTTTTCTATCCCTCCGAAACAGGCTGTCAATGAAACCGCTAATTTAGAAACGCGTTGGATGTACATAAATAAACAACCTTAAGCTAACACACTACTTGCTTTGTGGGGGCAGTTTATACATAGAAAAAATGCAGCACGACTCGCTCTCTCATTTCCAATTCGACATTTCGCCCTTACTTCTAATCTCCCGTCATCTATATATAAAACCCCGCAAAAACCCACTCCCTAGTCCCTTGGTGCTGCTCCAGGCCTGCTCCTCCTCCAGGCTACACTTGTGTATGCCTCAACCAATTCCTCCTCCAAAGCCGAACGCATCCCTGATCCCAACCCTAATTCGCTCCACTCTCCCGATGCCTTGATTCCCCAAAACTGTTGCCGTTCGATTTGTTTCGTCGAATCCCGTGAGCAGATGTCGCAGGGCGAGGAGGAGGAAGCCATGGAGACGTGGATGAAAGAGGCGTTGATGAAGGAGGTTGAGATGTTGTTGGATGAGATACCCCGCGTCTTATCGCCTCCCCTTCTCCACGATCATCGTCATCGCCTTCCGTTCGATGGCGACGGCGACGGGCGCATAAACCATGGCACGTGCGCGGCGTCATCCTCAGCACAGGGCCGATATGGCAGTGCGCCGAGCCATCAATGGCTCTTGCAGCCGCCCCTCCTTTTGGAGCAGTCGCCGTCCCCTCCGTCGGTGCCGGATGTGCTCTCCAATCGACTCTTCCCGGCCTACGGCGAACGGGCCGGACGTCACAATGAACGGATGGTTCAAGAAGTCGGTTTTCTTGATAGTTCCCGCAATATACACCTAGGTTTTTATCGACAAGTAACGGAGCCGATATTTGAGAACGGCCCTGTTGGTCCTTCTCTGTCGAATATTAACTTTCGGAATGATGAGGAGATGGAAACCTGTGCTCGATTTGGTCATGGAGCGTATTGCCAAACCGTTCTTCACAACTGTCCGTTGTTTCATCTGGATAATAATATACAATGGTCGCAACTGCAGGCACTGCATAAGGATTCGGGTGTTCTGCCGCCATGGCTCTGGAATGCGCATGGCGGAGATATTGAATCGGGTGCAGGAGTTGAGAGAAGAAATTCTCACAAGTGGGGAAATGCTAGTTGGGGTTTTCCTTCCTCTACTAATCTGCCTTCAGAAATTTCCTATGTCAATCGGAGTGGGAATTCATTTGATGCTTCGAAGTTATACCACAACTTTCCAGGGTTTAGCCAATGCACTCTCTTAACTCCTCCTAGCGTTCAACCTCAGCAAGGGAGAATTTTGGGGAACTGCAAAGCTTTCGGATGTGGGGGGAATTCACTCATCCAGGGTGGGGAGCGCGATTACTCAAGAAACCGATGCAATGAACATGCCATGAACCAGTATGGCGGGCATTTGTACGCTCGGAGAGTCTCTGCTAAGCATCCAGCTTTTCCTTCTAAAAGCAAGGTGATGTGTGGCAATGGATGTCTGTACAATGTTGCAACTGACCATTTTGGGTGTCGGTTCTTGCAGCGGAAGATTGACGAAGGGAAGCATCAAGTGGATATGATTTTTAATGGTGTAATTGATCATACCATAGAGCTCATGATTCATCCCTTTGGAAATTATCTCATGCAAAAGCTATTGGATGTATGTAGCGAAGAACAACTGATGTGCGTTCTCCATCTGTTGATGGAAAATCCAGCCGACTTCATCAGTATCTCCCTGAACAATTATGGGTTAGTAACGGCTTGTACATGTGTGGGGTAATTAGTTTTGTTTATGCTTAAATGGTGAGGATTTTCCCTGCCCTTGTTTTATTTGCATATATTTGGCAGGACAAGACCTGTGCAGAGACTAATATATTATCTCAAGAATAGGCAGCAAATTGCAATCGTTGTATCAACTGTGTTATCCCATTTTTTATATCTCATCAAAGACCCGAATGGGAGTCATGTGCTTCAACAGTGCTTTCGATCTTTTACATCTGAAGATAACAAGGTGATTTGTTCTTTGCCAAGGAAAATATTTCACTAAATATCTCTCTAAAGCTTTTCCTCTTTCATACTGTTGAGTTTGCTTATTTTTGAGCCTGAGATTGCCTGTCACTGCATTTTTCTTCTTCTAAACATTAAATAGTCATCTGAAAAAATCATTAAGCAATTGTCTCTGCAATTCAGAATTTTTTAGTCCTTTCAGTAGGTTTGCAAATGGACTGAGTCAAGTTGTGTTTCACCATGCTCAAGCTCTGCCTGATTAGTTATAAACAAGCTCTAGAGAAAGACAAATTTTGGTTAAACTATAAAACTCATGCTTATTCAAATTTCACTCAAGTTTGGCTCTTGTTTTAGCTAAACAATTTGCCTAGAAGTAGATAACAGAATAGTGAAGTAATCAATTATCTTAACTTTTTAGTTTTCTACTATTGCTACTCTCTAGAAATGATTTTTTAACGAAATCTTTGTACAATCGATTGTACCTTAGTTATTAACTTAGTATTAGGAGCTGGAACTCAATTAAATGTAACCAGAGACAGAATGATCTCCATGTGAATGACCACTTAATACAAATGGCCATTAGCTATAGGAGCCTAAATGTGTTCAGAACAAATGTGGAAGCTTCAGAAGAAGTCTCAGATAATTACAACGTACTTTTAGAGACAGCAGGCATTACTGATGCTTTTCAAGTATTTTTCAGTTGCAAAGTTCAACTTATGCATAATAATGTTAGATCAGCTAATAGTTAGTTTATTGACTGCTAGTTCTTTCATAGAAAACCTTTTCATGGTGTTTGTTTGTAAAGAAATTGAGATATGGATAGAGTTAGATTATTTGGTTGTTTTTATAGGTACCCCAGAGAAGATTTATCATTGTTTTCAGTGGTTAGGGATATTTACAGGATCCTATTTCGGTTTGTATGAGTACTAGGAACTAGGAAGTCACTTAGGTTTGTTTACAAACATAATTGGATTTTATCTTGGAAATTCTAAAGCTCTTTCTAGCTTCTAGTGAAGTTGTTGAAATCATGATTAATTTAGAGTTAGTCATATAAACTCGTTATCTCATTTGGGATTTGCACATTTACATCTAGAAAGTTTACAATAAAAAAGAACCATACAGCTAATCTAGCATGTTTTTATTTATTTATCTAATGAAAGTTGCAATTACAGTTGGCTGGTGACCTTGATAATTCTTGATCTCTCTTTATAAACTTTTTTTAAGTTGACTGCTTATATAAGGTCCGTATTATGATTAGTTATTTTCACAACTAAAGAAGCAACATACTTGCACTTCGCTTTGCTCTTTTACGTTTATACCTTTCATATTAGCTACTAATTTATTTTTATTATTCGCCAACTTAAATTGCAACTATATGACAGCTCATTTTCACTGCTGCTGCGAAGCATTGTGTCGAAATTGCGACTTATCAATATGGGTGTTGTGTTTTGCAAAAATGTATAGCTCATTCTACAGGAAAATATCAAGAGAAGCTGGTTGCAGAAATTTGTAGTAATTCTTACAAACTTGCTCGAAATGCTTATGGGTAAATGCTGAATTCTGAAATTATAAGCACATCACTTGTCTTTCTATAACAACAATTTCACTTTGTTTGTTGTTGTTTTTTCTCCATATTTATATATGAGTTATGTCCCAACTCTTCAACATCCATTTTGGATTCATACTCAATTATTCAGTTTCTCTTATTGTCCTGTAATTTAGGTGATATACTGCTTTTTTTCAGCCGTCTGTGGTATCTTTTAGCATGAATGCCATACAGTGAACCACCAATCTAGATTGCGATGTTGATGGTACTGACTCCTGCTGCTGCATGATATTACCTCTTTGTCAAAACTATTAAATATCTATATGCATATTTCTCTAAGAAACATATCATAATGATTACTAAATAGCAACATATTTATTTTCTACACTGGTTGTAGATTTCATCATCAGAGTCCACGTTTCATTTCACCGTGATCGTGCTTGCATATCTTGGATATTTTATACTGTTGTTATCTTCTCTTGCATGTACCATAAACCTAACTTTTTCTTAAGTCAACTCCTGGTATGGTAATAGCTGTGACCGGTAAGGTACTCTTGACAACTCCAGAATTCATGTTTCATTTTTTGAATCCATTTGTCTAGATTTTCTATCGCTTTGGTGTTTTTAGATGACTCGCAATATATTTTTTTAATTAATTATTTATTTTGGTATAGAAAATACTTTGTTGCACACTAAGCTTGACTGCAATTGTACTGTTCAACTTAACAAGTTCACTATGTTGTTTCAGAAATTATGTTATCCAATATATTTTAGACCTAAACATGCCTTCAGCAACTCGGAAAATGGCATCTCAATTCAAAGGGAATTATGTGGATCTATCTATGCAGAAGTTTAGCAGTAATGTGGTGGAAAAATGCCTAAAGATATTTGGGGATGATGATCGAGCTACTATAGTGTTTGAATTGATATCAGTTTCTCACTTCGATCTATTACTTCAGGACCCTTACGCTAACTATGTTATCAAATCTGCCCTTAGAAATACCAAGGTTTCTATATCTAACTATGTTATCAAATCTGCCCTTAGAAATACTTAAAAATACCGAGGTTTCTTTCTTTTTGCTTATTGTTTCTCGCTGTTGCAGAGCTCTCTCTACGCTGCACTGAGAAAAGCTATTCTTCCTCATGAAGCGGCCTTGAAGACGAACCAGTTCAGTAAGGGAATTTTTTCGCTATGTCTATTGAAGAAATGACCTTGAGATACTAGCCGTGAAGCTCTTCTTGCTATTGTTAGTATAATATTTCGTATAGAAATTCCAAATATAGGAGTCTTGTTTTTTATTTATCATGTTGTAGATCTTCGAAGGTAGTAGTGTGTTTATCGAAACATTATACTGCCGTAACGCGTCGTACAGTGTAGAAGGGAGCCCGTTTCCCGTTATGGCTGCTTCCTTTAGCCTAAAATGTTAATGTTTACTTTTTGTATGAGAGAAGCCTTAACCAGAATGTTGTTGTTCGTTATAATTGTTTAACTTTTTTGTTATGTGCATATCTTGGAATCATTGGACATCCATATTGGTTGCTTTGTGAAAGAAAATTGAGATTTATTCGCTCTCCAACTCTTCCGTGGGTACTCGCAATGCATATTTTATTAGGTTGTGCTTGGATTTTGAGCAGTTAGACTTGGGCATGATGGGCTGAGCAGAGTGCTGAGATTGGCACGTTATGACGTGAGCTCAGTCGTGTCAGGTCAGGCAGAGTGCTGATGACCCAGTGCGCTATGACGTGAACTCAGATATGGGAGGTTAGGTGGAGCATCTGTGTATGATGTGTTATGACGTGAACCTGGCTATATGAGTTGGGTGGAGCACAGAGGGTTTTGTGTGGCACGTTATGACGTGGGCTGGGACACGAGAGGCTAGGCGGAGTGCTGAGATTGGCACGTTATGACGTGAGCCTCGTTGTGTCGAGCCGGGCGGAGTGCCGAGTCCATATGGGTTTGGATTATATGGATGCGTCTGTGTCCTAGAGTTGGACAACAGGCGAATGGTTCATTCAAACTGCTTCGGTGGAGAATCACATCCAGGATGCAGATACGGCAAAGACTTGCGTAGCCTGTGTAGCACTCGGTGCTAGTTTTGGGCAGTCGGACGTACGTATAGGGGTTGGGCCGCGTACTTTGGTTGTACTCGCAGACCTGTTGCTAGTCGGAATTATATTCTTGGGTGTTGTAGCGGGCGCGTGGTGCGCCAAGAGGCAAGCTTAACCCTGATTGTGTACATTTGACACCATATCTAACAGAACGTGTGCACGAGGCAGAACGCTTGTTGGAACTATATCCAGAGGCTTCACAAGGGTCAGGTAAGCAGGTAAGTAGGTGCGATGCACCCCTTGTGGAGGAACCTAGGTGGGAGTGTCTATTATTTAAATAGACACGAGGGTATGTGAAGAATAGGAGTTTTTTCCTCTTAGGTTCTCTCCCACCGCTGAGGCGATTTCGGCGTTCGCTTGCCGGCCACAGCCACCTCTTTCATCTCCCTCGGCAAAATTTCAATCGAGGGGAAATGGCTGTGAGACTGTGCATGAGGGGAACTCTTGGAGCGATGACTCATGCATGAGTCATGAACAATAGTTTGGTGGCAAGTCTTAATGCGATGCGACCTGATAAATGCAACTCCCATGTGCCCGGGAACGAACCATGTGAGGAATTGCCACGCGGAGAGAGATCGGTGGAGTAGGTCGTTCGTGCATCGCTAGGATCATAATTTCTCAACTAACCTCTAACCCCGGACGAAAAAAATACTAGCCTGAGTAATGTTTTAGGTAGGAAATTACCTCTGCTATTAAATTATCCGTACCTAAGATATTTTTTTTTCCTTCTAACTCAATATAATTTAGGCCCTTTAATATTTAAAAACAGTTTAATATTAAAATAAAGTGTTTAGATCTCATTTTACTGCTGCTTTTGCTACCCAATGGTTCATTGGAGCCAGAAATGAGATACTTATCTTCCTCCTAGATGCATATGGAATACTTGGATAGAATCCAGTGGAAAGATAACTTCTATACTTTCATTAATCTTCTTTCTCCCTCATTATATTTATCTTTTCAACACTCAAATTTGAAAATTGTCTTTCACTCTCTTCTTCCTCCTCTTCTTTTCCATTCGAGAGACTATTCAACCAAAGAGCCCCTGATGCCACAAAATTCATTTAGAAGATTTAAGTAATATCTGGACCCTTACGTTACGTACTCCAATTTTTGAAGTACGATTGAAGCTTTGCAGTCCATTTGGGACTGCTGTTGCCGCCGGAAAAAAAAATTGAACACACCACCGGCTAGCGGAATTTACACTTTGAGGCAGGCAGGTGGGTAGCATGTAAGAAAACCGAAAGAGAATTTGAAGTATTATGCAGACTTATTAGGTTATTTAGTAATTACGTACCGGATCGTAACTTCCATCTGCAATCAGCATATGTCGATCAACGCCGCAGCAGCAGCCGGCCCCTGGCGATCATGGAAAAGTTGCTGTTGATGTTCCATGGGCTTCCGGAAGGAGACAACGCGGCTGCCGCCGGAGACCAAGTGCATGTACTCCGTGAGCGGATCGGAGATGCGCACGTCCTCCATTCGCATTTCTCGCAGCCTCTGCGCGTACTCCGGTCCCCGCAGCATGTCCCACACCACCCCCACCCCGCCGGGCCTCAGCACCCTCGCCATTTCCGCCAGAGCCCGCCCCCTCTCTTCCTCCGCCGCGGCCTGCAACCCGCCCGCCGACACCACCACGTCGAAGTACGCGTCCGCGAACGGCAGCCGCCGCGCGTCGCCCTCCCGGCACGTCACGTACTCCTGCACGCCCTCCGCCGCGGCCCGCCGAAGCGCCGCCACCGCAGCCTCCCTCCGCCGCTCGAGGCCGACCACGCGGCCGGCGGAGCCCTCCTTCTTCATCTGCATCGCGACCGCGTTGAGGAGGATGCCGCGGCCGCAGCCGACGTCGAGGGCGGTGCGGACGGCGGACCAGTCCGGCACGGCGGAGACGATCCGCTGGGCGGTGTCCCAGCGGCGGGCGAGGGAGGAGCGGAGGACGCCGGCGGCGGCGTAGAGGAGGCAGACGGCGGAGATGACGGCGACGGAGCCGGCGAGGGCGGCGAGGAGGCGGAGGGCGGCGAGGGGGAAGCCGGGGGGGAGGAGGGAGCGGAGAAGAGCGATGGACGAGGGGAAGCGGAGTAGGAGGAGTAGGGCCAGGGCGGCGAAGAGGGCGGCGTGGAGGGCGAGGAACGCCACCGTTTGCCACTCGTCGGTGCCGTAGATGGCGTAGATCTGCAGACAATCCCGATCCCCAATTTTGCACAATCGATTTGGATCCATCGATCGGGATCCCCACCTTCTCCCCACTTCGAATCGCTCGGTGTCGACGAGATTTGCGTTCTTGATTTGATTTGTTATTTGAATACGCAACGTCGCGATGGGCAGAGTTAGGGGTTTCATCACTGTATGTGCTGTGGAGTGGGAGGTTTGGAGTGGAGTCGAGGCCTCTGGAGTGAGCGATGCACTTGCAGAAAAAAAACAAATTGCAAGGCCGGCGTACGCGTTTCTTCGTCAGTGAGTGCGCAACAAAGCCCGGAGTCTTTTGTGACTTTTGTGACACCGCGTCGCCTTTCTTTCAAACCAAAGTATGTTAATACTATTATCAAATAGAGTTAGGGTAGCAGGGGACCGGGGCGAAAACGTTAGTCAAGGAGATGTTTGAAAGTGGAGCTGTTGGATTTAAATTCTTGTCGACATGAATTCATTCTAGTGCAATTAGTGGACGACAAAATTTCTATGGCTCAAGTGTCAAACCTCTGTTGACCAAATGGTCAGTTGAAAATAATGAAGACATTTGTTGCCTTTGAAATCAATACGTAGAGAAAATGCAAAACAAATGAGAGCTTAGATGAATAAGCATAATCTTTTTGTCCTTGATCTGATTATCTTAGTCGATATCAATACCTAAAATGTCAACAATTCAATTCTTAGCAATAATGTTGAATAAGTATTTTCCCAAAAGGAAGAGTAGTCCTTTGAAACCAAAAAAAGAATGACTCACAATATGACAAGACAAGGTGAAGCAACACACTTTTTTATTTCTCTGTTTTGCCCAAAATAGCGACTATGCTCATGGGCTTGATCGCCGAAAGAATAGGGACAAAGACAACTTCTTTTGCGTTGAAGCAGCTCAACTGTAAACAAAATCAAGTCCGAGTGATTCAATTTGAGAAAATTTCCTAGGCAAGATTATTGTTTTCTTTTACTTCACATATGCTATTCAATCTCAACTTTGATAATCACACATCACATATCTCAAAGCAAAAAAAGGAAACTAGGCAGTGTCCCCGCTTGAGAGTTTATTAGTCTTAGATTTAGGCTTAGGGATTCGTACGCACAAATCTCAAGATAGATTTTTTATTTTTAAGGGTAAGATCGATACCCGCTTAGAACTTTTACTCTATCCTTGCCTAGGGAATTTTTTCATTCAATTCGAATCACGATGTTAGCTTAGTGGTTGACTAAGTCATCTTCATGTGACGCATTGTGCATTCAGACCCTCACAACCACTTGCATTATATGTATGTTATTCAATTTAAATATTTATTTATTCATTTAATATTAATAAAATTGTAGAAAATTCATAGAATTCCTAAAAATTAACCAAAACCCCATAAAATCTAAAATATTATTTATGAATTTCTAAAAATATTTTTAGATATAAATCCAAAATCTTGGGGACGTTACAATACATAATAGACATGCTTCGACAGTACACCATTTGATCCACATAGGTGAGATAAGCTTAATGGTGATGTATTTATTGATTTTAATTTGGTGGAAAGATGATTTAGCCCATTATGCAGTAATAAAGTATGTATTGTTTTTTTAAAAAAATTGTTTATGGTACTTTACTATTCATGCTTTTAAGTTAAAATATGTATATATTTAGAGTTTTTTTTTAAAAAAAATAAATAACTATAATGCTAGTGATATTCTTGGTAAAATTTCTTCGTTATATATACTGATTTAAAAAAAAGCAAGTAATTAATGAAGATGAGATTTCACTTTAACAAAATTAAAATTATGTTCAACAATTCAAGTGTTTATCAATTAAACAAATTGACTTTTATTATATATATATTTTTATATAATCTCAGCTAATTTGACTTGACTATTAGAGAATAAAATCTCTTTAGGATCTTCATCTTGTCGACAAGTTCACTAGTGAAAGAGAAGAAGACAACTTGTTAAAATTAATCCATTTAGGCAAATAACCCCTACACCTACTTCATGAGATAATTAATACATAAACGATCCTAACTTATCTACATCAAATTACAAAAAATTATAACTGTGCCTTTAATTTAAACAATAAAGTAACATTGAACAATGTTATTAATTGAACTACAAGAACGTAAAACTATGAGGTGGACATGTTGTCATTGTAAGGTTATTTTACAAATTGGATATATCATAAAGTTTGGGAAATTTATAGACAGGTAGACATGACAATTCAGGTCAACGGGTCATAAACAGATCATGTTAATTATGACTTGTGACTCGATTAAGCCAATTCGAACACGACTCGTTTAATTAATTGAGTCAAACTGTCTAATATGAACATGACCCTAATATAATTAGGTCAACTCGATACGATCCGAATAACTTATTTATCATTCATATTTTAAATATAAAATTTTTTTGATAAAAATTCTATTAAAATTAATAAAACTTTGGGCTTGTGGGTTGAAATCTAAGTTAAAAGATAGTTACAAGATATTTGAATTTATAAGAGAATTAGATGATTCTATATTTAAAAAATATATATATAAATATATAATGTAATCGGGTTAAGCGGGTCAACCCGTTTATAACTCAATACAATTTGATTATTTTTGGGTCATAAACGGGTTAACCTATTTATGACCCGAACACGATTATAGCTGACCCAAACCCGCCTAACTTCGTGTCGAGCTGAGTTAAGTCAGCGGGTCGAATTAGATTTTGCTAAAGTTTAGACAGATGTAATAACCAAACCACCAATTATATTATATATGGTAAAGTGGAATTTATGAAAGTATAAGGGTCAAACTGAAAATAAAGGTGAGGGCTTGAGAGAGAATGATATAGATAGGGATGGCAATATGGGTAATAATTAGCGGGTACCCGCGCTACCCGAACACGTTTAAATCTAAACGAGTACCTGTTATTCAGGTTTGGATAGGGTATGAATAGTATATATATTATCCGAGTCGGGTTCGGGTAGGGTTCGGTAGGCTTGGCAAAAAATTATACGATCCACCAACACGACACGAGTTTTCGCGGGTTTGGGTTTCACATAATCGTGTTTCGTGTCATTATCATGTTGACCCATTTATGATACGCTAAAAATCGTAGCGTATCGTATCGTATCGTATCGCGGGTTGACCCGCCTGACCAATATATAATATATATTATATAATATTAATAATATATAGATAATTTTAATAACTAAATCTAAAAATAATAAACGTCTAAATTCCTAAAACTACTAAACCCGTGCGCGTCCGTGAGGTCGTGAGCCCGTGACTTACGACTTACGAGCAAAACAAAGTTACAAAACCCTAATCTTTTCCCATTTTCGCCGATGCCCGACGCCGATCTGCATCTTGCTACCCCAACCCCGAGCTCTCGGCCGCCCACTGTCTGCCTGCCCTCGACCCCGTCTTCTGCGTCCACTGCACAATCGTCCGTTTCTGCGTCTACCCCCGACCCCGGACGCTGATCCACCGTCTGCCCTGATTTCCTCTCGTTTGCTTCGCCGATCCACTGCCTGCCGCTGATTTCCTCTCGAACCTTGCTTCGCCGATCCCCTGAATTCGAGTTCTGGTAAGTTTCGAGGGACAAAACTTTATTTTTCGCCGATCCCCTGAGTACAAAACTTTATTGTTTTGGTTTTTTTTCTCTTCGCCGATCTCTTTTGTCATCTTCGCCGCTAATTTAAGCTGATTGCTTTGCGCATGAAGAAGGATGTAATTTGCTTAAGATGTATGTTGGAGGATCTGTTTTCCCATGATTGGGATTTCTGGGTAAGGGTTTTCTTTGATTTCTTATAGATAAAGGGAAAAGAACTTCTGCTTCTTACAATTGTCTATGTAAGCATAGTGATGATCTGCTCAGTTACTGTTGTTGAAGATGATGATGTGCTCGCTTGTTAACCAGTTGGGTGGATGTCGTGCCTTGCCTTCTAGCTGATTATTCTTTGGTCAAGCAATCTATTTGAGTTCTTTGATTGATTTCTGCATGTAAAATGGTTTTGTTTATCAAATCTGAAATTGATGGAAACATCCCTCGTGTCTGCATTTGTAAGCATAGGTTTCTAATGGTAATTTCTTGTCTACTTCTGTCATGCGGAAACATTCATTCCTTAGATTGAAGATGTTTGGTTTGGTTTGTGATTATGTGGCATCCGGTTCTCTTGAAACTGAGTATAATGTTTATTGATTATGCTGATTGATGACAATTTATGTTGATTCATAACTTATATCTAATTTATAAGTTATATCAAATTTAATGTAAATATAGTGAGTTACACATGTTATTCATGTCGTGTCAATCATGTCGTGTTGTGTTATCTAATAACTTATATTATAAATCGTGTCAATCGTGTCGTGTCATGTGACACGATCTATTTATTAAACGTGTTAGTTTAGTCGTGTCACCTGTGAAATAAGCGGGTTGTGTCTGTGTTTTGTATATTGACCCGTATATATAAAACGGGTCGTGTTCGTGTCAAGCATAATCGTGTACTTGACACGACACGTTATGAGACGTGAAACACGAATTGCCACCCCTAGGGTTTGGGTAGTATAGGGCGGATACCCACTACCTGAACCAGGTTATATATATATATAATAATAATAATTATTATTTATTTATCTTATAAACTATAACCCACTAACCCTAAACCCAATAACCCACCAACCCAATAACTTACTACCCTAACGCACTCTCGTTCTCGATCTCTCACATCTCTTCTCTCGATCAATCGCCGCCTCACGACCCTCACCTCAGTTTCAACTCTAAAGCCCTAGTTCTCCATCTTCGGCTCTTCGCCCCTTGCTGCTTCGCCGGCCGTTGCTTCTTCGCCGGCGATTGCTGCTTCATCGTTAGATTTCTCAGCCTCTTCGCTGCTTTGCCACCGGTCGTTGTTTCGCTGCCAGATCTTCACGGAGGTTGTTGTGTTGGTAGAAGTCGGTTGTTTGGTTTGCTCATAGCGTAGATTGCATTTATGATGTATTCCTGATGTGGTACAAATGTCTGAATCTCTTCTCCCAGGATAAGAGTTTTGCTTTCATTTTGAAGACTCCACCGGCTTCGGTTCTGCTCCTCAAGGCTGCAGGTGAATGAACCTTCTGTTTGTTTATCTGCTTTGCTGATTCTTTGTTAAATTAAAATATAATCTCTTTGTTAATATGATGAGAAAATAAAAGTACCCATTTCGTTTTAAATGTGCTAGTTTCCAAATGAATAGAATGAGGTGATCCCGAGCACTCAAAATTTCACCTTTATCCTTTTTGTTATTTCTAATAAATCTGTTATCATTTTGATAAATCTGTTTCACCTTTATCTCTCTGTTAATTTGTAGGCCTTCTTACACCTTAATTGATTTGATCTTAATCTATGAAATCAATAATGTAAAATAACAAATAAAGTAGTAAGTGATAAATAGAATTGAAGATGGTGAGTGTCTGTTCTATGTCAAAATGTGATCCCTTCAGTTTGATCTTTTACTCCAACGTATAATTGACTTTGCAATCTCTGCTAGTAGCTCCAGTGGGAGATAAATCTGTTTCACCTTTATCTCTCTGTTAATTTGTAGGCCTTCTTACACCATAATTGATTTGATCTTAATCTATGAAATCAATAATGTAAAATAACAAATAAAGTAGTAAGTGATAAATAGAATTGAAGATGGTGAGTGTCTGTTCTATGTCAAAATGTGATCCCTTCAGTTTGATCTTTTACTCCAACGTATAATTGACTTTGCAATCTCTGCTAGTAGCTCCAGTGGGAAAGTCTCTTTGCAGCTCTTTCATTATTGAGTAACAAAGATTAGCTGTAAGTATGAATCAACTCTCATTTTATTATAATTATATGACTTGTCATTTGTACATCATGATTAATTTTATTCTTTTATAGGCAATAGGTTTTTATAAATGTCTTCTTCTGATAACATTGAGAAAGTTGATGAGAATTGCAACACGGCAATTCCATCTACACTAAATATAGAGACAAGTTCGGGCCAAACACCAATGAGTGGTCAGCCTTCAGTTGCTGCTGATGCTCCATCCAAATCCAATGCCCTCATTTCATCTCAAAATGATTCATCTTCAAACAAACCTCCTTTAGCTGAATCTAGTCGTAAGTGTCGAAAATTAACCTCAGAGGTTTGAGATCACTTTGAGAAGAAAAATATAGATGGTATAGATTTTGCTATTTGCAATTATTGCAAAAGTTCTTTGAAGGCACATAGTAAAAATGGAACAACAGAAAAATCACATGAGTTCATGTCCAAATAAAAAGAATTCTACAATTGAAGGATGTTTTGAGAAACAAAAGCTACTTAGTTTTGAAAAAAAAAGTGATGGAAAGGTACGATTTGGAAATTTTACCTTTGACCAAGATTTTTCAAGACATGAGTTGCCGTCTGCAATTGCTTTACACGAATACCCTCTTTCCATTGTTGATCATATTGGCTTTAGAAAATTTGTTGTCAGCCTTCAACCACTTTTAAAATGGTTTCTCGAAACACAATAAAAGATGATATTGTCAAGATTTATAATTTAGAGAAAGTTGAGCTTCAAAATGTGTTTGAGAAATTGAAAAGTCGCATAGCTATTACAACGGACATATGGACTTCAAATCAGAGAAAAGGTTATATGTCCATCTCTGCACACTTCCTTGATGACTCCTGGGTTTTACAAAGTTGCATATTGAGGTAAATGATTTATTTAAATATATTCCATGTATACTTGTTTGATTTATGAGTTTATATACTAATATTGATTTGTATATAACTTCTTTAGGTTTATTTATGTGTCTGCACTTCACACTATGCATTTTCTTTCACAATAAAAGATGATTGTATCTAAGAGCTCTATACATCCATTAAACTACCTATTCACAATGTAGTTCATTACTATTCTACCATCCCAAATCTCTACCCCCTAACAATAACAATATCATACTAGATCAATAAAATTTGGCTCTACATTTTCCTTTGTTACTCTTACATCTATCTCTCATGTTCTTTCTACTATACCATTTCCAATAATCATAGTCTTGTCATAAACACAGCACAGGTTTATATGCTCGGTCATGCGATGTTCAATCATTACTTTTTTAAAAAAGTTATTATTTAACTAAACAAATAAAGGAAAAACATTTTGCAAAATACAAAATTCATTAACAAATTTGCAAAATGTTAAACTAAGTCGGTGGAGCGATGTTCAATCATTGCTTTATGGATTTGACCATGTCCAACACTGAAACTAAGTCGGTGGCCTTTGCCGGCACATCTGTTAAACTTGATGACACGAATTATCTTCTTTGGGCAAAGTCCATGCGTGGCATTCTTGGATCATTTGGGAAGGAATACCACATTGTTGGCATCCCTCCAGTATCCTCATATCCTCAATTTGAAAACTGGCGAAGGTCTGATTTGGCTGTTTTTAACTCTATCATTACTAGTATTGAGCCTGGAATTGCTAATACTATCATGTTCCTCGACACGGCTAAAGAACTGTGGGATTCTCTTGCTGCCACATATGCTTCTCAAGGCAATGTTTGTCAAATATATCGCTTGTATGAGAAGATTATTAATATGAAACAGGGAGAAAAATCACTTCAAGAATACTATAGCTTATTGAAAGGAAAATGGGATCAGCTGTGTCAACTTCATCCTGCAATCGCTGACATTGCGGTCATTCTTCAACAACGTCAAGAGTTTCTTGTGGCTAAGTTTCTATCTGGCCTGAATGAACATTATGTTGCAGCTCGTGCTCAACTTATGATGGATCACATAGATCCCACTATTCAGAATGCCTTCTCTCGTTTGTTAAAGGTCTCCACTCCTAATACTGCAGCGTCCATTGATAGTGCACTGACGCTGCATTGATAGTGCACTGACGCTGCATTGATAGTGCACTGATTGCACCTCGGTTGGGAGATCGTGGGAGAGGCCGGAGAGGTATTGGTCGTGGACGTGGACGTGGTCGTGCTTTTTCTCCATGCGAACACTGTGGTCGCATTAATCACACCCCAGATCGCTGCTGGCAAAAATTTGGGAGATCATCTCAAGCTCATGTTGCTTCTGAGGCATCTCTTGCTGATCACACCTTGATTGAACAACCAACCAGAACCGCGACTGGCCCGTCTGAAGCCACAGTTGTTATCACGGTATCTGAATATGAAAGACTGCTGAAGGGGAAAGCCACCAACGAAGCTTCATCCTCTACTATGGTTGCCTCCACTGGTCTTCACCCATCTGGTATAGCCACTCTTGCCTCAACCAATTCTTGGGTATTAGATTCAGGTGCTTTCTCCCATATGACAGGTAATAGGTCACTGTTTACATCTCTACATATTGATACCCAATTTCTACCTGTTTCCATTGCTGATGGGTCTCTTATACCTGCTCTTGGAATTGGCACTGTTCAGTTAACTTCTAGTTTAACTTTATCTCATGTTTTATATGTACCAAAATTTCCGGTCAATCTTCTTTCTATACCTGCTTTGACAATGGAATTGAACTGTTCAGTGACCTCCTCATACTCTTGCCTCTTTCAGGATCTCAGGACGAAGGTGACGATTGGTGGGGGGCATAAGCAGGATGGAGTGTATGTCTTCTCCAACTCCGTCGCTCACCTCTCATCACAGGACACCGCATATCAGTGGCACTGCCATTTGGGCCATCCTTCGCAGGAAAAATTACATTTGTCTGTTTCTTCCGGTTTAAATTCTCAGTTTCACTGTCATGTATGTCAACTTGGAAAACATTTTCGTTCTTCCTTCAAATCAAATGACCATGTTTTGAGTCCTGCCCCCTTTGGTTTAGTTCATTCAGATATATGGGGGCCAATTCCTGTACCCAGTAAAGATGGTCATCGATATTTTGTTACTTTCATTAATAACCACTCTCGTTTGTGTTGGGTTTTTTTGTTGAAAAGTCGGTCTGATGTGTTCTCTGTTTTCCAAATATTCTATGCTGAAGTGAAAACTCAATTTGGTGTCTCGTTGAAAATTCTTCGTACTGACAATGCTTTAGAATACACCAGCTCTGACTTTTCTGTTTTTTTGTGCTGCTCATGGTATTATACATCAAACCTCCTGTCCCTATTCTTCTCAACAAAATGGGGTTGCTGAACGTAAGAACCGGCATTTGCTTGATGTCACTAGAACCTTGTTGGTTCACATGAATATGCCTAAGCATTTCTGGGCCGATGCTGTCCTTACAGCTTGTTTTCTCATAAATCGGATGCCATCATCTGTGGTAGGGAATAAGTCTCCCTTCTTCATTCTTTTTCCTTCTCAGAAGGCCTTTCCATTTACCCCTCGTGTTTTTGACTCTCTCTGTTATGTTCACACCTTTAGTCCCAAGTTAGACAAGCTCAGTCCTCGTGCAGTTAAATGTATTTTTGTGGGTTACTCTCGTACCCAAAAAGGGTATAGGTGCTTTGATCCACATTCTCGCCGTACGTTTGTCAGTGCTGATGTTACCTTCTGTGAGTCAATTCCTTATTATCATGAACATAATACCTCGTCTCAAACTGCGCCACTAAATATTCCCTTGCCAACACCTATCACTTTAGACATCTCTCATTCGTTAGAAAAGGCACCTTCCTCCCCATTTTTGCAGGTTTATCAACGCTGGAGACATACACAACACCAACAAATGCCAAGCACCACGTCGCCTCCGTCCGGAGATGTTCAGTCTGACTCCAATGACCTTCCTATTGCTCTTCGAAAGGGACGTAGGTCCACTGCTACTTATCATATTTCTAAGTATGTTTCATATTCACGTCTGTCTCCATCCTATCTTACTTTTCTTACTGCTCTTTTATCTACCACCACTCCTAGAAATTTTACAGTGGCTATTACCATTCCGGAGTGGAAGGTGGCCATGGATGAAGAGATGAAGACCTTGCAGGCTCGAGGTACTCAGGCTCGGGGTACTTGGTCTCTGGTCAGGCCTCCCGTTGATGTTAAACCAGTTCAGTGCAGATGGGTGTACACGATTAAACATAACCCTGATGGATCCATACAGCGGTACAAAGCTCGATTGGTGGCGAAAGGGTTTACACAGGTGTATGACATTGACTATCTAGATACGTTCTCCCCAGTAACCAGACTTAACTTTGTTCGTCTCTTGTTCTCCTTGGCCATCAATCTCAGTTGAGAATTTCATCAATTGGATATTAAAAATGCCTTCTTATATGGGGATCTCACTGAGAATGTCTATATGGAGCAACCTCCGGGCTATGTCAGACAGGGGGAGCTGGTGTGTCGTTTACACAAAGCAATCTATGGCCTCAAGCAAAGTCCTCAGGCCTGATTTCAAAAGTTTGCCCAAATAATGAAGTCCGCAGACTTTCACCATATTAAGGCTGATAACTCTGTCTTTCTCAAACACTCCAACTCTGGAATCATTGTTACGGCGGTCTATGTTGATGATATCTTACTAACTAGAAGCGATTTCTCGGGCATATGTGACACCAAAAAATTTCTCCAGTCCCACTTTGAGCTTAGAGATTTGGGCAGACCAAAATATTTTTTGGGGATTGAAATAGCATATCGTAACTCTACTATCTCATTGTCCCAACGGAAGTATACTCTTGATCTTTTACAAGAAACAGATATGCTTGACTGCAAACCTGCGACTACTCCTATGATACCCAATGGGAAACTGAGTTGCCAAGATGAATCTGCTGATGTTGACCCCACTCGGTATCATCGCTTGGTTGGCAAACTCATTTACCTCACCGTTACTCGTCCTGATATTTCTTACTCTGTTGGGGTAGTCAGTCGCTTTATGCAAAGACCGAAACATTGCCATTAGGAGGCTGCCATGATTATTCTTCGGTATCTCAAAGGAACCCCCGGTCTCGGGCTACTGTATAAAAGGAATGATCATACTATAGTTGAAGCCTACACAGATGCCGACTATGCTGGTTGTCTTGATGACCGCAAGTCCACTTCAGGGTTGTGCACCTATGTTGGGGGGAATCTTGTTACATGGAAAAGCAAGAAGCAGAGTGTGGTTGCTAGATCTAGTTGTGAGGCTGAATATCGTGCAATGGCTCACACTACCTGCTAATTGATATGGTTAAGAGATTTCCTTCAAGAAATGCATATTTCATGTTCACTTCCCATCTCGCTACATTGTGATAATCAAGCGGCCATCTTCATAGCTAACAATCCTGTTTTTCATGAGAGGACTAAACATATCGAGGAGGATTGTCACTTCATTAGGGAGGCTATTCTAAACAATCACATCTCTACCCCTCACACAAAGTCCGAAGATCAGATTGCAGATATTTTTACAAAGGCTCTTGGTTCTACCAGATTCTATGCCTTATGTCACAAGTTGGGTTTATTCAATATCTTTGCTCCAACTTGAGGGGAGTGTTAAATGTAAAGTGTAAATGTTGAATGTAAAGTGTGAATATGGACCCAGATCCAACTTGATATTGGATCCGGGTCCAAGTCAACATTAGGTTAGGTTTCTATATAAGTGTACAGTGCCCTAATCGTTTTTTTTTTTGAGCAAATACAAGTTTTCAATCTTCACACAACGTTCTTGAGGTAAGCATATGAAACGAGGGGTTTGCTGCCGCCTTCCTCGTTTCCTTGTAGGTTTTGGTTATTGCCGTATAGCAGCTTTCGTGTTTATCATTTTATTTAAATTTGTTTTTATAAGTAATAATTGTTGATGAACAAAAGTTAGTTATTACACAACCTAAAGTTTTTTTTCTAACATTTATCTTGAATTTTAGTTTATTCCCAACGCTTGATGTGTACATTTGGTCAAGCCGATCTGTTCCTTTATTGCTCAGCCAACCTACTTATCAACTGATCAAGGCGTCAATTACTTTCGCTACATAAAATCTCAGCATCGAGATTCATTAAAATGCCCAGTAGTTTTCTCAGCAGATATTGGATCCTAGCAACTTGATGAGCACTTGTGCTCTGCACTTGTGCTCTGAGTCTTTTCTTTTCATCTTATGATACGAACTCTTCCATTCCCAATATAATAGATTGTTTTTTGGCCCATCCAATAAGATAGCTCTAGAGCTCATCCTTGTGCATTATGTGATTTCTTCTAACCAAGCTGGGCTTGAGTCATGACTTGCCTTTAAAACGTTTTAGCCCAAAATCTATTTTTAGTTGTATGCTATTTACTCGCATCATTGCTATTCTTTAACTGATATATCATCTTTGTAGTTCTTATGTCCAGATTATGTTTTATTTGGCGCATGAGGTTGTCAAGGGTTAGCACCACCTTTTATATACTATAATTCTCTCATTAGTGTCAAAAATTGGATATTTCCTTCATTCTCATTTGGTTAACAGCTTTGATTCATTAGCTGCTTGAATAGTGAGGGAACTGTCATCCAATGAAGCTTTTCACTAGTCAGAATGATTTTGTTGCCCTGAAGATTATGCTTTTGACGTCTGTCCCCATGAGAAGTATGCATGCGGGAGGAGTGCTCAAAGTTATAGGTGTCAAATCCACCATTTTTCATTATTAAATCTTAGCTGCCGATTAGTGACATGTGAACCATCAAGTGCATGACTACTACTCTTGCGAACCTCTGAATCTCGTACACGCCAGATGTTATTTGTACTCCCCAGGTATCTATTTAAAATTTCTGTGGGCAGTAAGGAGCATATAACAATTCATAGGGACCTAAGTTTTTCTTTGCTATGGTACTAAGACATCATGTGCTAGATTGTGTGATATTCAATAGGTTAGCTCGAACATTTAACCAGGGTACTTCGTACTTGTTAGTCATTCTACATCCATGCTCCTGCAGTTGAAACTTTTATAAATTTTCCATTTTCATTGAATTCTCGTGACTTAAAGTGTCAATTTTATTTTGACTAACATGCAAATTTGTTAATGAATTTTGTATTTTGCAAAATGTTTTTCCTTTATTTGTTTAGTTAAATAATAACTTTTTTTAAAAAATAATGATTGAACATCGCATGACCGAGCATATAAACCTATGCTGTGTTTATGACAAGACTATGATTATTGGAAATGGTACAGTAGAAAGAACATGAGAGATAGATGTAAGAGTAACAAAGGAAAATGTAGAGCCAAATTTTATTGATCTAGTATGATATTGTTATTGTTAGGGGGGTAGAGATTTGGGATGATAGAATAGTAATGGACTACATTGTGAATAGGTAGTTTAATGGATGTATATAGCTCTTAGATATAATCATGATAATATCCTAATTATACTTACTAAATAAGTAGATATTTAATGTCCTACTTTCCAATACTATTATTTTCGATAACACACTATCCAATATGATAAATTTCAACACTGAACACACTTTCCAATATGAAGATCTCAAACACTCCCATAAGCTAGAGTTTAACTTGACACAAAAAGAAGGTAGTAGTAGAGATGACTTCACAAGTTGAAAAAGGTGTTGTAAAATAGGATGACAACCAGTCAATACACGACCCTTTGCCCAATACTCAAACCGGACCCAACCCGAGTCGGGTACCTTATTATGCAACCCGAGCCCATCTTGGGTATTTAAAAAGGTACCCAATTAGATTAAAAATTTTTATTTTTAATTTTTATTTAAATTATTCTATAAAATATAATTTTATAAATTATTATTATAAGAAATATATTTATCCATAATTATTTTATTATTATTTTATATATTTTAATAACAAATATATATATTTATTATTTCTAAATCAGGTATTGGGTACCCACACACAAACCCGAACTCGATCTAACTTGTTTAGCTTATTGGGTATCTGAACTCACCATAAACGGATCAGGTTGAGTATTCTTGCCATCCCTTGTAAAGAAAAGAGAAGTGGTGAACGAAAAAGAGTTGGTTGAGAATTGCTCGAAATACACTGAGTCGCAATGAAGGCAATAGAATTGGCTAAGAGCTGATTGATAGTATTGGAAACAACATTGCATGAGTTTGCTAAAAAATGAGAGTGTAGGAAGGAAGATAGTAACGTAGGTTGAGAGCACATCAGAGAGAAGAGCATATCATAAAAGACTATTTCACCTTTTTTTCTTAATTTTTTTAATGTGCCTTTTTTCTATTTTTTATCGCCTATCACTTGCTTTAAATTTTATAAGATGACCTTGGGCTGGATTCATATGGGATTTTGTCCAAGATGCCTTTTTCATTTTGTGAACAATAGGCGGCACTTTGATGCTCTAATGTTTGGCGATCATTTGGCAGACTTGAGGTGGCTGGTGATTGTGATTGGTTTTGAAAAGAAGATAAGAGTGACCGAAGTTGGGTGGTCAATGGTTGTGGAGTTCAATGGAATTGAAGGAAAAATGTGTCCCAAAGAAAAGCATAATTCAGATGATTGGTGGCTTGAATGCCACAATCTTCCAATCTAGAGTTCAACTATGGGTAGGAGAAGAGGATGATGAACTTTGGGCCTCATTGGTGGTTCTCTTTTTTTGCGTGATGTTGAATAGATGATTTACAAGGGAAGGAAGAGGGATCTGATTTCTCTCGATTTATTAGATCTAACCAGTGGATGGTTAAGTCCTTTCATCTGGTGGCTTGTTTGTGAGTGAAGTCGCCAATGCAATCCAGCTCCAATCTGCCAATTGGATTGTTGTTGCTGAGGATTTACCAAAAATAATTATGGTAAAAAGTCCTCCTGATTCTAATAATTCGATTGATAGATAGCTGGATCCCTCCAGTAGTTGCTTGATTTGGCTCAAGAGAGGGTGCACTCAAATTTGGCCTTGATCCAATGCAGATGGAGCTCATCGAAAGGAACAACAAGGAGACAACAATGGGATTTTGAAGAGAACCAGCAAATAGTCTTGGTCGGAAGCTGGTGGTATCAAATCACAAGCACCAGAGGAGATGAAGTGCAAGGAAGAGCATGATCTTTGACCAAAAAGAACTTGGGATGGGGAAAAAGATTAATGTGGCGGCTACTACATGGGTTAGCGCAAAACTTGCTCTGGTACCATGTTAGAAGAAAAGGAAAAGGGGGGGGGGAAGAAAGAGAGGAGAGATTTGGAATGATAATATTAATGTACCATATATTGTGAGTAGATAGTTCAATTACATAGTGGATGCATAGTCTCAATATATAGAGCTCTTAGGTATAATCATGGTGATGTTCTAATTATCATTTACTATATAATTGGCTGCCTAACTTGCCACTTACCTAGACTACTATTTTCCATAACAATGCACTTCCGAACATGATTGCTTCCAACTAAGGTTTTTAAAACTGGTCCAAACTTGCCCGGTTTTTTCAGTTTGGACTGGTTCGACGAAGGTCAAGACCATAGCAGTCTTAGAGCAACGAAATCGAGTGGAGAAGGAGAAGGAGAAGAAGAAGGAGGCGGATAGGAAGGGGGAGGAAGAAGGGAAGGAAAGGAAAGAGAGGAACAGGCACATCCACTGCGGGATGAGTGAGTGACAGCGGACGTGGGGTGAGCGGGCGACGATGGACGTGGGTTTATCCTTTCTCTTCTTCTTCCTCTTCCCCCTCTTCTTTTTTTTTTTTTTGTTGCTTCGTCTGGTTCTATTGGAATTCTATTTGGTTCCACTAGTATGTCCCGGTTTGACCGGCAATCGGTACAATCGGTTCAGACCGAAACTTGGAACCTTGCTTCCAACAATTATGTATTTTGGTATCACAATCCCTATAAAACTTGCAATTTAGAGGCTAAATTAATTGTGATTAATTAAATTTAGCAAAGTTCCAACTTCATTTATATCCATCATCTTTTTCATTTTTTGATATTAATGAGACCAAATTGATGTTCGACTATGATCTTGTCCATCTTGTCTCATATTTTTAGTATTTATGTTTGCTTCATCCTAATAGTTGATACTTCATAAAGTTAATGTTCTCTCAAGTAGTATAATAGTTACACACTTAATATAAGCTTTAATTTTTCAAAACATAAATACAAGAGATTAAATTAGTCTTATTAACTGTTGTTCTTTTACATGTTATGAGATGCTATTATTTCATTGCTACTTGCTAGTATAAGAGAGAATATCTATGAAGTTAGTGATATTATATAATTGCTACTTAGGTATAGTTGAGGACTGATTTAAGTTTCAACTATTGTCTTGTTCAATTCTATCCTATGTTTATATGTTTAATGTTTGCCTTGCCCAAATAAACAACAATTTATAAAACTAATGTTCTTTTTGGCAGTTAAATGATTGCATGCTTCATACAAACTTCAGTCCTTGGGAGCAATGTTGTTTTGTACTAGTCTAATCATGTATCTCATGGTTTAGTTGGATCATACTTCTTAAGTGTATTGGCTAATATGTGATACATACAATATTCTACCACACAATTGTTGGAATATCTCTGACAATTAGATTCCTTGCCATTAAAACACTATTTCATATAGTCACTTCAGTTACCATTTAGCTAGTTTTTCTCTCTTTTTTTGGCCTAACTTCTGTAAACCTCCTTCACTCCATTTCATAAGCCTTCATAGTCTCTATGCTCCCAAATTCTCACATGATAACATGCTTGTTGATTGGAGCAGTTGCCACCATTAGCAATGCTTTTATAAATTGCGTGCAAGGGTGACAATATTACACATTTGAAGTAATACTTCATTGGCAACCACTTAACGTTATGGAATGCTTGAAAGTCTCTCAAGAAGTTCATCATGTATTGGAGAAGCAATTGAAGTTACATAAAATCAATAAACTATGTTAGATGACAAAAGCGAGGAATTCAATTGAGTCATCAACGATAAAAGTGAAGAATAGGGAGCTACATCTGTAAAGGACCTAAATATGGCGAGTTATTCTTTTTAATGTTTTGATGACTCAAAATGCCTTCAAGGAAGTCAACTTCATCCATGTCAATGATAGCAGATGTATGGTTAGATCCACCTTGGCCACACATGTATAAGCAGGATTGCTAGCACTTGAGGAGGCTACAAAATTTAAAGTCTTTCTTAGTCCTGAGGCATAGTTCAATTGTTTTGGATTTGTAGAGGTTGGGTAGCTCAAGTGTCTTTGATCTTGACCCACAAAGATATTAATTAGACAATTTTCAAATGGTTATATTAGAATTTAATTAATTTACATATAAACAACTGCACCTACTATCACATCACAAGTTCATCATCTAAGGAAATGAACTCAGGATACATCCTTAAACTTCTTATGAGATGATTGACCTCAACCTTGAAGAGGAAGTCAAGGAATACCAATGATGGATCCAAAGCAAAAGATCACTAGGTAGAATTTTGTGTTAAGTTGATGTGCGATGTATATATTAAGCCAAGTTAGAGGAGTATTGATTTTCTCATTTATTGTAATCACTATACTTTTCAATCTCGATTTGTACTGTGTATTTGTTTGATCTTGAACTGATAAGTAATCAAGTGCATTTGCACGGATTTTTCTGCACCAGGTGTGCCAACATAGGAAGTTCATGTATCAATCATATCTCGGACTGTTCTTGCCAAGGTAAGAATTGGAGTTAAAAACATTAGTAACTCGGCCCATATTTCGAGATGGACAACACCACCAACTATCCAAGTAAATTATGTTTACATGTTCAGGATCCCATAACACTTACTACGCTGACTTGATGAAGGACATCAACTTGAGGTCGACAAAAAAGATAGTGAATAGGGTACATATTCTTACCCATTTCATCTACAACAATAGTTAGATATACTTATTGCATACCATGTGGAGATCTTTTGTCCGATGCAACCTTGTTGGCGATTTATCATCTTGAATTCTCTACTTAAGAAGTCTAAATTTAATTAGGTAAGCACGTGCTCTGAATATTTCGGCCTTCCTTTTATTTTTTGTTTCCATTGACATCCCTACTTACTACAATCCTATAATTGACAAAGATGAGAGAAATTCTTGCCATTTTAGCGCACATATAGTTATCCATGGCAATATATTTGAAAAATCCAGATTTGCATTCCTTTTGTTGTTGAGGGATTATGTTGTTTCTTCCCTTCCTCCCCAAATCACCAACCCTAGTTGCTACTGCCGCTGTTGGGCATAATTGCTGCCACCGCTTGGAATAGTTGCTATGGAAAGTGCTGTGAATAAAGTACATATTTTTGCTAAGTGAATTCCAAGTAAGTCTCTTTTCTTCCTGGATAGTGGTACATTGTATTCTTAAATTCATATGATCTTGATATGCATACTTGTATTGCATGGGTAATGGTTTTAATTGTCTTGTGTTTGCACATAATTTCATATGGAAATTGTTATATTCTTTGTAATATGTGTCCGCCTTGATTTAATCTTATCTATATAAACAACCACCAAAGGATTGATGTAGTTCCTATGTACGTTTTGTTTGATATTGCTTCTATTACTATGCGGTAGTTTCTATTCTTAGTTTATCCTCGAGTGTCTTGGTTAATCCTACTCAACTAAGAACAAAAACTACTACATGGTAACAGGAAGACAATTTTGAACAAAACATGCACAAAACTGCACCAATCCTTTGGTGCTTGTCCATATATTAGATTAAATCAAGATAGATACGTATATTATAAGGAATACAATGGATTCTGTAGAAAATTTGTGCATAAACGCAAGTCAATTGGGAGTATTACTCATGCAATACAAGTATGCAGATTAAGATCACACAAACTAAGAATGCATAGTTCTACTATCAAGGAAGGGAACATCCTTACCTGGAATTCAATAGGCAAAAATATTTTATTTTATTTTATTTTTTTGGTAGCTCTTTCCAGCGACAACAGTATCTCTTCGTAGTGGCAGTAGCTGGTCTACCTAGTAACAGTTGTAGCAATTAGGGATGTAGGGAGGACGGGAAGAAATAAAGTTCTCTTGAAAAACAAAAGAAGGCAAATTTGAATTATCCAAATCTGGAGCCATCGATGCTTGTATGTGCAAGCTGAAATGGCAAGAATTTCTCTCAACTTTGTCAAATATAGGATTGGGGTGGCAAATATGAAGTTGGTGGAAATAGGGAAATATTGGGAGTATGTGCGTAACATTGTGAACCCAGAATAGTGTTGCTCACCGTATGCCTCCTAGACAAAAGAATACAAGTTATAGAAAAATGTTTTGCATGGCTGATTCTCGGAGTATATCAAAGAGATTATGGTTGTTTTGGCTACTTTATGATGTTTTAAACATGGTTGACATGGATACAAATCTATAATGGGGAAGTTCATTACACCTTAACTAGGATATTACTGATCTATACCAAACACAAGCGATATATCTATATTACTTGTCAGAAACATCAAAGGAGTCTGCTAGTAAGCTTACTTTTATTTGACTTGTAGTTAGTTTTCTCAATTAATTTTGTAGTGCTAATTTAATATTTTTTAATTTACACTAGTAATTAAATCTAGCATATCAATATAATATAATCTATCTACATGATAAGATCTACGAACACTTCAGAATATAGGTGTTTCTTGTGGAGACAATTCTTTATGTCAATTAGGTATAAGGATGCATCTTACGGATTGTGGATGTGAGATATGCCACAAATATTGCAATTATTTACAATACACAATGAATCTGAACTGTGCATTTTTATTCACTATTACAATGACTCATAAAACTTATAAAATTTAAGTTTAATTTGCATAATCAGATTTTGTACCACTGCAAATTGGTTAAGATGGCCTAAATTTGAGATGAATTGCACTATGAAATTTTAGACTACTTCAAGTGTCAGGGAGTGTTACTGGTCCATCTTCGTATTGATTTACAATAAAATGCCCATTAGGGGGTAAAATTGTTTGAGCAAGAAGTTGGTCTAAGTGCACTACTATTCGTCTAGCGCATGAGACAAACAAGGAATTTGATTTGGTACATTATATTCTCCCGATGAAAATCCTATGATACAATGGTGATCTATTATCTAACAAGATCTATCATATCAATCACAATATATTTCTTAGCTAATTCATGACATTAATACAATAGCAAGTGCAAGTGACATACCAAAGCAATCATCACTAGAAAATGATGATCCCTTACACTGTGTTTGGACAGAAAACTAGAGGGAAGGGAAATAAGGGAGTGAAGGAAAAGTAAAAGGGGGGAGGCGAGCTGTGGTTGCTGGACAGCAGGGTATGTAGGTTGTGGCTACACGGCGACAGCGATGGTGGGCTGGACGGCGAGTGGGCTGCGGCTCGAAGGCGACGGTGGGCGGCTGGAAGGCGAGGGCGAGGGCGAGCGGGGCAAGGGTTGGCAGCGAGGGATGGCGACGGCAGGCAAGCAGTTGGAAAGGTGAGGGTTGGCGGCGAGGGATGTCGACGGCGGGCAAGCGGTTGGATAGCGACGTCAGGTGAGCTTGGAAGGCGATGGCGACGACGGTGAGCAGTTGTACAGAAGACAAATGAAGGAAAAAAACACTTTTTTGCCACCATTAGTTTTCCCTCACCTTCATTTTTACCTTCACGGAAACAAAGGAAAAAGTGATTTTCCTTTCTTTCCTTCAACGTTTCCTTCCAAGGAAACACAATATTAGTGTAGGAAATGTTAGTTCGCCGAGCTCATACTCAATTTCAACCTCAATTTACACACAAGGCAACTTCAAGCTAGTTGGAGCAAGTAACTTAAAAGGCATTCAGGTCAGAGGCGGGAGCTAGTAATAAAGGAGATAACTTATGCCTGAGATGCAGAAAAGGAAAAGGCAATACTCATAACCATTGTAATAAAGAAGATGAGACCACTTTGCCACGTTTCAACTATTTGTTGTAGAGCCTATCATGATTCTTATGATGTGGACAATAACATGAGACACAAGATGGCATTAGAGACGATAATGGACATGGTGGGCACACAATGCAGAGATTTATGCTCCTATGATGCAATACTTGCAACTGTGGATCTATAAAGTACAATCTACTTGTATTACTTATCATGAAGACCATGAAACTCATTGAAATAGGCTTGACAATGTAAGATAACTATACTCGTGGAGAGGCTCTAGCAGATATTAGTAGATTATGATTCTAATGCTGTCGATAATAGCACGTGCACCCAAGATGGCATTGGAGATGATGATGGACATCGAGAGGACAGTGGGGAGATTTTTGCTCCTACCATGCAATACCTAAAATTGTGAATCTATAAAGCATAATTCACTTATGTAACTTACGATGGAGACTATGAAGCATTGAAATAGGCTTAGCACTTTTTGAAGATGCAATTGTTTGAGTCTGATGATAACTCCTCTTTGTTCTACCTCAACGATCAAGATCATGAATCACTAGAGGTTTGCCACGACTCTTCATGTCAAGTTGTCTCTAATGTACCTCTTGTAGTCCCAACTATGCAAATGCTAGTCTTAGATGATAGTGGCTTGCTTCATGTGACACTCAGTTTAACAACACATGTTCAAAGACTAATTCCAAACATGGTTTATGGAATATATGATTCAAATTTTCGGTTTGAGCTAGTGTACCATTTATGGCTTTGGGTACATACTGACACATGGTATGCTCAATCTAATATTATTGATATTTTTTAATGTTTTGTGAATTATGTGATTCTCTAGAATCCTGTTGTTTTGTGTAATCGGGTGTATGCTTGGACTAGTAGGTATTGGACTTACTGCACATAGCCCTTGGTAGAACTACAGCGTCAACCTAAGTCAACTCTCCCCAACCCTAGTAAGAGTTTCTACTGAGATTCTTATTAGAGATGTTCCTACTAACAAGTTAAAATTTCATCGTTCAACTATAATTTTTTATCATCATTCAAGCAAATGCTAGTTATAGTGTCTAAAAAATATATTATTTTTGCAAGGAGAACAAATTTGTTGGATAAATTAAAGGGGTACGCCTGGTTTTGGATTAGCTGGAGATGTCTAGATACTGTTTAGATCATGCTGTGTTGGCAGTTGGCACAATATGATACAAGATTGTGCCAGTCTAACCAAAGATCAATATGAGTGCCAGTTTTGATACTTCAAACCTTGCCTGCGGAGTTAAGATGGTAGATTAATTGTATGAAATTAGTTCTATCATATGATTGTTACACTGTACTTTTTATTATGTCACTATGCTACCTGCCAGTGTAAGAGATTAGATCAATGAAATAATGTGATTTTTAACCTTTTTAACATGATAATTACGTACCATTGATTTTCCCAAGAATTTCCTTAGAAGTGCCAGGAAGTTGTACATGGTCATGGAAATTGAGGTTTTGAATATCAACTGTATAGCCTCCAAAGGAGATTAAAAGTGTTGGGTTACTTTCCGTTTCACCATTTTTACAATTTCTTTTGGTCCAACTAAAGAATATTTGTGGAGAGTTTCATAGTTTGAGTTGTAGGCATATCTATTATATATTTTGCACGGTGAGGAGATTGATAGCTTATCCATTTTAGAGTCGTTGATTCTGTTTATGCCTCTAGTTATTGTTGGTTAGATGCATGAGACTTGTGTGCATCTGACTTGTTTTAGATTTACAGTGCAAGACTATATGCATCTATTAACCAAATGTGACCTCACCTATCTCTTAATTCTGGGTTGTGCCCTCTCCTGCAGAGCTTAGTTTGCCAGATATAACTTCAGTTTTTTTTTTATATATTTATCGAAATATTACCTGATTGATGCTCTCTCATGTTAATAGAGGAAGTCTTAAGTAATTATCTTGATATTTTACCGTGTTAAGTTACCATTATGATTATTAAAATAGTGCATTTTGTTGGACTAACTAAAACTTGGAATTCACATAATAATTTCAATATTGATTTTTAAAAAAATACTTTACAGTTTTCTTTAACCCACTGCTCTGTCACTTTATAAACTTCTAATTTGGATATGTTGTGAAACAACTTGCAGTTTTGAGGCAGGAAGATTGTAGGTGAATTTAGTTCTATGGTCAAAGTGCCTATCTGAAGTGGTTTGTAGTTCTTGTTACATTTAGAACTTACCCAGCCTCTTTGTGGAGTTCTGAGTGGGTTCGGGCAGCATGAGCTGGCATGAGAGCCGTTTGCTGCTTACATACTCGGCTGAAATACAAAATGGGGAGCCCCTTTTCTTCTCATCAAATTGCTTCCCCGTGAAGGCTTGCTATTTTGAGCCCGCAGGCCATGCATTTCACGCTGCTGCACTTAAATTGCTGGGACTGTGTGATGACAGTGAATCAGAGAGTGATGTTCAAAGTGTTTTATCGGAGGACAGAGGCCAAGAATATTTTCCGTCATCAGATTCTTATGGAAGTAAGGGAAAAAAGAAATCTAGTGATGCAAGCAAGCAAGAAGACCTTTATGCGCTCTTAGGCTTGGGGCATTTGCGGTGCCTAGCTACTGAGGAACAGATACGAAAGAATTATCGAGAGAATGCATTGAAATATCATCCTGACAAGCAATCAGAAGAGGCTAGACAGGCCAAGAAGAATGAGATAGATACTCATTTCAAAGCCATTCAGGCGGCTTATGAGATTCTCATGGATCCAGTTAAGCGAAGGGCATACGACTCCACTGATGAATTTGACGATGATATTCCAACTGACTGCGCACCACAAGACTTCTTTAAGGTCTTTGGTCCAGCTTTTATGAGAAACGGAAGATGGTCAGTCAATCATCCCATTCCTTCTCTAGGAGACGAATCCACTCCTATGACAGATGTGGACGGTTTCTACAACTTCTGGTATAATTTTAAAAGTTGGAGGGAGTTCCCTCATCCAGATGAGTTTGATTTAGAGCAAGCTGAGTCTCGTGATCATAAGAGATGGATGGAGAGACAGAATACGAAGTTAAGGGAGAAGGCTAGAAAGGAGGAACATGCACGGGTTAGGGCTCTTGTTGATAATGCTTACAAGAGAGATCCTAGAATTCTGAGGAGGAAGGAAGAGGAAAAGGCTGAGAAAATGAGAAAGAAGGAGGAAAAGTTTATGACTAGGAGGTTGCAGGAGGAAGAAGCCGCTAGAGCTGCCGAAGAGGAGAAACGGAAGAAAGAGGAGGAGGAGAGAAAGATGGCAGAAGCGGCTCTGAACCAGAAGAAAATGAAGGAAAAAGAGAAGAAGCTCTTGCGCAAAGAAAGGACCCGATTAAGAACACTATCTTTGCAGTTGGTGTCTGAGAAACTGCTTGATCTTTCAGAAGATATTGTGGAAAGTATATGCATATCATTTGAGTTGGAGCGGCTCAAGCTTCTTTGTGACAGCATGGAGGGTAAGGAAAACTTGGAGAAAGCTAAATTACTAAGAGATGCAGAGTTTGGAAACAATTCAGATTCGATGAAGGAAGGGAGAAACAATCCAGGTCCAGAACCTAATGGAGCTGCCCCAGAAGAGAAGCCGGGTAATCCATTGAGTAACTTCCAGAAGAAAGAGAGAGAATGGGGAAAAGAAGAGATTGAAATGCTTAAGAAAGGCATGCAGAAGTATCCTAAGGGAACATCCCGGAGATGGGAGGTAATATCTGAGTACATTGGTACTGGGAGATCAGTCGAAGAGATCCTCAAGGCCACTAAGACTGTCCTTCTTCAGAAGCCTGACTCTGGAAAGGCTTTTGATTCTTTCCTTGAGAAAAGGAAGCCCGTGCAAACTATCTCTTCACCTCTCTCAACCAGAGTGGAAGCAGTGGTGGCCCCTGATGATGGACTTCAAGGTGTATCTTCGGGAACTTCATTGAAACAATCCGCAAGCACTGAGCAGAAACCAGCACAAGTTCAAGCTCCCAATGGAATTTCTTCTGTAGTAGAAGATGCTTGGTCTGAAACTCAAGAAAGGGCTCTCATCCACGCTCTTAAGACATTTCCAAAAGATGTCAGCCAACGTTGGGAACGTGTTGCAGCTGCAGTTCCAGGAAAAACTATGTTACAGTGCAAAAAGAAGTTTGCGTCGATGAAAGAGAGCTTTAGAAGCAAGAAAAATGCTGATCAGTAACTTATAAGATATTTGGTTTTTGATTAACCAGAATCCTTGCAACCGCAGGGTAAACTGGCAAGTGGGCCCTTGTCCAGGCCTTGAAAATTTCTGATAGTAAAATAGAAAATTTATGGAAATCTTACCATATGAAAGGAGTCCATGATATTAGTGAAACTCTACAATGATGTACGGCAACCAAATATTTTTTTTAGGATTGATTCTCTTCGGTTTAAGAGATCAGAGCACATTCAAATAGCTACACCACTTCCTACATATGCACTTATCATTTTTTAATCAAAATTCAGAAATCCACAGTTTTGCCCGTCGTCTTCCATATGTAAAATTTTTGCCTTTGTGCTGAGCTATGGATGCAAGTTCCATGGTCTTTTCTATGCCTTCTGTTTTTTTTTTTCTATGCTTTCTGGTGCAGCGACCCTGAATGGCTAAAATGGCTGTCTACTTGCACTTTCTCTACAATATGGACGATGATGGCCAATGAAATGGCCAAACCTGATCCATAGTCTATAATATGGACTATGATGGCCAATCAAGCAGTCGCATCAAGGGAAATGTTCGTAGGGAAGGAACTACCTGGTGAATAAACAGTGTATTCTTCATGTGTACAAATTGACGCACCTGACAGCGATGAACACTGCCTTGATTTCCAGGAAAATTCGCCAATAATGGAGAATTCAAGGATGCCAATTGATCAAGGAAGAAGCAAAGTGATAAAAAAGGAAAATAGTTCTAAGAGTATCAAATTACATGATAATACATAAAACAATTAACAAGTTACAAATAGCATGGGAGCCTAGAAAAGACTAGGAACGTTGAACAACTCTATGCTATTTATAATGTTCGTTGCTCTATTGATGGTATTCTCTTAGCTCACACATCTAGCCTTGGGCATCAACGAGTGTGTGTTTGTGACATTTATTTATTTATTGGATGATCATTAAACATTTGTTTTTTAATAGTAAAACTTGAACATTATATGAGTTTAAATTGTTTCTTGATTATTTGGTCAATAGAATATTATGTTTCATGTTTACTAAATATGCTATGTATAACATATATTTTGTATATGATCATTCAAGAATGTAGAAGATTAAAACGTCAATTATGATTATGAATAATTAAACCATCTCTAGATTGTTCGTGAATGCTTTAAGTGTTCCAAATAGTAATGTTAAATACATTAATAAATACACAAAAAGTTTTTGAATTATATATTGAGTATTATGTTTTCTTTTTTAATGAAAATTCAAATGTCACTAAATAAGAATTAATAGAAATACATAGAGTGCCCTCGAACAACTTAGAGGCAATTTAAGTGTCTCTATATTTGAGATATTAAGAAAGCATGTGCTTGTTAGCTTGATCGGAAGCTTCATAACATTTTGTAATCAAAATTTTCACCATCATCACTAGGCTCCTTCCTTTAAGAGATAATTAAGGAAATTTAAAGTGTTTTTAAATAATTAAAATCTAAAAATTAATATAGTAAATATTATCTTTAAATTATTTTAGAAATACTCAAATATCTCTTAACAAGATGATAGGATTACTTGCTCTACTCTTTTGTATACTTTTTTTTTCAAGACAAGCTTAATTGTTTAAGTAATAGCTCTTAGATTCAAGTTCAAAATACAAGCCAAGTGTTAGGCCCAAACCCAACTAAGCTTGGCTCGGTCAACTAGGCTATTGACCGGGTCAAAATTGGCTTGGGCCAGAACTTGATTTGGGGGAAGAATTGATCGGCGACGAAATCAAATCTACATGCATCGATCAGAGACATCAGCGGCTATTGACGATGACCGGAGGTCACGGGCGTGTAGGAGGAGATGATGTCGGGCAGTGAGTTGTCGCCAGGTGGCAATCTCCTGGCAAACGAGGGGACGATGCGACGAAGAGGGAAGCGGTGGGCGCGACCAAATGTGTACGACGCACGAGGTGTCGATTTGACAGACGGCAATGTTTCGATTCCGGCAGCCGCCTGTGTTGCTAGCAGCACGCGTGTGGCCATGTGGAGCCGACGCTGTGGTGGAGACAGATCATCGTAGCCTCGTGGACTAGGGACAGCGAAGCAGGCGAGGTGATGCGGCCACGCGAAGTCATGGCAGCGGATGGGAACTTTGCCTGCTGATGGTGTGCCTCAAGTGCACGACCTGTCGAAGTAATAAAAATATCGTCCCACAGAGACCAATGGCCAAGTACCAACTTATCTTAGGATTATTAGCTAGATGAATCAGAAAAGAGATGAATTTGAACTTAACTATGTTGCAGGAAAAGTTAAAGAAAATAAAACGGGGTTGTAATCAAGTTGAGAGAATTTGGGATTTCGGGTTTCACCACTTTGGATCAAATAGTTCTACTAATAAGATTTATCTAAAGAAGAGTTTTACCGTGTTGAAAAGAACCTGTCCGCATGTACAGATTGCCCCTTTTAGCGGTACAACCCAGTGTCTACCTGAGTTAATCCCTACTTTCGTAGTTATTAACTCGAGATATATCCAATGAGTTCTTAACAAATGTATAAAATCCCTCAGATCGATTTGAACTACTTTCGTGATCGAATCGACCTATCTAAAAACACTACAGAACCGATGTCGCATTTCACCTTTTAGTACTTCATGCAACGTCTAAAATATGTAAATTATGGCTAGTAATAAACTTGCAATAAACACAGCAATAATCAGATCAAGCACGAGTAAAGCTTCAATAGATAAAAATCATTAATTAAACCATAAATCATAGAAGGTTACGCACTAATCCCGAAACAATGTTTACGCTAACATGTTCTTTGATGTATCACAATAATAATCCATGTTCTTGATTACAAATTAGCAAAAATAATAATAGAAATGATAAGGAGGATGAAATCTAGGGCTCCTTCATGAAGATTGAAGCCAACAGGTTGCAGACGAAGAGTTTCTGGAGAGAAAATCGTTGTCTGCCACCCAGTCGCCTTAGGTTTCGCCTCTTCACCAAATACACATTGAATCCTTACCAAAAAGTCACAATAATTGCTCTCTTGGTAGCTTAAATAGTTCCCCATTGTCCAATTAGGTTTTTCCCAAAATTTGGCTCAAAAAGGAGCCAAATGGGGCAAGAAACGAGGTCAAAATTGAATTTGACGGACAAAATTACGGCCGTGATAAATATCACAGGTAGAAATTACGGCCGTGACGAAATCATTGGTAGGCCGTAACCCTTTCTGTGAAAAACGTTGCAAAGCACCTAGGAAAATTAAGGTCACGATAAAAATCACAGGCAAGCCGTAATTATAATTATGGCCGTGATAGAAATCATGGGTGGGGTGTAATTTTTAAACTTGCTCCGATTCGCATGAAATTTGGCGGGTGACTTCGTCTCGATGTCTGGAATCCATTTGTGCACTCAAATCTATAAAAATCCATCAAAAATTAGTCGTTTTCCACTGAAATATGATAAAAGCAAAGAGAAATGAAGATTCCGAATAATAACAAGAATTTAAGCCAAAATAAGTAAAATCATGATAAAAAAGAGAGATAGACCCCGTTTGGGGTAGGGCTGTTCAAAAAAACCGAAAAATCGAACTGAACCGAAAAACCGACCGAACCGAACCGAACGGGCGGTTAACCGAATGGATCGGTTCGGTTCACGGTCGGTTTTTTGAGTATAATGGTTCGGTTCGGTTCGGTTACGGTTCGGAGAAAAAATTTTGACCGGTTAACCGAACCGACCGGTATATATATGTATATCTCAAAATTACATTTAGATTGTTTATCTAGTGCAATGGTTAAATGTTGTTTTGCGAGTTAGTAGGTTATGAGTTCGAAACCCATTCACTACAACTTAAAAACTAATTATTTTACATATATAATTATCATATAATAATATTTAATAAGTAAAATCAATTTAAAAATTAATTTTTTAAAATATTTAATTATTAAATAATAATATTTAATAGTCAAAGTTAATTTTTTAAAATAAATTTTAATAAATAAATTATAATCGGTTAACCGTGGTTAACCGAATCGGTTAACCATTTGACTGGTTAACCGTTTGACTGGTTAACCGGTCGAACGGTTCGGGAACGGTTCGTGGTTTTTTCCTTCCATTCGGTTCGGTTAACCGGTTGACTATGGTCAACGGTTCGGTTAACCGACCATGAACAGCCCTAGTTTGGGGTGGCTGGAACTTCTGGCTGGTGGCTGGTCTAAGTAGAACTAGTCTGAGTAGAGCTGGTCTGAAAAGCTGAGACTGTTTGAGTGCATTAGCTGGTCTAATAAGCAACTTTGAGCTGTTGTGCTGTGCTGTTCAGTTCTATTAAGAATTTTTTTTAATTTTTTTTTAAAATATAAGATTACTTTACACAACAATAAATTAATTTTAGACTATTATATAACTAAATTTAATTTAAAGTGGACAAATTAAAAAAATTGCAAGAGTTTTCCCTATATTTTAAGTGCGAAACCCTGTATACATAATATATAAAATAATATCCAACCATGATAAGAAAAAATTATCCAGAATTCCTCACAAATACTTGGTAATCACACATAACAAACCATCTAAATATCACAACATATTAGAATTCAAGTACACATAACAAACCATCTAAATATCACAACATCCAACGAGTACAAAGTAACCATATCCATATAATAGTAATACAATAAAATATTTGCTACACATGTGAATCCATTAAACTTAATGCAATCTGATTCCGAAGGTGATCTATCTCTGTAGCATCATGTTGATCTTCAGCAGCCTCTTCATCTACCTCATAATCATCTGTTGGGGTAAGCTCTGGATTAGCATGAAATTCTTGAAAAATTTCATTTGTGTTTGTTCTTTGCCTAATAAAATTATGGATTGCCATTGATGCAACTACAATTTTGACTTGTGTCTCAAATGCATATGAAGGCATGTCACGTAATATATTCCACCTCTTCTTCCATACTCCAAAACATCGTTCAATACAACTTCTAAGATATGAATGAGATTTATTAAATACTTCTTTAAGGATATGAAGGCAAAGATATCTTATAGTATCTAAATATGGTGTAATCACACATATACACAATATAAATAAATTAGATCTATTCAACATGGTATCAAACAACATACTTGTATCAAATTTAAGCTTTGTTGAACAACCATCATTGAATTCAAAGCTAACAGCTTCATTTCTAAGTTAGAAAGTACATGTAAGCTACATGTAAGATACATGTAAAGCTATGAGCTTCATTAATTTCTAACATCTATTGAACATGGTATGAAACTGCAAACTGATTTCAAATTTAAGTTTTGTTGAACAATAGCCATTGAATTCAAAGCTAACAGCTTCATTTCTAAGTTAGAAGGTACATGTAAGCTACATGTAAGTTAACTGCTTCATTACTTTCTAACATCTTCATTTCATGTTGATCTGCATGATTGCTCCCTAGATTATTTCTTGAGGAGCCCATCGGTTGTACTCACATATATTTATCTAGTTATGAAAAACTGATTCTTGTGCTACAATTTGTATAGTGTAATGGTTCTGCACTTGATTGAAAAAAAAAAGAAAAATTGACAAGTAAACTATAAGTGAACCCATTGCAAAGACAAATTAAACATTGAATTTTATACCAGTCAATGTAAGCTAAAATGCATCGGTAAACTTTGGTAAGATGGAAGACTAATATCACAAACTTTGGAAAGATGGAAGACTAATATCACATTTAGGTTTTGGACAGATATTACATTAAACGTGAATACAATAACCCAGAAATCCCTTACTCTTCCTTTGTGGATTTTTGGATGATCGGCAATGAAGGCTGGGACTGGAGCGGTGAGCAGTGTTAGATCCGGGATGCAGAGTGGATTTGACTTGTGGTGGAGCTCCGGCGGCAAGATCTGAAAGAGCTTCAGGCGTCAGTGCCGGCGAGAGGTCGAGGAGGGCAATCGGCGAGCAGCAAAGCGGCGAGTAGTTAGGCTTTGAATCTCAGAAAACGAAGGGGAAAAATGAGATTGAGGGGCGTAAGCTGAAGACTACTAGGCTGCGGCGACTGCCGGAGGCGGTGACAGATAGAGGCGAAGAGAGGAAGAAAGCTGGCGAGAGAGGGGGAGACGCGTGCAAGCGGCTGTCGTTACTATTGCCAGGCAGCCGCTTCCACTTCCAAAAAGCTGCCTCTAACCCGCTTCCTTGGAACAGTAGAGCTTCTCAGTCTGCGACTGAGAAGCTGTCAAACAAACGCATCCGCTTCCCACGTTTGGCTGCCCGCAAATGCAAAAGCTGGCGGGTAGCGGGCTCCAAACATGGCCATAATTGGTGGTAAAGTATACTAAAAATACTATATAAATGCATGACATCACCCGCGCGCGACATCAATGAGGAAAGGAGGCTATGGCTGTTGGTTCCACGGACTGGCAACGCCGTATGGCGTTCGAGGAATCAGACAGGGACTCTCAAGGCTGATTGTCACGTGAGGAGAACGCGATTGGCGATTCACATCCATAAGATTTTCTCGGGTAGGCAGCCGCTAGGGTTTTCGATCAACGTCACATGGCTGGCTCGATCGCATGTGACTGGAAGTGCAGTGAGGTGGGAATAAGCTGTTGTCGAGCTACCTATAAAGCGGCGAGGAGGCGAGCTCGATGCAAGGTGGTGTAGGGGAGGACAAAAGGCCTGAGAATGAAGGATGAACCAAACAGCTGTAAAATAGAGGATCGGTCGTGAATGAACACAGCTCCTTCCCTCCCTCTCGCTTCAGTCCCCGCCGTTTGTCTCTCGGCATTGAACTCTCTAGCGGGGCAAGTGGTTTGCTCTCTCCAGCGTGCTCTAGTGGTGTGGGTGGTGCGGTTTAGAGCACCGTCATCGTTTATTCTCCAGGAGCTCCCCGTCCTCTTTCTCGTCTCCTCCTCCTAACGCGGCACCTGCGAACTCACGCCGATGACCTTCGGGTGATCTACGAGATGTGAGGGTGTCGAGAAGGAGGCATCTTCCTTCCATTTCGACTAGCGAGGGCTCATGGCAGAGACGCAGATGTCGACAGGATTTCTGCTTGAAGTAGAGACACCTGCGACGTAAGACGTGGGTTCGGGTTTCGAACACAACGCGATGAGATCCCCGGTGTAGACATGGGATCAGAAGCTTGCGTAATTTGGATATGATTTGAACTGAGGTATAATTTTCCTTTTCTATTTGGATTTTTTTATCCAACTTGGCTTTTTTCCTTCTTCCTTCTTTCTTTGGGCCGGATGAAGGTTAGAACCCTTCACTTAGGCTGAAGAGCGCGCGCATGGGTGTGTTCTGCCGGTCGCACTGAACGTGCTAGAGCCACTCAATTTGCCCCCTGTGTGGGATTTTTAAATGAATTTGAGTCTTGCATAGCTAATTAATTATTGTAATAATTAATTTAGCCAAAAATTTGTATTATGTTAAAACAAGGTGTGACCGACTGATATTAGAGCCAGTAAAACTGCAAAAAAGCTAAATTTGCTAAAAAGAGAAAAGGGAAAATGGTGCTATCGAACATGGACTTATATCCCAACTTGAGATAGTTGTGGGAGATATGGCTTCTCTCCCTAAGGAAACCTTGGTGGAGATGCTAAAAAACCTGGTGAGCACAACCACTGAGTTGATAACTCAAGTGGATAATATCCTGAGAGATATGAAAATCTACAAGATGGAATTGGCTGAGTTAAAGCAAGAAGTTGCTTTGCAGCGCCGAGCGGCTGAGGCGAACATGGGTGTTGCTCTACCCCAGCAAAGTCCTTGAACCCGGGTCCTTTTCGTGGATTCGGAGTGTAAAATTTTGAAGAATATTTTGAACAATATTTTGTGATATGCTTTGTAAACCCTTGCTGTGGGTAAAACAATTTGGGTGACTACTTTATGTATCACAAATAATTTATCTATGCACCTTGAAATTTATGAAATTTTCTTTTTATCATGATGCGTATTTACATGATTAAATGTGGAAACGTTCATAGACTTCAAAACTGCTATTTGAGGATAAAATGTGGAGAGTCAGCAGACTCTAATTGCTATTTGAGGAAAAAATATGGAGAGTTAGTAGACTCTGAAACTACTATTTGCGAAAAAAAAGTGGAGAGTTAGGAGACTCTAAAATTGCTATTTATGGATAAAATGTGGAGAGTTAGCAAACTCTAAATTGCTATTTGTGGATAAGAAGAGAGGACATCGTCCAACTAAAATAAAAGATCCTCCTTCTTAGTTGATAGTTTAACTAAGTTAACTTTACATAAGGGGATACTTTTATGAGGGGAAAACTTAAGGACAACATATAAAACTTAGGGCGAGTTAAGTTATTCTCTTATGGAGGTGGTATGAGACACTTACATAGAGATAGACTTAGATGCAATCAATTTAGATTAAACAAATTCAGAATTGCCTAAGGACAACAACAAGATCAAAATCCTAGAGATGCGTGAGGTTAATGATTCGAGCGATTGGTCTCGATCGCGAATCTCGCTGAACCCCTTTTCTTTTGATTCAATCAGAATTTTCCAAGAGAGATAAGATAATTTTTTGGTATTGCCGGATATTTGGGCTTTTGAGTCTAGTCCAATGTCCCAACCCACTTTAAGTTCGCCGAGGACAACGAATACCTCAAGAGGGGGAGAATGTTACGCCCAAGCCCAACTAAGATTGACCCGATCAACTGGGGCATTGACTGGGCCAAAATTGGCATAGGCCCAAAACTTGATTTGGGGGAAGAATTGATCGACGGTGGAATCAAATCTGCATGTGTCTATCAGAGAGGTCGGCGGCTATTGAGGACGACCGGAGGTCGTGGGCATGCCGGAGGAGATGACGTCAGGTAGTGAGTCGTTGCCAGGTGGCAGTTTCCCAGCAAACGAGGGGATGGCGTGACGAAGAGGGAAGCGGCTAATGCAACTGGATGTGTACGATGCGCGTGGCGTCGGTTCGACAGACGATGATGTCTAGACTCCGACAGCCACCTGTGTCGCCAGCAGCACTCACATGCCACATGGAGTCGACGCTATGGTGGAGATAGATTGTCGCAACTGCGTTGACCAGCGATAGTGAAGTAGGCGAGGCGACGCGAACCCATGGAGTCGTGGCAGCTGATGAGAACTTTGCCCGAGTGCAACTCGGTGAGGAAACGAGGCTACGACTGTCAGTTTCGCGGGTTGGCAATGCCGCGTGTCATTCGATGAATCAGCAAGGGACTCTCGAGGTTGATCGTCGCGTGAGGAGAATGTGCTCGATGATTTAGATCCGGAATATCTACATGGGCAGGCAGTCGCCAGGCTTTTCGATTGACGTCATGTGGCTTTCTCGATCACGTGCGCCTGGAAGTGCATCGAGGTGGGAACGGACTGTTGTCGAGTTGCCTATAAAGCGGCGAAGAGGCGAGCTCGACGCAAGGTGGTGCAAGGGAGGACGGAAGGCCTGAGAATGAAGGAGGAACCAAACGGCTATAAAACAAACGATCGCCCGAGAATGAACATAGCTCCGTCCCTCCCTCGCGCTTCCATCACTGCCGTTTAGCTCTTGGCATTAAACTCTTCGGCGGGGCAAGTGGTTTGCTCTCTCCGGCATGCTTCAGTGGTGTGGGTGGTGCAGTTCGAAGCACCGTCATTGGGTATTCTCCATGAACTCCCTGTCCTCATTCTTGCCTCCTCCTCCTTCTAACGCGGCATTGGCGAACTCCCGCCGACGACCTTTGGGTGATCCACGAGACGTGAGGGTGTCAAGAAGGAGGCACCTTCCTTCTGTTTCGACGAGCGAGGGCTCGTGGCGGAGAGGCGGACGCCAACAGGATTTTGGTTTGAAGTAGTGATGCATGCGACGTGAGACGCGAGTTCATGTTTTGAACACAACGCGACGATATCGCGGGTGTAGACCCGAGATCGGAAGCTTCGTAATTTGGATCTGATTTGGAATGAGGTATAATTTCCCTTTTTCTATTTGGATTTTTGATATGACATGGCTTTTTCCCTCTTCCCTCTTTCTTTGGGCCAGAAGAAGGTCAGAACCCTTCATTTATGTTGAGGAGCGCACGCGTGGGTGCGTTCCTACTGGTTGCGCTGAACTTGCTAAAACCGCTTAATTTGTTCCTTGCGTGGCATTTTTAAATGAATTTAAGTCATGCATGATTAATTAATTATTATAATAATTAATTTAGTTAAAAATTTATATTATGTTAAAACAGGGTGTGACACCAAGCAAGAAGACCCTATTTTTTTTACTTCACTATCTTTCTTCTCATGTAGGGCAAAAAAATTGTAATATTTAATAATACACATTGACATAATATAATAAAATAATTCATAAACTTTAATACTCAATTTTGAAAAAAAATTTAAAAATTAAAATTGTAAATAAATAATTATTTTTAGACGTCCTAATTAACCAGGCTTAGTGGAGAAGTACGAGAGAAAAAAAGACAACTGCAACAGATCTCATGCCGTCTAGCGAAAATAATAATTCCATCAAATTTTCTTCTCAGTATATATTTTCTTGGTAGGCTACATGCCTAATTCAATTTCTTCGCCTTCCGTCAACGAACTGGTGGTAAATCTATCGTTCTTGTCCCTACAAGAGAAGGCGGAGGGTCGCCGGCGCGATTTGAAGAGCAGAGCGATGTCGCTATCATCGGTGAAGATGGCGGAGGAGGTGTGGCTCACTTGCCTCACCCACGCCCTCACCACGGAGACTGAGGAGATCATGGGGCTGCTCCTCGGCGATATCCAAGTAGGCACACACCACTCTTTCGCTTTTTGAGCCCTCTATCTGCGCTTTCTCCGAAACATCTACTATCGATCGAAAAAGATCGATTTTTTAGCTAGCTTTTCTGTTCCGGCAGGGTTTCTTTTGCACTCTTATGGATTCTATTGACATCTAAACGAAGAAAATCTGCAGCATGTAATGCTCATTTTGATACAACTTGAGGTTTGGAACATATAAGTCTTGTGGGCATATGTGGGATGGAATCTTGGTGGATTAGGGTTTCGCTTCATGTTTTCTGGTTCAACTATTAGCGAAAGAGTACTATTTCAAGCTTATGGAAAATTATGTTCATATCCATTTTCTGGTGATCATTATGAAAAACATTACGTATTGTGATATTATCATGGAAAAGAGATCATATAGTTCGAAGGGTAATTGACCAAGCTTTGTCCAAGAGAAACATTTCTTCAATTTCTCTGTTGTTAAATATTTATGCTTTTGATGTTGCGTGACACATTGATGTACATAGCATCCTATGCTAAGCGAGGTTGAAATATTCTCAAAATTAGATATTGAGAATCAACATATTGTCAATTATATAGTTAAACTTGAATTCTTCCAATTCATGCTGGCCTTGATCTATCATCGTGAAAGCCATTTTTCATGCAGCTTATCATCAGAAAAGCTTATCTGGTTGATATATTAAGTTTTATTTCATATCACGACTGAGTTTCTATGAATGTGTTTATAGGATTATTAGAGCAAGATTTGTATTTTTTTTCACTGAGCTACAGCATTGAACCTTGCTTAGACTTGTTCCAACCTGAATCTTGATTGTATTTAGCTTAGTCTTCAATTCCTGTTGATTCAAGCATTCTTCTTCCACTATATTAAGTGCATAGGCTGTTGCCTCCCTTGTTCTAGGCTTTTAGAATTTGATAAATTGCCATTAAATAAATTATCTGATTAGAACTTAGGATTTACTTTGAACAAATAATTGCTTGTTGAGGCAATGAAGGACAGTACTTAAGAAGATGCAACGTGTTGAAGTTCTCATACTGATGAAATTTGAAACCACACACAATATCAAGCTTATGGATCCTTTCTTGCATTGAACATCATCTTATGTTATCATTTGCAAATTTCACTAATCCTATGTATTGATCTTTTTTCTTACACTTTCAATTCCATGGCAATGTCATTGTTGAAGGTGTTCTAAAGGGGGATTTCACATTTATGATCTTTTGATTTAGTTAGTTCTTAAATGTCAAGGAAGCATACCACTGTTGGGAACTTCTGTCAGCTAAGATCCCTTTTATTATTTTTTGTGTTTTCTCCCCTAATTATTACTCTTAGTAGATACCACTATCGTATAATTGATTGTATGAGTATCACAGACTTTCTCCGATGTAGATACATAAATATGAAATATGATATATTTGACTTGCAATTATATCTCAATGTTTTTAATACAAAAAGTTTACTTTTGATTGAATTTTTTATTTTTTTACCCAGTACATTATTTCTTTTGTTAACTGTATAAAATATGTATTCACGTGTAGGACTATTGGTGGCTTCTGTGAGATAGCCATTAATAGCATGATGCTGTTATGTAATTTTCAAGATTCTCTTTTTTACTTGTCAGCATGACATTTAGCTTTCCTTTTGGAGAAACTTTTGAAAATTGATGACATCTAAAATTATCGCTATTACTTTTTTATTGTTCCCAATGTAAAACTGCTATTTTGTGGCTCTAGCAATTTTATAATATTGCAATAACAATTATTGAGAAATGTATTAGAGAAATTTCTTCTTCTCCTTATGTATACAATCACTAAGGTAGTAAGGTGTATTTAAAGAATTAAGGTCCGGTGTGTATAATGTTGTCAGGATCGAGATCCTACTAGAGGCTCTGTAGGATCGGCTTGTAATATCCTACAACCATAATAAAATAGCAACATTTTATACATCATGTGTAAAATCTAAAGTGTAAAAGAAATATGTAAGTTTTAAAAACTAAAATAGTAAACAATAAAAGTAAAGTCTAAAGAGTCTTTATAAAATAAACATTGTCATCCAAAATCACATTGTTATCTAAAATATAAAATAAACATCACTGATCACACAAAAAGTAAAATAAATTTTTTGTAGCTTAAACATCAAAATCTTCACCACTATCTTCATCCTCCTCATCTATCTCATCCTCATGGTTTCCATCTAACTTCAACTTCAAGTCTTTTGAATGATCTATTTGCTCATTTTCTTCAATAATAACATTCACTTCCATGTCTCTGTCACTAAATTACACCTTTTGATCTCCAAGTCTCAACTCATTATCTTTAGATGAAAAAATATTAAGCCAATTATGTTTGTTGAATTAGGTTTTCCATCATCTTCTGGCTCTATTATCCATCAATTATCGGAAGGGAGCTCATTAAAAGTAGCTTTTCTAAATGTTCTTTTTTTTAGCTTGATTTTTCAATTTCAAGTTGTTCATCACAAAGATGAGGTCATTCATCTTACTTTGATATAATCAATTTCTTTTCTTGGTATGAACATCCAGAATACAAAGTTATATGTTAGATTGATAACAAATTAAATATTCACAAGCAAAAATGTAAGGTTGTAAATATATTGCTCAATAGTTAGTATCAATTTACTAACTATTTCAAATATACCCCAATTTTGCTCATATCCAGAAGAGCTGTACATTAAATTTCATATTCGAATGACAAAACTTTGTAGCTCTACACAATCATCACCATAAGAATTTGACCATTTTGCTAGAAATTTTGTCTCTCTTACCAAGATTGCAATTTCAATACCAAATAATTCTTTTGCTTCCTTGAAATCTTCAAGTTGCAGATCGATCTTTTTTCTTTCCTCAACGGAAAGGACCATTCTTGCTAGGTAATTATATAATCCTCTTTTTACTTCAACATTTGGTTTGAAATTTGAGCTATAATAAAATTGAGGATTTAAATAATAGCAGCTGTACATAAGAGCCTTATGCAATTGTGTATCCATCTATTATCAATAATTTTCCAAATAGACTCATATATATTAAAATGATAATAAAAAAAAGTTAAAGGCATAATAAGTTAATGTAATTTTAAATACTAAAATTTGGATAACTAGAAAATTAATTAAATTGAAGTTTATCTCTTCTTGATATTATTAAAATTTGATTGAATCTCTTTTTAGCTCAATCTATCTCCTCATAAATGAATTCAATAGTTGGTTTCTCATTTGAATCAATTAATCAAAGCACTTTAATGAGCGGAAATGTTGTTGCAAGACATGTCAAAATATTCCTCCTCCAAAATTTACTATCCAAAGCAAGTTATTGTATTCTTTTTCTTTTATCAAATGTTGTAAACTTGTATGTGCTTCTATTGATAGAACTGAATATATTTATCAAAAAGCCTTTCAAGTCATTAACACATCCCAAAGTTAAATAAGACATCGCAAATCGAGTATTTGCTGGCATAATTAGATCTCTGCCATTTGTAAAACTCCTTAAACATCAAAATAAGCAATGTTCATGAATAAATGAATGAAGTAATCTTTCTTTCCTTACAAATGGCTATTTTTTTCTCTAAATCATCAAGGATCAAATCTATACAATTTTCTATCCAAAATAATCTTTTTTGCTTTTGCATCAATGTCTCTCTAGTTGTCTTGTAATTTGCTGCATTATTAGTGATAACTTGCATAACATTATCTTCTCCAACTTTATCAACAACCTCATCTAACATTTTTAAAGTTTTTTCAAGCAGTTTTAGAAATGTTAGATGCATCAATAGAGGATAAAAAAAATAGTTCACTATAGATTATTCTCCAAAAAGTTACATATTGATCTTTTTTAACTATCCATCCATTTGACATAACTGAATAATCAGTTTTTTTTATTCAAGTTTGTACGCTTCAAGCATGTCTAATGTCTTCTTTACTTCTTTCTTCAAAAAATAATCTCTAATTTCAGGGAGGTTTTAAACCACAACCATACTTACCAGCCAATTAAAGCATCTTCACAAATTCTAGCTTTTTTACACAATTGAAAGGAATGACACCTTGTGTAAAAGAATCTTACAATTTGTTGATAACCTTTATCTCTTAAATCCCTTTTGAACATGTTGTTTATTATAATTTATTGAGCACTTATTGCAATTGAGCTAAAGTGTTAGATTTACTCATTTTCACACAGGATTCTAAAATTCTTTTATCTTTTTTTTTTTTAATTTGCAGTTGTTCCTTGGCTTTCTTTTTCAACTTCCTTTCCGATGTCATGAGTATTGTTATTTTTTGTAATTGCATCAAGTGTAAGTTTTTTATTGATATGACTCATTTGCTTTTTTTACCTCATATGGAACAATTCTATATACCTCGATATCCTTTTCCTATAATTATTTTCTCACAAAATTTGTATTTAATTTTTCTTGGATTATTATCTACTTCCATACCATGTTCTAAACCAATGCCTAATCGAATTTTATTCTTTCTTTTTAATTTGCTGCACCTACCAAATAATTTCTAATTTCTATCGCGAATAAAAAGTAATATAAATTAAATTTTTAATTTTTAAACTATATAAAGATATGTATAGGGTACAATGTACAACCTATGTTTGATGAGAAGCATATAAGTTAAAAGAAAATAAACACTTATCCTAGAGCCTAAGTTCAAACAAAAGCCTACTATTCTAAGAGAAAAAAGGTGCTTGGGCATGGGCTTATACTAGCAAAATGGGGATTGAGGGAAGAGTTTACCACTTTGCCTAGCTCGATGAAGGTCTCTCGAGGCTTCTCCCCGCTAGAACTTGTGTCCTTCCCAAGCGACAACGAAGAGGCTTGGTGAAGGTCTCTTGAGAGGCGACGAAGAAGCTCAGCAAAGGTCTCCCAAGCAATGACGGAGCAACGATGAAGGATCTCCAGAGTAGCGACGGAGCAACGATGAAGGGTCTCTAAAGCAGTGATGAAAAGCGGCAATGAAAAGAGGCAACGAATGTGGCTTTTGAATGACGACAAAGAAGTGGCTCCCGAGTGGTGACAAAGAAGTGAGAAGAGCTACTCCTTAGTGGCGAGGAAGAAGCGGTAGAGAGTGGCAAGGAAGAGCGGCTGACGAGGCGACATGCGTTGAGGAAGACGAAGCAACATTCCTTTTCAACATTTTGTTTCAACATTGAGTTAACTTGGTTAACTTGGCTAAACTTGTCCAAGTCAACTGATTCTGCCGAGACTCACGAATTTGACTAAGTTAACACTTAAAACAATTTTATTTCTGAGTTTACTTGCCATGCTGCAACCTAACTCATAAAATCATTGACTTGGATGAGTGGCAAGTATATTTATATGTACTTAATTAACCAGTACTTACCATTTATTGGTACTGGTCCATGGTCGGACTAGTATATACCAGTCTAGGTGGTATGGTCTAGTATTTATTACCTTACATCAAAGTAAATGATTAGTCTTTGTGATATACAACTTGAAATTGAAAAATCAAGCTAAGAAAAAGACATTTAGAGAAACTACTTTTTATGAGCTCCCTTCCGACAATGAATGTATAATAGAGACAAAAGATGGATGAACAAAAAATGATTGGCCTTATATGCTTATATCTGAAGATAATGAGTTGAGACTTGGAGATGAAGAGGTACAGTTTAGTGATTCAAACATAGAAGCAAATAGTGTTAAAGAAAATGAGCAAATGAATTATTCAAAAGACTTGAAGTTGAATTTGGATGGAGCCATGAGGATGAGATAGACAAGGAGGGAGATAGATGAGGAGGATAAAGATAGTGATTGTCACGCCCCACAAGTGATCGCCGGCTGGCAACCACATGCGGCATAACAATTTACCTATTGTCAACCTAAACAACCATATGATCAATTGCATATAACAATTCAATCACCAAATAATTCAATAGCTAATCAATCAATTTCACAAATCTCAAATACATAACTATCGAATAGGTCGGGTTACAATAAGGTGATCATCAGACATATAGTAACACAAAATTTGCTCGATCAACGAAGCAAAATCATCTTTAAAATACATCCATCACTAAACATGGTAACATGCCATTTCACCCTTCCGTTCGGGTGTTACATGATTTTGAACACTTTATACAATAGTTCATTTTCAGAAGAAGATACCAAAATTTTCTTTCTTCTAGGAGGCTTCTATGGCTATCTATCCAGCCCTGTCTATCTCAAGCCCATGATCTAAACCTGAAGGAGAAGACAATAGGAGTTAGCACAAATGCTAAGTAAGAATTTAAGGAATATGATGAATGTATCAACAAGGTTAGAACATATTAAATATCCTTTCTATCCATGCTATATGAAATACCATGTACTATCATTTAAAGCAACAATGAAATGAATCCATAAATAAGTCAGTAAAATCACCGAGCTAAGACCACAAACACTCATTACAAGCCGCACTCTAAGTAGAGTGTTTCCACCGTTACCTCATACAATGGAACGACTGCCCAAAGACGGCTCGGTGGTGTTGCATCTAATACCTGACATTCTAACATTACCCAAATACAACTCGACGGTAAGTCCTAAGTCAGCATATCTATAGTCCGCTATGGCAAGTCAGCAACTACAACACAACTATGGTTCATTAGTCCCAACCCGACATGTCCATCGGATCAACAAGCTACGACATATCAAAATATAATATCTAAGTCTATTTTAACATCATATAAGATCAACAAGAATGTAAGATGTGTATAAGTACCCAAACATCAATTACCACAAATCATAGGCTTAACACATACTCCTACTTTACTAATTATATTGTAAATATAAATCATTTATATGCCAAAAACTTATGCAAAGAGTACCAAGGAGATTAAGAGTGTAAAACAATGAATTGAACAATAAGGATTTCATGGTATCACTAAATAAATATAAAATTCTGAATAGATAATACCATGATTCCAAAGGAGGAAGGAGATTAAGATTTACTCTCAATCACCCGCTAAGGAAAATTAACAAATACCACCATTCAACTACTTGATGATCCAATGCTAGCTCCAAATTTCCCTTTACAATTAAAATGAGAAAATGATTACAATTCATTTAATAAACCATTCATGTCTTCCATTCTTATCATTATCATCCCTATCCCTTGATAACTAAATTCCTTCTTTATCTATTTCATAACCAAACAATTATATATCAATAAGAAGCTCATTAGATTATTTTACTAGCTTTCTATTCCAAGCATATATATCCATATATATATATCCTTAGCTAAACGAACAGGAGGTAAGGGGTGTAACTATTGCTATCAAAGTGTATTGGCTTCAATCAACATCCTCAAACAAATCCTCAAACTAATCCTAGCTTTCATGTGAAATGCCAGCTAGGGTTCGTTCAAGGGCAGGTTGGCAGAAGGGAAAACAAAACGAAAAGGAATAACAAAACCAAACATTGAAGAATCTAGAAGGGAGAAAAGAAAAAATAGGATTTATACAATGGAATGGAAAAAAATATCACCCTACTCTTCACAGCCAAGGAGGAGGATATAGAGGAATTTCTTACCATTGCAGTTAGGAGGAAGGGACCCTATGCTGCAATCTAAGCCAAAGGGAGAGTCCAACCTCCTTCTAGGGCAAAGCATCAACATCGAGTGGAAGAAAAGGGAAGCATCCGGCGAAGAGCTAGGGTTCGCATGAGAGGAAGAGGGAAAGGAGAAGAAGGGGAAAAAAGGGTTATGTGGGTTTTCTAATTATTTTAGCATTTTTGCATCTAGATCCATTACTTTTTTAGAAATTACAACTTGGCTCTTAAAATTTTTATTTATACCCCTAAAGAGAACTCAACCGTAACAGTGATGAAGATTTTGATGGTTAAGCTACATAAAATTTATTAGTTTTCGTATGATAAGTGATGTTTATTTTATATTTTAGATGGGATTTTGGATAACAATGTGATTTGGGATTACAATGTTCATTTTATAAAGACTCTTTAGACTTTACTCTTTATTTATTTACCATTTTAGTTTTTAAAACTTATATATTTCTTTTATACTCTAATATATATGCACATGATGTATAAAATATTATTATTATAGTTGTAGGATCTTATAATCGTGCAATCCAATCCTATGAAACTTTTACTATCCTAGCTAGGGTCTCGGACAACATTTACTTCAACTCTTGTATTACTAGGTTAGTTACTTTTTTTTTTACTTCATTACTAGTTATTCCATTGTCTATTGCACATTTACCTCATATTTTCTACCTTTACTAGGTAGCATAGTTACATGGTTTGACATTGAATCTTGTAGTTATCGGATAATGGATATGCAACTGCATTAATCTGGGGAGCATCACCACAGATGAGATCTGACCGACGCAAGGATCGGGTGGAGACTAAACCTGAGTTGCTTGCTGCAGCTTCAGCTCAAGCTGATATATCCATTGACTTGTTTTCAGCAAATCTTTTTTCTATCTTAAGTAACAATAAGTTTTGAATGTTTAACTTAACCTTTTAGCACAGAATGACTGTGACAACAGGAAGAACAACAAGGGTCATTGGCTGGTACCATTCACATCCCCACATTACTGTTCTTCCATCTCATGTAGGTAAGCTGAAAATTATTTTCTTTCATTCTACTTGTTCACCCTTACTTTATCTACTTTGTTGACAAACGGTCTATTTAATCAGATGTCATTTCACAGTTGCTACCATTTCTTCTTACCATGTTAGGTTGGTGTGATCATTGGCATCTGGCAACAGATTCATTTTGTGCCGGTTCAATGCCACTTTAACTTATCTCATGTGCCCTTAGCTTGATTACTTAGATTGCTTCGAGAAAACAAAAAGGAACATGGCAAGAACAACCTCTTACTATCCTATGCCAGGATAGTTGAAACTTTTATTGAACATCAAGAACTTGAAGTGAATTGCAATAGTGAAGAGGGTAATTTAGATTATAGCAAAAGAAATCTTCTCACTGGCTGATCTTGTTTCCTCTTATTCTTGGACTTCGACAATCAGTTTTACTATCTTATACTCGGTACTTTTGTCAGTATTCAGTTCAAAGGATTAGAAAATATTGCAATGATCAGATTCTATTTAAACTTTAAAGACGCATTTGAATGGGATTATCTTTCTTTTCTGTATATAAATTTTATAAGTGTAACTGGAGCATAAAGAAAAACATCTCTTTTCCTCGGATGTTTTTGTGCATGTTTCTATTCTTTGTTATAAGGTTAGTTTTATATATTTTATTTCACATATCTATTGTATGTCATTGAAACTTTTTTCTCTCATATTTGTTATTTAGCATATAAAAGTTGGTAATATGTAATTTGCAGATGTTCGAACTCAGGCAATGTATCAGCTTCTGGATAATGGTTTCATTGGCTTGATATTTTCTTGCTTTAGTGAAGATGCACTGAAGGTCTGTCATACCACCATCTATATAATGGAACTTCTTGTAGCTTAGTAAAAATATACAATTACTACAGGTGGGAAGAATTCAAGTAATTGCGTTCCAGTCAACCGATGGAAAGCAGAAGCAGGCACCGTTGCTTATGAACACCTCTATCATAGAAGTTGAATCATCAAGTTCCTCTGGCAGTATCTTTTCCTCATCCACATCTACATTAAGTAGAAGCTCTGAACATGATACTGGAGACTCTAGAGCATCCAAAGCTACCAAGGTAACATTGAGAGATTCCTTTGTTGCTTCATATATTGTTTTTTCAACAAAAAACATTCTGTTCTACATATGACAAAAAACTAATAATGAACCTTGGCATATTCAATGCCTGTTTAACTCTCTATGGGCACATTTTCTCCATTCTATATTTTGCTGTATTCTCATTTGCACAGTATTTGAATGTGCTCTTGTAAGCAATCACAGACCTTCTTGAAGAAAGTATCTGTGGTTATTTATCTATTCTTGCTTGCATAGTAACTTGTTTATTTCAACTTATGTTTGATCATACTCCTAATCCTATGCGACTTACTGGAGTTGTAATTTTCAAATGTCGAGTTGTTTTAAGTGCAATGCACCTCCTATATAACTTTATCATGTTTACTGTAGTCACAGATATAAGAAACATGCTGGGTCAAGGGTGTACCTGTGCAAGCATCATGAAAATGATTTAAGTATTTTAGTTGGCTTGCTGCTCAGCAGTGATTGCCACTTCTGTGATTACCATGCTTGAGTCACTATAGTTCACATTATATGACATAAGAACTAAGTGCACTAGAGAACATGATTGAAAGAACTTTTGAACTTTAACATAACCTGTTTCTGCTAGGACTTAAATTGCATTTTGATGACTTGCTTCTACTGAGTAAATATATAATATTGTCATGAGTAACTTTAGCTCATATATATCTCCATGATTGAAAGAACATTTGAACTTTAAAATAAACAGTTTCTGTTGGGACTTAATTGCACTTTGATCTCGCGTCTATTAGTGAAACCCAAAAACTTGTTATGTTGGCAAGTCTATGACGTGCAGAAAACTATGCCAGTGAATATTTTATGATACATAAAATATGCTTCCTTTAGGTTGGAGGGAGATCTTCAGGTTTAGGGGAGCTCTTTTCTCATGCTGATGCGGATTATGTAGGAAAGCAGAGAACACGAGAAAATGCTCTTGTTGTGTATAATGAGGGCAATGTACATAATGCAACAGCTGAATCAGAGTCTTCAGATATGACCCCAAGCATGCAGGAAGCTTTGCACCGGTCAAACATGGAAATTAGGTATTCATGTTGGACTGTGTTTCTATTGCACGGAGCAGTCTTTTGTGATTAATGATTTTGTCCTCAGATATGTCCATGATGTGTTTTTTTCAAAGATGTGATCTTAAGCATGGTGAGAATTTTCTTTTTGTTCAATTAGAAGTAGCCTCTGATGAAACATATTAAGCAGGAAAGACCAACTTTGTTGGCGGTAAAAAAAATAAATTATATTGAAAACTGAGTTGAAGGAGCTTGGGGTTTTCTTATTTGTGTTAACTGTTTTATGAATTCCCAATGCATTAGACTGAGAGAAAATGTGACTATAACAACATAATGCATTGTTGCATAATGCCCAAAATTTCCTTTTGTTGCCTTATAGATCAACTGTTGAACTCTTTTACAGAGCAGAACAGGAGTTGGTTGATTCTGTCAAACAGGCTTTTTGAGTTCCGCTGCCTTCCTACTTGATTGTATATGGCTTTGGTGTACAACCAGATGAACCTATTGAGTTTTTCCCCTAGTTGAGCTGGTTCAGTTAGCTATGAGCCTATGATTTCAGGTTCTCAACTGTCTATGTATTGTTTAAAGACCTGAATATTCTGTAAAATATCTGTTGCTTTTTGCTCTAACGGCATCTCACGAACAAGTAGTATTATTATTTTGGTTTAGTGCCTACTGCCTACGTTAATTACAAAGTATGAGATAATAGAGCATATTTGAAGTGTTTTTACATGCTGAAAGAAGGTGCTATTTTCTCATCCTCAGTCCCAGAAATCAATTTGAATTGCTGGACTCTGGATTCATGTCCATCGTTCTTCATAAGTGCCAATTAGTTCCTTTGTGAGCTCACTGGTGGCTTGCTCTACTATAGACTCAGAGATGTTCTATACCTTTACTGTATTTTAGTACATATATCACGACAGTAATGTAGTTTGTTACTTTCTTTCATGGCATCTTTCCCTGGCATTCTTTTCTGATGATGATTTTGCCTCTTTTCTTTTTGTGGGCAAAATAGTAGATATTTATTGCCTAAATGGTTTATAACTTTTGTTTCTCCACATACTTGGCTGACAGCGGCGCAGAGTACCTCAGGAAGGAAGTGCCACTTGAGGTTTTGCCAGCTAGGTACATGTTGAAGCTGGATTCTCCCTTGTCATCATTTACGGATTTGCAACGTGTATTATTCGAGGAAGAACGGTCAGCATATAAGCAAGCCATATCCCAGAATATGCGGTACTCATTTTACTTGAATCACATTTCTTTTACTATCTTTTAATTGTAGGAAATCTCGGTATTTTTCCTTGATTTGTTTTTGCTATTTTTAACCAGTGATGGGAGGATGCACCCACTAAATTTTGTTCATCACACATCAACATATCAGGCATCTCTCTGCAAATTAATGGAATACTGGTTGGTAATGGTAACCCCTCCCTGCCTCTATTGATATCTCGCTATTTATGTTGGCTATTTAATTCTTGCAGCTTATACCCTGCAATAAGTGCACTGCAAGACCATTTGAAGGAGAATGAACTCAGGGTAAACTCAACCGGTATTTTCTGTAAAATGGTAAGTTAATTGTGCAAAATTGAGATTTGCTGATCGTGTTATTAAAAAAAAAAAAACAGTTAGCCATGCTCATGGAAGAGGCTCAATCATTGGAGACAGACTCCCGTGGCCGGAAAAGTGCGATGGATTGTGACTCTCCTCGCCGTCACGGGGTTCATGGCAGTTCTGTTGCGGGTCCAAGTAGCATTGGCAGCAGGAGAAAGGCTTCTTGATCGTATGTGGCTCACGCAGATCCTGGGCACGAATTCTTGTATGAATTCTCAAGCTGTTGGCTTTTGTATCTGGTTTTTGATTTCCCTCAGTTAGGTCTCAAAAGTAAGCATTGTGGCAGGTACGCATTTTATTTAATCTCGATGGCATCCTGCATTGGGTTTGAACATGTTGAAAAGTTTTTGTTAATAAAAACTTGCAAGTTTCAAAAAGCCGTACATGCGTCGCTATGAGTGGCCTTGAAACTTGTTAAAAAAAAGCTTCAATGCTACTGGCGGCGCTCTTGGATTTGAATAAACCGGCGGTATTGCTTGGGAACTTGAAGAGTATTTGTTCGATTCAGACGGACGCTGCGTGCGATCACTAGCGGAAAGCTCAGAAGTCAAAAAAGGAATGTGGTAAAGAGGAAGCGAGGCTCATCCTATTCCAACTACCAAGTCAACATGCCTGCCGACCTGTTTTTCACCAAACATTACGAACTGGCAGCTTCCCTTCCTTCCCAGCAGTGTTAGGCGCACCAAGTAAGCTCAATCTTGACCCTTCTCTCTCTCTCCGAGGATTGGGGGTAGAATAGTACACGTCGCATTACAATTAGTAGATATGAAAATGACTGGGAGGTCGACGACTCAAGTCTACAAATTTTGTTTCTGGAATAGGAGTTATTGAATGAACTGTCAAACGCCACTGGGCCTTTCGTTCTTGGAGCTCAAGCAGCTGACACTTGTCGTTCTTGAGGTGTCTGTTGGGGCATTCACGTGCAGTTCGATGGAGCTGCTGCAGTTGTGTCGTTCTTGAGGTGTCTGTTGGGGCATTCACGTGCAGTTCGATCGAGCTGCTGCAGTTGCACCGTATAATTAAGATACCATTCAGTCAATCAACCCTTTAGAATGATGATAATCTATTATTAATTTATAATACCAGGAGACAAGAAGCAGGCCGGTTGGAGTCGGATGGAAATCGACCAGAAAAAGTGACGCAGGAAAGCACTGTTTCTGTTTGTGCCTCAACGCTATGCCCCCAGTCTTCGCCCCTATCGCTTCTGATGACGCAAACAAAACAATATTTGACTTATTCTACATTATCCAAATGGGCTAAGGCGTTAATCCCCTTCTAATTATACATTTATTCTTCATTATATGCCTTTTGCCTTCTCTTATTTTAACAGAATACACCGCGTGCTTGCACAATCACCACCTGACGTCAGCCCTTTAATTAACCACTTAATTTTATTTCTTGCATCTCAAGTTGCAATTAATTACTCGAGCTAAAATTAAATCTAGGAACAATTTAATAATAATAATAATAATAATAATTGCTAAATGTATATCTACATGTAAAATTCAGGGCGTCTGTTCCACAATAATTTAGAAAGAAGCAGCAGATAACTTGATCAACAAACAAGCATACCTGGAAGAAGACGCCATTGCCTTTTGCTGCCACGGGTACCGTTTAATTATAATAACCCCCCCGGCTGCGCCAACTCCGTAGCCTGACTCCAGGCTAACCACCAAACCCCGGCGGTGCCACGCGGCCCATCCATGAGGAACGGCGATCGCGGCCCGGCGGCGCCCTCCACCGCCGTCGGCCTATGCCTCCTCCCGTCGGAGCTCCTCCACGAGATCTTCTTCCGCTTGGCGCTGCCGGAACTCCTCCGCCTACGATCCGTCTCCAAGGCCCTCGGCTCCCTCGTGTCAGCCGACGATTTCCGCCGCCTCTACGACTTACGCTCCGATCGCGGCGGAGGATGGCTCTTCGTTTACAAGAAGCGCCCCCCGAGGGGCTCCCTCCTCCGCGGTTTCAACGACCGATTCGGTAGCTGGTTCAACATCCCGGTGGCTGGCATACTCGGGCAGGCTGTGCCCCCGGGCGAGGACCTCTATTTCCTGGCCGCCTCCGGCGCGTTCTTCCTCTTCGCCTCTAACGGTCGCCGCGAGCTGGTGGCAGTCAACTTGGCCACTCGGCAGGTGCTGCGGGTACCGCCCAGCCCGCTCGGCCCGCGCGGCACCTCGTCGTGGAGGCGATCGGGTTTGAAGCTGGTGGCCGATCCATCCGGCGTGAACTTCTTCCGCTTCCTCTTCGCCGAGATGATCCACACCGTGCCCGTGCTCTTCGAGTACCGATCGGACGCTGACGAGTGGCGCATGGTGCCAGCCGAGACGGCCGCTGCCGCGATCGGAGCAGGCGATGGCGGCGGAAGAGAGGTGTGCCTGAGCGTGGCCCAACTGCGACACGAGAGCGTGCTACTAACATGCGCAGGCGCCGGCGGAGGGGAGGAGTTGGCGGGGACGGTGCTAGCGCACCGGCCGAGGTTCCCAGCGGGATTCGCGATGGGCCCGCCGGTGGGCCTAACGACGAGCGACCGCTTCCACGTGTACGGCGACGGCAACGTGGCGGTAGTGCGGTCGGCGGAGTGCGGTAGCGGCGGCAGGACGCGCGCGGTGACGAGCGTGGAGCTGATGGGGCTGAGCGGGGACGGGCGGGGGTGGGAGTTGACCTCGAGGGCGCCGGCTGCGGTGGTGGAGGGGCTGCGGCGGCGACCATACGGGGTGATGATGGGATGCGTGGCGGAGCGGGAGGGGGTGGTTCGGGTAGTGCTTATGTCCAGCTGCCGGGGGTCGTGGGACCTCGCGTGGCTCTGCTACCACCGCGCGCAGGGGAAGTGGGCCTGCGTCCCCGTGCCAGATTGCGGAACGAAGGGCCTCAACATGGCTGGAATCGCCCTCTCCTCCACCTTCTCTCGATCGCTTTGGGCTTCTAATTCCATCCATCGCTCTCTGCGATATTAAGGAAACTATAATGTGTATGGAGTTCCACCTTGTATCTGAGTATTGATCCCACCTGTATATCCGTTTATATGAGCAATCGATGTGTTAATGTCAGTCCTCTGGATCGCTCTTCGATTTTGATTTTGATTTTGATTTCTCTTCATCTTCAATTTGTGAGCTTGGCGACGGCTAGGCACAGAGCAAGAGGTTTATTTTGAGGCAGGCGACCTGGGGAAGATGACAAGGTAGGTCACTCTCTGCTTAACTACCTCAATCATGGAAGCAACAAAATTTTGCTCAATCCTGTCCACTCTACCAAGTAACTTGTATCATCTATGGCCACTCTTCTCCCTCTCCCACTCCTACCTAAATCTCTCCCTCGCTCCTCCTCCTCCTCCTCCCAAATTAAACTCCCTCCTACATCCGTCAGAGCCCATCAATTCTCCAGCCTCTGCAAACAAGGCCGGCTTCGGGAAGCCTTCGACTTACTCGCCCACGTGGAGTCCGAAAGTGAGCTACCTGTCGGCCCTGAAATCTTCGGCCAACTGTTGCAGGGTTGCCTTTACCAGCGTGCCCTCCCTCAAGGTCGGCAAATCCATGGCCGGATACTTAAAAGCGGCCCCATTGTCTGTGGAAACGAGTACATCGACACCAAATTGCTCATCTTCTACGCAAAATGTGGCTGCTTGGCGACAGCGGAGGAGCTGTTCCGACGGCAGTGCCGACACAATGTCTTCTCTTGGGCGGCCATGATCGGATTGCGCTGTAGTCTTGGTTTGGACGAAGAGGCTCTGCTGTGTTTCGTTCAGATGTTGGAGGACGATTGTTTCCCCGATAACTTTGTGATCCCCAACGCCCTCAAGGCGTGTTCATCTCTTCAATCCATCGATTTCGGAAGAGGGATTCATGGTTACTCACTCAAAATGGGATTTGGTAATTGCGTCTATGTTCTCAGCAGTCTCGTGGATTTCTATGGGAAATGCCAGATCTGGCAGGACGCTAGGAATGTGTTCGACGCAATGCCTGAGAGAAACGTTATTTCCTGGAACTCCATGCTCGTGTGTTACGTCCATAATGGCTTGAACTTGGAGGCACTGGAGCTCTTCCACCGTATGAGAACTGAAGGAATCCAACCAACTCGTGTGAGCATTTCTTGTTTCCTTACGGCGTCAGCCAATCTCGAAGCTCTCGATGAAGGTCGACAAGCTCATGCTATTGCACTTTTTACTGGGCTTGAGCTCGATAACATCCTCGGAAGCTCCCTCATCAATTTCTACTGCAAGCTAGGGTTCGTCGAGGACGCAGAGCTCGTCTTCAATCAGGTGTTTGACAAAGATCCCGTGATCTGGAACTTGATGATATCTGGACATGTGCAGGAGGGGCAGATTGACGAGGCACTGACTACTTGCTTTCGGATGAAACAGGCAGGCTTCAATTTTGATTCAGTGACTTTGACAAGCCTTATTGCAGCATCTGCCTTTGCTTGTGATCTGAAACTTTGCAGAGTTGCCCACAGCTATTGCCTCAAAAACAATCTTGACTCGGAACTAGCCGTCACAAGTAGCCTCATCGATTCATATGCTCGCTGCGGAAGGATGGACTATGCACAACAGGTATTTGATCTTACAGCTTCAAGAGATTTGGTGATATGGAACACAATGATTTCTGCTTGTGTACACAATGGCATGAGCGGTGAGGCTTTGAAGCTCTTCTATAAGATGCAGATGGAGGGCAAGCCTGCAAATGCTGTGTCATGGAACTCAGTTATATGGGGTTTTCTTCGAAACGGTCAGGTTGATGAAGCAAAATGTGTGTTCTTGGAGATGCAAAAGAGCGGGTTGCACCCAAATCTGATCACATGGACTAGTCTTATACATGGTTTTGCCCAGAATGGATGTGGTTACCAAGCAATCGAACTCTTTGTGCAAATGCAATCAGCAGGAATCATACCCAATCCTAAATGCATTGTGGCTCTGTTATTAGCCTGCACAAGTTTTGCTTCTCAGCATCATGGAAGGGTGGTTCATGGTTATATAATGAGACGAGGGCTCTTATTGTCCCCTTATGTTGTAACATCTCTCATAGACATGTATGCGAAATGTGGTAGCATTGAACTTGCAAGTAGTGTGTTCTCCATGGTCTCACACAGGCAGCTGCCTGTTTACAATGCTTTGATTTTTGCCTTGGCATTGCATGGCCAGGCCAAAGAAGCAATCGCAATATACAATAACATATGTGAGACAGGCATAAAGCCGGATGAGATCACCTTCACCGGGCTTTTATCAGCATGCATTCATGTAGGGGATATCGATGAATGTATCAGAATTCTCAATGAGATGGTGTCAGTATATCACATAACCCCACAAAAGGAGCACTTAGGCTGTTTTATTGCTCTGCTTGCACGCCATGGTAGGATCAATGGAGTGTTTGATGCTTCATCTGCCATGTCTGTAAGACCTGATGCACATGTTTTGGCATCTTTACTTGCTCTATGCAAGGTGAATCAAGATGTGGAGCTTGCAGAAGATGTGTCAAGATGGCTGTTCGACATAGAACCAGAGAATGCAGCGAACTATGTGACACTTGCAAATTTGTATGCCACAACTGGAAGGTGGCAAGAGGCATCAGAACTCAGAATGTTTGTCAAGCAGAGTGGATTTATAAGGAATCCCGGTTGCAGTTGGATTCAGATTAGAGGTGTAGTTCATTTGTTTGTTGCAGGTGATCAATCGCACCCGCAGATGGATGATCTAGCGAGGACATTGCTGTGCTTGGACAGGGAAATGAGGACCATTACGTGTTCATCTTCCATGGATAAGTTTGGACAGATCGATGTTGATCACGGAAGCTTGTGCTGTTGAATGTTTAACCATCTTTGGCATTGCTGAGCTCCTAACAATCCATTCAAAGAGAATCTAATAATGAGCGGTTCAAGCTATTTGGAATGAAGATGAATCGAATATTGGCGTAAGAGAGATGTAGATGCACGCTGTTTCAATACCACATACGAATACTTTGTACAAGAATACGCATCAGACCATCAGTGAATTTTGCCAGCTTATGGAAAGAGGTTGACCATCAACGAAATCTAGCGTTCTTTATCTTCTTGCCTTTGGGGTCAGCTTCATTGAACACTCTTACTTTTATGTTGTGCTTCAGACTACAGCTTACTTCAGATTCAATGTTTTGAATGTGAAAATAC